>CM044109.1:4262386-4450523 GCA_024174645.1 Lemna minuta
ATATTGGCCAACCTTATTATTTATATATATCAGCATATAAATGAATTAATTAAAGATTATCTTAATTCCATTGACAAGTTGAGTTTCCAGCCCGCCGGGTGCCAAAGGAGATATGAAGTGTATAAGAACTCCCCTATCTAACTGTCCCATCATAGATTATCCTGTACATATAATCCAACCCTCAAAGGGTTTTCTCCAATTCACTTGTTCTAGTAGAGAACTTTTGAATTCAAACCTCCAATCATTTACAACGTCCATTTTATTAACATTATAGTCAGCCTTTACAAGTAGAGAAAAATTATTCTTAAATTAGAGGGGGGCACCTAAGAATGAGAAGATGCTATCATATAACTTGTGCCAAACCAAGAAATTCAAATTGAATTGACTTGATGCCTTATGTGTGATCCAAAAATAACAATTTTCAACTTGTATTTTGATGTATCATGGTTTTCAATTATACAAAAAAAATTAATTTTCTCTAGAGGAGCCTTTGATTGGAAAAAGAGGGATAATGGAAAATATTTGTAATGGGGGTGAGAAAAATCACTCAAGAGGACATGAAGGAGATCTTGACATAAAAAAGATATTTAAACTTCCAAGGAGCTTGAAAGGCCACCATCATTGTCAATCTTTTGTAGAAGGATTATAAGCTACTAAAAAATTTATATTCTTCTACATTGTTATGAGGAGGCCCACATTTGACCATCACTTCTCTCTACTTCTACATAAAATCAAGTACTCACATGCTGACGGGGATGCAAGATAAATATTTTATTTCCAAATGGTACTATAGCCATGTGGTTGTTACTTGTTGACACTGACATAGCACTGCTGCTAGTTGTCCCTCTTGCTCTTGCCTTCCCAATTTTTCCATCGTGCCACCCTTTTAGCACGACCCTGTCATCGTGCCATCTCTTGAAATGCTAGTGTCGTTGCCTTCTTCCCTCTTTCAATATTTTTGTGTTGTTACTTTTTGCCCCCGAGAAACGCAACTGCATTGCCATCTTGTGCACAGTCTCATCGAGCCATTGTTGGGCTGCGGTACCCTTGTAGTCATTGTGCTTCCGTCAATCTTCATTGCCTCTATTAACATAGATATTATTGAACAAGGTGATGGACCACTTCATCTCACATCAACTAAGGTGGCAAACGCACCAACCTCATCAAACTAAACGTTATCAATAAATCAACCAATCAAAAGATGATAAGAAGATCAACTTTACCTTATTTTCATAATTTATTTCACTTGTCCCCGCATAATCATCAACATATGGAAAAGATAGGTTATTTGATGATCAGATCTTAAAAGACAGTGATAATGCCACTCAACCAAAAAGTGCCATTACGATGAATTTTTCTAATCAAGAAACAATAAATGTTCAATTGTTACTAAGTCTCTATATAAATATCAATTGAATAATGGATTTAAGAACCTTTTTTGAACAATACAAGATCACTATTCTCTATCTCCTTCTTGAACATTCCCTTTTACTTTTATCACAGCAATTGGCTCACAACTCGTTAACCACCAACTTTGAAAGTGTTCCCCAAATCATGGAAACTCCATAGGGGACTCAATGTCAAATCCTAAAACTCTATCAATTTCTCTAAAACTCACAAGATATCCTTTCCTATGATGGAAAAAACAACTTTTCCCTTTGCTAAAGGCATATGACTTGAAGGAAGTTCTTGAAGAACGACCACCAAAATTTTCCATTTCTAACTGAAAAAGGTCAATAAAAGTAAATCTAACCTAGAAAGGATGGTCAAGAAAAGATCAAATGGATCTCTCTCTTCTTTTCAAATTTCCATATAATTAAGCTCTATCCATAATAGTGGGAAAGGAAACTACAAAAGAATCTTGAAATGCACTTACTAAGAAGTATGCCAAAAAAAATCTAGATCTCAGATAATTAAATTGCAAGTGAGGCTTCGAAATACTTGAAAAGGTACAACTAACGTGGATGAGTATATCCAAGAATTATGCACTATTCTAGATGACCTAGAAACAAGCTATCATGTTGTTAATGAAATAGATCTAATTCACACTCTTCTCAAGAGATTGGGGACATGGCACAATTCTTCTTTTACAAGTGTCAATCTACAACTAGAAAATCTTACCTTTGAGGATAGAACTACATTTGACAAGGTAGGATGCCAAAAATTCCTTTTCATGCTTTGATTTTCCACCCACTACCACTATAAGAGAAATAAAGGAGCAATGAAAGGTTATAAGATCTTCAAGGGAAAAGGAAAACAAGTAAAATACACTTCGTGTTGTCAAGTTTGTCTCAGCTATGGAGATATACTCATAGAATGTAGAGAGAGTTTTAATAGAAACTTTCAACAACCTCCTATTTGAAGCAATGATCAAAGGAACATGCCACAACCCCAACAATATATTGCAAGTACATATACTGAATAGACTTTATGCAACCCTCTCAAACCTACACATATCCATGTCAATTTCCTCATCCAAATATGAACAATACATGGTATCCAGATAGTGGAGCACCTCATCATGACACACAAAATGTTGCATATATTCAACAAACCACTCCATGTCAAGGATATGATCAACTACATAGAGGGAATGAAAAATTTATAACATGTAATTTATACATATAATTATGTGATTATTAATACAAATTTAGGCATAAAACATTCCATTCTTATGCATGTTATCATACTTTAAGTGCATATCTATCATTTCTTATATTTTAAGTTATAATATCAAAATGTATCATTTAAGGGATAATTATGCATAATTAAGAATATATTTTAGAGTAGATTATTCCTATCTAGATTTTATATTATAATTATATTTTAATACTAAATAATAAGAGAAAATACTTTTTATACACTCATTTATTTTTCTAAGTTTCATTTTAAAAACAAATGAGTGTATTTTGCAAATAAAAATTTATTCTCTTATTATTTATTAAATTTGGCTTTTTAAAATGATAGATTATTTAATTTATGATCCAACAAAACACATTTGAATTAACTTATGAATTTTCTAATTTTTGGGGATTTTTTAAGATTTTTTCTGAATTTATTTTGGATTTGTTTAAAATTTTAAAATAAAAAAACAAGTATTTATGGCGTGCTGACGTGGCAGATGACACAACGGCTGAGTGACGTGTCGCCACGTGGTGAGATGTATATGCGCCACGTGGTGCACATGTGTGCACGCGTGTGCACGTGTGTGTGCGAGTGTGATTAGAAAGTTAAGCATCCATTAAGGATTTTCGCTAACCCACTATATACACTTTACTTATATACTTGTCGGAATGCATTTCTTTTTGTCATGTGGGACTATCTTTTTGTTTCTTTTACGCATGTGATGTGGTGCATGATAGATATTATCTGACTTATAAGCCAATCGCACTTTCATGTATCTTGTTTATGTTCATTGAAATGAAATTTATTCATTATCATTCTTGTGTGATGTTTACAATGAAGTACATGAGCATGTGCAATGACTAAGTGAATTATGATGAGATCATAATATAGTGATCACTAGATTTTAAACATATGTTCTAAACATTCTTATTCGTGGGATATTCGAGAAGGACATTGAATTATCCGTAAAGAATATCACTATCTTATTCAACTCATATGATGAGTATGGCTGATCCTATAGCCATCGGTGTGGAGACACTAAGGATAGATAGTGGGTGCTCTTTGGAGAAAGAGTTCACTGAATTGATCCGTATGAATCCCTGAATGGTATTATACCTAACTGTCAATCAAGTTGATTCATGTCATGGTTGTGTATATGGTCCTTTGACTTGAGACACCAAAGACATCTTGTGGATGGATGATCGTGTTTGATTATGACTTACGAATCCCTAGTCACGGGATATCTAAAACGTCATATATTGGATACGACATGAAGTCCACGAAAATGATTGTATGATCAAGATGGGATCATCCACCCTCGGTATATGAGGAGATTGACTCAAGGAAAGAGATGCGATGAAATCCTTGGCCAAGGTAGTAGAAATATCAGAGGAGTCCTCGATGATTTCTACACGCATCATTACTAACTTGAGTGACCGATTAGGGTTTGAAAGTTGACCATACCCTAAGTCATTCATGAGTCTAATGTAGATGAAGGATTATACATACATGGTAATCGATGACGGGAATGTTCCATAAGTGAGTTCTAATATACTCCATATCTCATAGTGTACGTGGTGTAGCTTGGCACCCAACGGGCTGACAACTCAACCTATCGATTGGGTTAAATCAATCCTTGATTAATTAATCTATATGTGGAAGTGGATAATTAATTAAGGTTGACCAATAAGGCGTTATTTGGTTCATAGAGTTATTAATTAGTGAGATATATGGACCTAGAGGGTTACACACATAAGGTTTAAGAATATTGGTGGATATAAACATAATTATGAGGGTTTTTATGAAAAAATTGATGGATATTATGTGGCCTATAAGCCAATCACACTTTCATGTATC
This sequence comes from Lemna minuta, assembly GCA_024174645.1. Lineage (NCBI taxonomy): Eukaryota > Viridiplantae > Streptophyta > Magnoliopsida > Alismatales > Araceae > Lemna > Lemna minuta. Next base: position 4,266,869 of record CM044109.1, read on the forward strand.
TTGTTTATGTTCATTGAAATGAAATTTATTCATTGCCTTTCTTGTGTGATGTTTGCAATGAAGTCCATGAGCATGTGCAATGACTAAGTGAATTATGATGAGATCATAATATAGTGATCACTAGTCTTTAAACATATGTTCTAAACATTCCTATTCGTGGGACATTCGAGAAGGACATCGTATTATCCGAAAATAATAGCACTATCTAGTCCAACTCATATGATGAGTATGGCTGATCCTATAGCCATCGGTGTGGAGACACTAAGGATAGATAGTGGGTGCTCTTTGGAGAAAGAGTTCACTGAATTGATCCGTATGAATCCCTGAATGGTATTATACCTAACTGTCAATCAAGTTGATTCATGTCATGGTTGTGTATATGGTCCTTTGACTTGAGACACCAAAGACATCTTGTGGATGGATGATCGTGTTTGATTATGACTTACGAATCCCTAGTCACGGGATATCTAAAACGTCATATATTGGATACGACATGAAGTCCACGAAAATGATTGTGTGATCAAGATGGAATCATCCACCCTTGGTATTTGAGGAGATTGACGCAAGGAATGAGATGCGATGAAATCCTTGGCCAAGGTAGTAGAAATATTGGAGAAGGAGTTCTCGATGATTTCTACACGCATCATTACTAACTTGAGTGATCGATTAGGGTTTGAAAGTTGACCATACCCTAAGTCATTCATGAGTCTTGTGTGGATGAAGGATTATGCGTACACGGTAACCAATGATGGCAGGGTTCTATGAAGGAGTTCTAATATACTCCATATCTCCTAGAGCACGTGGTGTAGCTTGGCACCCACCGGGCTAGCGACTCAACCTGTCGATTGGGTTAAATCGATCCTTATTCAATTAATCTATATGTTGATATTGTTAATTGATAAGAAGGACGAATAAGTGTTATTGGGTTGATAGAGTCATTAACTGGCGAGATATATGGACCTAGAGGGTCACACACATAAGGTCAATGGACGTCGGTGGATATAGACATAATAATAAGGGTTTTTGTGAAAAGTTCACATTCCCAAAGTCTATAAATAGGGGGAGAACGACCATAATAGAGGTGCCCATGCACGCCTAGTGAAACTTCTCCTCCCTCTTCTCTTCCTCTCGTGGTGACGAGTGTTCAAGAGGAGATCCGATCGTCTGGAGACTATGTGGATACCACTAGAGGCCGGACGCTTGAACGGTTAAAGAACTCTTTCAAATGATCCAAGTAAGTATGAATTTTATTCCATAATAGATGATAGGATCACCTAGAATGGATGATGAGATCATCTATTCTTGGTGCTTCAACGATGTTGAATGTTTTGATTCAACACCTTCCGCTGCAATCATTATTTTGGACAAAGATTTAGAGAGCTTTTCAAGCCTCAGATCCCAACAAAAACCTCATACCAAATGTCTATAAATAGGGGGAGAACGACCACAACAAAAGGTGCCCATGCAAGCCTTGTGAGAACTCTCTGATTTCTTCTCTTTCTCTCTTGGTGAAGAGCTTTGAAGAGGAGATCCAACCATCCAGAGATCGTGTGGATACCGCTCGAGGCTAGACACTTGAATAGCTTGAAGAACTCCTTCAAGGAAACCTGTAAGTATGTTTTCTCATACATATTAGATGATAGGATCATCTGTTCTTGGTGCCTCAATGTTTTGAATATCCGATTCAATGAATTCCGCTGCATTTGATGTTTTGATCAACAATTAGGAAAGTTATCGACCTCAGATCCCATCAGTGCGCTCATAATTGTCTGATCGATGCGAATTAATACGATTTAATCCCAACCCTTCGTTTTCACTTAATTTATGGGATACATGGCAACATCTTAGTGGACGATGATTCATTTTATTAAATGGATCAATCCTGGCCGTTCATCTAAGGAGTTATAACAGTCACGATTTAAAGCCCCATCTGAGAATCTGAAACGTTGATTCACGATCAAGCGGACAAGATCTCGTGACGCGACGAAACAATTTATGCAGTCGTTGAAAACAAACAATCGTCGTTCAAGTAAAATCTATAATTCTAAACTCACAATAACTAAAATATGAAATCAAGTATAGTGTAAAGATTGGGTCGATCCACAGAGAACACGATTGACTTTGATTGAAGGGTTGACTTGGTCACACTTAGGTTTAATTACGAATTTTAAGAAATAAAAATGATATATAATTAATGGAAATGATATAAATATATCAGAGAAAATATTTTAAGAATTTTAGAAAATGACTTGACGAAGAAAAGTCAAAAGTCAAGGTCAAAGCATTGACCTTGACCAGATGTTAACTTTCTATACAAACAGAGAAGAAAAAGGGTAAAAATATTACGAAAATTATATATTCAGAAACTAGAGAGAAAATGGAAAATTTTGATATATAATTTGTGATTTTTATAGAAGAATTGGATTTATTATGATTTAGTGAAAATCAATGATCAGAAAAATCCTGAAATAAACACTTCGATCAAAATCATTAAATTGGCTAACCAAATGATATCTAAATCAAGAAATTCATATATGAATAGAAATCTAATGATTAGAGGATTCCAAAGAGACCAAAATTGTCAAATTTCACCTTTTATTTTAAGAGTAATTGCTCACGCAAGTCAACGTCCAAATTTTGATTGAAAAGGAACAGTTGATGATCAAACGTCAAATTGAAGGTGACGAGACTAAATCGTATGGTCATTGAATGCACACGACTTAGTGTCAAAATAAAGTCTTAAGATTACCAATTTATGATTAATCAAAGTAATTAATTAGTATAATGGTAATTAAGGGTCGAATCCACGGAGAACTAGGGAAATTTGAGAGATATCTTTGAAATTCGGTCAAATCGGACGATAAATTGACATTAGAAATTGGGCATTTTAGTATATTAAGAAAGATAACTCAAAATCGAATCCACGGAATCAAAAATCAGGTGATTTGGATAAGAATTCGAAGAGAAATCAAAGTTTGAAGATAGAAGAAATTTTCGTTTCGAAAAACGATTGAAAACCGAAATTAAATCTAAATTAAACTAAATCTACGATTCTAAAACTAAAATTAACACTAAATGATGAAAGATTATGAAGAATTCACGCAACCTAACCCAAAGTAGCCTTCGAAATGATCCAATTAATCGCCGGATGCAAGGCTATTCATTCTGAATTTTCGAAGACGAAGATGGAGTTCAAGATGTAAATTCTTCCTTCTCTTTCAATCAAATTTTGATCTTAAGCATTCATTGGAAGCGGAAATGGGTCAAGAACACTCTCGAACAAACGGGACGCGATTTGGAGAAGTATACAAGGAGTAATTGAAGATTAATCGCGAACGTGTTCTTCGTCGCGAAGAACCATTCTTTAATAAAACGAAAATGAATCTGGACCGTCCGATGAAGCGTCGCATCGGATCGACGATCACGATCGTGTTTCTTTTAAACTGAATCGACGCCTTGATCTGGATCATTGGATTTCCATCGTACACTCGTGAGTCGATGGGAGATCAGACGTGATCGACGATCGTGATTTAGTCACTTGAGTGAAAATATAGCCACGTGCGTGATTTGATGATCGCGTGGACCGGGTGTCCACGCGATCGATGCCTCTCGATCGTCGCGCTGACGATCCGACGAACGAAACGATGCCATGCGTCCTGCACTTAAGAAAAGTAAAGGACTTTAGCCGCACACGGGTAAAATCAAAGAGAAAATCCAGTACAAAACGTACGCGACTTAAGAGGAGTTAATAAATTGTCCCCTTATACACGGGGGACCCATGTATATTATATACTATGTAATATACATATATATATAATATATATAATATGCGACCGCGTCAGTGCCACGTCACCGCTGCCACGTGGGCGGTCCACGTGTCCACGTGGCACTGCCACGTGTACACGCGCAGGTAAGCCCCCCTTTTTCCCATTTTTTTACTTAAATTAAATATAAAAAAAATTTGAAAATAAATCAAATTAAATTCAGAAAAATTTCCAGAAAATTCTATAAATTTGTAAAAATCATAACTTTCAAAATACAACTCCAAATTAATTCAAATTTGTTTTGTTGGATTCATAATTGAATAATCTATCATTTTAAAAGGTCAAATTATTAAAATAATAAGAGAATTAATTTATATTAATTTTATACATTTATGTATTATATGAAATAAATTCATATAAATACATAAATGGAAATAAAAGTATTTTCTCTTCTATTTTCAATTTTAAAACATGATTATAATCATACATATAATTAGGATTAAAGATTAAAATGTTTAATTATGCATAATAATCCATAAATTGATGTATTTTAAGATCTAATCATGAATTTACACATAAATGATAGAAATATACTTAAAAGATGATAACATGCATATATTTGTAATGATTAATGCATTAATATGCATTAATAACTATGTAATTACATGCATAAATAACATGTTATCAGAAGGGTCAAATGATGATGAAATTTTATGATAGATATCGAATGAAAGCTGATGAAACAAGGAATCCAATGAAACTAAATACATATGATTTGGACTTAAGATCACGGAGAAATCTGACGAGACGAGACCGCGAGGTCGTCGATTTCACATGGTCTCGTGTCAAAAATAAAGCCTAACTTACCAATTTGGGAATTAAAAGCAATTTGAAGGGTATAATGGTAAATAAGGGTCGAATCCACAGGGAATTAAGGTAGTTTTGAGATATCTTTTGGAATTTGGTCAAATTGGACGATGAATTGAGGTGAAAAATTAGGAAAAATGGTGTTTTTAGAAAGATAACTCAAAGATCTACCCGTGGAATCAAAAATCACTCGATTTGGATTAGTAATCATGGAGAAATCAAAGATAGAAGTGGGATGAAATTTTCGGAATCGCGAAGAACACCAATTGAAATTAAAATGAAATTAAACTTAAATTGAAATCGTAAACCAAAAATTGATGATACATGACGATAGATAAGAGGATAAAATTGTTTTCTAACCCGAGATAACGATCAAATCGATCCAATTGATCGCCGGATCGACAGCTATTCATTCCGCGAATTCAATCGTGAGCATCGATGTTCAAGAGACAAATTCTCCTCGCACGATCGTCGAAATCTCTCTTATAAACACTCCGTGGACACGATTTCAAGTCTAGAAGCGATTACAAGAAAGAGATTCAAGAGAGAAGGGGTTTAGATAGGTCGATTAGATCAAATCCCTCAAGAATACATAGAACGACGAAGAACTCGTCTATTTATAGGGCGAAATGGGGAAAACCGTCCGATCGGTGCGTTAAGCTCCATCAACGCCTCAGAGTGAATCGTTACGAATATATCGCAATCGTCCGATCGCAGATGGACGCTCCAGATCAATCCTCACATTATGCGTAATAAAACGCATCAATTTCAGCTCGTTAGATCGCGATCCGACGGTCACGATGCGTTTCGGCGCGTTAAATCATGACCGTCATAACTCCTCATTAATGCGCACGTGCTTGATCTGCGATGTGTGGACCGCGCGTCCACTCGATCAAGGCGTGTGATGCCACCACGTCGCCTCTAATCTAGCCGTTATAACTCCTTTAATTTGGCACGTGTTTTGATCGCGATCAGTGGTCCGCGTCCACGCGATTGACACGTGGATCTTCTGATGCGCCGCCGATCCATCGCTCCTCGTCGCGCCACGTCACCTACAATATAAAAGTCGTGTGGATTAGTCCCACACGGAAATAAAAAAGGAGAGTCGTCGAGTTTATAATACCCGACGATCTTAAGGGTCAATAACCCTTACCATATAGGGAAGGCTGAAGACCCATTTTATATATATAATAATAAAATATATACTATACGTATAATCTGCCACGTAGGCGCTGCGCGGGTCCGCGTGGCTCTGCCACATGGCCTTGCGTGGCACGTCGCACCCGCGTGGGACCCGCGCACTTTTTGCGATTTTTTTATTTATTTTAAACGTTTTTAAATAGAAAATAAAATCGGAAAAATCTAGAAAAAATCCCTAAAAATTGTAAAAATCATATCTTTTAAAATACAACTCCAAATTAATCCAAATTTCTTTCATTTGATCTGAAATTTAATTATCTATCATTCTAAAAAGTCAAATTATTTAAATAACAAGAGATTTAATTCTTATTTCAAAAATACATTCATTTCTTTAAGATTTTAATTTTAGAAAATTAAATGAATGTTCATATAAATGATTTCTCTTATTATTTAAATTTAAAAACCATTTATAATCTCAAGTAAAGATAGGTTATAAAATCTTTAATCTTTAATTCATCATAATTAACCCTAAATTAACGCATTTTGAGATTATAACATAAAATTGCATAGAATGATAGAAATGCACTCAAAGTATGAGAACATGCATATAAATGGAATGTTTTATGCCTTATTTTTCATTAATAATCATGTTTTATCATGTTAAGATTGCATGTTATCAAAATCCTTGTTTCAAAATCAGCAAAAATCTGAACCCAAATTTGGGCAAAATGATGAAAACTTCGATTTCTAAAATGAAATTACCTATCTAAATATAATATGAACTACATAAATTGCAAGGGATACAATCGAATCACACTACTAACCCGATTGACATAAAGATTGGGCTTCAAATCGCGTGGATTGAAGTGTATTTCTTCGGTTTCTTCTTCGACATGCGTTCGGCGTTGAAGGGGAGATTCTGATCAATTCTTGCAACATATCATGATCAATCCTGCCTCAGTATGATCACAATTGAGTCTTGAACATAGGGGGATCACGAAGAAGTTAAGATTTTGCTCCAAAATTGCTTAATTTCTTCACGATTCAATCGAAAGTTCAATTACAAGGAGAAAGAACATCTATTTATAGGAAAATAATCGCAATAAACGCGGTCCGTCCGATTCGCTGGTGAGATTTGAATGGCTGCGATCACGCAAAATAGATGGGATCATGGCCCACGACGCGGATTCCACTCCTCTTGATTTCCACCGTCCGATCTTCATCAGATTGTCCTTATGAAGCGACGTATCGAATTGTGGTTCGCCGAGTGCACGATTAAAGCGTGGCCATCCGATGTCACTTACGCAATCGACGGCTCACATTTGCGCACGTGCTTTTGATGAGGATCCGGTGGATCGAAATCCACAGAATCGACTCGTGTCGATTCGTGCGGCTTGATCCTACGCACCATGGACAGCCACATCAGCTGTAAATCAAAATAAATCCGAAGGAACTTAGTCCCACATGGAAGAGATTATATAGAAGCATCGGGTATAAAAGGTGGAAAGGCTTTAAGCCTTTGTGTCACCCGCATGGGCCAAGTACGCCCCAATATTCTAACCGGGGACCACTAACCCCTAGGCCCATCATCTGCCAGCCCATCCACTCACTACCATATAGGCGCCCACATAGGCGTTCACGTGGGCTCGCATGGCTCCGCCACGAGTTCACCGTGTGCCACGTCAGCTCCGCGGGTCCCGCGTGATTAAAAATACACCCCTTTTGTGATTTTCATAAGGAAATTAAATCTGAAAATTGCCTGAAAAATCAAAATAAAATCCAAAAAAATTATATAAAATTCAAAAATTCATAACTTCATTTATATTACTCTTTTTTGACACAAATTTTCTCCATTGGATCACAAATTACTTCATCTTTAATATCATGCCACCTAAAATGTAAATTCAAACAAGAAAATAGGGTGAATTCAAAATAATCTTAAATAAACCCTTTAGAATTATATTTTGCTTTATCCCATCATTCTTTTCTTGAAATTTATTCTTTAAATCATCAACTAAAGTGAAAATAAATCATGGAAAGTGGTTAATATTCAATTATTTAACCGTGCAAAAGATCAAAACACTTAATTAACCCTAAATAATGCAAAAATATGGACTTTAGTAAAATGGTATACCAATAGAGAAAATTCATAAAACTATGATAACATGCATCATAATTACATCAAATAAGCATGAATATTAGTTAAATAAGATAAGAATTTAAGTTAAACATGCATGTTATCATGACGCTTTCTCTTCACGGGATTACGTGGCACGATCCTGATGCTCTGATGAAGATTCAATGGTTGCAACTGAACGATAATGATTTGCCTCTTCGGATTCCATCGTGATTGTTGATCTCATCAACGAGAAGATCCGACGGTCACACCCAATTTCAAAGCATTATAAGTTATCTCTCTTCTACAAGAAATATAATCTTTGATGTTTTGAGCTATCGAATTGTTTAGACATCTTAATCCTTGAATCTCTTCATTTCTTCCTCTTCTAGACTCATTTCCGCATCCAAGGAGTGTTTGAAATAAAGATTTCGTAGAAAGAATAGAGAGAAATTTCCTCTTGAATGCCGGATTTCATCTTCAAAATTGCAAAATAAAAAGCCCTTTATCCAGCGATCAATTGGATCAATTCGAGCGCGACTTCGGTTTAGATTATGTGTTTTCATCGTAATCCTTAGTCCTATATCATTATATTTTAATTTTGAATCATAGATTAAGATAATATTAGATTTAATTTTGGTTTTCTCTCTCTTCATGTTCGAAAATTCTATATGATTTTTGCTTCTTGATTTCTTCGTGAATCTTGATCCAAATTGAGTGATTTTTTATTTCTTTGATTTCTCTTGAAGTTATCTTTCTAAATTTATCAAAATCTCTAATTTCTAACCTCAATTCATCATCTAATTGGATTTAATTTGAAGAAATAGCTCGAACATACCTTAATTCTCCGTGGATTCGACCCTTACTCATCGCTATACTCTTTAATTCGTAATTTTTTCTCAAAATTGGTAATTTTGGAATTGTTTTTTACACTTATCCGCGTGTTTTCAACAATTGTGTGGATTTGTCTCGTCATTCATATACACACGATGACGCGGAAAAATATGGGTTCTCCATCTTAAATTTAATGGACACGACTTCAAGGTGTCGATTCGACTCGATGAGTTTCACCTTCGTTATTGATTGAAGATAAAGAGGCAGATCGAATGACCATGCCCAATTTTCATCTATTTATAACCCCTCTCTTCGAAAATGTATAACATTCTTCGATGTTTTGATCAATCAAACCTTTTGGACATCTCAATCCTTTAATATCATATTTTATTACTATAATATACTCATTTTCGCATTCATGGAGTGTTGAAATCAAGATTTTGTCAAGAGAATAAGAAGAATTTGCCCCTTAAACTTCGAGTTTTTGTTTTTCAAAATATGGAATGAAAAGCCTTGATCCAACGATCAATTGGATAATTTTGAGCCTGATTTTGAGTTAGATTACATGTTTTCCTCCTATCTTTTATCCTATAACATTAGATTTTCATCCTATATCATATATTAGTTTAATTTTATGAATTTTAATCAATTTCTCTCTCTACGTGATCAATTTTTTCTCTCTTGATTTCGCTCCTTGATTTTTCCACAAATACTAATCCAAATCAAGTGATTTATGATTTTGTGGATTCATCTTGGAGTCTCTTTCCAAAAATACTAATTTCCCTAATTTCTCACCTCAAATTATTATCTAATTTGATCAAATTTTGAATACATATAATAAATACCCTAATTCTTCATGGATTTGACCCTTAGTCTCCATTATGCTAATCAATTCATGATTAAATCCTTAAATTAGTGAGTTTAAAAAAAATTTTGACGTGTGTATGTGTGTTTTCAATGGTCGCATGATTTCGTTTAATTAACAAAAAATTCCTCTCTGTCAAGAAATAATGCAATTTTGGGATGAAGAGCCACCACATTTAGATGATTCCACAATTGATGTTGGTCTGTGTTGGACATGATAATTTATCTTACAGCCACTCACCAAGAAATTATTTATGTTGTTGGTGTCCTTAGTCAATATATGTAAGAACTTTGTCTTGTGCGTTAGAAGGTGCTCAATGAGCTCGCACATACATTAAACGAGCCACAACCAATGAGGTTGTTGATAACATGCATATTTAACTTAAATTCTTATCTTATTTAACCAATATTCATGCTTATTTTATGTAATTATGATGCATGTTATCATAGTTTTATGAATTTTCTCCATTGGTATGCCATTTTAGTATAGTCCATATTTATGCATTATTTAAGGTTAATTATGTGTTTTATTAATGTTTGACCTTTTTCAAGGTTAAATGATTAGAAATTAACCACTTTCCTTGAGTTATTTTGACTTTAGTAAACAAGAGAAATACTCTTCAATCCATGCGATTTGAAGCCCAATGTTCGCCTCAATCGGGTTAGTAGTGTGATTCCTTCGTAATCCTTACAATTTATGTAGTTTAGATTAGATTTAGATAGGTAATTAGAGTTTAGAAATCGTAAAATTCATCTTTTTGCTGATTTTAAAATAAGGATTTCTCCATGATCTTAAGTCCAAATTTTTTGATTTTCGTTTCATTGAATTTCTTGTTTCATCAGCTTTCTGTGGAAATCTAATTTCTAAAATTTCATCACCGTTTGACCCTTCAATTTGACATTTGACCATCGACTGTTCATTTTCAATCCGAATTTGGGCAATTACTCTTAAAATACGAGGTGAAATTTGACAATTTTGGTCTTTTTAGAATCCTCTAATCGTTAGCTTTCTATTCATATGTGAATTGCTTGATTTGGATATCATTTGGTTAGTCAATTTGATGATTTTGACCGAAGTGGTCATTTCGGGATTTTCTGATCATTGATTTTCAATAAATTATAATAAATCTAATTCTTGTCTAAAAATCACGAATTCTATATCAAAATTTTTCATTTTCTCTCTAGTTTTTGAATAGATAATTTTCGTAGGTTCGAATCCTGCCTCTCCCACTTGTTGTAGACTTTAGAGAAGAAATAAGCTCTTTTTTTTTGTGGCCGTGGTGTGAAGTTAAATAGTTTCATATAGGGTTGCACGATCATGATCGATCGAGATCGATCATCAAAAGATCGATGCCTCGATCGATCAAAGGGGTCTGTGCGTCGATCGATTGTCGACTGATCATCGATAGATCGAGGTCAACAATCAGTAAGAGAGAGAGAGAGAGAGAGAGAGAGAGAGAGAGAGAGAGCAAAGGCAACTTGCCTTTGCTCAGAGGAATTCTCCTCCCAAGCTCTCTCGGCTAGTCGGCCACCAGCAGCACCTCTGCCACCGCCATCTTGATCCTCTCTAACAACCGCCCCCACCGCCACCGAACCCCGCCTACCTCTCCACCAATTCTTCAAAGTATTAAAGTGGTGAAAACGAAGAAAGTCTCCTTGAAAATTATTCCCACCAAATCTTCATCCTCATCGTCGTCATTTGAAGCAGTAATTGATGGGCAGAGGGGAGTTGAAAGCATTTCTGAGTCACTGGTCAAAGGGAAAGTGGTTATTGTGTACCTTCCAGAAATAGTCACCGTATTTTGTTATTAGTTTTGTGTACCTTCCAAAATTAGCCGCAATTTTTCTTTATTTTCAGTTACAGTATTTTGTTTTAGCTGTATGGCGAGTTCATGATGTTCTATTAGTTTCAATTATGTTTCTATGAATGATTATTTATCGAATGAGCCATCGAATGCATTATAGGTGAATTTCTCTCTCTCTCTCTATCCCCTCTTCCATTTAAGAAGATCTGAAGTCTCTATGAATATGTTATGACAACAGCGAGGGCTGTTAATTGAGATTGAAGAGTAGAACAAATGGAAATTAATTTATCTATTATCTTCTGGGTGCATTTCCCTGATTTTCATGTTTCTTGCACTAATTCTACTCAGGTTCAAGAAATCAAGAAAAAGATAGAAGATTTGAACTTTCAATTACCTGAAAAACATGGATCAAGAAATAGTTGTTTGCCAAATTCGGATCAAAGGAATGGCACGTACCACTCTTCTCTCCCATGTCTCTCTCCCATGACTGTCAATAGTCAACAATGAGGTCAATGCATTCAAGTTGTTACTGCAATAGTCAACAATGAGGTCAATGCATTCAAGTTTTTGCTGTCAATAGTCAACGATGAGGTTAATGCATTATTGGAATCATGCAGTCTAGGTATGATCAAACATGTTAATTAGGCATCTTAGGAACAGTGAGATAAAAGAACTCAGAGGGAGATAGTGGGACTCCTATGCACCACAAAGGAGTCTTGCTTGTCAAGGGATAGGGTTCAACAGTTGGAATCTGCGATCATACTCTCTCTCCCTCTCCTCCCTCTCTCTCATGCTTAGCCTACTTCCTCACACCCTCAGTTCCCTCTATGCTCTTGATTCCACTTCTGCTTGATCTCATCTCTCCAGTCCAGTTCTTTCCCCTTCCTCTCTCTCCCTCTCCTCCCTCTCTCTCTTGCTTAGCCTACTTCCTCACACCCTCAGTTCCCTCTATGCTCTTGATTCCACTTTTGCTTGATCTCATCTCTCCAGTCCAGTTCTTTCCCCTTCCTCTCTCTCCCTCTCCTCCCTCTCTCTCTTGCTTAGCCTACTTCCTCACACCCTCAGTTCCCTCTATGCTCTTGATTCCACTTCTTCTTGATCTCATCTCTCCAGTCCAGTTCTTTCCCCTTTCTCTCTCTCCGTCTCTCTCTCTCTCTACTATTTTGTTTTAAACTTTTGATCACAAAATTTCTCTTGGCACTTAATGCCATCTCTAGCTTTCTCTCTCTCCCCCACTATTTTTCATTTAGTCCTTTGCACTTCTTGCTCACGATCTCTCTTTCCTATGCTGAGTTCTTCCTCTTTCCTATTTTTGTTCCACCTGTTCTCCATCTTTGTCTTCCTTGATTATGTCCCGTGGCACGTTTTGTCCTCTATAATGCTCAAGTTTTATTCTTCCCTTGTACACTTCTACTCACCATCACTCTTCCGCACTTGTTTCTCTTCTTGTCTCTTCTCCTCATTTTTATTCCTAATTCATCATCTCTCTCTCTCTCACTCGCGCATAAATTATAAGGTCATGTGCATTTGCTGTCATGTGCATAGATTGAAGAGTGATTCCTCTCTCACACTCTCTCTCCCATGTCTCTCCCCCCTTGTCTCTATCCTCTCTCTGTGTATGTATATATACTCTCTTCACACTCTCTCTTGATGGATATTATGTGGCCTATAAGCCAATCACACTTTCATGTATCTTTTTCATTGAAATGAAATTTATTCATTGTCATTCTTGTGTGATGTTTGCAATGAAGTCCATGAGCATGTGAAAAGACTAAGTGAATTATGATGAGATCATAATATAGTGATCGCTAGTCTTTAACCATATGTTCTAAACATTCATATTCGTGGGATATTCGAGAAGGACATCAAGTTATCTATAAAGAATAGCACTATCTGATCCATCTCATATGATGAGTATGGCCGATCCTATAGCCATCGGTGTGGAGACACTAAGGATAGATAGTGGGTGCTCTTTGGAGAAAGAGTTCACTGAATTGATCCGTATGAATCCCTGAATGGTAATATACCTAATTGTCAATCAAGTTTATTCATGTCATGATTGTGTATGTGGTCCTTTGACTTGAGACACCAAAGACATCTTGTGGATAGATGATCGTGTTTTGATTATGACTTACGAATCCCTAGTCACGGGATATCTAAAACGTCATATATTGGATACGACATGAAGTCCACGAAGATGATTGTGTGGTCAAGATGGGATCATCCACCCTCGGTATATGAGGAGATCGACTCAAGGAATGAGATGCGGTTAAATCCTTGGCCAAGGTAGCGGAAATATTAGAGAAGTTGTTCTCAATGATTTCCTACTCGCATCAGTACTAAATTGAGTGACGGATTAGGGTTTGACAATTAACCATACCCTAAGTCATTCATGAGTCTCGTGTGGATGAAGGATTATACGTACACGGTAACCAATGACGGCAGGGTTCTATGAAAGAGTTCTAATATACTCCATATCTCCTAGAGCACGTGGTGTAGCTTGGCACCCACCGGGCTGGCGACTCAACCTGTAGATTGGGTTAAATCGATCCTTATTCAATTAATCTATATGTTGATATTGTTAATTGATAAGAAGGACTAATAAGTGTTATTGGGTTGATAGAGTCATTAACTGGCGAGATATATGGACCTAGAGGGTCACACACATAAGGTCAATGGACGTCGGTGGATATAGACATAATAATAAGGGTTTTTGTGAAAAGTTCACATTCCCAAAGTCTATAAATAGGGGGAGAACGATCATAATAGAGGTGCCCATGCAAGCCTAGTGAAAATTCTCCTCCCTCTTCTCTTCCTCTCGTGGTGACGAGTGTTCAAGAGGAGATCCGATCGTCTGGAGACTATGTGGATACCACTAGAGGCCGGACGCTTGAACGGTTGAAGAACTCTTTCAAATGATCCAAGTAAGTATGAATTTTATTCCATAATAGATGATAGGATCACCTAGAATGGATGATGAGATCATCTATTCTTGGTGCTTCAACGATGTTGAATGTTTTGATTCAACACCTTCCGCTGCAATCATTATTTTGGACAAAGATTTGGAGAGCTTTTAGAGCCTCAGATCTCAATATCTCTTCCCCATAACTCTCTCTCTCTACCCCCATTTATCTTTCTTTCTTTCACTCTCTCATGTTTCCCTCTCTCTCTTTCCCCCTCCCCATGTATATCTCTCTCTACCTCTCACTAACCATCATATGCCCTCTCTCTCTGTATATATATACTATCTTTTCTCCTGCTCTCTTTCTATTTACCACTATCTTTTTCTTCCTCTCTATTTATCTATATCCTTTTGCTTGTCATTCCCTTTCTATGTACGTAAATAATAATCTCACTCAATCTTTTTATATTCTCTCTCTTTCTAACTCTCAGTCTCTTTTCTCTTGCTATTTCTATTAGTCTTTCTCTTTTTGTCTCTCTCAATTGGTAATATTTATAATGATGTCTATCTCTCCATTTACAATATTTTGTCTTGCTGTCACTATCATTCTATATTATCTCTTTTAATGCTTATGCTCACATTTTCTGCAGAGATGGATTTCACAAATTAGAGAAGATCAAAGATCCAAATAGGAGGCTGATGTTGCTGGTATTCATAAACAGGCTAAAATGGTGTCATTCTAGATTAGACATCTGGATGGAAAGAAATGTTGATTCTGTGTGGAACGTCTCCTGACATTCAGCTACCAAATTGGATCCTTGAGCAGAAAAAGGTCCCAGACGTTGAAATTGTACTCTTGTTGTATGTACATTGTTTTCTTCAGCTTCCATTGAGAGGAAGCAGCTGTACTGCTATAATTTTTAGACATATTCAAATTTGAGGAGTATAATTTATCTCCATTTCAATTAGAAATTCATCCATTTTCAAATTTATAATTAGTTTAAAGCCAATCTGAAGAATAAACAACAAATATTCAATAAATTTCATATAGATATGGAAGTAAAAGTTGAAAGATAGCCATATACAATAAACAATTAAAACTTCAAAAACAGGATCCATTGTTTGGTTCCAAAACCATGAGAACTTGACATCAATTATGATTCATCATAATCTCCCCCCACAGACTCAAAGGCTTCCTCATTGATGATATCAAGCTCATCGTCATTGTCAACAAATTTATTATCTTCAAATCTTTCTTGTTGTAACCAACACTTCAATGTCATTAAAGCGGATATATTCTCGGCGTTCAATCTTGACCTCGTATAAGTGATGACTCCTCATACTGAGGAGAAGAACCTCTCTGTCGGGGCACTAGTTGCACATATCGAGAGAAAGTCTTTCGCGAGGATGGAAATCTTTGGATACGCTCGATAGCCAGCAACTTTCCACCATGTCAACGCATCTTATTCCATGGTTGCTTGCTGCAGGTATGCATGAAGCTCATGAAGAGATTGGACGCATGGCGGCAGGTTTTGTCATTCGACCAACTCTAGAGAGAATCTTGTTACCATTGCCCTTCAAAATATGTGAGGAAACTAAATCCGACTCAATTGTTTCAATGCTATGTAGGATAGCTTGATTACCCTCGTCTTGCACCTCTTGTAATGCTTTATAGATGTCGGCCTCCAAATTTTCATGATCACACGCTGGAATATAATTTAATTTTAGTTGCGGATGTAGTATTGTGGCCATGGCAAATGCATTGCTGCCTTGCAAACATTCCTCATACTTTGCCAACTTATCAGTCATTGCCATACATGTGGAGATTATCAAGGATGATGCCTTGAGGGAAGAGTCGACCTTCTTCTTGAAGACACTCTTCATGCTCTTTCATCATCTCGAGGGCTGCTCGAACAAGAAGAAGAGCGGTAGATGCAGTAACCTACTTTGACTGACATAAGAGTTGTGTGACATCCTGAAATGGCTCTAGAACAGTAGTAAAGTCAGACGCTAACTGCCACTCTTCGTTGGAGATCAAATAGTGCTCATTTGGTCTGTCTGTCAAGGCAAACATGGCCATCTTTTTTAGTACCGTTTTCTTCTCGTACGCTTCACTAAGCATATCATATGTGGAGTTCCAGCGGGTTGGGATGTCTAAGTTTGGCATACTAGTTGAAGATATCCCTAAGTCATGACAAAATTGCTCGTATTTCTCCACACGGCTAGGGGACGAACAAATTGCCTTGACGATCTTCCTCACATGACTTACAACATCTCCCAAAGACTTTGAACTTGATATGCACGATGCGGAAGTGTCTTCATCAGCAGTGGTCTTTAACTCTTTTAGGCCATCTTGAATTGCTAGGTTAAGGACGTGCGCTAAACATGGCATGTGGCATTTACGATCAAATAATGGGTTGATGTGAGACATTGTCTTCATGAGTTCATCAATCATTGTAGCATTATTACTTGCATTGTCCGTTGTGATCGCACATACCTGGATCCCAACATATTTCTCAAAATAGTTAATAATTAAAGACAACTATGATAACAAAAAGTGAAAATTTGTACCATCTTCTCCAAAGAAAATTCTTTCAATACCGTTCTCAAGACTTTAGCCAAGTACTCACCAGAATGCTCACCCTCGAGCTTTTCAAGGGCCAATACACCCTCTCTTAACATCCACTCATCATTGATCCAATGAACGGTGATGCCTAATAAAGAAATGTGGTTATCTGTTGTCCAACCATCAATAGTTAATGACACTCGTCGCACGCTTGAAAGCATTTCTTTTAGCTTTGTCTTCTCCTTGATGAATGTTTCTTGGATATGAGCTCAGACATTTCTCCTCATTGGTATCCTCAAATCCATTTGGGCACAATAACATAAGAGATTCCAGAAATTTGGGTCTTCAACAACAAGCCATGGCTGATCTTTCTTATAGATAAACCTACCAATCATTTCCTTTGTCTTTTCGAATGTTAGTCCTGTGTAATATTATTTCTTTTGTGATGAAGGCGAAATTAGGTCAACAATTGATCTCCGTCTTTTGCCCAACGACTTTCCCTTTAGATTATCATGAAGGGTGGCACGAAAGATTTCTAGATGCCTCCAAAAGTTAGTAGTGCTGCTATGGGCAATCTTGTTAATAATTGTGTTGTAATGGGGATTCTTCTCCTTGCAAATTTGGCACATGTACTTATTTATGTCAACATTGACAAAGTATTTCCAAACATTTGATGCTCTTGATTAATGCTACTTGTTTGTGTTTCGCTTTCAATTGAATTGGTGGCCTCATCATTCATTTCGATAGAATTTGTCCTACTATTGTTATTTTCATTCATCTCAACCTCTAAATAAGTTGTGATCTAAAAAGAAGCAATTAAGATCATATTAATGAAAGTAGAAGATCTTAAATAATATTTAAAAATGGTAAGATTACAAGATATTTGGGAAATCAAAATCATTAAAAGCTTTCTACAAATAGAAATCAAAACAATTATAAAGGATTTATTTAAATCCACATGAGTTCTTCATAGATATTTGCTAAGATAGGAGAGAGTTTCATTTTCTTAGGTATACATTGTTTAAAGAGAGAGAGAGAGAGAGAGAGAGAGAAACAAAGTATTGAAAAAATAATACACATTATTTTTATAATCTGAATTTTTATCTGCATTTTATCTCTCTAAATTTGCTAGCGACTAGGATGATAGAGAGAGACTTTCTCTTATCTCACCTTATTTTCAAGATTTTTTCTTTATTTACTTTCTCTTTCATGAGAGAGAGAAAAAAAATTAAAACAATGTATTTCAAAATTCTAATCTATAACAAGGCTTCAAGATGACAAAGAGGAAATTAACAGAGTCAAAAGAATCAACAAAATTATAGAATCAATAGAATTGCATAATCAACAGAATTACATAATTCTAATCAATCACAGAATTATAGAATCAACAGAATTACAAAACTATCTTTGACTTTAAAAAGGAAATTAACACATCAATCAATTAGCAAACCCCTTTTGAATTACAGAATTAATGAGCTCAAGAAGAAGTAGAAAATCGATCACTGTTCTTCATCTCTGCATGATCAAATCTACTAGATCAATCACTATTCCAAATTTAAATATTTAGAATCCAAAGAGTATTACAGTTGCATTGTTTTCACTTCAGAAATGGATGTGAAATTGAGGGACGAAGAAGCACAGAGGTTTTATATTTTAAAAATAAAAATTATGCAGAACTGAGGCTCACCGGAAATGTGCAGAGTATCAAGGCGGTGATGAAGAAGTGGCCATGAAGAAGCAGAGGCTGTGAAAGGTTCTGAGAGAGCAAGAGAGCGCGAGAGCTTCTGACGAAGCAAGAGAGCTTTTGACGAAGAGCTTCTGACGAAGCAAGAGAGCTTTTGACGAAGAGCTTCTGACGAAGCAAGAGAGCGCGAGAGAGTCAGAGAGAGCAAAAGAGCACGAGTGGGAGAGTAAATTTAATTTATGAGAATTAATGCTCAATCACGGCGATTTGATCGATCGATCATCGATCAATCACAAAATGAAGTTTGCGCCTTGAAGTGGAGTTTCCATTCAATGAATTAGACTAAAATTCACAACCAAAATGCATGAATACACAAATATATGATTAGAGGCTATCTTAGGGTTCACAAAAATCCTAAGAGCAAGAGATTTTGGGGAAGGATGATTTATCACACAAAATGAGAGGAATGAGAGTACCTTGATGGAGATTCTTGATTGATGTGTTCTTGTTGGAGAAAATTTTGAAATCTCTTTGTTGATTATTCCTTGTTTTAAGAGAAAAGAGAAAAGGCAGTTAAGAGGAATGATGGACAGAGGGAAGAGGGGGAAGAATGAGAAGAAAGAATGGAGAAATGGTAGGTGTAGGTGGTGGAGAGGAAATAGAGGAGAGATGGAGAGAGGAAAGTTGTAATTGGTGTGTGGATGAGAGAAAATGAGAGAGAGAGGGAGAAATTCATGGAGGATGAGAGAGAAAGAGTGGAGGAACAACCAAAATTTGAAATTCTTTCAAATTTCAAATTATGAGAGAGAGTTTCACAAGATCCACATAAATGGGGGAAGAGAGAGAATTATTTAACCATTGAAGAGGTGTGTCTCTTCAAGAGGTGCCACCTTTTTAGGAGAAATTTAACCCTCTTGAAAGGATACCTTAAAATTTAAGGCACTTGTCAAGATGTGAGGGTGCCATGTGGAGGGTTTTAATTGATAAAATTTTAAGGGATAATTTGGGTATAGTAGTCTACATTAAAATCATGGGTTGATGTTGACTTGGACAAAGAAGGAAATAGGATACAAATAACTTGAATTTTGGTAATATAACAATGATTACTATAATTTAGGGAGATGGTTTGAGCAGGTCAAAGGGGTTCCTAAATTTAGGAAAGTTTTTGGATTTGGTCAAAGGCTAAAAATTAAAGGTTTTAGGTCAAGAGTAAGGGCTGGCCAAGTCAAGGGAAGTGTTTGAAGGATTCAAAGTATTAAGTAAAGTATTAAGGATTCAAGCCTATCTTCATGGGCTTGCTCCTCTTTATGTCTAAGTCTTTTGATATATAAATGTCTTCCAATGATAGATTGTTTAATTTTTTGGTCAATGTCAGCATGTTGTTTACTTGATATGGATGACTCCTAATCATTGCATTTCTCCTTAAGTTGTATCTCTCCTCTTCATGTCTTCAAAGTTTTTTATATGTACATGTCTTCTAATGATAGATTTTCTTAAATTTCTTGGTCAAGATCAACTTGTTGTTTACTTGATATAGATGACTCATAATCTTTGGTGCTTCCTTGGATGCTTCTTTTGTTGTTGAGGTGTCCCCACCACCCCGTTACCTTTAGCTCACTAGATGCCACACCCATCACTAAATTTTTTAGAGAGCCAAAACATTGTTGCCAAAGCTGCCCACCCACACCTTGCAAAATCTCTAATATGTCACCAACCCAATCACTGCCTCATTCCCACTTCACAAATCTTGATTTCCAAAATAGAATTTAGCCATCAGTATATTTTTATTTGAATAATGTGGAAAGAGATAATATAATTAAATAAAAGAGAAGATAGGAGAGTCACATATGTAGCGAGGAGAAGAGAGAGAAAAAAGAATTACAATAATGCCACTAGGGCTCATATTCTATAACAATCCCTCTCAAGTTGGAGTGAAGAGATCAACAAAGCCTAGATCAAAAAGAACTAAGTTGTATGGAGTAAACACTTAGCCTCATGGTGAGGATGTCAGTAAGTTGGTTGGATGAGGAAATGTGAGGAATGGTGATGGATTCAGTAAGAACAATGTCACAAATAGCATGACAATTGCTCTTAATGCATGCTTGGTGCAATGAAGAAAGGTGGGATTATTCCTAATGAAGATTAGCTCTTTACCCCTTATTTTTGGCGATGTGGCAAGGCCAATGGCTAGAAAGACCAATGACTAGAAAAGCTGGGAACTAATAGGGCCATCAATGAACTGACAATAAGGCTACCCACTAGTAGAGCTGGTACCGACACAAGCAGTGTTGATGAGGGGTAATAAGGATAAAGAGGAGGATGGTGGCCATCCTCTAGGAGATCCATGACCGATGCGATGGAGAAATCCTGGGTGGGCTCGAATAATATGTGGAAAGAGCTCATCTAATCATCTAAAAGAGACGAGAGGAGAGTCTCATATGTAGTGAGCAAAAGAGAGAAATAGAAGAGGACAAAATTACAATAATGCCACAAGGGCCCATATTCTCCCACAAATAATTTTACTTAATTTTAACATTTAACATTTAAATGCATATTGATTAAATTTTAGCTTAATTTTATTTTTGCTTAACACTGAAAAATTATCTGATTTGCTTTAACTTGATTAGATTTTTCTAATTTCTTTAAATGGTTAGTCTACTTAAATTGTTTAATTTAAAAATTTACAAACTTAACATTTGTTGTAAATTCCCTAATTGACTCAATTTTAGCATTGATGAACTTAAAATAAATTTAATTTGTTAAATGAGACATAATAGCAGTTGTAATTTTAATATTTAGTTTAATTTTTTAATTGTTTGAATTTTATAGTTTTGAATTTAATATCAATTTAATTTGGTTAGTGTATACATTTTAGCGTTTATCAATTAAATAATTTCTTTAATTTTTTAAATCTCTTAAATTTGTTTAGTAGTTTTTTGAATTTCCCACTTGTGAATACATAATTACTCAATTACTTTAATTAGTTTAACTTTTTAATTTAAAATTATCATAGAATAATTTGTTTCATTAACCAGTTGTCATATAATATTTGGTGTAACCTCTCTGAGTTAAAATAATTTAATTTTCCTATTACTTTTAAAAAATTAACATATGCTTTATTTCTTGACTTTGACATTTAACATTCATGCTTTACACTATTTCTTAGTTATTTTCATTTGTTCAATTGTTTTTACTTTAAAAGTATGATTTCAAAATTTTTAAATTCTTTGTTAACTTTAAATTTTAATTTTTTAAAACCTTATATTTCAAATTTGCCTAATTTGATGTCAACTTTCAACTTTGAGTTGCGATTAATTTGAGAAGCATGGGCCAATCTGGAGCAAGAAGTGGCATCCAACTAGAATTGGTGAGGGGCTCAAGGATGTTCATGTTCTTAACTTAGAATTGACAACCAATGGCACTTCCATTGGACGTCAAGCCGCACCCCAAACTATGGGGTCTGCTATTGTCCAATACTCCATGCACATTGTTGATGGGCTCTACTCATGCCTCGTCTATCGCGAGAGGAATTTGATAAAGAGAAAGATAAGAGGATGGGAGCACAAAGTTCTTATGGGAATAAATGAAAACCATTTATCATAGAGAGAAACAATGTACTAAAGGGCACGGTGGCTCCCATCATTGACACCCTCGGTAGCGTAGACAAGGGTGTAGTGCTATCACGCCATGCATTATGGGACCATTTGATAGAGGCGATGAACAATTTCATCTTGGTTTTTTTATGAGAGCCCTCAATTTGACAGACTCATTGTTTTTCTTGCAAGTCAATTCCATCACAACTAATAACCCTCTAACTATAAGAGGATGTTATCAATGATCGCAAAGAGGATAAAGGGCATGCACATATAGTTTGTTAAAAAGTGACACGTGGCATGTTATGCTCATATTTTAAGCTTGGTCGTCCATGTGGCTATGAAGAGCTTTGCCATTAGTACTGTTATGCCTCATAAGCTGGAGGAAGGCAATATTTCAATGATACCCCATAGTTATGAACACATGAGCATTAGAGCTATTGCAATTGAGGAGATCAAGACCTCCCAACAACACTCGTTGAGCCTGGGAGGTACAGTGTTCAAGATGCGAACACTAGCTTGAGCGAAATGAAGCTTAGATAAACAAGTGACATGAGTTAATCAAAATCTGCGAGCACCACACAAACGTTATACATAACAAGATGGTCATAGTGGATTTCCTGACCCATTGGAATTTCATGAATGATATTCTCTTAGTTGCTATCAAGAAGCTGGAGGTGATCGATGAGCTCTTCCTTAGCTGCACGACTAGGCATATAGGAACAAAGATCTCCAAGGACTAATAATAGCTATTGAGTACATTTTTCCATGTCTCTGAGCGATTCTTCATATCCTTGCAACACATCAGCCATGAGAATGAGGCAACCATCTCTTCACGAGCATCTGATACAGTCCCTATTAGAGTCTATGAAAGAAAGAAGAGAAAGGGCAACAAAGTGGTGCATGCGGATGATGAGACAAGCCCAATTAGCTGTCCACGCATTCCTAACCTGGACAAGTGACAGGAATAAGAGAAAGTATAGAGGCTAGGTCTTCTGAGCTGGCCGGGGGGGGGGGGGGAGGGAAGGTTATATAAAGCAAAGAGGAATAAGGACATTGGGGGGGGGGGAACCATTGAAAGGAGGTGGTTTTGGGAGAAAGAGTGCTGCATTCGGCGAGAGTTTCTCTGTTTGTTTCCTGGCTAGAGAGTGAGTCCTCAAATACAAAGAAGGGAAACAACCCTATGGTATGTGTATTACCGACAAGGTTGGATTGGTAAGTGTGTTTCTTGGTTTTTCTTGAATTCAGTTGGTACAAGATTCTACCAGCATCCTACATATTATTTCAAGGCTTATGGAGCACATCAATGACTGTTGAATAGACCATGGATCACCTTCTCTTCATGAGCATCAAGAGTTTGAGAATGGAGGATCTATCGCCAATTGTGAAGAGGTGCATTGAGTTGAAGATGAAGCTACTATTATGCAGAGGTGTTGTTGGTGAACAAGGCGATCACTACGATGACCCTAATGGATGCCATACACAATGGTCACCATAGACTTCATTTAGAGACTCTTGTGTGTCACAAGCCAAGAGCATCTTGAGAAATCTAGAGATGAGCTAGTCTCATGGTCGAGGATGGTGATGAGGAGGGACAAAGGCACGTCAAGTACCTTGACCCCAATGCAAGAGTTTGTCAAATATATCAGCAAGGTCTTCACGAAACAAAGGGAAAGACACCAGACTGAGCTAGTGGTACCATTTAGGCAGGAGACAATTCCTCAAGGTCGTTTCAGTGACCAAAGATTTGTTCTTGGTATGCACCACTTGTGCTCCTTACAATCCAAATCCCTTCACCTACAAGAGGGTGCCCATGATGTCAAGAAGCATTGAAGCACTCATTAGCATGGGATTTTAGCTTTGAATAGACAACAAGACATGGTATGACGTCACCCTTGAAGAGAAGAGTCAAATGATGAAGGTAGAGTTGATGCATTCACCAGAGGTAAGTAAATGACATTCCCTTGTGCAATTTATCAATGACCTTTTTGAAAAGATCACATCATTACTTTAAATCTTAGAGTCTGATTGTTTCTTTTCATTACTTTACCAGTTAAGAGTTGAGCAAGTTCAGAAGAGCTGGTCTTGATGAGTTGTCGGAGGTGAAGTCTCAACAAGTTGTGATCAAGTGATCGCAAAGAATTTCATACTTGGCAGCAACAATTTGGCATGCAAATAATCAAACAGGGAAAAGAAAAAACCTCCCTACCAAAAATCACAATGTTTTTTATATTCAAAATTTTTATAAGTTCTGGAATAAAGCAAGAAAATTCTTTTTTGTGTAATGGAAAAAAAAATTAAAATTTTTTAGATATTTTAATTTTGTTTAACTTTCACATAATGTTTTCTGATATCTATAATGATATCCAGCAATATCTTTGAATATCTGTCATCTGTCATCATTCATCAGTGTCCCATTGCAACCGATGTTCATTAACCAGCTTGATATTCATCATCCAATCTAATATTTCGCATCCCTTTGATACCCAGCATCCAAGTTCATCTAGGCACCCAATATCGGATACCAAATATCATGACAGACATCGGTTTGCAATGACTAGTGTGGAGAAGGTCAACAAGAGGGCTGCGGCTCAATCGAGTCCTCCAAGGAGGACTTAATTAGGCCACATGGGGGCATGTGACCTGAGAAGGGACCCTGATTGCTAAGCTGGTAGAAGAGGAGAAGGTTCAAAAAGAAATAGATAGGATGAAAGGGGATAAGTTGGTGACAAAAGGTGGAAAAGACAATCCTTGGAGAAGAAAAGGACTGCACCAAGTGATGATGCACTCTGCAAGGTGACCTCAGAAATCCTAACTATATCCTATTTGTTGAAATCTATCATCTATTTTGTACGAATCAAAAGTTAGTTGATCCAGTACAGTGATTTTCTTGAAGGTACGATTATAAACCATGAATTCTTTGCATTCTCCAAGTTCTTGGTTTGAACCATATAAGTTTTCATCCCAAGGTAGCGTGCACAAGGTTGCATGATAAAATGCAATCTTAACATGATAAAACATGATTATTAATGTAAAATAAGGCATAAAACATTCCATTTATATGCATGTTATCATAATTTGAGTGCATTTCTATCATTCTATGCAATTTTATGTTATAATCTCAAAATGCGTTAATTTAGGGTTAATTATGATGAATTAAAGATTAAAGATTTAATAACCCATCTTTACTTGAGATTATAAGTGTTTTTAAAGTTAAATAATAAGAGAAATCATTTTTATAAATATTCATTTAATTTTCTAAAGTTAAAATCTTAAAGAAATGAATGTATTTTTGAAATAAGAATTAAATCTCTTGTTATTTAAATAATTTGACTTTTTAGAATGATAGATAATTAAATTTCAGATCAAATGAAAGAAATTTGGATTAATTTGGAGTTATATTTTGAAAGTTATGATTTTTACAATTTTTAGGGATTTTTCTGGATTTTTTCCAATTTAATTTCGATTTAAATTGATTAAAATGAATAAAAAAAGAGTAAAAATGGGCTAATAATCGTGCGGGTCCCACATGGGTGCGATGTGGCGCGCAAGGCCACGTGGCAGAGCCACGCGGGCCCGCGCAGCGCCTACGTGGCGCATTGTACATATTTATTTATTCATATAGTTATAACATATATATAGGCATTTCAACCTTCCGTAGACCGGAAGGGTATTCAACCAATATAATCGTCGGGCCTTATAAACCCGACGATCTTCTTTATCCTTCTCCGTGTGGGACTAATCCACACTATGTTTTAAATATACAGGTGACGTGGCTTGATGAGGAGCGCCGGATCAAATGGACGCTCGATCGACACGCGTCGATCGAATGGACGCGCGGACCACCGATAGTGATCAAATGCACGTGCTTTTAAATCAAGTTATAACGGCCCTGATTTTATGCGACGTGGCGGCATCACACACGTCGGATCAACGACGCGGAACCTGATGCGTCGATCGAGTGGACGCTGGTGCGCCGGAGATCATCAAGCACGTGCGCAAATTTAAAGAGTTATAACGGTCGTAATTAAGTCTGGCGGTGAGCATCGCAATCGTCGGATCGCGATCCAACGGCGAAGAAATGATGTGTTTTATTACGCTTCTCATCAGGACGCATCCAGACCGTTGATCAACATCTGACGGTCACGACTTAAGCGAAACGGTCCACGATGTACCGTTTCATCGTAACCGTTGACTAAAATAAATCAACGATCACGCCCAATTTAGCCTATATATTGAGGCATTCTTCGATTTTGTAAGACATTCGAGGAGGATTTCGCTTAATCGATTCATCTAAACCCTTCCTCTCTTGAATCTCTCACTTGTAATCGTTTCTAGACACAATTTCGCGTCCACGGAATGTTTATAAGTGAGATTTCGTCGATCAAGCGAAGAGAATTTGTATCTTGAGCACCGATGTTCACGATTAAATTTGCGAAATGAATAGCTGTCGATGCGGCGATCAATTGGATAGATTTGATCGTTATCTCAGGTTAGAAAACAAGTTATTCCTCTTATCTATCGTCATGTATCATCAATTTTAGGTTTAGGATTTCAATTTAGTTTAATTTCGTTTTTAATTTCAATTTGTATTCTTCGCGATTCGGAAAATTTCCTCCCACTTCCATCTTTGATTTCTCTGTGATTACTAATCCAAATCAAGCGATTTTTGATTCTACGGATAGATCTTTGAGTTATCTTTCTAAAACCACCATTTTCCCTAATTTCTCACCTCAATTCATCGTCTAATTTGACCAAATTCCAAAAGATCTCTCAAAAATACCTTAATTCCATGTGGATTCGACCCTTATTTACCATTATACCCCTCAATTCGTTATAAATTCCCAAAATTGGTAAGTTTAAAATAATTTTTGACGCGATACCGCGTAAAATCGATGACTTCGCGGTCTCGTCTCGTCATTGCATAGAGAGATAGACAGCATCACAACGAGCATATCCTTGTGATTGAGGAAAAAAAGCCATGGTATAGGAGAAAGAAGATCAAGGTTAGAATAGGGGTAGACTTTAGGTCTTCTCTTATTGACCTTCTGATAAAAACTAGAGCAAGAAATAGAAACCATCCCTCGAAAAAGTCATTTGGCATGTCTCAAATCCCTTAATTAGCTTCTGGTCCTTTGATTCATCAAGGTTGAGCAAGATTGAGGCAAAGAAAACAAGGGGGAAATTAAGGTAGACAGTAGTAGATTGGTTTTTCAGATATCTACTTGATTAAATACCCATCTAATTATGGTATAACTGTCTTCTACCTTATTCTCTCACTTAGTGATTAAAAAGGTTATCAAGGTCAGTATAATTTCTCTTTCTCTCTCTCTCCTCCCCCCACCCCCCTCTTCTTTTTCTTATCCCCCCTCACTTCCACCCCTAACCTTCTGTCCTCACTTAAGGTCCATTTTCAGCCACTGCCAAAGAAAAAAATCTATCAAATAAAGGATTTTTTTCAGGCTAGAATGCACACCAGGAGGTTTCGATTTGAGACAAAAAAACTCCTCACCCATTTCCCTTTACTTGGTAGACCAATTGGATGACGATGCATCAGCACACTAAAGTTTTTACCTTTACCGGCAGCAAAATTGCTCTGATGCTATGATTCTCTTTCTATGCTAGATCTTCGTGATAGAGATGAAGGCCCAGTCCAAGGCGGGCACAAGCCCGTCGAAAAGCCATGGCTTCAGCCTTCTGCACTGGATCCCCATACTTAGTATCTTCAACAGATGCTGATCCAGTAGATTCCCTATAAATCTGATGAAAAAGTGTCAGAATATATGATATTATTTAGTGATAAGAAGATCACTTATCTAGGCGTTGCAGTCAAGTTTGACATTAAGGATTGAAAATGATCAAGAAAGACTAATCTGGTCCATAAGATCTATCTTTAAACCGATCCAACAGCTCAAATAGAGTGATCACAATTTAGAGTGAGGGGAAAGGAAGAGAGAGAAGGTTGCTGCCTTAGAGATAGAAAAAACATTTGAGGAGTTGAACTAGGCTCCTCGCAGCCCATGATCTGCTGACTGATCGATTATTTGTGAAGATTACAAACATGATCAGAAAAAAAAATCTAATCAGCCACTAATGATCCGATCACAATCATCTAACCATAGATTTCAAAGGGCTGAATTCAGAAAAAAATCTACACGCAAGAAAAAGAAGTCTGAAAGATTCAAATTCTATGAATATACCTCTGCATCAGTTCCGTAGAGTGTCACGCGGTATACAACTGACACTGATTTTCCATCAGCTGAATATGTGATGCTTTTGACTTCACCAGACCATTCTATAAAATCATAAAAAAGTCCCTCATAAACAACGAAACGAAAATAATTCTAATTATAAGAATACAGTTATCGGGAATAAGACAGAATAACCTGGAGCCTGCATATTCATAATCCGATTAACAATATGCCTGCAATGAAATAAACAGGAAGGTGAGTACAGAAGATATTCCTCGAAACAATATACAATTCACAACCTAGGGAATGAATCCTAGATACACTATTCCCTTTGAGTTGACTATTCCTAGATACAGTATTTTTAATCTACCTTAATATGAATTTTGCTTTAGCTTCAAAATTTCCTTTTTTTGTCTACAAATATGATTTTTTTCCGTAAAATAAAAACAAGGAAAAAGATGAAGTAAATGCGACGAATTTTGTGTGTAAGCTCGTTCTTAGGTAAATCAATTCCGTTATGAAAGAAGCCAAAATATACAAACAACACGCCATATAATCGGGAAATAAAACTTGAAAACAATAAAATTTAAGAATTTTTCTCAAGATTGCAAATTTTCTTCCTTTTCTAGTAGCATATATTGATTTTTATAAAATAAAGAACAAATTACAGAAAAGATGAAGTAATCGTGATGCACTTAAGATATAAATTTATTCAGCGGGAATAAATTCATTTGGATCAAAGAAGCACAAATACACGGACAACGCGGGAAATTAAAATTTGAAAACAATTAAATCAAAGAGGAATATTTTAAATACACCCTCAAAAGATAGTAAATAAAAATGCATACCAAGGGATATATTTGACTTCCAAGCCATCGTCGATGCGAATCTTGATGACGGACTCAGGTACGCGCTTGCTGAGCTCGCGGAGAGTTTCTGAGAGAGGACGGCCGATTCCCGAAGTCGGAACATCCTCCTCGATCGACACATTTGGAGTGGATCGAGCTCTCGCGCTAAAAGCGCGACATCCAGATGTAGGATATCTCGCAAAAGTCGTCGAGAGAAGTCTTCTCGCGCAGGAAGAAGCCATGGAAGCTCTGTAACTCTGAACACTACGAGTCAGGGTTTTGTAAAACCTCTGGAAGGACAATGTGTTATTGTCAACCGCGGTGAGCATTAGGAATCTATAAGTCTCTTCCACGTGGCACCATGCTTGAAATTTAAATTATTAATGGGCCATCTCGAGCTTTACGTCCAAGAAGTAATGGTCATTGTATGAGCTCCTCACTTGCGTTGCATGACCCAACTGCCGATACGCAGAGTCTCTCTCCAGCTGCATCCTCGCCATCTCTCTGCTTTTCCTTCAGTTGTCTCTCTCTATCTCTCTCTCTATCTATCTTCACTTTATCTGTCTAACTGTCTGCGTAGGTATTTGTGTTTGCTATCAAGTGTCCCACAACACTTCCTCTCTCCGCTTTTTCCTTCAGCTCGCGCTCTCTAACGGTTCGCCGGCGGTCGATGGCGGCACCGCCGCAGACGGAAAAGAAGGGCGACGCGGGGGCTCGGTCCCTCGCGGGAAAGGCGGTGGCGACGCTTGTCGCCGCCACCTTTCTCGTCGGCCTTCTTTTCACGCGCAGAATTTCCCCCCCTCTCCAGCCCGATAACAGCTCCTCGTTCTTCGTCTCTCAAAAAGACAGTCCAAGAGACGTAATGAGAGAAGTCAAAAGTACCCGCAAGGCGCTTCTGTCAGTTAACCTCTCTCGCTCTCTCTATCTTCTATTTCTGTATCCACTTTCTCTCTCTTGATGGCATGTATAGGTCTCTAGAGAAGACGATATCGACGCTGGAGATGGAGCTGGCAGCTGCGAGGAGAGGGAGAAAGACGTCGGAAAAGCTTCAGAGAGTATTTGCCGTTGTGGGCATCAACACGGGTTTCAGCAGCAGGAAAAGGAGGGACTCTCTACGCCAAACTTGGGTTCCAAAAGGTGCAATTGTGCTTGTTCTCTTTGAGAAAATTAGGAATGAGACTGAAGAAGCTTGAGGAGAAAGAGAAAGTGTAGATTGTTCAGGGGTTAGGTTGGAGAGGAGATCAAAAGGTTTGAGGATTTAAAGTTGAGGAGTTGACAGGGGATGAAACGGAAGAGGTAAGACTTTGAGAGGGTTCAGGTTTGACGGGGAGGTGTGGGAAAATCTAAGAAAATTGAAGGGTTAGAGAAAGAGATTAGGAGGGTTAGGGTTTTGACTTTTGAGTTGTGAGAAGCGATGAAGCAGAAGACGTTGAAGGAGGGAAATACGAGGTTAGCGGAGGAAAAGATTTTTGAGAGGATGTATTGGCTATGCTGTGAGTGTGTTTGAAACAAAGAGGACGTTGACGGAGGGAAATATTAGGTTTACGTTTTGACTTTGAATTGTGAGTATGTTTGAAACAGAGGAAGATGAAGGGGGGAAATATTAGGGTTTACCTTTTGAGTTTGAATAGTCAGTAGGGTTGAGCAGAGAGGTTCACGGAGAATACGAAGATCAGAGATTGGCATTGAGATATTGAAGGGGAGGAAGCTGAAGAGTCTGAGGAGATGAAGTTCTAGGCTTCACCATGGACAGGTATGAAGGTAAAAGAGATCGGGAAAGTAGAAAGAGAGGGTTTAGGGTTTGACTTTGAGTTGCGAACAAGGATGAAACAGAAGTGGGCGAAGAAGAATAAGAGGACTGGGGGCAAGACGTCAAGATATTGACAGGGGTACAGCTGAAGAAGCCGAGGAGGAAAGGAGTAGAAGAAACTTAGGGTTTAACGCAGGGAAGTATGAAATGGAGAGGATGGGAAGGTGAATTAGAGGGTCTAGGGTTTTATCCAAAGGTGTCGACGGGTTCCATGTCAGAAGAAGAAGTTTTAGGGTTTAACAGGCTCAGGGTTGAAACTAAAAGGGTTGGAGTACAGGAGAGTCTAGGGAAATATTTAGGGTTTAACAAGAGCAGGGATAAACTGAAGATCCTTGAGAAAGTCAACGAGATGGGTGTAGGATTTGATTTTTAAGGTTTCGACAGGGAAGAAGCTGAAAACGGCTAGAGGAAGAAAAGGGTATCGTGCTCCGGTTCGTTATCGGGCGCAGCGCAACTTCTAATAGTGTGCTGGACAAAACCCTAGACGAGGAGGAAGCAGAGACCAAGGATTTTCTCCGCGTTGACCATGTCGAAGGATACAACCAGCTCTCCTCCAAGACAAGAATTTTCTTCTCCACCGCCGCCTCCATCTGGGATTCCGACTTCTACGTCAAGGTTGACGACGACGTCCACGTCAACCTCGGTGACTCTCTTGTTTCTCTCTCCATCTCTCTTTCTTCTCTCTAAAATGATTCGCAGGCATGTTGGCGGCGACGCTAGTTAGGCACAGAGGGAAGCCGAGGGTTTACTTGGGGTGCATGAAGTCGGGGCCGGTACTGTCGCAGAAGTAAGTATTGACCTTTTTGTCGTTGCCGAGGAAAGGATGGAAATTTGACTGATTAGAGCGCAGAGGAGTGAAGTACCACGAATCAGAGTTTTGGAAGTTTGGGGACGAAGGGAACAAGTATTTCCGACATGCTACCGGTCAGATCTACGCCATATCCAGGGATCTCGCCGCCTATATCTCAATCAATTCGTGAGCTCTCTCTCTCTTTTATCTCTTTAACTTTCTCTCTCTTGCATCTCTCTATTCTCCCACATAACTCCCTCACTTCATCCCATTGTCTTGCTCTAATTCTCCACGTTTCTCACTCTCTTCTTCCAATCTCTCTCCTCGCACAAACGTTACAGCTCTCTAAAAGATCAAGTCTCTGCTTTTCTAAAAGATAAACTCTCTTTTATCTGTCTCTCATCTATTCTCATCTCTCTTCCTCTCACACACTCATCTAAAATCATTACTTCTCGCGCAAACTCTCGCACTCTTCTCACTCCCTTACGTCGTCCAATCTCTCTCTTCACACAAACATTACATCTCTCCAAAACATACACTCTTTCTGTTCTATAGCACGCTCTTGCATTTCTCTCTCTCTCTCTCTCTCTCTCTCTCTCTCTCTCATCTGCTCGTATCTCTTTCTCTCACACGAAATCTCTGAAGGTTTTCACTCTCTCCCTCACCCCAATCTCTCTCCTCAAACAAACTTCACCAATAGCATAAACTCCAGCACACTCTTTCATCTCTCTCGTTCTCATCCATTCACGTCTCTCTTTTCTTGATTAATATTAAAGCTCAGATATTTTTGCATGGCCCATGCAGACCCATACTACATACATACGCCAACGAGGACGTGTCCTTAGGATCGTGGTTGATCGGCCTCGATGTCCTCCACGTGGATGACCGTGCCATGTGTTGTGGGACACCCCCAGGTGAACCTCTTCCTCCCCATGATTATTTTTCTTCCTGCAATCCGAAGTCCACTGACGAAAAAATCGTTCAATCGTAGACTGCGAGTGGAAGAAGCAGGCAGGGAACATCTGCGTCGCGACATTCGATTGGTCCTGCAGCGGCGTCTGCAAGGCCGTTGACCGTATGAAGGAGGTCCACAGCGCGTGCGGAGAGGGCGAAGGGGCCGTCTGGGGCGTTGCCCTGTAGACTTCCTATTCGAGCTAGGGTTTCAGAAGCCCTAATTTTTCAACCATTTTTATCCTTGTTGAATTCGATTGAGTGAATAGAAAATATCATGGAGAAAAAATTGCCAAAGGAATGTTTCCCAGAAGATAATCAGTGCCAATGCAGAGGTTTTGAGAAGTTGTTTGGCTGTCACGAAGAAGAAGAGCTGGAAGATATATATTTTCATTAAATTATTTAATAAATGATGCATCAATCCTTTAAGATCTGATGCATTTCATCCAGCGCATTGTATCTATCTTGTTCAGGTGCATTTGAGATGCATAGGGAACACATGATTTTCCCAATGGTGATGTCATACTTTGCCGCTACGTCAACACATCTAGGGTTCAACGGTCCCTGGTCCGGTCCGGTTTTTGGCACAATAATCGGTCTAAACCTTAATTCAGTCTCGGTCTACCTCGGTCATGGTTCGGTTCGGTCTTGATTTCGGTCTCAAATTTTCAAATGTAACAAATTTTCAAATATCAAAAACTAGTTTCAAATGTCAAAAAAATTTCTCACCTAGAAGTTTAATTAACTGGCGGAATGAACTCTCGATGAATGTATGAATTGGTGGCCTGCTCCAAGAGTTCAAATGCCATCTCCCAAAAGACCTATCCCTTGAAAATTTGAGCCTTTGAGGATCTGCCCATGAAAAAAAGTGAAATTATTTAATAATTCAGAAACTTAAATAGTTTACAATTATCATAAACTTATAGTATTATGTAATTAATAAATATAAGTGTGATTATTGATAAAAATCCCTTGCAAATGGATGATGCAGAAGAGTCATTCGCTGCAGCTTTGGCCTACATGAAGGTAACTGGTTACCCTGCTTTATCCTTTTGCTTCAAGGGTTTGAAGAGTTTGACCTAGGCATTGACTTTTCCTCTCCAAAACTCTGACTCGATAGACACTCTGTTCGTGTAACTCTTGTTTTTTGCATTCGTATTTGTCAGAAATCTGCTCTAGATAGATAACCGTTTACCATCAGATGCATCAGCATATCATGCGATTTAATCATTTTATTTCTTTTTGCTTGTCAGAAACACGGAATGGTCAACGAAGGAGAAGAAGTTGCCCTAGTCTAGGAAGAGAAGAGAGCGAGATCAAGGAAGAGGAGAGAGAGACTGGGCTGGATAGGGAGAATGAGAGGTCAACAAAGTGGGAGGAGAGATTCCATGTTTGAACAAGAGTTATTTCCATCCACCCACCCAAACTCCTATTCGACGATCCCCGATGCCGAAGAAACTATTCCGGAATGACTAAGCTGACTGCATTTTGCCGCAAAACTTTTGCGCTAGCGTGCGTAGGTGCAAAAGATGGAAATTGAGAGAGGAGCTAGGTGAGATGGTGAGAGACGAGCAGGTGAGATGGTGAGATGGTGGCAAGCATCACGGAAAGAGAATGACGAGAGAGAGGAAGAGAAAGTGAGATGGGAAGGAAGGCGAAATCGTGGGAAAACATGGAGGAGAGGAGAACTGACTGATTGGAGAACGTCCCTCCACGCCTGCTCCGTTGTCCACGCAATGCTCGATTGGAGAAGAAGAGAAGAAGAGAAGACCTAAATGTGAAATGAGAAGACCTTCCCACGAACTGGTAGCGAAGGCAGCGGAAGAGAAGGCGTGGGCCACGATTTAGGCTAAATCAAGAAGAAGAGCAAAAATGCGAAATGAGAGAGAAGAGAAATACCATTTTTTCGGTCCAGGACCGAATATGTTAGTGGGACCGGACCGAATGGTGACCGAGACTGTCAAAGGCCCATTTTCATGGACCGACAGTCTCGGTCCGGTCCGGTCGACCGAAGATTGGTCGGTCTTTGTGGAACCCTAAACACATCCATGGCTTTCTCTCTCTAGGAGGACTTCCACAAAGCCAAAGCAGAGCATGAGCATCTCTTGGTGGAGCTCTCGATGTCTCCCTTGCTCTTCTATTCTGCAAATCTTCAATGAGTTCTCCTTTTCCATATTCCATCTGACTAGACCTAGGAATCCCAAGAAATCCCATGACTCCTTGAGAAAATCTCAAGATTACTGAATACTTTCTTGGTGCATGCAACCTCTTCATCTCCTCCTTACCTATCCATTTTTTCACCCCTTATCAATCATGTCCTCTTCCATCTATCCTCTTCCCTAGGTAAAGGGAGTTACAGGTTTTCGTGTGCTCTAGAATTAATATCACTCCAATTCTATTATTTGGTTTATTATTCATTAATGGGTCAATATTTGAGTTATACTTTCTCTCTTTACCTTGCTTTTACTCTGTAGAAAGTCTTCTTGAGCCTTGAGCATTCTCCATTGAAGTACCATGGCTTTCTTCACCATAAACGCACCTAAAAAGTTTTAGAAGGTTTCTTCTACCCACTGAGATCCTTTTATCTTCTTAGTTAGAATCTCTATACCTCATCATTTTCAATGCAATTAGACCAATTCTTATTGAATGTAAATTTATTTCTTCTTTCCTTATTCCTTAATCGTATCTTGGTTGATTCACCTGAAATAAAATAAATTATAATAAATTATTCACATCTCCAAATCAACCACATTGTCTAAAATAAATAAAATGAAAACTTATGAAATGATATTATGAACATGGTGCAAGAGTGGCAAAAATGGCATATGTGCCACATTAGCCGGTTCTTATAAATCCCTGAAAAAATATTTGTAGACTTTTTAATATTCTACAAAATCCAAAAATTCTGAAACTTAAAAAATTTATGTCATTTCAAAATATAATGCATTTCCTCTCAAAATTTCTATATTGGATCAGAAATTCAATTATCACCCTTGATAAATTTCATTAAAGTATGGAATATGAATTGAAAGTCCCAATAGGGCGGTAGTATAACCTAAGGGGGGGGGTGAATTAGGTTTATGTGTTGATTTTAATTGTTAATATCTACTTTTTTCTGTTTTATAAGATTCCTTGGTTAAGCACTCTCTTCTTGTCCTCTCGATGCACCAAATATTATTATACTGGTTAGGGGACCTAATGTCCCTTAATCCAGTCCCGAGTACTGTAGACTCAGAGCCTCCTCACCAAAAGAAACCTAATCCTCTCACCCTTCAAATGGGTGAAGGACAATATTCAATACAGGATTTAGGGCTTGCCCCCAACGGCAACCCTAACACTCACTTTTTCCTGACCCTATGGCACACCCTCTAGGCCCCGACCTCCTCGGCTCCTGGACGCCTTGACTCCCTCAGGCTGATTGCCACAC
Source organism: Lemna minuta (assembly GCA_024174645.1). NCBI lineage: Eukaryota > Viridiplantae > Streptophyta > Magnoliopsida > Alismatales > Araceae > Lemna > Lemna minuta. The sequence goes on from CM044109.1 coordinate 4,303,021, forward strand.
AATCGCTCGTCCCTTCACACCCTGTCGTGCATCTCCTACTAGTACAGCCGACCACCAGTAAATTGAGACCTCGTCTTCAGGCTCCCGGAGTCTTGACTCCTTCTCATCTCAGCAAATGAGACACTCCCCAACCTTCGTATGTGAATCTCAGAAAATGTTTATCTAACTGCTGCTATCTATAAGAGATGACCTTCTGACCAAGGTTGACTCTTGACTCGAGATTGACTTTCTGACAAAAGTTGTCTTTCTATATAAATTTGACTTTTTGACAAAAGTTGACTCTAGGTTGACTTTTCACCTAGAGTTGACTTTATGACTTTTGTTGACTTTGGACTGTGAGAGATGACTTTGGGTTATCTAGGTTGACCTATACCTGTAAGGTTGACTTTGATTACAATTAGCTCGCTATCTAATTACGACTTAATAAATTAACATACAAGTAAATTAACTGAGAATAAATTCGATGGAGATAGAACAACAGAGTTAATCAATAGATAGGTCAGACTTTAATTTAAACTAGGTAAACGACGAGATGAAATATTTGAATGAAATAAATAGAGTACCTCTTAACTTCGACTGTTAATATCAGACTGCAGAACATTACGACAATCAATAATATATAAGTAAATAGAGACTAACCAAAACTGAAATGAAATACCTCTTGATCTTGACTGACAGTATTAGCCCACTAAGTGGTAAGATGGTAGAACTTATAGATTATTGAGAGCAAAATTCTAAACAACAGAGCTTTAAAATTGACGTATCTCTTGTGACTGTATCGTAATTCACTGATATTAACTTACCACAATCGAGAATTAAGAATAGATAGATTTCTAGAAATAACTAAGGATAGATATTGATAATGACAAAAATTTAAAACTGAACATATATATATCTATGACTGAGAACGTAATTAAAAAAACATATAGAAAATTAAATCTTATTAGATTTATACGACTTATTGAAGACAGAGATATTGAAGACAAGAGCTTTAAGTCATGTTTCAATTGATTTGTATGAATGACCGACAATCAAATTTCTAACAACAGTAAACTAAATTTGAATGGATTTGTATCGAAAGCTGAAAACAGATATATTCAAAACAGAAAGGTTAAATCAAAAACATGAGTTATAGATCAACAATACAATTTGTATGAGGACACCTTTTAACCAAAAATAAATCAGTTATAATTAACTGATCAATACTCTGAACGACTCAACTCTGTTAAAACCTCTTTCTCTTCTCTCTCCCCTATTGGGCTGAAGCCCACTATCTCCTATCGTGTTCTCTCCTTCTAACATGGTGTCAGAGCATTAGGAAGACTTAGGGTTTGCCCTAAGACGCCGCCACCCTCTAGTGCCGCCGTCTTGACCTGCGACGCCGCCGCCATCAGCCGCCATCAGCTGCTATTGCCCTGCGGTCGCCCTGCGTCGCTCTGCGTCGCCCTTGCGACGCCGTCCTCCTCCTGCGTTGTTCTTCCGTATCCTGCGACGCCGTCGCCCTGGTGTGCCGTTGTCCTGGCTGTGCCATCGCCATTGCCACGAGTCGCGCGCCAATCTCCCATGCAGCTAGTCCTCGTTCTGCATCGCTCTGCCATATCCTGCGACGCCGTCGCCTATCTCCACAGCGCCGTCCTCGTTCGGAGTCGCGCCGTCGCCCTGTTGTGCCGCTGCCCGACTGTGCTGTCGCCATGCCCATCCGCCGTCGCCCTGCTCAAGCCGTCGCCCTGCTCAAGCCCGGCCGTTGACGTACTGCGTCGCCCTGCTCTCCGCCCGGCCCTGCTCAAGCCCGTCGCCCTACTCAAGCCGTCGCCTTGCTCAAGCCCGACAGTTGACTCCCTACGTCGCCCTGCTCTCCGCCGCCGTCCTCAAGCGTCACCGTCGCCCTGCTCTCCGCTGCCTTGCCTATCAAGCTCGGCCGGTCGCTGCCTCTCTGTCGCTCCCTGCTGTCTGCAGTCACGCCCTGCTGCTATCCAGTGCCGCACGCTGCTCTCCACATATTCCATAGCTGCCAGATCATCTTCCCAGGGCCGATCTCCACATCTTCCCAGCGCCGATTTCCACATGGTCGAGCCTACCCCCGTGTCATCATCCTCTGAGGTCACTCAGCCCTCTCAGCCGATGGGGTTGTCCCGGCAATCCGGAAAGCACTCTATCGTGAGTGCCCTGGCCAAGCCGGCATACGTATTCGACGGGTCCAATTATGGGCCCTGGAGAGGTGCTTTCGTGGAATTCCTTAACGCCCATGGCCTTCGGCATCATCTGACTGATCCATCGCCGAAGGAATCGGACCCAGAGTATTTGGAGTGGAGGCGACTGGAGTCCGCGGTATGTTCCTGGCTTATCTCCAGTGTAGCGACACAGATTATGGAGCCACTCAGCATGACTCATCCTGCCCGTGCCCTGTGGCTCAAGTTGGAGATGATGTACGCCAACAAGAGCAACATCAGCCGGACAGTTCGCCTTTATGAGGAGCTATTTGCATGTCGCCAGGGCACTAGGACTCTCCAGAGCTATTATGGATCGGTCGATGCCATCTTCACTAACCTCGAGCTCTATTAGCCACTGGTCTTGGATCTTGATATACTTCGACGGTACCGTGATGAGCTCCGAGCAGGAGCGTTTCTTAGCGGGTTACGTCCTGAGTTGGCTGACATGATCCGAGGACAGGTGCTTGGGGGATCCGGGTATTACCCTACCGAGGGAGATCTTTGCGGCCGCACTTCGAGTGCGGGACAGCCTTCCCACCTCCCATTCCTCGCAGCTGTCGAGACATCAGCACTTATTGCATCGGGCGGGGCTCCCGGGGCGTCTCGGGAAGAGCACATCTTTCGGGAAGACCGGAACTCCTATCCACCACACGTAAATGCTGCGGAAGCCGAGCTCACCGTCGGAGAAGTCTTGGAAGGAGTTCGGGAGCCTGCTTGGGCCCTGGCTGCCTCCGGAGGTAAGGCATCCTCGACTACGTCCCCGGCGAGAGGATCATCCTCGACCACTACTCCCTCGGCTGCGGGAGCGGTCAGCCTCGCGCTATCTCCCTCGGAGCTGGCCTATATTCGGGGCATCCCGGGCCTCCTCACTTTGTCCACTGCGGCACCATCGGCCCAGTCTTGCGAGCAGCTGATGAGTAGCTTGGTGTCATATGCGGGAGGGACGGGGATCTTCTCCGAGTGCAGCAGTCTATCTCAACCCCTCATATGACTTCTTGGGTTATTGACTCGGGGGCATCTTCACACATGGTGGTTTTCCCTCTTGTCCTCACTTCTTATCGGCTGAAACCTCTATTCACGATGTCAGTATTGCGACGGTCGCTCTTGTCCCTGTCCTTGGCTGCGGCGGTCTCGCGCCACCTCTTCCCTTCCTCTACGGCCACGTCCTGTATATTCCTGGATTCCCCTGCCAATCTCACGTCCATCGGTGCGATCACCAAAGCCCTTCAACTTTGTGGTGTGTTTTTCTTTCCTCATCACTTGCGTCTTCCGAGGATCTCGACACGGGCGGGAGGATTGGGCTGGGCCGTGAGACGGACGAGGCATCTATGAGCTAGTGGGCGACTCTCCATCTACGGGCATTCAAGCCCTTTTTGCACTATTTGCTTCTTCTAGTTCCCTTCATGACTCTCTTTTGTGGCACTGCGTCACTTGGGGCACCCTAGTTTTTGTCAAACTTAAAGAAACTCTTCCTTGGTTACACTTATCGAGTTTCATTGTGAGTCTTGTGAACTAGGAAAACATCATAGATCGTCGTGCCCATCACGCCTTTGGTCCACCTACCCATCGCCCGTTTGACTACGGTTCACTCTGCGACGTATGGGGTCGAGCCCTCATACCTCTCCTACGGGAGGCAAGTACTACATGGTGTTCGTCGATGAATACACCGGGCGAGTTGGACATATATCACAGAAGAGTCGAAAAGGAGGTACTTTCTCGCGTTCGGCACTTTCTCCTTGAGATTATTACCCGAGTACGAGACGATGGTCAAAATCCTCCGCACCGACAATGCACTTGAGTTCACTCGGAAGGCGATTGAGGAACTGCATGCAGCTCATGGCATAGTTCATCGAGACTACAGTCCATATACCTCGCAGCGGAATGGGGTGGCCGGCGGAAGCATCGACACCTCCTGGATATGGTCACGCACCTTTGCTGCGGCTGTCGGGGTACCTCGGTATCTACGGTGTGAGGCTATTACGACTGCAACATACTTGGTGAACCGCCTTCCATCTGCTGCACTTGGAGGAGCTATTCCCCTTCGACGATTGACTCCTGCTGCTGACCTCTTCTCTCTACCACCTCAAGGGTTCGGCTTGCTTGCCTTTGTCGAGGATCATGCAGCCTCTCCAAGCTAGCTCCTCGTGCACAAAAAGGGTGTGTTTGTCGGCTACTCTCGGACTCGGAAGGGCTACCGTGTGTACTTTCCGAGATAGGCGACGAGTACGTTACTCCGACGAGATGTGACCTTCCATGAGGATGTTCCCTACTTTACCTCTACTTCGATCAGCGACGACCTCTCCTCCTCATCCCTCCTTCCTCGAGTATCCGCTACCCTGTCATGTGACCTCCCTATGGCTGTCTCGATTCCCTTGCACGAGGTGTCACCACCCTCGGCATCCCTCCGTCGACCCATCTTACGAGCGGAATCTTCCTCCTCGCCGATAGCTATTGTTCCGGATCCTTGTCACCCCCACCTTCCCCACCGCCTCCGGTATAAGTCTGACCTGACCTTCCCATTGCCCTTCGCAAGGGGCACTCAGCATGCACGCAATACCCTATTGCTCATCATGTCTCTCTCGCCCGCCTTTCTCCTTCCTATCAGGTCCCTTGCTCTTGAAGTTCTAGCAGAATCAATTCCTAGAGTCGTATATTGAGGCGTTGCGAGTGCCGGCGTGGAAGCGGCGATGGACGTGGAGTATACGGCCTTCATCGTGGGAGACCTGAGGCCGGGTTCCTCGGCCCATCGATGCCAATGTTGTCTCACTGCAAGTGGGTGTACTCCCTCAAGTGATAATCACAGTGGCTCCATCGCTCGCTACAAGGCGCGTCTCATGGCTCGTGGCTTTTCTCAAGCCTATGGTCTTGACTATCATGAGACATTCTGCTTTGTGGCGCACCTCGAGCTCCATCCGGGGTTCTCTTCTCCATTGCCACGGATCGAGTCTCGGCCGCTTCATCGGCTGGAGCGTGTCCAAGTGCCTTCCTTCTGACGGCGACCTCGATGAGCAGGTATTCATGGAGCAACCGCCTGGGTACGTTGCTCGGGGAGTCGTGCGAGAGTGTCTCCTCAAGAAGGCTATCTATGGGCTGAAGCAAAGCCCGCGTGCGTGGTTCCTACAAGTTCTCGTGATTGCTTTTCGCGTATGGCTTTGTCTCTACGTATCGTCCGAGCTGTCATGCTGGAAAATGCCCGCATGGATGTGTTATCTGGTGTGTATGTGGATGACATCATCATCATGGTAGTGACGGCCAGGTGGCTGCGACCAAGGCTTATCTGCTCAGAAAGCATTTCGTCACCGCGATCTGTCTCCCCCATGTACTTTCTTGGACTTGAGATTGCTTACGGGTCGAGGCGGATGTCCATTTGTCGATGAAAGTACATGGCTTGGATCTATCGGAGGAGGACGAGGATGCTGGGGTGCAAGCGACCCTCCTACCTATGGAGCGAGAATGTGGACTGGTGGGGACAATGCCACCGCACTTCTTGAGGATACGGACATCTCACCTTGACTTGTGGGGATTGATCTACCTCACTGTGACTCACTTGGACATCTCCTGTGCGGTTGAGTATCTTGAGTCGGTTTATACGGGCTCCTTGCACTATCCATTTGGAGGGTGTCTATCGGCTTTTACAGGGCGCACCTTAAGAGAGCTCACGGGGAAGGGCCTCTTATATCGGCTGACATGGTCATCTACGCATTGAGGCCTACTCGACTCCGGGTTCGTTGGTGACAAGGAGGATCGGAAGTCACATGGTGACTATGCCACCTATGTTGGAGGTAACCCGGTCACATGGCGCTCTCGGGAAGCGAGTCTATCGTGTCCCGCTCTAGTGCCAGAGGCCGAGTATCGAGCCATGGCGGATACCACGGCAGAAATGTTGTGACTACGCTCTCTTCTCACCGAGCTTGGCTTCCCGCCAGAAGGGCCTATGCAGATGTACTGCGACAACATGGCTGCTACCTTTATCGCCAGTAATGCTACGTTCCATATGAGGACGAAGCATATTGAGATTGACTGCCACTTCATACGACAGTATGTCGATAATGGTACCATCTGTACCCCACACGTCGCTTCCGCACATCAGCTGGCAGACATCTTCACTAAGGCCCTACCGGGCCCTGCATATGAGACCATTGGATCCAAGCTGGGCATGTTTGATCTCCACGCTCCAGCTTGAGGGGGAGTGTTAAAACCCCTTTCTCTTCTCTCTCCCCTATTGGGCTGAAGCCCACTATCTCCTATCGTGTTCTCTCCTTCTAACAAACTCAATATAGGAAATTTCAAGAACAAGAAAACAAAATTAAACTGAACGGCAATAAAGGAAGAACTGAATCGGACAAGTGAACAAAAAATCAAAAACAAAACTCAGAATAATGCGCTTCTGGATGCTAGTGAGTGACTGAGCGACAAAGAAAACTTAAACGACAGATGGACAAAGAATAAGATTGATCAAAACATAGGAAGAACTTTCGATTGATCGAAGAGTGAATGTGCTTCAACGAGTCATCATCAGAAGATTTCAGGAAGCTTTTCTCGTCCGCCGCTGTGAAGGAAGACTGAAACCGATGGAATCGTCGCCTTCTAGATCACGATCACCAGAGAACGCTTTTCTTCGCTTTTGAAAAAATTGCGCTTTATCTGTCTAAGGCCCTCGATCAAAACCCTAATGATTTATATTGAATCATTTTAGGAGGAGAAAATTATGATAGTGCCATCAATGATATTAGGACTCTATATATGATATCTAGCATATAAATGAATAAAATATAGGTAGAGATATTATAATATGAGCCTTAAGTTAACATAGACAATCTAATAGAATAGATATCTTCATATAAGTGTGTAATAATGAGATTCTCATTACTTTTCCTGAAACCAAACACACTCATTAGCCTTAGATAAGATTATTAATGGGTTAGTCCAACATACTCATGGCAAAAATAAGATATTAATGATTTAGGTTGATAACATGAAAGGTATCAATAATGTAAGATAACCTAAATTAGTCTTAAGTCCTTAACTATATCAGTGGCAATTCAAGATACGATTTACATCAGAACTATCGCTCTAACATGAACGATAAAGTCACAAGTACTACTGAACTACGCATAGAAATTACATGTTATTAGCCTCATATCAACCATTGATTCCTTATGATTAAGTTGTGGTCATTCGATCACTATTAGAGAGTAAAAATAGTGTCATTGCATGTCCATTGGATGCTGATTTGATGCTCCATGATACACCACATTTCCATATGAGGAGTCCAAATTGATGAAAATTATGTGGCTTGCAAGCCATCACACTTTCATCTTTGTTTGTTTAACTGAAATGAACATTTATTCATTATCCTTCTTGTGTGGTGTTTGCAATTAAGTCTATGAGTATATACAATGACCAAGTGAATTATGATGAGATCATAATACAATGATGATAAATCTAAAATATAAGTTGTATTCATGCATCATTTATGATGTTTAAGTGTTGATAAAGACTATAAAAATGAGAATATCTATTTTTATATGGTTGAATGTGGTGAAAATATGTCAAAGCCTTATCATGCATCATTTCTTAAATTTTGATTATATTATGAGACTAACTGCACTTGACTTCTTGGAAGTCAAATGGATGAATTCTCATTTTTTTAAGAGTTATGTGGATGCAAGGATTTAGATGAAGTTTAATGGGAGCATGATACAACCTATCTAGAAAGAGAGGAATAGTATGGGTACTCCACCTTTTTAGGAGGTTGGTTAACATTTTACACCTTTTAAGGACGTTAATCAAAATTTTCTACCTTTTTAGGAAGATGGTGACAGAACGAATTTATGCGGTCATTGATTACACACAAATTTATGTCAAAACTAATACCAAACTCATCAGTTTAATGAAATAATCACGAATTGAATAGCATAGTGGTGAATAAGGGTTGAATCCACGAAGAAATAAGGGAATTTTGAGATATCTTTTGAAATTCAATCAAATCGGATAATAAAATGAGGTGAGAAATTAAGAGTTTTGATAGATTTGGAAAGAAAACTCAAGGACGAATCCATATAATCAAAAATCACTCGATTTGGATCAAGATTCACGGAGAAATCAAAGAGCGAATTAGGTAAAAATTTTCGAGCATAAAGTTGAAGAAATCTAAAATAAAACCTAAAATTAATCTAATCTATAATTCTAAATTACAATTTATGATACAAGATGAAAGATTAGGAGGAAAACACATAATCTAACTCGAGATAGCGATTGAAATGATCCAATTAATCGTTGGATTCAAGGTTTTTCATTCTGCGATTTTGAAGATGATCATCGGCATTCAAGAAACTGAATTCTTCCTATTCTATCGACAAAATCTCACTTCCAACCATTTTGTCGATGCAAAAATGAGTCTAGAAGCGATTGGAAGCGGGAGATTCAAGGATGGTGGTGTCTAGACAGTTTGATTACTTGAAAACATCCAAGAATGTATTACAATATCCAAGAACATCTCAACTTACATGTCAATTTTTCTTTACAAGCGTTCATTTGCATCACCTATCTCTCTTTGCTTCTTCTTCACCAACATGTGTCATAATTTGAGCAATTCATCCCAAAATCAGATGGTGCTTGTACACACACACACTCTCTCTCTATGTTCTCTCTCCCCCACGATAAGCATAACATGTCCTCATTTGGGCCATCATGACCTTTTCAAAGGATGATTTCAAAGGCTGAAGTTATCTATAAATGTTTTTTTGTTTACCGTGTAGATCCCATTTCTTGACATTAATTTCATTTTCTTGATCCGTTCTTAAATATTAAAATTACCAGAAATCCTTAACAAATTCTCGAGAAAAAAACCTTTTAGATTTCCAATTGACCATTGAATTCTCATGATTCTTACAAAAAAATATGGATTAAAAACCTGTTATTGGGCAGTTATATGGTAGAGTTGATGTGGCTGGGGGTGTTTGCGTTGTGTTAGTGGAAACATTGCTCACAAGTGTTGCTTGCTTAGAACCCACATAAGGGGAGATTACCCTTAAATATTTACTTTTTTGGCCCAATGGCACTTGCGCACACTTCTGTAACTTATATAGCCACCTAAAAACTATCATTTTTGTAGCTGATGTGGCATGTTGCAGGAAGTTGGATCAAAGTTAATCAGCAAATTGAATCTTTTTGTGCCTCCATCTTCACTTAAGAGGATCTAAGTTATGTGGCAACATTATGTATGACGACATTGGCTTATATTATGATTAAATCCTAGCCGCTCATCAAGAGAGTTATAATGACTAGAACTAAATGAGCTCAATGGACTCCCACTAAAGCATAGTGCAATCTGAGGCATTAGATCATGTCTAACGACCCTTCTTAAGAAACAATTCACATGCACAAGGCAACGTGACAACACAAGTGGCATCCATCACAAATCAAATGTCAAGAATATGAAGATAATGATTTTGCCTTCCCGCATTTAATTATAAACGTTGATTGCATCTAAAGGAAGCAAGTCAAAAGTTTTGCGTAATTTTCCATCTATTTATACTCTCACTTCAATGGTATGTGCATTCTTCAAAAAATTGATTAACTGGAATATCTTGATGGATAGCTTCTTCCTTGAATATCTTGATGGAAGCATGCTTTAGACTCAATTATGTATCTTTTGAGAATTTGAAATCAAAATTTTTTTGAAAGAATCATGAGAATTTGCTTCATTATTTCTTAATATCCACCAATAACATGTCGATGTAAAAAAGGCTTGATCCAAAAATTAAACAAATCATTTTCTTGGTGGTTTTAGGACTAGTAAAGTGGTATTTATATTCATCTCTCATCATTTAGTGATAAATTTTATTTTAGAATGAAAGATGAAGAAAATTTCAAGTTTAATCATCACTTTCTCTCTCATCGGGAATAGTTTTTTTCTCAAAAATTCTCTATTTGATTTATCCTTGGTTTTATATCCAATTTTTCGTGATTTTTATCCCCTAGAATATCCTTGAGTTCTATTTCCAAATATTTATTTTTCTCTTAAAAATCATTCCGATTGCCATCCAATTTATTCAATTTCCAAAAACTCACAGTAATACCCTTAATTCTTTATAGATTTGGCCCTTGCTCACAAATATACTTTATTAATCTTCATTAAATTTTATTTTGACTGAGTTTGGACCCTTTTTACCACTTCACTAGTGGATTGCTTCATTAATCACATGAACTAGGATTATCATTATTTATATTTATCTTTGGATTATACTTCATCTTCCAATATTCTTGAGTTCCTTTGCGCATTATGGATTTCATGTTTTCAATCACAATTCTTGATTTGACCCTTATTCACCTCCTTACTTTGATTTTGTAATTTTTAGAATTTATTATTATTATTTATTCTTAATCTTGTGCTTAAACGTCCAATTGCAACAATCACATGTTTTTGCATATAAGAAATTCAGTGCATTAGATGACAACTTATGGGAGCTTAGGCTAAACTACATCGAATTCATGAAAATAAAATAAAATTACGATAATGTGCCTCATGAATGATATGAATTGTGCATCCAAACATGATAATAATCACATAATTTTGAAGAATAATATATTAGAAGAAGAATTCAATTTTGCATTGTGTGTAGTTTAATAACGCTGAAGATATCTAACTAGTGCTTGCATATCTCAGATCCCATTTTCCTTCAACAATTTACTTTTTTTAAAGGTTTTCCGCTCTTATTTTTTGTTTAAATCTTTAAGAGAAAGGGCATGTGATCTATTTTCTTGATCCCCAACTTATTTTGGACCACATTGTCTTCTTGTCTTTTATCCTTGTCTTTTATGCTTGTCTACCATATTTCTTAATTTCTCAGGGGGTACATTCATACGTGTTTTCTCTATATCTTGGGCTTCCAATTTTTCATGAGTTTCCATAATATTTCTGAGATCCATTTAGGCTTTTTATAATCACAAAGCCACATCTAGGGTATTTTATGATGGCTTGGGATGTGCTTGCTAAATTTTCACTCTTTTTGAATGGTCTAGGCCTATTATAATCTATAAATCTTATTCTATGTTCATTATGGGCCATTATAGATAACGTTTTATAAACATCATTGGGAGTTGAGGATACTTCTAGGGGTTATAATAGGTATGTCAAAGTATGTATCATATCAATTCTCGATCCTTGGCGATAAATTAGGTGCCCTAATCAATGGACACCAATCTGATTAAAACACAAAACCTAAGAGATTGATTAATTATTCAAGATGAATAATTTATCAATATGTTTATGGTTCTACTGTCAAATTTACCAATTGAAAATTTAACTTAAAAATTTTACCTAGATCAAAATAGATAATATTTACAAACATTTTCCAACTAATAGTTCAACCACAAGCAATAGAGTCCTCTAACTCCAGCCGAGTCAAATGTATGTGTTGACTTGCATGTCCAAATATTGATTTCCATGAAACGTAGTAATCACAAATCTAAAAAGGACTTAGATAAGCACAATAATGCAATATAATTCTAAAAATATTAAATAATTGGACTATAACATACATGTCATCCCCATCCAAGAGTTAAGCCTTCCTGGAAATGATACATCGAGAAATAAAATTTAATCCATGAAAAAGGAAAAGCATCCATAGTCACACCTAATTAAGGATCATTTGTGAAATTTCTGCTGAGGAAAGTGCAACGAATGTATTTCATAAATTGAGCTCTTGGATTGAAAATGGAGTGTCTAGATGATGCCATGTAACCTAACGTAGGGTATCCATCTATCCATTGAATCTTGGTCATTGTAACTCGTGACAAATGGCCACATTCATCACCCACATAAGATGAATCATCGCATCACACAATACTACTACCCACCCTTAACCCTATTTAAGTGAAGATGGAGAGCTGAGAGTAGATTGCTCTACTTCGTCAATTTGATGCTCACAAGCATGTCATGCCACCTAAAATAAAAAAACTAATAACTTAATTATGACTTATATAAATCGATGATAATGTGTGCCACACAAGTGCCGCATGTGCAAGCACAACAAATTGTGTGATGAGTGACGAGACGAATATGTAGGGTCATTGAATACACATGATGTCGTTTCAAAACAAAGTCCAAACTTACCAATTTAAAGATTAATTCATGAATTGAAGGGTATAATGGTAAATAAGGGTCGAATCCATGGAGAATTAGGAAAATTTGAGAGATATCTTTGAAATTCGATCAAATCAGACGATGAATTGAGTTTAGAAATTAAGCATTTTATAATATTAAGAAAGATAACTCAATTGCGAATTCACGGAATCAAAAATTGAGTGATTTGGATTAGAATTCGCGGAGTAATCCAAGTTTGAAGATGAGAGAAAATATCGATCGCGAAAATGATTAAAAACTGAAATTAAAATCAAATTAAACTTAATCTATGATTCAAAATGTAAATCTAATGCTAAATGACGAAAGATTAAGATGAAAACACGCAATCTAACCCAAAGTCGCGCTTGAAATGATCCAATTAATCGCAGGATTCATGGCTTTTCATTCCGCGATTTCAAAGACGAAGATTGGCATTCAAGATGTGATTTCTCCTTATCCTCTCGATTAATTTTCGATTTGAAATGCTCCTCGGACGCAGAAATGTTTCAAGAAGAGAAAGAAATCAAATGACGCTTGAATTGTGGTGTCTAGACAGTTCAATTAATCTCGAAAATCCAAGGGTGTTCTTCCGTCGTGAAGAACACTTCTCTTTATATAAGAAAAGAGGCATAACCTTCGGATTTGAATGTCCATCGCGATCAATGGTCCAGATGAAGCATCGTTTGATCGAAACGGTGCGATTAAGTCGCATCCGTTCGATCAGGGATGGAGCGTCAGGATGCGTCCACGTCGCGCATAGAAGATCGTTTCGATCGTCTGTTGGATCTTCATCGGGCGGTCTTGATTAATCAAAAGGTCCACCGATCGCGATTAATTGTGACCGCTATAACTCCTCAGTTAGACTGTCAAGGTCCTCATTTATTTGAATCGACGCCTCTTAAGATGTTGCCACGTACCCCTTCTTTAAGTGACATAAGACGCGTGTGATTAAATCACGCGATCGGACGTTTTAAACACTGCCACGTCGCTTGAAATAAAAACAAAGAAAGAATAGTCCTACACGAAATAAAATATGGAATTTAATCAAGTTTATAAGGTTCAGCGGACTTAACGATTAGCGAGCTCTGATAAACATGATGCTTATACTTATATAACAATATATATATATATAAATAAATATTGCGCATACGTGTCACTTTCGCGCCACGCAGGCGCTCGTGTGGGCTCGCGTGGCTCTGCCACATGGCCTTGCATGCCACGTTGCTTCCGCGTGGGTCTTGCGCGATAAAATAACCCCTTCTTTTTATTCTTTTTAATTAATTTAAAACCAAAAACATAATTAAATAAATTGAGAAAATTTCCAGAAAATTCATAAAAATTGTAAAAATCATAACTTTGAAAATACAACTCCAAATTAATTAAAATTTAATTTTTTGGATCAGAAATTGAATAATATATCATTATAAAAAGTCAAAATATTAAAATAGTAAGAGAATGAATTTTAATTAAATAAATACATTCATGTATTTTCTAAAATAACTTAAGAAAAATACATGAATATAAATAAAGATCTTTTCTCTTATATTTTCATCATTAAAACATAGTTAAGATCTCAAATATAATTAGGCTTAAAATCATAATTTTTAATTATGCATACTTATCCATAAAATGATGTATTTTTAGATCATAACATGAAATTATGCAAAAATGATAGAAATATACTTAAAATATGATAACATGCATGCATTTGGAATAATTAATGGCTTTATTTGCATTAATAATAATGTAAATTCATGTATAAAATGCATGTTATCAATGAGGCAACACGACATTACCCCATCAACACACATAAAAAAATATAGAAAGCTTTAAAAAAATCCAAGAAAAATCCCTAAAACTTAGAAAATGCATATCTTTCAAAATATAACTCATTTATCATCCCAATTTTCTCATTAGATCACACTAACAAGCCGCATTAGAGTGGGATACGTTGTGCACTATATGAAGCCATACGCAATGAGTAGGTGAATGAACTTCACAAACCATGTACGTAGACTTTGTTGAGTCTGTTAATGACCCGATGAGGCAAGCAGACCCTCAAAGTTTTCCCCTAAGAAATATACTCAAGAGGTTTATCCATTAACACATGTCCATTTGAGTCTCCATATAGAAAGACATTGGAGATCTCCAATTGGTGCAATGAGTAGCCACGGTTAAAAGCGAGAGATGGAAGAATGTAGTCGAAGTTAAAACAATCCACACAAGAAAATTTTTTTGATATAATTGATGCTTGATTATATGTTCATTTCTATCATTGTAAGAAATTTATTTTTACAAAAATATTTATAATTTTCGTAAACTCACCTTTAGATTATGATAATTAAGGGTCTAATCCATAAGTAACCTAAGTTTTGAGAAAGTTACTTTATTTTGAAGATAATAGGATGAGAAGAGAAGAATATGGTAGATAAGGAGTTTATAAGGAAGAGAAGAGTATGCTACATAATATTAGGTATTATTGATATATGAATAAGAGGCTCTATTTAATAAGAAGTATTTAATAACAAAGGTGAGAAGTTAGTTTGTAATGGTGATAAGTGCCATTGTTTAATCAACTAAAATATTAATCTACTCCTAGTCTATATGAATTGACTTCAAGTAATACCAGGTTGCACATGTGACCCATCCTACCACCAAGGGTGGGTCCCATGTCACACGTGGGCCCCTACATCACATGATGTGGGCCACACGTAACAAATGTGGCCCCCTTTTAACTACTAGAGGGCCCACATGACATGTGGAACCCCATGATCGTTTATAGTGATCATGTCAACTGCTGAAGCGACCCATGTTTCATGAGGGCCCACATCACTAGAAATCCCTAGCCGTTTCAAATAGTCTTGATGGTTACCAGCGGCAACGTTGCTAAGATTAGCGATTTTTTACGGTGGCACTAACAAAATTTTTGTCAATGCCACCACTAGTCTTGGCAACATCACCACATTTTTTACAGCGCTTGACCCATCTTGGAACCCTTCCACCCCATCATCGGCCCATGATGAGGGTTCAACCACGAAAATGGCCATAGCTCGTTCTCACCCATTTTGAACACTATGGGGCTTGTTAGAAAGCTTATCAAGAGAAACAACTTGATTTGATAATGTTAATAGGAACACATCAAATATAACATTGGCTCACATGGTAACCCTACTTGTGGTTTTCTCCCCTTATTTATAAACTGTGGGCATGAGAACTTTTCACAAAAATCCTTATAATATGTCTATATCTACCAAAGTATATCAACCTTATATCTTGCCAATTAATGACTCTATAGACCTAATAAGATTTATTGATCAACTTTAATTAATTAATTATATCAAAAAATAGGTTAATTGATCGTAGATTGATTTAACCTAATTTATAGGTTTTTAGTTATCAACTTGGTGGGTGCCAAACTATAGGACGTGCTCTCTGAAATATGTAGTATATCAAAAACTATCTCATGAAAACTTTATATAATTAGTTACTGTATTTATATTATCCCTCCCTCGATACGAGACTCATGAATGACTTAAGGTATAGTTAATCGGCAAATCCTAATCGGTCACTCAAGTTATTATTGATGTGAGTTGGAAATCATCAAGAACATTTCCTTTGACATTTTTACTATCTTGTAACCGCATCTCATTCCTCGGGTCACTCTCTTCTAATACCGAGGATAGATGATTTCATCTTGACCAATCAATTACTCTTGAGGACTTTATACCTAATCTATATCATTTTAGAGATCACGTGACTAGGGATATATAAGTTATATTTAAAACACAATTATCCATTAACTTTAATTATTACATACAAAATCGTGACATAAATCAGCTTCATTGATAGTATGGTATAATAATTCAAGGATTAGATCAAATCAATACAATGAACTCTTTCTTTAAAGAGCACCTAATATCTATCATTGATATCTCCACGTCAATGGTCACATGATTAACCATAATTATCATATAAGTGAGATCATAAAGTTTTCGAATTTTTAGATGTCATTCTCAAATAGCTTTATGATTATGAATATTTAAAATATAATATTTATAGACTAGTAATTACTATATTATGATCTCAATTTAATTTACTTAATCATTGGCATATACTGATGTCATATACTTGATCGTTGGCATATTAATCATTTTAATTTACACATTCAACCGCCATCGTTTTCAACCGCCATCGCGTCCAGAGAGTTGCCCACGACATCAGTCTCTCTCTCCGGAGCCCCCGCCTCCAGCTAGTGCCGGTCAGCCCCACTTCACTCTCTCTCCGTCACTCTCACTGTCCGTGTGCATCCATTCTCTCTCCGGAGCCATCGCCCTCAGTCGGTGCCGGTCAGCCCCCTTCAGTCTATTTCTCTCTCTCCGGAGCCCCACCTTCCGCCAGTACCGGTCAGCCCCCCTTCTCTCTCTCTCTCACTGTCCCATTCTCTCTCCGGAGCCCTCGCCCTTATTCGGCGCCGGTCAGCCCCCTTCCGTCCTCTCTCTCTCTCTCTCTCTCTCTCTCTCTCTCTCTCTCTGTGTGTGTGTGTGTGTGTGTGGCGTATGCTGGCCGATGTTGCATTCATGAAGCGTCTCCGCCAATATCCTCTCTCGTTCTCTCAACCCATTAACTTCAAGTTGCAGTTGATCTACTAGAATCTATTTTGCAACATCTTCAATTTGAACATCACTCACATCATGGCTCATTCTTCCAGGATGATTCATCGAATTTCAAATAACAGAGCGAAGTACGCAATAATTTCAAATGGTGAGACTTCTCTTCTTTGATGTTTTCAGTCTTATACCAGTGAGATTTCTTTTTAGGCTGTCATTACATTTATTTTTAGTGATCCGATCAGATCTCCCTGATCATCATAAACAATTGGTTGATTGAGGGCAGTCAATGGATCGAACAATATGGATCATGACAAGATCAACCCTCATGCTAGCATCTAGGGAATGGTGATCTAGGGAATGAACCGACATGGATTATGATTGGATCGATGGTTGTCGAAGATGTAGACGATCAAAGAGAGGGAGAGAAGAGAGATATTCCATAAAAAACAATCTAATTGGCAATCAGATCACCTATCAGATGTCAATCAAGCCAGGATCGATGATTGAATCAATCAGAGGTTCTATGATCAGTGATCAGCTTCCCTGAATTGATCATGATTTCCATTTGTAAATAAATGCTCTGCTAGCAGCCTTTTAGGGAGTGAAATTCTTTTTGGGCTGCCATTATAATTAATTGCTCTGCTAGTAGCCTTTTCAGGAGTGAAATTTCTTTTTAGGATGCAATTTATGAATGAATAACTCTGTCAGAGGCCTTTTCAGGAATGAAACTTCTTTTTAGGCTGCCATTTATTAATAAATTGTTCTGCTAGTGGCCTGTTCAGGAGTGAAATTTCTTTCTAGAATGCAATTTATAAATAAATTGCTCTGCAAGTATCCTGCTAAGGCCTGAAATTTAAATTTCTTTTTAGGCTGCCAAATTTAAATAAATGCTCTGCTAGTAGCCTTTTAATTAGTGAAGTTTATCTTTCAGGCTGCCATTTATAAATAAATCCTCTGCTTGTTGCTTGCTTGATCTGGGCTTAAAAAATCGGACCTTGTTCTGATATTCTGCATCTTATCATATCTTTTGAATGGTTCAGGTCTCTCAAGAGCAGCAAGAATGCTCATCATCGGCCATCATATCCTACCTTTGGATTTGCCCATCAGCCCAATTCTGCTTAATGCCTTTCATTTCACCACTCTCGGCGTCGATATCCTGTCACAAGAGACGTTGTCCCCAGAACCTCCCACTGATTGCTTCGATCGAGCTCAAGTATCCGATCTCATCAACCGACAGCATTGGTCTGATCTGGGATCCCTGACTGGCTCAATGCATCCTTCTTGCCTCTTGAAATTCTTTCTAGATACTTCTTCTGATGACAGAAATGGTGTTGAGACGGCTCTCAGATACTTTTCTTGGTTGGAACGGCAAGGGGTGGCTTCAAATTGTGGACTCTACCTCCATTGCCGGCTCCTGCACTTGCTGGCTTTGGCGAAAAGATACAGAGATTTGAGGGCTCAGATTCATGTTCTAGTGAAGTCAGGGCATCACTCGGTTCCTTATATATTCCACACCCTTTCCATCTCTGGCGAGCGTCAGTCTGTCAATTCTGTTGTAGTAGACATGCTAGTGCTGGAATATGCCAGAAGATCTGATGCTGCTCTTGCCTTGGAGGCTTTTGACAGAGCTCTTGACTATGGTTTCAGACTTTCGCACTTGTCTTGCAATCCACTGCTGAATTCTCTGGTGAAGGAGGGGAGATTGAAGAGTGTGGAGAAGGTGTACAGGGATATGGTCCGGGGAAAGATGATGCCCGATTTGATTACTTTCAATACTGTGATTCATGGACTCTGCAAGGCTGGAAAGTTGCAAAGGGCAACAGATTTGCTAAATGATATGAAATCAAGGGGTCTTTCACCCTCGGTCGTAACTTACAACACACTCATCCATGGCCACTGCAAGATGGGTCGAGCCGGGAAGATGTTTCAGGCAGAGAGTATTTTAAAAGAAATGCTCTCCAAGGAGATTCTTCCGAATGTGATTACCTTCAACTCTTTGATCAGCGGGCACTGCAACGAAGGAAACCTTGTTTCAGCGATGAAACTGTTTAGTGAAATGAAGGAAAAAGGCTTAGTGCCCAACGTGGTTACATATAATTCCTTGCTCAGCAGGCTCGGTGCCAGTGGTGAGGTGGAGAACGCTTTGAAAATGCTGGATGAAATGAGGGAGTCCGGGGTGGAGCCAAATGTAGTGAGTTATAATTCAGTAATCAATGGTTATTGCAAGAAAGGGATGCTTAAAGAGGCGAATGGGCTTCTAACAGCCACAATAAAGCTTGGCTTGACGCCAAATGTTATAACTTACAACACTTTGATTGATGGGTACTGTCGATTTGGGGATTTGCAGGAAGCTCGGGAATTGTATGGTTTGGTGTTTTGCGAGCAATTTCCTGCCACTATTTCAACCTACAACTCTTTGATACTTGGGTTTTGTCGCATTGGAGATATGAACAGTGTAAGGTGGGTGTTGGACGAAATGGAGAAAAAGGGAGTGAAACCTGACCTTGTGACATATAACGAGCTTGTTAGTTCGCTATGCATGAAAGGCGAATCAAAGAAAGCATTGAAACTTCTTGATGAGATGCTGAATATAGGTTTGAACCCCAGCCACTTGACATATAATGTTTTGATTGATGGATTTTGTGAGGAGGGTAATCTACGGGCTGCCCTGAACTTGAGATCAAGAATGCAAAAGGATGGAAAGCATGCCAATGTAGTAACCTACAATGTGTTCATCAAGTGCCTATGTAGAAAGGGGAAGTTAGCTAAGGCAAACGAGCTCTTGAATGAGATGCTAATGAAAGGTCTGGTTCCTAACAGGGTGACTTATGATATTATTCGTGATGAAATGATGGAGAAGGGCTTTGTGCCTGATGTTGATGGGCATATTTTCTGCTCTAAGTTGTAGTTATGGTCAAAATGGCTAAGGACATAAAATGGAATTGGACATGGATATCAGATGAATAGATAGTATATTGACGATATGTAATTGTGGGGTCGTTGAAAGCACATGGAAACGTGTCATAATAATGTCCAAACTCACAAATTTAAGATTAAAATCAAGAATTAAATAGTATAAGGGTAAATAAAGGTCGAATCCGCAGAGAATTAAGAGATTTTAAAGGTGTGTCTTCAAATTTGATCACATCGGATAAAGAATTGAGGTAAGAAATTAAAGATTTCTTTAGACTTGAAAAGAAAACTTCAAGATGAATCTACAAAATAAAAAATCACTTGATTTATGTTAGTATTCATGGAGAAACCAAGGAGCGAAATCAAGATAGAAAAATTAGTCGCGAAGAGAAAGAAAACCTATAAATTATCTAAAATTCGACTAAACTACGATTCGGAATTCAAATCTAATGATAGAAGACAAAATATCAGAAGGAAAACACATAATCTAACCCAAAATTGTGCTTGAAATGTTCTAATTGATTGCTAGATCAGAGACTTTTCATTTCGTGATTTTAAAAATGAAATTTGAAAATCAAGAGGTGAAATCTTCCTATTTTTTCGAAGAAATCTCACTTTCAACCACTCTTTGGATGCAGAAATGAGTCTAGAAGAGGAAGAAAGTAAGAGATTCAAGGACTGAAATATCTAAAAAGTTCAATATCTTAAAACATCTAAGAATAATTTACATCTCGCGAAGAATATGCATATATATAGGCAAAATTGGGCGTAGCCATTAGATTTGACATTTCATCTTCGATTAATGCCTCAAATGAAACGTCGGGATGTAAATTGTCGTGATTAAGTCACGTCCGTCCTATCAAAAAAATGGAGCACCTACATAAAGCCACATTTTTGTGTGAAGTTAGATCGTTGTGTAACGCTTGCCCTTCAATCTTCATCAAACGCTTGAGATGTCATCATGCATCCACGAGAGTCCATCAGTCGGATTTAATCTTAAACTTTATAACTCCTCAGATAAACGGTTGAGATTAAATCATTTAAAATGAATCGTCATCCCCCAACTTAAGTGAAAATTGATAACATGCAATCTTAACATGATAAAACATGATTATTAATGCAAAATTAAGACATAAAACATTACATTTATGTGCATGTTATCATACTTTGAGTGCTGTGGAGAGGAGGAACGCGAGAGAGAGAAACCGAAGACGGCTAGGGTTAGAGAAATAAAAAAGTGTGATTTGATGGATACATGCATGCGTAGATATATAGGAGATAGAAGAGAGAGAAGAGAGAGAATAGAGAGAAGAGAGAGAGAATAGGGCTTTAGCCCAATAGGAGAGAGAGGGAGATAGACGTAGCTTTAACACTCCCCCTCAAGCTGGAGCGTGGAGGTCAAACATGCCCAGCTTGGACCCGATGGTCTCATATGCGGGGGCACTGGTAGGGGCCTTAGTGAAGATGTCTGCCAACTGATGTGCGGAAGCGACTTGTGGGGTACAGATGGTACCATTAACAACGTACTGTCGTATGAAATGGCAATCGATCTCAATATGCTTCGTTCGCATATGGAACGTCGCATTACTGGCGATAAAGGTAGCAGCCATGTTATCGCAGTACATCTGCATAGGCTCTTCTGGCGGGAAGCCAAGCTCGGTGAGAAGAGAGCGTAGCCACAACATTTCTGCCGTGGTATTCGCCATGGCTCGATACTCGGCCTCGGCACTAGAGCGGGACACGATAGACTGCTTCTAAGAGCGCCATGTAACTAGGTTACCTCCAACATAGGTGGCATATCCACCATGTGACTTCCGATCCTCCTTGTCACCAGCGAACCCAGAGTCAGAGTAGGCCTCAATATGTAGATGACCCTGTCGCCGATACAAGAGGCCCTTCCCCGGAGCTCTCTTAAGGTACGACAGAACACGATAGACACCTTCCATATGGATAGTGCGAGGAGCCTGCATAAACTGACTCAAGACACTAACCGCATAGGAGATGTCAGGGCGAGTCACGGTGAGGAAGATCAATTTCCCCACAAGCCGGCGGTAGAGGCCTGCATCCTCGAGAAGTGCGGTAGCATTGTCCCACCGGTCCACGTTACGCTCCATGGGTGAGAGGCGGCTTGCACCCCAGCATCCCTGTCTCCTCCAGTAGATCAAGCACGTACTTCCGCTGACAAATGGACATCTGCCCCGGACGGTAAGCTATCTCAAGTCCAAGAAAGTACCTGGGGGGAGACAAGTCTCGTGTCACGAAGTGCTGAGCCAGATAAGCCTTGGTCGCAGTCACCTCAGCGTCATCACTACCAGTGATGATGATGTCATCCACGTACACAGCTAGGATAACACATCCATGCGGGGTGCGTTTCCGCATGACAGTCGGATCGGATACAGTAGAGACGAAGCCATACGAGAAGAGCAGCTGCGAGAACTTGTGGAACCACGCACGCGGGCTTTGCTTCAGCCCATAGATAGCCTTCTGGAGGAGACACACCGCAGAAGACTCCCCCTGAGCAACATACCCAGGCGGTTGCTCCATAAATACCTTCTCATCGAGGTCACCGTAAAGGAAGGCATTGGACACGTCCAGCTGATGAAGCGGCAGGACTGATCCAGAGCGATGGAGAAGAGGACACGGATGGAGCTGAGGCGCGCCACAGGCGAGAAGGTCTCATGATAGTCAAGACCATAGGCTTGAGAAAAGCCACGGGCCACGAGACGCGCCTTGTAGCGAGCGATAGAGCCATCAGGATTGTACTTGAGGGAGTACACCCACTTGCAGGATACAACATTGGCATCAATAGGCCGAGGAACCAGCGTCCAGGTCTCCCGCTGGATGAAGGCCGCATACTCCGCATCCATCGCCGCTTTCCACGCCGGTACCTGCAACGCCTCAATATACGACTTGGGAATTGACTCGGTTAGAACAACAAGGGCAAAGGACTTATAGGAAGGAGAAAGGCGGGCAGGAGAGACATGATGGGCGATAGGGTATTGCGTGCACTGGCGAGTGCCCTTGCGAAGGGCAATGGGAAGGTCAAGGTCAGATACGGGAGGCAGTGGGGAAGGCGGTGGTGACAATGGAGCCGGAACAGTGGATAGCGGCGAGGAGGGAGGTTCCGGCTCAGAGGATGGATCAGACTGGGGGGATTCCGAAGAGGGTGACGCCTCATGCAAGGGAATCGGGACAGTCATAGGAAGATCGATAACAGTGGTAGCAGATACCGAAGGAAGGAGGGAGGGAGAGGAGAGATCCTCTCCAGACTGAGTAGCGGTAAATTAGGGAACGTCCTCATGGAAGGTCACATCTGCCGAAGTAACATACTGGCACCGATCGGGGAAGTACACACGGTAGCCCTTCTGAGTCCGAGAGTAACCGACGAACACACCCTTTTGTGCACGAGGAGCCAGCTTGGAGAGGCCAGGGGTGTGATCCTGGACAAAGGCAGTGCAGCCGAACACTCGAGGTGGTAGAGAGAAGATATCAGCAGCAGGAGTCAATCGCTGAAGGGGAATAGCACCTCCAAGAGCGGCAGATGGAAGGCGGTTCACCAGGTATGTAGCAGTCAGAACAGCGTCGCACCAGAGATACTGAGGTACCCTCATAGCAAGTAGCAGTGTGCGTACCATATCCAGGAGGTGTCGATGCTTCCGCTCGGCCACCCCGTTCTGTTGCGAGGTATATGGGCATGTAGTCTGATGAACTATGCCATGAGCCAGACAGAGTTCCTCAATCGCCTTCTGAGTGAACTCAAGTGCATTGTCCGTGCGGAGGACTTTGACCATCGTCTCGTACTGGGTAATAATCTCAAGGAGAAAGTGTTGAACGCGAGAAAGTACCTCTTTTCGACTCTTCAGGATATATGTCCAACTCGCCCGGGTGTAGTCATCGACGAACACCATGTAGTACTTTCCGCCTGTAGGCGATGGATGCGGGGCCGGACCCCAAACGTCACAGTGAACCAAGTCAAACGGACGATGGGTAGGTGGACCAGTGCGCGATGGATACGACGATCTATGGTGCTTCCCTAGTTCACAAGACTCACAATGAAACTCAGATAAGTTTAACCAAGGTAGAGTTTCTTTAAGTTTGACAAAACTAGGGTGCCCCAATCGACAGTGCCACAAAAAAGAGTCATGAAGGGAACTAGAGGAAGCAGAGAGTGCAAAAAGGGCTTGAAGTCCCGTAGAGGGAGAGTCAGCCACTAGCTCGTAGATGCCTCGTCCGTTCTCACGGCCCAGTCCAATCCTCCGGCCCGTGTCGAGATCCCTGGAAAGACGAGTGATGAGGAAAGAAAAAAACACCACAGTGAAGGGCTTTAGTGATAGCACTGATGGACAGCAAATTCGCGAGGAATCCAGGAATATACGGGGACGTTCGTCAGAGGAAGGGAAGAGGTGGCACGATACGCGCGAGCCAAGGGACGGGGAGCAGGGAATGACCGTCGGCAATACGGGACGTCGGGAGAATGGAGGTTTCAGGCCGATAAGCAGTGAGGACAGAGGGAAAACCAGTCATATGGGAGGATGCCCCCGAGTCAATAACCCAAGAAGTCATATGAGGAGTTGAGAGAGACGGCGTACCAGGAGAAGAGCCCCGTCCTCCCGCATATGACACCAAGCTGCTCGTCAATGCCGCAAGACTGGCAGAGGGTGCCGTGGTCGGACAAAGTGAGGAGGCCCGTGATGCCTGAATGTAGGCCAGCTCCGAGGGAGATAGTGCGAGGCTGACCGTTCCCGACGCCGAGGAGTAGTCGATGATGACACCGTCCGCCAGTGGGACGAGTCGAGGATGTCTTGCCTCCCAGAGGCAGCCATAGCCCAAAGCGAGCTTCCCGAACTCCTTCCAGCACTTCTCTGATGGGTGAGTCGTCTTCCCACAGTACTTGCAGGGTGGATAGGAGTTCCGGGTCTTCCCGGAAGATGTGCTCCGCCTGGGAGCCCCGCCGGATGCAATGAGAGCAGAAGTCTCGAGGGGCTGGGAGGACTGGGAGGTGGGCAGGCTGTCCTGCACTCGAAGCGCGGCCGCAAAGATCTCCTCAGTGGGTAATACCCGGGATCCCCCAAGTACCTGTCCTCGGATCATGTCAACCAACTCAGGACGTAACCCGCTAAGAAATGCTCCCGCTCGGAGCTCGTCGCGGTACCGTCGAAGTGTATCAAGATCCAAGACCAGTCGCTGATAAAGCTCGAGGTTAGTGAAGATGGCATCGACCGAGCCATAGTAGCTCTGGAGAGTCCGGGTTCCCTGGCGACAGGCAAATAGCTCCTCATATAGGCGAACTGTCCGGCTGACGTTGCTCTTGTTGGCATACATCGTCTCCAACTTGAGCCACAGGGTGCGGGCAGGACGGGTCATGCTGAGTGGCTCCATGATCTGAGTCGCTACACTAGAGATAAGCCAGGAACATACCGCAGACTCCAGTCTGCTCCATTCCAAGTACTCCGGGTCCGATTCCTTCGGCGAGGGATCAGTCAGATGATGCCGAAGACCGTGGGCGTTGAGGAACTCCAGGAAGGAGCCCCTCCAGGGCCCATAATTGGACCCATCAAACGTGTATGCCGGCTTGGCCAGGGCACTCATGATAGAGTGCTTTCCGGATTGCCAAGGCAACCCTGTCTGCTGAGAAGGTCTGCTAAGCGACTCTAGGGGATGAGTGGGCTGAGTAACATCCGAGGATGAGGACACGGTGGTCGGCTCGGCCATGAGAAGAGTAGCAGTGGTGAAGATGCGGAGTAGTGGAGGCGAGACGGCGACGGTCGACTAAACAGAAACGACCAACCAGAGGCAGAGCAGCGGCGGCGTCGGAGGCAACTCGCAGAGAGGTGAATTGCCGGGGCAGCAAGGCAGCAGGGTGGCGTATCAGGGGATCGGCGGCAGAGCGTCGACGTCTGCAGGGTGGCAGGCAGAGCGTCGGCGTCTGCAGGGCGGCAGGCAGGGCGTTTGACGTGGCAGGTAGGTGGGTCGGCTGGCAGGGCGTCGGCTGTTGGCGTCGGCAGAAGACAGATCGTCAGGACGTCAGGGCGTTGGCGTCAGGGCGTTGACGTGGCAGGTAGGTGGGTCGGCTAGCAGGGCGTCGGCTGTTGGCGTCGGCAGAAGACAGATCTCGTCGGCGAAGACGTCAGCGTCAGGGCGTCGGCTGGGCGGGCGTCGGCATTGGCGTCGGCAGAAGGTGGGTCGCCGAAAAACAGATCTCGTCGGGGAAGACGAATCGCCGGGGCGGCAGGAAGATAGATCTCGTCAGGGCGGCAGGGAGGCAGAGCGATCTCGTCGCAATACGTCGCAGACGCCACATGATGGCAAGGAGACGGATCGCCGGAGGCAGGGTGGCAGGGCGACGTCGAAAAACTTTGCAGGGCGACCTCGTCGCAAGACGTCGCAAGGCGACAGGGAGATAGATCGCCAGCAGGCAGGGCGGCAACGCAGGGCAAGGCGGCGCAAGGGAAGGCGTCACAGGCAAACCCTAGATCTCTCTTCTCGTCCGCTCTGATACCATGTGGATAGGAGGAACGCGAGAGAGAGAGAAATCGAAGACGGCTAGGGTTAGAGAAATAAAAAAGTATGATTTGATGGATACATGCATGCGTAGATATATAGGAGATAGAAGAGAGAGAAGAGAGAGAATAGAGAGAAGAGAGAGAGAATGGGCTTTAGCCCAATAGGAGAGAGAGGGAGATAGACGTAGCTTTAACAAGTGCATTTCTATCATTCTATGCAATTTTATGTTATAATCTCAAAATGCGTTAATTTAGGGTTAATTATGATGAATTAAAGATTAAAGATTTTATAACCCATCTTTACTTGAGATTATAAGTGGTTTTTAGAGTTAAATAATGAGAGAAATCATTTTTATGAACATTCATTTAATTTTCTAAAGTTAAAATCTTAAAGAAATGAATGTATTTTTGAAATAAGAATTAAATATCTTGTTATTTAAATAATTTGACTTTTTAGAATGATAGATAATTAAATTTTCAGATCAAATGAAAGAAATTTGGATTAATTTGGAGTTGTATTTTGAAAGTTATGATTTTTACAAATTTTAGGGATTTTTCTGGATTTTTTTTATTTTATTTTCGATTTAAAACATTTAAAATAAATAAAAAAATGACAAAAAGGTTTTCGTTTTTCGCACGGGTCCCACGTGGATGCGACGTGGCACGCAGGGCCACGTGGCAGCGCCACGCGGGCCCACGCGACGCCTACGCGGCATTATATATATTTATTATTATTATTATTATTATTATTATTATTATTATTATATATATAAATGGTCTTCAGCCTTCCCTATATAGGAAGGGTTATTGATCGATATAATCGTCGGGTCTTATAAACCCGACGAAACGCTTAATTTAATTCCGTGTGGGACTAATCCACACGTCTTACGTATTATGCAGGTGACGTGGACGCGTACGGAGCGTCGGATCGACGGCACGCGTCGATATTGATAACATGCTATATTTACATCATAAAACATGATTTTTTCATGCATATTAAAGAATAAATGATTTCATTTACATGCATGTTATCACATTTATATGTATTTTTCTATTATTCTCTTAAACAGTCATTATAATCTCAAAATACTTTAATTTAGAGTTAATTTTTATAAATTAGAGTTTAATAATTTGATAACCCATATTTTTTTCTTAAGATTATAACTGTTTTTTTAAAAGTAAAAAAATAATAAGAGAAACAATTTTTATAAACATTCATTTTATTTTCTTAAGTTTAAAATCTTAATAAATGAATGTATTTTTGAAATAATAATTTTAACTCTTATTATTTATTAAATCTGACTTTTTAGAATAATAGATAATTAAATTTTGGATCAAATGAAAGAAATTTGGATTAATTTGGAGTCATATATTAAAAGATATGATTTTTGCAATTTAGGGAATTTTTTCGGATTTTTAAACTGTTTTTCTTATTTTATTTTTGATTTTAAAACCATTTTTAAATAAATAAAAACTAAAAAAAATGGTTAATCGCGCGGGCCCCACGTGGATGCGACGTGGCACGCAAGGCCACGTGGCAGCACCACGCGGACCCACGCAGCGCCTACGTGGCGCGATATACATATATACATTTATTTACTATCTTTAATAAAAGGGGTCTTTAGCCTGCCCTATATGGGGAGGGTTATTACCCCTATAAACCGTCGGGTCTTATAAACCCGACGGTTTCCTAAGTTGTTTTCCGTGTGGGACTATTCCACACGAGACTTATCTGATGCAGGTGAGCGTGGCTGCTCGCGAAGCGTCGGATCGTTGGCTTTTTGAAATCACGCGTCGATCGCGTGGAGCGCGGATCACCGATCAAGATTAAGCGCACGTGCCTTTATTAAAGGCATTATAACGGTCGCGATTAAAGATTGGCGGGGAGAATCACGACCGTCCGATCGCGATCCAAGGAGCAAAATCAGAGCGTTTTTATAACGCATATCACGCGATGAATCTGGACCCTCCATCTCAGATCCGACGGGCGCGACATTTCTGAAAACGGTCCATCGTGGACCGTTTATCGTAACCGTCGATCGTTTCGATCGGACGGTTACGATCAAAAGCCCTATATAAAGAGATGTTCTTCATCGTTTGTAAGCATCCGAGTGAGATTTCAATCTAATTGACTGTCAAGACACTCTCTCTCTCTCGTTTCTCTCGAGTTCTTCCTCTTCCTCTTTCAATTCCGCGTCCACGGAGGGGTAGAAGTCGAGATTTGGTGGAAAATTGAGGGAGAAATCGATGCTTGAAGCCCACGTTCACGTTCTTCACGTTTTCGGTGATTAATCGGCTTAATCACCTCGTTTCGATTGTAATTGGGTTTAGTGGAAGCAATTTTACCTTAATTATCTCCCTATCATGTTTAATTTATGTTTAGATTAGGATTTACACTTTAATTTTGTTAAATTTCATCCAAAATCACGATTTCGATCGTCCGAAATTTCTCTCCACTTCGAATCTTGATTTCTCCGCGAATTTAAGTCCAAATTCAACGATTTTTGATTCCGTGGAATCCATTTGAAGTCTTCTTTCTAAAAATACCATTTTCGCCAATTTCTACCATCAATTTCTCATCCGATTTGATCAAATTTGAAGATTACGTCAAGAAATTCCTTAATTCCCTGTGGATTCGACCCATATTTACCATTATACCCTTGAATTCGATACATTTTCATCAAGTTGGTAAGTTTGGTATTATTTTTGACGCGATACCGCGTGAAATCGACGACCTCGTGGTTTCGTCTGGTCAGATATCACGCGTCGATCGGATGGGCGGGGGACTACCAGATCAAGATCAACGCACGTGTTAATTAAAGGGGCGTTATAACGGCTACGATTCGATCGCGCGGGGGAAATCCAGACCGTCCGATCGCGATCCAAGGGGCAATATCCTATGCGTTTTATAACGATCATCTACGCGGGATCATCCAGGCCGTTCATCAGGATCGGACGGCCACGACTTAAGCGAAACGGTCCACGATGGACCGTTCCATCGTAACTCGTCGATCGAAACGATCGGACGGTTACGCCCAAATGCCCTATAAAACAAGATGGTCTTCATCGTTTGTAAGCATTCGAGTTGGATTTCAATCTAATTGAGCTGTCTAGACACCATTCCTCTCGTTTCTCTTGATTCCATCCTCTTCCTCTCTCCTTTCTGCATCCACGGAGGGGTTGAAATCAAGATTTGGTGGAGAATCGAAGGAGAAATTGCAGCTTGAATCCACCGACCGCGTTATTCGTGTTCTTCGTGAATAAGAGGCTTAATCGCCGCGATTTGATCGCAATCGGGGATTAGTGGGAGCGGTTTTTGCTTCCTAATCTGCCATTTAGATTTAATTTCTGTTTAGATTAAGATTTAGGATTTAATTTCATCAAATTTAGCTCAAAATCATGATTTTTACGTTCCAAAATTTCTCTCCACTTCGAATTTTGATTTCTCCGCGAAATCAAGTCCAAATACGATGATTCTTGATTCCATGGATTCGTTTTTGAAGTTATCTTTCTAAATCTACCATTTTCCCTAATTTCTCACCTCAATTCATCGTCCAATTTGATCAATTTCTAAAAGATATCTCGAAAATACCTTTATTCCCTGTGGATTCGACCCTTATTTACCATTATACCCTTCAATTCGTTATAAATTCCCAAAATTGGTAAGTTCCGTATTATTTTTGACACGAGATCGTGTGAAATAGACGACCTCACGAGTCTCGTCTCGTCAAAAATCGATGGCTTCAATTAAGTACGCAAATCAAACGCTTCTCGTTGTGTCACATCACCTGCACATTAAACCAAATATAAATAGTCTCACATGACAAAAATTAACGCAAAATCTTGGGTATTTAAGTAGTGTTTATTAAGTAAGCTTAGCGAATATCCTGAAATGGATGTTCAACCCACTAATCACACACATGAACACACGTGTGCCCACACAGGCACAGACACACACACGAATACACGCGTGCCCACACAGGCACAGACACACACACATTATGCGTCATGTGGCGCGTATACACGTTACCACGTAGCGACACATCATTCACCTGCCACGTCAGCTGCCACGTTCACGCACTATAAAAATGATAATATTTTAATTTAAAAATCTAAATAAATCTAAAATAAATTCATAAAAAATCTAAAAAAATCTCTACAATTTAGAAAATATTTAAATTTTAAAATACAACTCTAAATTAGTGCAAATTTATTTTATTGGATCAGAAATTAAATAATCTATCAGTTTAAAAAGTCAAATTTAATAATTAACAAGAGAATAAATTTTCATTTCAAAAATACACTCATTTCTCTTAAAATAAAACTTAGAAAAATAAATCAGTGTATAAAATATTTTCTCTCATTATTTAACATTAAAACCCAATTATAATCTCAAATATAGATGAGAATAATCTACTCTAAAATGTATTCTTCAATGATGGATAATTATCCCTAAAATAATACATTTTGAGATTATAACTTAAAATTGTATGAAATGATAGAGATGCACTCAAAGTATGATAACATGCATAAGAATGGAAAGTTTGATGCCTTAATTTACAATAATAGTCATATAATTTAATGTATAAATTGCATGTTATCATATACTTTGTCGCACTTAGCGCTCCTGTTGAGCAACATTATATGGTGGTCGACTATTGTTGAATTTCAAGATGTGGATTGCTAGAAGAGCAAGAGATCAAAGAAGAGCATGCTTGTGATTTTTTAAGAAGCATTTTTCTACAAAAAAGATATTTTCCCAAGTATTAATTTGTGTAAAATATTATTCATGAGCTTGAGCCAATATTGATAGCTAGTACATCATGAATGAACATTCTTCTTATTTTTCCCTTTCAATGTAGACAACTGTACTGTTATAAATCACGTAAGTTACATTTCAAGACCATGTTCTCTCACATGAGTGTTTAAAGCAAATACACTCCCATCAGCTCACTCTTGCCGCCCAGTATGATTCTTCTTCAAGCATATTTTATACGGATTAACATAATCCTATGCATGTTAAAGAAGACCTGGAAGAAACGTTGTCCCAATGGGGTAAATGAAGGTAAATCAAGATTTGCCAAGGGGTAAATCAAGAAGTCCCTTGATGCAGGTGCTTTTAAATAAACATTGGCTAGATAGTAAGGAGAGAATAGTGATACAAAAAGAACTTTACAGGAATGGCAAGGATAAAGTATAAATATTATATTGATATTTAATAAAGAAGGAACGACAAGGCGATACCTTAATGTCAAAACTCAGTAGATTATGACTACTGAATTTAGACACAGTTTAAGAACTGAAGCATCTCCAACTAGCCTTCAACAACCGGCAAAGTTTACTACTATTCCTTATGTTATTAATTTTTTAGAGGAAATTTTCAATGTTTGTGAACTCTATTTACCTTGAATGATTAAAATATGTTACCTGAAAACATGTCATAACAAAAATATTAGGAGATTTCATTCCTGAAGAATTGTTATTGCGTGACAAATTCAACTCATCATGAAGGTTTGCAATACAAAAATTTGGGTTGGAGAAAAAAAGTTTTTTTTTAACTATTTTACATTTAATTACGTAGTAGACTCTGAACTTGGGGAATTGGATATAAATGTGATTGAATCAAAATCTCATTATGTGATATAAATCTAAGATGTGATGATTTGACCCATCTTTTACTAACTTATGAGAAGCTTACAACCTAAGTACGGGGCCAAAATCATCCCATGAAGACTAACTCTATCAAAATGGTCCCTTGTGTGATTAATCATTTCAAGGTTGTGTTTGTTCTGAAATGTGAAATGAAGAAGACGCAAGATTGGTGATCACCTGAACGCTATAAGATGTATCTTTATATTATTTTTTATAAAAAATCAAATGTATCTTTATAAGATACAAAAATAACCCTATTGGAATCCTTGCCCCACTCATGTCATGGTTGTATTATAATGTGATTAAAGTCTCTTGATAAATTCTCACTTTATTATTTCCATAGACCTAAGGTTCACAATCACTTGCCCTGAGGGTTTTATTTTTCAAAAAAGGATCTTTAGGTAAATTTCTTAGTTCTCAAATAATCTCAATAAAATTCTTAAATGTATCATTCACAAAATGTGTCATTTATAGATGAATTCTTGGAGAAGATTTTTAGGTGTTCATATTATCCCATGGCCGCAAAATTGTCTTCGCTCGGTCAATTAATCAACAATCATGATCAGTGTTCATAAGCTAGGTTAAGACTCTAGGTTTTTTTTATCTCGAAGTGCAATCGTTGTCTATTTCTATCTTCAAAAGTTGCATGGAACATATGTAGCATTATTGTTGGTTAGTTTTTTGTTAGAATGCACTCTCTCTACATGTCACTCTCAAAGGTACAAGTGGATAATGCAGCCACCCACACACACAAAGTTTGGAGATAGTGTTTGATTAAAAAATAGTTGACAAGACTATGGGTGGCTGATCTAGATTGGATCAGGAGTATACCTCGATGGAGATCCTATTGGAATGTATCATGGAGCAGACAAGGAGAGGGGGGAGTGTGGGGAACATGGAAGGAGAACGCTTAGCTAGGGAGAAGATAGGCACAACTTGGACTCTAGGAGGAAGAAATACCCTATGATAGCTTCTTCATTCATGTCTTGAGGTGGCCTAGATCTAGCTGCAATGTGGGATTAGACAAGGATGGCTCCTAACATCGTTGTTGTTCATCCTCATAGTGGGTTGTAAGCAAAACTGAGGCGTGCTCTCACAGCCTATAGAAGGGGTTTTAGATGCCAACCCTTCCTTCTGGTATACCTCTTCTATAATATGTAGAAGACACCCCATTCCTTATTGAGGGACTGATGGAGAAGGTGAGGAACTTTTCCATGCTACTGGACATAATTTTAGATTGTTTGGTACTTCACAACAACTATGCAAAGCTAGCTTTCATCGGGTTTGGCCTATAGCCTGAGGAGGAGGCCCAATGCTCTAGGGCCTTAGGATGTCTATAGGAACATTGCCCATGCACTACCCAGGCCTGCCCTTGATGAGGGGACGATGAGGATATCGAATTGTTATCCAATGATAGAAAGGGTGGATCAAATGTTTAGGGGGTGCTAGGCCAAAGTGTTGTCAAGAGGGGCCTGCATGGTGCTGCTGCAATTAGTTCTCTCTCTGATTCCCATTTTTGACTTCTCAATCTGTAAGGTATGAGTGGGAGTTAGAAACCAATTGAATAGTTTGATGAAGAAATTTCAATGGAAAGGCTCAATGTTGGGGGAAGGGAGGGGGATCGGCACTAGTATCTTGGGATGAGGTTTGCAGGCCGATCTTCGTGGGGGCCTAGGGGTCAGTAGAAAGCTATTGACCTTGCCCTACCGACAAAGTGGTGTATAGGCTTATGAGCCGAGAGGTGGATTTGACCACATGAGTCTTGAAGGACCACTATGGCCCATGAATGGATTGGGAGAGGTGGGTGGCTCTTGTTAAAGGAGCATCATTATTTTGGGAGATATTCCTCAAGTTCTTGGAATACTTCAGCTCCTAGCTTGGGGATGGGTCCATATTTTTTTCCTATTGGTTGGATGACTAGGTAGCGAGGGGCATCTCTCGTGAGGAGTTCCATTCTGATTCTCTTTGGCATGGAATCCTCATGCCATAGTGGGGGCCTGTTGGGATGTCACATGGAATCCAACCTTGGATGGCATCTTGTCAGAGTAGAGGTTGGAGGAATATTTGATAATGTAGTAGTGTCTAATACACGACAGACCCTCGAGGGGTTTACAAGATGGCTGGATGTGGACAAGGACATTCTTCTATGTCTAGGGTGCATATAAGATAATCAAACATAGCATGATAGAAGAGGCATCCACAATTTGTCATGCATGTTGATTCATGTGGAAATAGAAGGTCCCCATAAGAGTGCGGATTTTTATCTTACTACTCGTTATACAAAGGCTAGTGACACAAGTCTTTAGGAGGAAAATGTTTCCCAAAGCATTGGCATAATGCATTCTATGCACTGTTGGAGAAGAAGACTGCTCCCATATGTTCTTTGAATGCCCATTTGCCCGAGAGATACGGGCCAACCAACAAAATATCACAATTAGATATCTCATTAGTTGTGGCCTTCTAGGGCTCTATACATGGTGGAGTCTCTGGTAAGCCAGCGGAGCAAGGAAGGATTTTAGCAATGCTATGGGAAATTTGGATTCACTGCATTGAGATCATATGTGGTTTAGAGGGACATGAGGGAGAGGGTGGAGGGGGAGGGGGAGGGGGATGATCCTTTGGGACCCAAGCATACACAATGAGTTAATATATGACATATGTTGGGTGGATCACAAATTGTTGGTGATCCTCCTCTTTTTCTTTAAAAAAAATTTGTTTGAGAAGATTTCAGCCACATTTTCTTTTTTAGATTATTGGATTGAATATGATTTGAGTTTGAGTTCTTAGTCATGAATATAGGTGACAATGATTTTCATGTTAATTGATTGCCACTTGAGCCTACCCGACTATTAGCAAAGGTTTAGAGCTCTTGATCAAGAACTCAAATAGAACATGAACTTGGAGAAGATAAAATAGAGAATTAGAGGCAGTAAAGTTGCACATAAAGTAATAAAGAGGGAAGACGAGTTACTATGAGAACCCTGCCCAATGATGATCACAATCATCCTAGATTTCTCACACCTGCATGCCTAAAAAGTCTATTGATTCTTTGTCAACCCCAAGTGATGAGAAGAGTTTGCAAGGTCATTAAATACGTGGAGATATGTCAAAAATTATTTCAAACTCACCAATTTTGGGGAATAATCACAAATTAGATAGTATAGAGGTGAATAAGGGTCGAATCCACATAGAATTAAGGTATTTTTTAGGAACTATTTGAAATTCGATCAAATCAAACAATAAATTGAGGTGAGAAATTAGGAATTTTGATTTTTAGAAAGATAAATCAAAGACGAATCCACATAATCAAAAATCACAAAATTTGGATCAAGATTTGTGGAGAAATCAACAAGCAAAATTTAGATAGAAAATCAGAAAGGGAAGAGAGAGAAAACTAAAATTAAATCTAAAATTTGACTAATCTATAATTCGAAATTGAAATCTAATGTTATAGGAAGAGTGACTAGGAGGAAAATAATAATTCTAAGCCGAGATAACACTTGAATTGATCCAATTGCTCTCCGGATCAAAGGCTTTTCATTCCGCGAATTCAAAGACGATCGTCGGCATTCAAGAAGTGATTTCTCCCTATTCTCTCAACAAAATCTCACTTTCAAACACTCCTTGGACGCAAAAATTGATCTTGAAGATGAAGACAAAAAGATATTCAAGAATTGATATGTCTAAACTGTTTGATTACTCGAAACACCCTAGAATGCTTTACATCGTCGAAGAACATGTATATTTATAGAGAGATTTGGGCGTAACCGCCGGATCGGGCATTTAATCTTCAATCAATGGCTTTGATGAAATGCTTAGATGCGAATTGAGTTACATTTAAATCGCGTCGGTAGGATCGAAGATCAACTGTTGAGATTTCGTCATGTCATGCGTGTAGAAGAAACGCCATGAAACGCATGTCGTTTGATCTTCATCTGACGCTCTAGATGATTCCACATGTCCACAGGGTCCAAAGAATGGTTTTAATCTCAGCCGTTATAACTCCTTAGATGAATGTCATAGATTAAACTATTTTAAAATGATTTATCGACGAATCAGAGTGCGCCGCGTACCCCTTCACTTAAGTGACAATCGACGATCGCGATTAAATCGTGCGATCGAACGCTTCCACATGTCACCACGTTACCTGCGCATAAAAAACAGAAGAAAATAGTCCCACATGACGAAAATAATTGAAATCCGACAATTATATGAGTAATGTGTGACTAATGAGATGACGATCGCGATTAATTACACGCGCAGACATGTACACATGTGTGACACGTGGCGTTCTCATAAGTCGCCACCTGGTGCCACAATTGTTGTCAGTGCCACGTCAGCTGCCACATCAACACACGATAATATAATTTGTATTTATTTTAATTCAAAATCAATCGAATTAAATTAAAAATAATAATAAATTCTAGAAAAATCCCTAAAATTGAAAATCTCATATCTTTAAAAATATAACCCCAAATTAATCTTTTTTTATCAAAAATTAAATTATCTATCATTCTAAAAAGTTAAATTCAATAAATAATAAGAGAATAAATTGTTACTTTAAAACTACATTCATTTCTCTTATAAAATAAAACTTAGAAAAATACGTGAGTTTATAAAAAAGTGTTTTCTTTATTATTTAACAGTAAAACCTAATTATAATCTTAAATAAAAATGGGAATAATCTAATCTTAAAATATTTCTCTTAATTATCATAATTATCCAAAAATGAGTGCATTTTGATACTATAACTTCGTTTTCATAGAATGATAGATATAAACTCAAAAAATATGATAACATGCATCAAAATAGAATGTTTTATGCCGTAATTTACATTAATAATCATATATTTTCATGTATAATTTGCATGTTATCACCAAGTAGCCAAATTCCATATCAAAAAATTTAGCACATATGACTGAAGAGCACACTATAGTTCTGTGCATATTTAGTTCTATGCAATATGTCAATAACTCATAGAGTTTTAATTCATTGAATTGCTTTTATGCTATTTGTTATTTCTTCTCTCTCTCTTTCCCCCTCCAAGTAATTTCTATAGAGTTAGGGCATTGCTGCCCTCTGTAGATTGTCTTTTTTCTTCCTAAACTCCTTCATGTATGATCAATTCCCTAGTGTAATTTTTGGTTTTCATGTCATGATCCCAGTCTCTAGGTCTATTATTTTGTTGTTTTACAATGAAAAGAGATTTCTAATGAATTTCCAGAATATTTGTTTTGAAATATGTCATTGTTCATGAAATATACTATTCTGAACTGTGGGTGAGTATACGTTTGTTGTCAATAATCTTAAGACCAAATGGTATATATTCTTGGAAAAATTTTCAAGGAATCAAAATTTTTAAGAAGATGATCACAGTTGTGACATGAGAGATAATCATAGTTGGCATTTCATGTGGAAGGTCGACTTTGCCAAGGTGTAGGATTCCTTAGATTCGGACTTTTTGAGGTCATCTATGAAAAAGAGAGGTAATAACATGCAATTTCATTCATTAATATGATACTTTTTTATGCACTTTTTATTTAAAAATCTAATCATAAATGCATGTTATCATAATTTAAAATGAATAAAATAATAATTCTTATATTTTAGAGGATATTCTTTATTTTTCATAAATTATAGTATTTTATGAGCATTTAATGATATTGATTTATCAAGAATATTGATTTAATGGTTTTATTTTTCAAGCATTTTATTTTCTAGATTTTCTAGAACTTTTAAAGAATGTTTAGAAATTAAAACTATAAAAATCACTCTCTCTATCTGGCCTATCTCTCTCTCTCTCTCACTCTCTCTGCCTTTCTCTCTCTATAGTTTTGACGCTTGTGCGTCTTCTTCCTCTCTTCTGTGTGAGAGAGTGAGAAATAATGGCGACGGAAAGAAAATTCCTTCGCCTCCCACTCGCCTCTCTCTTTCTCGCGACGAAGAGGTGAACTTCTCTATTTTTTCCCCTTCT
Organism: Lemna minuta; assembly: GCA_024174645.1. Classification (NCBI taxonomy): domain Eukaryota; kingdom Viridiplantae; phylum Streptophyta; class Magnoliopsida; order Alismatales; family Araceae; genus Lemna; species Lemna minuta. The sequence continues at coordinate 4,341,012 of CM044109.1, forward strand.
TCCTTCTTTTCTTCCCCCTTTCCTTCTTCCTCCTTGATAACATGCAATTCATACATCAATTTACATGATTATTAATATAAATTAAGGTATTAAATATTTTAAGTACATATCTAACATTTTATATAATTTTAGGTTATGATATAAAAATATAGTATTTTTGGGATAATTATGCATAATTCTCGTAAAATAATTTTATTCACATTTATATTTTAGATCATAAATTCTATTTTCATGATTTAATGATAAGAGAAAATATTTTATTTACACTCATGTATTTTTCTAAATTTATTTTCTAAGAAAAATGTGTGTATTTTTAAATTAAAATTGATTATCTTTTTATTAAATATTTTGACTTTTTATAATGATAGATAATTTAATTTTTGATAAAAAAACAAATTTGGATTAATTTAGAGTTGTATTTGGAAAGTTATGAAATTTCCAATTTTCAATAATTTTCTTGAATTTTTCTGAATTTATTTAAACTTATTTTCGATTTTTAAATGAATAAAAAATAAATATAAAATGTTTTATTTAATCTCTAGCTGACTCAATTCGACTACTATCTTGGGTTAGAAATCGTGTTTTCATCTAATCTTTCTTTCTATAACATTAGATTTCAATTTCGAATCGTAGATTTAGTCAATTTCATTTTTAGTTTCAGTTGTCTCTCTCTTCGCCATTCTTAGTAAACATTCATCGACTCTAAGTACCATTGCTAATAGTTTCTTCAAGTTATTGTATAAATAGTACTTGCTACTCAATGAAACTTATCTTTATTCTTACTTCTTCCTAAGTATTTCCTAGTCAAGGAAAGTAATTCCTAGTCAAGAGTGAGCTTGGACCTTTCTATAAATAGGACTATAGGGACCACTAAGGGGGCTGTCAAGAATCAAGATCTTGGACTGGGAGAGCTTTGGGCAGGGACTCGAATCATATCACTAATGACATGCAATTTATGCATGAATTTACATGATTATTAATGCAATTTAAGGCATTAAATATTCTATTTGTATGCATGTTATCATATTATAAGTGTATTTCTATCATTTTATATACTTTTAGATTATGATCTAAAAATATAACATTTTTGGGATAATTATGCATAATTCTCATAGTATAATTTTATTCCTATTTATATTTTAGATCATAAATTTTATTTTCATGATTTTAATGATAAGAGAAAATACTTTATTTACACTCATATATTTTTCTAAATTTATTTTCTAAGAGGAATGAGTATATTTTTTAAACTAAAATTAAATCTCTTCTTATTGAAATATTTTGACTTTTTCTGATGATAGATAATTCAATTTCTGATCCAACAAAATAAATTTGGATTAATTTGGAGCTGTATTTTGAGAGTTATGAATTTTCCATTTTTTAGGAATTTTCTAGAATTTTTCTGAATTTATTTAAAGCTCTTTTCAATTTTTAAATAATAAAAATTAAATAAAAAATGTTTTTACAATCGCGCGCTAACGTGGGAGAGCGTCGCCACGTGGCGACACGTGTACACGCTACGTGGCGACACGTGTACACACCACGTGGCGACACATGTACTCGCCACATGGCGGCGCCCATGCGTGACACATGTGCATGTATGTGCACTTGTGTACGTGTGTGCGCACGTGTGCACGTGAGAGTGATTAATGGGTTAAAGTATCCTTAACTGATTTACCCTAACCCATTAAACTCCTATACCTTATATATGCAATTAAGCATCAAAATTTATTTCGTGTGGGACTTTTTTTTTAGTTACATGTGACGTAGCGCAATGAGAGACGTCTAATCGCCCAATTAAATCGTGTGCGTCGGATTTCACTTACTCACAGGGGTACGTGGCAGCATCTGATTAGGCGATGATTCGATTTAAAGTGATTTAATCTTATCCGTTGATCTGGGGAGTTATAACGGTAGAGATTAAATGCACCTGATGGACAAGTGGAATCATCGCGATCATTCGATGAAGATCGAATGAACATCATCAAACGACGCCTCTTCTTCACGCGCGATGTGGCAAAATTAGGACGCTTCATAGTGGGTCGGATGGGCGCGACTTAAAGACGTTGATTTGCCAAACGATGTTTAATATGAGGGGTTGATCAAAGATGAAACGACGCATCCAACAGTTGCATCCAAATTTGCCTATAAATTCAATTGTTCTTTGACATGAAAATATGTTATTAGATTTTCGACCAAATCGAACTGTTTAGACACCACAATCTGAGAATCTCTTGAATTCTTCATCTTCTAGACTCATCTCCGCATCCAAGGAGTGTTTGAAATCAAGAATTAGTTGAAAGAATAGGAATAAATCACATCTTAAACGTCGAGTTTCGTTTTTCAAAATCGCATAATGAAAAGCCTTGAATCTGGCAATTAATGGGATCATTTCGAGCGTGACTTTGGGTTAAGTTGAGTGTTTTCATCTTAATTCATAATCCTTTATCATTAGATTTACTATTTGAAGTGTAGATTAAGTTTATTTTTGTTTTAATTTCAGTTTTAATATATTTTCGTGATCGAATTTCTATTTCAATTTCAAATCACGATTTCTCCGCAAATTCTAATCCAAATTCAGTGATTTTTTTATTATGTGGATTTGTATTGGATTTATCTTTCTTGATGTAGTAAAATCCCTAATTTCTCACCTCAATTTATTGTTTGATTTGATCGAATTTCAAAGATGTCTAAAAAACTTCTCTTATTTCTCCATGGATTCGACCTTATTCACCACTATACTCTTTAATTTGTCATTATAACGTAAAATTGGTGAGTTTAGAACTTGTTTTTGACATGAGATCATGTGTATTCAATGACCGCACGAAATCGTTCCGTCAATCACCCCTAAGCTGTCGCCTTGGTAGTTCTTAGTATCTTCTTCTTTCTTCCTCTTATTCTTTGTATTTCACCATTTGTTTTGATAATTGAAGAGATGCATTTCAACCACGTCTTGGAGTCCTTCCACTATGCTATGGCTCCAACTATTGATGCTTGAAAAGATTCCTTGAATTAAAAATAACATAAAGCAGCTAGTGTGACTAATCTCCTAGGGGGAAGAGATTCATGCGCCATCTCCCATGATCTTTCTTGACATCTTGACTACTTGTCTGCCCCATGTTCCCTGATTCTTGCTTAATCATAGACCGGCCTTCTTAGAGTTAGTTACTCTTCCAGCTAAGATAACAACTCGTGAAGTGTTTTGTGGTGAGTTCTTCTTTGGAAATTAGTTAGAAGCGGCCTTTTGCCCAACATGTTTGCCCTGTGAAATAAATACATTTGACAACAAGAAACCAGATGCAAACCTAATTTGTACACCATATGTCAGAACAGCTAACAAAAAGCTAATATATGCACCAAAGGCTTGGATAAGGAGAAATTTTTTAGCTTAGTTAGCAAGCAAGGAATGATTGATGTACACTCCTGACCGGGAGGGGGAATGTTAAAAGACTATTACAGGGTATATTATCGTTAGACTCATGGCCATTGTACTTGGTTGTATTTTTGGGGGTTGACTAACATTAATAAGAGTCACTTGGGCTTTGGACCCTTCTTTTTTATTTTAATCTTCTTCTACTTTCCCACACCCTCCTTGGGCCCAACCAAGGACTTGAACACAGTACACCCAAAAAGCCTTACATTCCATACCCACATACATTTTTTGAGGTATATTTCTATAATCGATGCATCATGATGACATGTTATTGACATTTTTTGCTCATTATCGCTTGCACAATCATGTTTGATTAATCAGGAAAAGAAATGGTATCGTTGCGGAGATAGGTAAATTTGGCCTAATCTTTTTGGTGCCTTTAAGGTGTTTCTATTTTTGTGCGCTATTTAGGCCACAATTTTGGCATTTTAGAAAAATAATGTTTTGAGGTTAATGATACAAGAACATTGTGAAAGCTTAATAGGGTCCAACACGTCTTTATCTATAAAGGGTCTCCTTGTGTAACATGATAACATGCTAAATTAACATGATAAAACATGATTATTGATGCATATTAAGGCATAAATGATTTTATTGTCATGCATGTTATCATATTTACGTGTATTTTTCTATCATTCCATGAAAAAGTCATTATAATCTCAAAAATACTTTAAATTATGGGTAAATATGATGATATAAAGATGAACAATTAATAACCCATCTTTTTTTAATTATTTTAAACGATTTAAACTCAAAAATAAATTCAGAAACATCTAGAAAAATCCCTAAAAATTAGAAAATTCACAACTTTCAAATTACAACTCCAAATTAATCCATATTTTTTTCATTGGATCTGAAATTCAATTATCTATTATTATGAAAATGTCAAATTATTTAAATAACAAGAGATTTAATTTTTATTTCAAAAATACATTCATTTCTTTAAGATTTTAACTTTAAAAAATTAAATGAATGTTCATAAAAATGATTTCTCTCATTATTTAACTTTAAAAACCACTTATAATCTCAAGTGAAGATAGGTTATAAAATTATTTATCTTTAATTCATCATAATTGACCCTAAATTAAAGCATTTTGAGATTATAACATAAAATTGCATGAAATGATATAAATGCACTCAAAGTATGATAACATACATATAAATAGAATGTTTTATGCCTTAATTTGCATTAATAATCATGTTTTATCATGTTAAGATTGCATGGTATCAAATATCAAAATGCACTATTTTAGGGATAATCATGAATAATTAAAGAGAGCTATTTAAGATTAGATTATTCTCATTTTATATTTGAGGTTATGATTGGGTTTTAATGATTAATAATAAGCAAAAATTATTTTTATATACACTCATTTTTTAACTTTATTTTGTAAAATAAATGAGTGTAATTTTAAAATAAAAATTTATTCCCTTTTTATTTATTAAATTTGATTCTTTAGAATGATGGATTATTTAATTTCTGATCAAACAAGATAAATTTTGATTAATTTGAAGCTATATTTTTAAGTATATGAATTTTCTAATTTTTAGGGATTTTTTTGAAATTTTTATGAATTTTTTTGGATTTACTTTTAATTTATTTCTATTTAAAAATATAAAAAATTCAGATTTTATTGCACGCTAACGTGGTAGCTGATGCAGCATATGAATGATGTGTCGCCACATGGCAACGTGTATACACTCGACGTGGCGCACAACATGTACATCTGTGGGTACGTGTGTGTGCGCGTGCACACGTGTGAGATTAGTGGGTTAAGCATCCTTTTCAGCATCTTGGCTAAGCTTACTAATTGTCTCCACTTATAAAATAGTCAATATGCTTTTATTTTTGTCATGTGGGACTATGTTTGTTTATATAATTGTGCAGGTGATGTGGTACGCTCACAAACATCTGGTTGGTGCAAATAAGGTTGTTTAATCTCAACCCCTCATTTTCACTTAAGTGAGGAGGTATGTGGTAGCATCTGAGTGGACGTTGATTCATTTTATTAAATAGATCAATCGTGGTGGTTCATATGAGGAGTTATAATGGCCAACTAAGAATCTGAGGCGTCGATTCACAATTGGACGGACTAGTTCACGCGACACTTCTTCTTCGCGCACGACGTGGCAAAATCTGAGCGCTCCATCTTTGATCAAACAAGCACAACTTAACAGAAACAATTCACATCCAAGAGCTTCATCTAAACTGTTGATTGAAGATGAGGAGCCAAATCTAACAGTTATGCCTAATTTTTCCTATAAATACACATGTTCTTTGACAATGTAAAGCATTCTTGGGTGTTTCGAGTAATTAAACTGTTTAGACATCTCAATCCTTAAATCTCTTACTTTCCTCCTCTTCTAGATTGATTTCTACATCCAAGGAGTGTTTGAAAATGAGATTTTTGTTGCGAGAATAGGGAGAAATCGCTTCTTGAATGCCGAAACTCATCTTCGAAATCGCTGAATAAAGACCCCTTGATTCGGCGATCAATTGGATCATTTTGAGCACTATTTTGGGATAGAATTTGTGTTTTCCTCCTAATCTCTCTTCATATAACATTAGATTTCAATTACGAATCATAAATTAGTCGAATTTTATATTTATTTTCAGTTTTCTTTCTCTTTGCTTTCGGTTTTTCTCCCTAATTTTTGCTCTTTGATTTCTTCACAAATCTTAATCCAAATCGAGTGATTATTTATTTCATAGATTCGTCTTTGAGTTCACTTTCTAAAATTCCTAAAATCACTTATTTCTCAACTCAATTCTTTGTCCGATTTTGATCAAATTTAAAGAAAACTTCAACAATACCTTAATTTTCCGTGGATTTGACCCTTATTCATCAATATACTCTTTAATTCGTGATTATAATATAAAATTGGTGGGTTTGGATATTGTTTTGACATGTCTCTGTGTGTTTTCAACAACCGCATGGATTTGTATCGTCAATCATCCTATTCTTAGGGTTGTGAAGGAAAGGTCCTCAAATTTCAATACGAGAATGTGAATTGATGATCAAAAGTTTATAATCTCTTCTAGTCCACAGTGGTGCATTTTTTTCTAATTTTAGTCCACCTCTTATATTTTGCGAAGGAGAATCTATCTACCAACATAAAGATCATGCAATTTGACATGATTGAAAGAGTGAATCTCCACATTTTCATGAATTTGTGCACACGTGCTTTGGACTGAGAAACCTTATTGACATGATGCAAATGCTAGTTGAGCCATCAATGCATTCTAGTTTGGCACTAAACAGATCCATTAAATTGATAGAGGTACGAGAAGAGCCTTGATGAAAACATTTGTGCTCATTAAACATGATATTATTTTTCTAATTTCTAAATGATGAAAATATTGCAAGATTGAGGAATGTAGTGCGCTAGGTATTTATGACAATTAAACAATTTTTTAGCCATATCTCATAGATTTTAAAGGTAAATGCTTGACAAAGTAAAATGAGGTAGTAAATTTAATTTGTTAGGGAAATTTAGAGTTGTCTACTGCTTGATTTTGAGCTTGGTATCTATGGTTCTATTCCTTTCATTAGAGCAATGACAATTCTAAACCATTCAATTTTTTTAATAGGAAAAGAAAGATCACCTGATACTGTTGATCAACCCGAAAACAACTTCATTTATTTAGTTTTATCATTTTTGCAAGATAGAAAGCCCCCATAGGACTAAGCTTGTAATTATTTCCTCGATCTCCCTAAAGTAAATATTTTAGCATATAAAAAAAAATTAGTTGGGGGAACGCTAAGGGGAGGTAAAAATGGTGGGCATGTGTTTAGATTGAGAACTGTGATGAAAGGATGATGACAATTCTTCTACAATAAAAGAAAAATTAAAAAATGGTGTACATTATTTATAGATGACCACAAGGAAAAATTGATCTGAATCTTGAGACAAACCACGTCAATATGCTCGTCCTAGGTTGTGTGATATTCAATCCACTCTAATCATAATCCTTCACTTGACTTATTCTCTACGACAAGAATGAGCATCAAATAATCTTGTATTGCGGCCTTAACTGCCTCTTCTTTTACTTTTGATAGCTAAGAGAGAGCCCAAAAGATTATGAGAGAGAAAATTTAGGTATCTATAGGGTTCTCCTAGGGTTTGAGTCCCTATAGGAGAGAGAGAGATATAGATATGCCCTCAATGGGCTATAATGTCTCACATTTCACCTCAAGCTAGAGTGTAGAGATAAAAAAAAACCTAGGTACAATAGAAGGAGCTATACAATATAATACTAAACCCCTCATTAAGAATGTCCCTAAAAGTTGATTGGATGTGACAATACGAGTCGTGATGAGACCCCCAAGCATCATGTTGTGAATAGCATGACAATAGATCTCAATCTACTTGATGCGCTAGTAGAAGGTGGGATTGTGGGTGAGGAAGATGACAGCCTGACTATCACAAAACATTGGCATGACCCCTTGTACTAGAAAGCCAAGCTCATAAAATAGCCAATGTATCCATAGCATCTCAGAGAAGGCATGAACCATAATTTGGTACTCAGCTTCTGCACTAGAGAGAGGGAGAGCATGCGTTGCGTATGACTCCGCCAAGTCATAAGATTCCCTCCTACATAAATACAAAAATTGGAGGTTGACTTTCAATCATTATGATTGCTAGTTTAATTGGAGTTTGAATACGATTTAACATAGAGGTAATCATGGCATTGACAGAAAAAGGTGGCACCTAAGGGCATGCTTCATATCAACAAAAAGGTGGAGACTGTCGTGCTAATAAATAACCTAAGGTGCATGCATAAATTAACGAAGAAGGCCCAACGTATAAGAAAAATCTAGGTGAGTCATCGTCGAATAAATGAGCTTCCCAATGACTCAATAGTAAGCGTCAAAGTGTATAAGAGAAGATGATCAAAGTCTCGCCTCTTAAAGTAGATCAACAACGTACTTTCGTTGGTTGAGAGCCAAATGCCCTTGCCAAAAAGCAAACTCAATGCATAGAAAGTACTTGGGCAATCTCAAATCTCAGATAATAAGATGTGTATATAAGAAGGCCTCAATGCGAGTAATCCCACCAATGTCAGTGGCAGTGATCAAAATACATACAACTTAGAAATAAACTACCATCTTGGAGGAATAGTAAATCAAAATCACTTAAAAAGAGAATAGCCTCAATAAATCTCAAAGAACCTCAAAAAGGATTAGAGTAACAAAAGAATTATCAATAGATAATTTCAATGGGCCTACTGATAACATACAAAATATGCTTGTAATTACATGATTATAATGCACTTGAGAACACAAGTCATACATTTATGATATATGTTATCATATTTTGAGTGCAATTTTATAATTATAATCAATAGTCTATTATTTTCTATCATTTAATTAATTATTAGCTAGAGAATAAATATTTAGCTTTAAAATTCACTAAATTCATTTAGAAAAATAAAAATATATATAATTGTCAAGGTTTCTTGAAAAAATTTTCTACTATTATTTCCATATAAATCTTCCAAATTCAAATATCAAATCAAAAGAGGCTAATATTAAAAGAATTTTAAATTTTAGAAATCTAAACTTATAAATTTGTGCAAAATTAGCCTAAAATTATGAAAATGCACTTAATAATTATAAGTTTAAATTTCTAAAATTTCAAATGCTTTTACTATTAGCCTCTTTTGATTTAATATTTGAATTTGGAAGATTTATATGAAAATAATAGGAGAAATATTTTCAAGAAACCTTAAAAATTATATATATATTTAATTTTCTAAACGAATTTAGTAAATTTTAGAGCTAAATATTTTATTCTATAGATATTTATTAAGTAAATATCGAGAATAATAGATTATTTGAATATTTGAATTTGCTTTGTGAAGAAAAATTTTGGATTGAAAGTGATTTGTATTTTGAAGATACTAATTTCTAAGTTTTAGAACTTACATATTTATTTGAACTTTGCTAAGTTAAAATCAACCAAAATGGGCCCATTAAGGGCGGTTGACATGACAAAGAAAGCTTACATGACGACACAAGGCATCCCAATTAAGGTGCCTTAATGGGCCAAAATAATTTCTCCTTAGCTTGGAATATATCTCTCTCTATATATAGCGGATGTTTACTTTGAATTTTAGTGATACGGGACTACATTTCTTCTTTTCCTTTTCAAGTGATTTGTGATTGAATCTACAAAATCTATCTCAATCCTCTATTTGTTCTTAATGGAGGGGATATGTGGCAGCTTCTTATTAGACATCGATTCATCTTACAAATGTAACGAATCTGGGTCATTAATTTCAAGAGTCATTGCTAGTATCTGAGGCTTAATTAGCTCACAAAACATCAAACACATGAGAAGATATTGAATCGAACATTCAAAACATCGAGGCACTAAGAATCAATGATCCTATCATCTAGTATATACTAAATTTCATAGTTATATGGTCCATTGAAAGGAGGTCTTAAAATTGTTAAAGTGTTTAGCCTTTCACAATATCCACACAATTTTTTTACGATTAGATTGATGGATAGTATGTGGATTGCAAGCCTATTAAGCTTTTATTATTTATTTATATTCATTAAAATGTAATATTATTCAATATCATTCTCATATGATATTTTCAATGAAGTTCGTGAGCATATGGAATGATTAAGTGAATTATTATGAGAACATACTACAATGATTACTAATCGTTAACATGTGTTATGAACATTTTTATTTAGGAAATATTTGAGAAGGACATCGAATAATCATAAAAGAATAACACAATTTGATTTGACTTATATGATGACTATGGTTGATCTTGTGGCCATTGGTTTGAATATGCCAAGGATAGATAGTAGGTGATCTTTGGAGAAAGATTTCATTGAATTGATCTATATGAATCCCTAAATGATATTATACCGAACTATCAATCAAGTAATTCATGTCACGACTGTTATATGGTCTTTTGACCTAAGATACTAAAAATATCTTGTGGATAGACAACCATATTTTGAGTATGACTTGTGAATCCCTAGTCACATGATGCCCAAAATATCATATATTGGATATGTCATGAAGTCCTTGAAGGTGATTTTTTTGGTCAAGATGGGATCATCTACACTCGGTATTTGAGGAGATTGACTCAAGGAATCAGATGCAAGGAAGTCCTTGGGCAAGGCAGTGGAAATATCAAAGAAAGTGATCTCAATGATTTCCTCTATGCATTAGTAGTAACTTGAGTAATCGATTAGGATTTGTAAATTTGCTATACCCTAAGTTATTCATAAGTCTTGCACAAATGAAGATTATATGTACACAGTAATCGATGATGGGATGTGTCATACGAGAGTTCTTGTACACTCTATATCTTCGAGCATGTGGTGTAACTTGGCACACCAAAAAGTTGAATCGATCCTTGATTAAATAATCTATATGTTAATATCTATAATTAATAAATTTGACTAATAAGGAGTTATTTGGTTTATATTGTTATTAACTAGTGATATATTGACCTAGAGGGTTACACACATTAGGTCTATGAGTGTTAATAGATATTGACATAATTATAAGGTTTTATGAAAATTTCACATATCTTGTGTCTATAAATAGGGAGATAATGACCACAACTCAAAGTGTCCATAAAAGCCTTATAGAAACTCTCTTCTCTTCTCTTTTATTCTAGGTGAAGAGTGTTAAAGAAGAGATCCAACCGTTCATCGATCGTGTGAATATCTCTAGAGGCTTGACACTTGAATATCTTCTAAAACTCCTTCATTGAATCCTATAATTATAGATTTTAATTTATGACATGATCATTGGTTCTTGTCACCTTACATTTTGAAAGTTAGATTTAATGTATTATGATTTGTTCAATGTTTTGATCTAAATTTTAAAAGCCTGAAAAGAATTAGATCATATCACTGTCTTCATCAAGCGTATCACTTTAGGACATATTTATTAGTAAATATGTTGATCATATTTTATTGACAAGGTGTGATTGGGATTATGTTTCTTCAACAAAATGCTATATTTGAACTGATTTTATCGCAATAACATGGGGAAGCCAAAGTATTTATCGGGAATTGAGGTCGCTTACCTATTGAATAAGATTATGCTATCTCAACGCAAAATATGCATTAGAATTGCTTCATGAAATTGAAATTTTGAGCTGAAAATTATAAAATATCGCTTGTTGACTTAGGGTAAAATTTTCAAAAGTGGTGTCACCTTTTAATTAATGATGTTAATTTGTGTTAGAGGCTGATTTTCAAGTTTATTCATTGGATCATGAATCATTTTGATTTTTCTTTTATCGTTGCAATATTGAGCCAATTTATGCATAACCCTATAGAGATTAATTAGACTAGTGCACTTCGTGTTCTTGTCTTTTTTAAGAAAGCTCTCGAGAAAGGGCTCATTTGTAAGTGTCATGATCATTTGAATACTGTGGGTTATTCTGATGCTCATTATGTTAGAGATTGCGGTGATAGAAAGTCTACATTGGAATATTGTACTTATCTTGGTGGTCTCTTAGTTATGTGGTAATACAAGAAGTGGAATATTGTTTTCAGATCTATTTTGGGGGTAGAGTATCAATTGATGGCTCATGTGACTTAAGGGATAATGTGGTTACAATCTCTACTTCAAGGCCTCGGTTTTCTAGTTGAAACTCTCATGAATATGCATCGTGATAGTAAATTTATAATTTTTATTTCCAACAATCCAACTTCCATGAACACACCAAATATATTGAGGTGGTTTGCCATTTTGCTAGAGCCAAGGTCTTGCAGGGTCTTGTCTCTTCTTTATACTCATCTACTTTGGAACAGTATCACATATCTTCACCAAAAGTCTTTCAAGATAGACACTATTGATCTAGCTTGAGGGTGTCTATGAAGTGACGTGTCTCTATTTATCTCTTACATTTTGGTTATCGGACTGTTTTCTTGTCCTCCTTATTGAGCCTACTCTAGTGGGCCCTCTTGGTCATCTATGTATAGGGCTCTCCTCCCCCCTAGAGGGTTAGGCCCTCATTCCCTCATCTCTCTTTCCATCCTCTCGCATGGATATAAATGTAAATAAATTATACTCATACCTATTCACAAATACTTTTTACTAAAAAGTTGTATAGATCAATCAAGAAAGCTTAATCCACATGGAATCTTGCAATTTGATCCTTTAACAATGTTTTGAAATGTCCCCCTAAATCAAAGGTGAATCAATTAATTTCTTTTTCAACGTAATTGATTCATTAAAATTGACCTTTTGCACAAGATATCCGAGAGTCACTAAAATTGACCCATTCACAAAAATATCTGAGAGTCACAAATTTCTGAATACCGCTTAACCTTGCCTTTCACAAGAGGACCAAACATATTGAGATCGATTGTCACTTTATTTGTGACAAGGTGTTTATGGGAGTTATTTATACACCACATGTGTCATCATCAGACCAGCTCGCCGACATCTTCACAAAAAGCATTATTGGTGTGTCGTATGATTTCTTAGGATCCAAGCTGGGCATGTTTGATTTATACAGTCCAGCTTGAGGGAGTGTTACATATAGCTCATTAGAAGGTCTTAGATATAACTCATTATAAGGTGTATTGTACTAGCTCTTAAAAGAACTCCATAGTTAAGCGTGCTTGAGTGAGAGCAGCACTAGGATACAAACCTCTTGGGAAGTATTCATATTTTATCATGCTCAAGGATATTAGTCCCACATGGATTATATTTCTATCTTTCTCTCTTTCTTCTTTATAAATAGAGGCTTGTAATCTCTTCTTTACTCACTCAATACAATTGGGCTTTACCATTCACACATTAGTAGTAACTTGAGTGATCAATTAGGATTTGAAAACTTACTATACCCTAAGTTATTTATAAGCCTTTCACAAATGGAAATTATATGTACACTAATCGATGATGGGAATGTGTCATACGAGAGTTATTATACACTCCATATCTCTTTGAGCATGTGGTGTAACTTGGCACACCAACAAGTTGATAACTTGACCTGTTGATTAATTTGAATCAATCCTTGATTAATTAATCTATATGTTAATATCGATAATTAATAAAGTTGACTAATAAAGAGTTATTTCATTTATATGGTTATTAACCAGTGATATATTGACCTAGAGGGTTATACACATTAGGTTTATGATTGTATATAGATATTGACATAATTATAAGGGTTTTTATGAAAAGTTCATATATCTCGTGTCTATAAATAGGGAGATAATGACCATAACTCAAAGTGTCCATACAAGCCTTATATAAAACTCTCTTCTCTTTCATTCTTGGTGAAGAGTGTTAAAGAAGAAATCCAACCGTTCATCGATCGTGTGAATATCTCTAGAGGCTAGACACTTGAATATCTTCTAAAACTCCTTCAATGAACCCTATAAGTATAGATTTTAAGTTATACTAGTTGATAGGATCATTGGTTCTTGTCACCTTACATTTTGAATGTTAGGTTTAATGTATTATGTTCTATTCAATGTTTTGATCTAAAATTTAAAAGCCTAACAAGAATTAGATCTTATCACTATCTTCGTCAAGCACATCACTTCAGGACATATTTATTAGTAAATATGTTGATCATATTTTTATTGACAAGGTGTGATTGGGATTATGTTTCTTCAACAAAATGCTATATTTGAACTGATTTTATTACCAAGAACATGGGGAAGCCAAAGTATTTATTGGGCATTGAGGTCGCTTACCTATTGAATAAGATTATGCTATCTCAACGCAAAATATGCATTAGAATTGCTTCATGAAATTGAACTTTTGATCTGAAAACTATAAAATATCGCATGTTGACTTTGGGGTAAAATTTTCAAACGTGGCGTCATCTTTAATTAATGATGTTAATTTGTGTTAGAGGCTGATTGTCAAGTTTATTCATTGGACCATGAATCATTTTGATTTTTCTTTTATCGTTGCAATATTGAGCCAATTTATGCATAACCCTATAGAGATTAATTAGATTAGTGCACTTCGTGTTCTTGTCTTTTTTAAGAAAGCTCTCGAGAAAGGGCTCATTTGTAAGTGTCATGATCATTTGAATACTGTGGGTTATTCTGATGCTCATTATGTTAGAGATTGCGGTGATAGAAAGTCTACATTGGAATATTGTACTTATCTTGGTGGTCTCTTAGTTATGTGGTAATACAAGAAGTGGAATATTGTTTTCAGATCTATTTTGGGGGTAGAGTATCAATTGATGGCTCATGTGACTTAAGGGATAATGTGGTTACAATCTCTACTTCAAGGCCTTGGTTTTCTATTTGAAACTCTCATGAATATGCATCGTGATAGTAAATTTGTAATTTTTATTTCCAACAATCCAACTTCCATGAACACACCAAATATATTGAGGTGGTTTGCCATTTTGCTAGAGCCAAGGTCTTGCAGGGTCTTGTCTCTTCTTTATACTCATCTACTTTGGAACAGTATCACATATCTTCACCAAAAGTCTTTCAAGATAGACACTATTGATCTAGCTTGAGGGTGTCTATGAAGTGACGTGTCTCTATTTATCTCTTACATTTTGGTTATCGGACTATTTTCTTGTCCTCCTTATTGAGCCTACTCTAGTGGGCCCTCTTGGTCATCTATGTATAGGGCTCTCCTCCCCCCTAGAGGGTTAGGCCCTCATTCCCTCATCTCTCTTTCCATCCTCTCGCATGGATATAAATGTAAATAAATTATACTCATACCTATTCACAAGTACTTTTTTACTAAAAGTTGTATAGATCAATCAAGAAAGTTTAATCCAAATGGAATCTTGCAATTTGATCATTTAACAATGTTTTGAAATGTCCCCCTAAATCAAAGGTGAATCAATTCATTTCTTTGTCAACTTAATTGATTCATTAAAATTGACCCTTTGCTCAAGATAATGACCCATTCACTAAAATATCCGAGAGTCACAAATTTCTGAATACCTGCAAACTCCAACTTGCACGAAAATTCTCATCAATTATCAGGAATACAACAAAAACTAACACGATGGATGCATTGCTTCATTTGAAAGTGTCCAAATAAAAGTTACCCATTCAATTCCACCATTGCTTCAACATATTATTTTTTTTCACTTTGTTACCTATTCAATGGATGAACTTGGGATCGACTGGTCAATCGATGAACATGTATGAGAGATATTACAAGGGATGGACGAGTATTTAAGGTTATTGAACCAAGGCATAGTTTTATTTCTTTGACATCAAGGAAACTCGAAAGCTAGAACAACTAGTTTCTATCGAAGACCATAATAGCCCTTGATACTTAGGGCAAACACCATAAATTCTTCTTGTTATATGGAACTCATAGCAATTTTAGTTGCACTAAAATGTAATTTATTAATTTCACGGGGGATAATTGTGGAAGAAATATGCAATTATTTAAAACGAGTCTCTCCTTTATAAATGGACTGAAAAGAGCTCAAAATTAGGAATTTAAAACGTTTATTCTCACTTTTGCCACACAAAAAAAAATATTAACGCAAAATTGCAGTCGACGAAAAACGCTAAAAATTAAGACTCGTACGGAAAACCTGATGAAATAAAATAATTATATACATGTCCATTTGCCCGAACTAACTGCCGTCACGTGTGCGTCGAATTAGTAGTGACCCAAACAGTACCCCAGATACTGCTCTAACAGAAACCAGATAGAAAAGGAGGGTAATTGAGTAATTTCCACCATCGCATTTCTCTCCGGAATATTTTTCTAACAGAAGTCGAGTACAAAAGAAAAGGAAGAGGGTAATTATGTAATTTCCATAATCGTATTTCCTTACCGAGACATTTCTGTAACGGAAAACGATTAAAAAGAAAAATGCGAGCTCAATTAATATTTCCACCGTCTCATTTCTCTACCCTGATATTTCACTAACAGAAATGGGATACAAAAATCAAGAAAAGGGTAATTACGTAATTTCCATCATCTTATTTCCTCCCCATTCCCACTCCCTACGGGCTTTGCTCAGTGTTCGGTGTTCTGGTGTTCTCTCTCGGCTTTCATTCGAGGAGCGGTGATTTTCGCGCTTTCGCTCGGGCTAGGGTTTTTCCTCACCCCGTGAAAGTGTCCATTGGCCCCCGTAAGTTGCTTCCTGCCTATCTCGATTCTAACTTGCTCCACTGCCTATGTACTTGTACTGTCTTCGAGAAATTTGATGCGGTAGTACGATGACCAGACACATTTTAAGTTCATCGGTTTTTTTTTTGGAATCCAGGTTATTCTTTTGGTAATATTTCTTACTTCTGTATCCCTACCGTCGGTAGAATTTGTCTGCGTCATTCATGTTCGGCGCGGAACTGCGCATTTGATTTAGTAACTGTTGATCTTGAATAAGTTCCTTCGGATTTCAGATCGACTCTTGAATTGAATGTTACTTCGTGAATGGTAATCCGTGGTTACAGTGCAGGTTGTTTCTCTTCAGGGAATTTCTAAATATTATGACATTTTGAGTATGTTTGAGATTCCTTAGAATTACATGCAGACATTTCTGGTCTCTTATTTTCATCCATGGTCTTATTGCACGCTGATCCCATTTTTTTCTACATTTCGGAAACAGGATTATCTGAACGTTTGAATTTGAGTATATATATATATACAGCCATGTCAAACGCAAATCTAAGCAATATACTAGACAAGGTATAAAACCCTCTAAAATTTCTATCGCAATTAGTTTTGCTGGTCTTCTCACGTTCCTGTGTATCTTTCTGGTCACTGTATGCAGATGATCGGTAAGGATAAAGATTTCAGATACATGGCTACGTCAGACTTGCTCGGAGAATTAAACAAAGATGGCTTCAAAGTTGACTTTGATCTAGAATTGAAGATTACAAATGTCATTCTACAGCAGCTTGATGATGCCTCTGGTGATGTTTCTGGGCTCGCTGTAAAATGGTATGTGAATGCATTGAATTATCTATCCCGTGGATTAATAGTAAATTATCTCTCCAGGAACTATGAAAGAAGTTCCGCAAAAGTAAACTAATCCTGTTATAACTCCTACTCATATTCCACCGAAAGAGGCTCCTGCACTAATAGCTCCAAATAATTCAAATTTCTCATACGCATGCCATGTTTTAGTAAATCTTAAGACTGTACTCAGTTTAATTCTTGGAATTATATTTCTCTTAGCTTCTCAGTGGCTTTTCTGTTTTTCCTACTTCTATTGTAGCCTTGCACCTCTTGCAAAGAAACTCAGTGAAGATCGGGTTTTAGAGATGACAAACAAGTTATGTGATAAACTGCTGAGCGAAAAAGATCAGCACCGTGATGTTGCTAGTATAGCCCTGAAGACCATTGTTTCAGAAGTTAACATGGCAGCCCTTGCACAAAGCGTTGTTGACTGCCTGTCTCCCAAATTGAGAACTGGAATCACTAGTCCTGTAAGAATATTTTTTATCACCCTAGAGCTTGAATCCCCAGTTACTTTTTTTGAAATTGATATATTCTTGGGTTGATCTGATCAATGAAATTAGATTTTCGACATTTCATATGTTGCACTATTTTTTTGTACAAGACTTGAACATGTTTGTGACTTTTGTTCATCGTGTCATTGGTTAAACTAGCAAGGTGACTATCTTGATAACACTTACGATTGCCATATTCTGCTCGACTGGATGCCTTAAAATTATTAAGTTAAAAGGGTAGTTCATGATGGTGGATCCTCTGCATTCTATCTACTACCCTACGGTTTTGGTTATGATTGAATAATCCTTTGGTTTGAAAATCCTTTGGTCTGCCATGCAAATTTTGTGCTTTTGGGATGTGCACATGCCATGTTCATTAAGAAGAATCATGGAACCGAGTTGGCTTACGCCTCTCAGCTTTTGTACCCCTATAGATCCTTACTTTGTATTCTCAGTCATTAATTCAATGACAAGAGGGGGGGGGGGGTTTCCATGTTGTGGGCCCTTCTTTCTCTTTTAAAAAAAAAATGTTCATTAAGATCATTTTAGTTCCAATTCGGCGGTATTCAGTTTTACAGCATGCAATTATGCCAGGGCATGTTATTTCCTTATGATTTTTGCTATGATAGTTGCCTTGGAATCTGCTTTCTCAGTTCCCATCCTGTATTTTTTAAAGCCTAAGCCTACACCTACTCCGGCCTGGATTTAGGTGTAGGCTTAGGCTTTAAAGAATACAAATGAAAGTATGATTAAAATGATAATGTTGGAGCCATATCAAAATGAAAAATTGGCTCTGTGCTATTACAAACGCCAATAAATTTCAACCTCCGTAAGAGTCATGAACTAAATTAACATCGTAATGTCTGGACAAGCTCTAATGTTCATTCCCACTCATAGTTTGTTCTATGAGATGTTATCAGATGTCAAGGCAATCTAGGGTTCTAACTTATCCATTCTCTATGAGAAAATATGATCACTTTATGAAGATCATGCATTCATATACCATAAGATGATCTTACTCATTTATACATAAATTAGATGATCTTAATCATACACTTATGTATTTGATGGCAATCTTTATTATGCCCACATTCACAAAGATTGTTAAACAATGATCTGTATCATGCAAACTTGTATAATACAATGATTTTAATCATGCAGCCATATATTAGAGTATGATATTAATTATCTAGACTTACATTAGATGATGATCTGCATCATCAGAAGGTCATAGAGTTTTAGACTGAGCAGGAAACCATAATTTCCGCTCTCCTCAGGAATCAAACATTCAGGCAAGGTTCACTCTAAATCCAGAAAGATCTAGAGGATGGCGATGAGGAAGCTGACCATCTTGGCTGGAATTCTTGAGGTCATGGGTGCCCTGTTGACTGGGTCAGATGCGAGAGCTTACTTTATGTGGAGGGGGTTCTGCCTCAAGAACTGCCGACTTAGATTCACTGGCAAAAGATGCCTCCTGAGCCAGCATGGCACTTTCTTCTGCAGCTGTCAAGATGTCATTCTGTCTCCGTCTTCTTCTGCTGCCAGTAATTGACTTCTTACTAGCCTCTTGCTGGCTCCAGAGAAATCTGAATATTGAGTTCTTTCTTAGCCGGGAAGTGATCTTCATCTGGCATTGAAATAATCCTGCACTGTCATGAAAATTTGACTCGTCATCTGCCGAAGAAGCAGGCAATTGAAACTCTGACTGGCTGTTCTTAAAGAAAAATCAGAGATGGGGCCTATTTTTGTTTCTCTCCGTTTAAGCAGTCTCGCTGGCCACATTTTCCAGTTATACCATCTGGTTTCTTGCTTGGTTTGCAGAGACCTATATTTGATGGTGAAGACAGGATTAACCTTAAATTATTGAATCATTAATCACGACTTAGTGACATCTGGTGTTAATTCAATCCTGATCCAGACCAGAAAGTGTGGAATAGGGTCAGGTGATCAGATCAGATTGTCTTGAATCAATGATCATCTCAATTTGGATGATTACTGAGCCCCTGGTTGTGAGTATGATTTATATGCTTGACTGATAGGTCGAGGGGTCAATGGCCAATCAGTCGATTTTGTTATTGGCCATAATGTGCCATTCCTTGCAAATAAACTACTATCAATTTCTATGAAGTCAATGTATATGACAATCCCTTGAATAAAATATTCTCATTCTTTATTCCAAGACATCTTGTGTCATACTCTCTTGTTCTCCTGAGGGTTTTCCAGCTAACCCTGGGTAAGATATCGGTGGAGCTGGAGACTCCCGACAGACACTTGAGGAAAAATGGATAACTCACTTATGATCAGAGCAAATGCCCATTTTACAGATGGTGATAGCAGGTCTCAGGTTTCTCGATGAGCCACTTACTGACAAGGTGAGTATGATCATAAAATAAAGTACAGAAAGATGAGGAGCGATTAACATTGGGGCACCTGATAACACAGAGATGCTAGGATTTCTGGGGGAAGCCCAAGTTCCTTTCTCAGTAACTGTGAGGTTCATTAATTTAAACCAGACATTACATGGAACAACGAAATCCCGTTAAAAAGACAATGGTCATTACATGGAATGCACTATATGCTTGGGAGGCGAAGAAGACTGCACGCATCTTTTTTTTAGTGCCCCTTTGCCAGGATGATATGGAACTGACAATCCACCCTGTCAGTGGAGACGACCTTGGAGACGTCCTTCTGGGATTCAATCTGGAGGGGTGGCCGCAGAAGGAAGAGAGGGGTAGTATACTGGCAGTGCTCTGGGCAATATGGCTGCACAAGAAAGATAAGCTTTTCAGGGGGAGGGCAGCCTCTAATGATGGAGCCGCCTATGCTGTGGAGGGTCTTGTACCAGCCTGTAAATATGTGTAAATAATATGATCGTCTAAATCTCATGGCCATGAGGGGAGAGGAGGTTCATCGTGATAGATCACTAAATATGTGTTGGTCACTGCCATGCGGGCGATAATCCCTTAAATGCGGTGAAGTTTCTTGAATGACACCTGGATTGATGGTGAGTGACACATTCAAACGTTTGATGACATGGCAGATATTACTCAGCTGTACTGATGACGTGAGAAAAAAACATCAGCATTTTAATGATGAGGAAGATGCACTCTTGGGGTGCTTCAGACTTATCCATATATACTGCTCTCATCGTATGGAAAAGAAATTGAGTTTAGGACTTGGAAGTTATGCACTCGCAGGATTCCATTATTCCTGCCATTAGGCATTTAACATCGTTTTTTACATATTTCCTTGCCCTTGCCATTAGTCTCAGCTATGCTACCTTGTCTTCTCATATTTTTATTTGCATATTTTATTTTTGAGAAGAAGGAAAGGTTCTTGATATGACCCCAGTACCATAGTGATGGTTAATAACTGACAGAACCTCAATAGAGAACATTTTCGAGGGGGGACCATACCTAACATCCCAAATAGCGTGTATGAATGCTATAAATATGGCAGGGTTTTAATTGACTAGATCTTCTATGAAAATGAAAAATCTTGGTCATTTGGTGTAGTGGATTGGGAATCCCTCTTGAAGTGTATTCCTGTAGAAGTTTCAATGTGAGTGCATAATATGATTTAGACGATCATATTATTTTGAATTAAGCCTTGAGACTTTTTGTGTCCACGTGCTCCTTGCAGTAATTTTCATTTTGAGGCTGTCTTTTGAGTGTATTTATGTACAAAGTGTTTTTTTGGAAAGAATGTATTTATGTACGAAGTAATATAAATATAAATATAACTATTAGTGGATTAAGTGCCAAAATAGTTGTTAAATAAGGGAGTGGTAAAGTGGATCAACCATTTTGATCGGAAAGTGGTTCTCACCATTTTTCTTCTCCATACCCATGTTTATTGTAAAAGCTTCTGTTTTCTAGAAGGTTATGGTACTACAGTATTACATCTCGATTGTGTGGTTTATTTTGTTCCTTTGATTTGTTGGATGTAAAGGGTTTGTTCATCTTGGATAGTTTTTTTTAATTTATGTGATATGTTCTTCCTTGCTCCATTTTAAGTTTCATAGCAAAGCATTGGGTGATTCCTATGATGAATTCTCTCATTCAAGGTTTCTGTATGTTTCTTCTGTCTGATAACTGGGTCATCAGTTTTAAGGTTAACCATTGCTGTCATATTTTGCAGGGGAAGAGTACTGAAATCAAGTGCGAGTGTCTGGAAATATTTTGTGATGTTTTGCATAGATTTGGCAGTTTGATGACTAAAGATCATGCGGAACTTCTAAATGCACTGCTTTCTCAGTTGGAGTCCAATCAGACAAGTATCAGAAAGAAGTCGATTGCTTGCACTGGTGAGTGAGGGTTTTGCTCTTTTTTTTTTCCTTGGAACATTAATCATTTTTTAATGATGCATTTATCTGCTAAATTGCTAACTATGCGCAACAGCTTCTCTTGCTTCAAGCTTATCAGATGATCTACTGGCAAGGGCAACTGTTAAAGTTATCAATCAATTGAAGAATAGAAGCATAAAATCTGAGATGGCACGGACAAACATCCAGATGATTGGAGCCTTAAGGTGGTTTAATCTATTCAAGCTGTCATTTATGTAATCATATTTCAAAATAAATTGTCGCATGTGTAGTTTGGGCATTTTATGTTGTCCGTTCTGTGCATTGCTAGGATTTTTGTGCAGAGATTTGCTTCTATCAGGGAATGATAAGGTTTTATATGGATTTCTTATATGTTACTCATAGCATCTTATCGAACTCAACCAGATATTCATGTTGTTGGATCTTATGATCAGTGATTTAACTGCTGAGTTTCATAAAAACCATCGCTTTCAGTTTAGCCAGACCAAGTGCCAGTTCCATCTGTCTCTGGTGTCTGATCCATGTCACCTGGTCCGGAGTTTTATCGGACCAGATAGCAAGCAGGTCATTCGGTCCAAAACTTTGAGCCCTAATCTTTATCGACCTTTGCTATGTCACTCAGTTCATAAGATTAACTGTACATCATCAGATTGTATCTTCTGCTGACAACCTATGTTGGCTTGCATGCTATTCTGTGTGATGGTTATGCCGAGAGGGTCAAATCATGTCCTCAAATATGTAGGAAGCTTAAATATCTGTGCCCCGTATTTATGTGTCAAAGATTCTTGAAAGTGTGCAGAATCTCGTTTATCTTATTTCTGTGCATTTGGTATTAGAGTCACATTATTGGGCAGAAGAAATGGAGAAGGATCAGGAGCTATTCTTTGAGGAATGCAGGCCACAAAAGAAAGACTGGATGAGGCGGCTTATTAAGACAGTCTGTAGGACAGGATTCAGTCAGGGTTGTGAGGGTTTGGATCTCTTTGAAGATCCACATTCCATTTAGGGAGATTTGTCCAGGAGCAGAAAGCTATCTGCAGCTGAGGCCATTACTGAGGGGAAAACCTTGGTTGGAAGAAATCACTGTCAAGAAATTTCAAGAAGCCCTGGTTGCCCCCTTGTTGTTGGTTGCTGCTGCCTTTGCCATTCTTGAAGCAAATGCATGTGCTCCATCCATGACGATTGTGGTCCAAAGGCTGATCCTCTGGGGCAGCTCCACCACCGTTCACTGCAGCCCTTGTTCCAGGCTGCATGCAGCTGGCAGCATCACAGCTGATGGGATAGCCTATTGTTAACCCTAGGTTCGTGTCAGGCCCTTGCCGAGACAGGCCATCACAGCAGGCCTGACCTGACAGATTCCCCCCCCCCCTCTAAATAAGGCCCAGATGGTCTACTTAAATGTGGGTCCATCATGTGGGGCTCAACCATGGCCTAAACCATGCCCAGGGCCCTGCCCAGCATGGTCCTCCTGCACAACATGTCTTCCTTAGGAGAGAGTTCACCACCATTTCCGCCATCATCGCCACTGCGCTACCATCGCATCCACTGGGATTCTTGAACCAGGGTGCTCATGCCTGTCGGGGGGAGAGAGAGAGAGAGAAGTAATGATATGGACCTGAATAAAGTAATGATATGGACCTTCTAAGCGCTTGTAGTTTCCTTGGGTTAAAACGGTTGTAAATAACCCTATGTGTAAGGATTGGAAGCTATCCATGATTTTAAATTTCTTTCCATCTTGTGCACCCATCGTCTTCTCTTACTCTAAAGGTGACTCTCGATATATCCAAGGGGGATCTTAAGAGAAGGGTGACAAGAAGAAGATGAAGGGTTCTGAAATTATCTTTCATTTCATGATCTGATTTTTAATTGGGTATGAAGTGTTATTGTCATTGTAATTGTAACATAACAAGTAAATATTCAGAGATCATCTTATTGGTAAGAACTTAAAGACAAATATAGCAAAAAAATTATGACAGCAGCTGTTTTCATTTGAACTCAGTGACAGGAAATGATCGTCATACTTCATGCAGTCGAGAAAAAATTATATTTTGAACCATCATTTTCCTTGATATTCATGCCACATGAACTTAAAAGATAACTTATTTTATTTGTAATGTATGTGATAAAATTACTATCCTGTAGACCCCCCGGAGTGACCTAGTGATTTGGACATTAGGGTCCATAATGCATGGATTTAGAATTGCCAAACGATGTCACTTTTGTTTTTCTAGAACATTCTGATACGGTCCTTTTCAAGGGAATTCAAGAAACAATTAGATTCTTCACTGTATCTCGTTACAAGTCACAGGTCTACTGAATTTTAATCCTGCCTCCCTAGAACAGAGCTACAAAGTAGATAAGAGGAGATGGAGAGGATTTCCGTTTGTACTCCATTTGCTCTGTTTGGTGCTCCCTATTTGTTCAGGAATCTTTTTTTTCTGTTTGTTCAGGAATTTTAATATTCTAGCATGCTAGCGCCACCCCTAGAGAGAATGAGAGAGACAGAGAAGAGTCTACTGGAGAAAAAAAATGCTTTGTTCCTTGCAAGATTCCATTTAAATATGGATTACATAGATCTTTCACCATCACACTCTTATTGGATCTCACTGACAATGCTGTTCTCATGGGTGTCCACTTTCTCTTTACATCTTGAACAACGAACTTCCTCATTGTTAGTACTTGATTATTAGCAGTGGACACCCCTGTACTATGGTGGTGCTGTGATTCGGTCTTTTCTGGGGTTGATAAACTCAAAGACTAGATTACTATTTATGCAGCACACCTGAGTGCAGATTTCTCTTGCAATTTTCTTAATTATATAATTACTGTGCGGTAAACTTATCCATCTTGCTCAAGAATCTCAGTGAATTCCGTATTTGTTGTCAATAATTTTGTTTGGAAGCATCATTTGTTAATGCTTGTATGATAATCTACTTTGTAAGTGTAAAAAATATGTTAATGCCGAACTGTATATAACGTCAACATGTTCATTTGATTTTTATCCTTAATATCTTGATGCAATACCAAAATGCTTTTCAAGTTTCTGTTGTCTGTCTAAAATTGTTTGTGCTGCGTACTTTTTTCCCCTTTAGTGTGTTAAACTATGCTCTTGCAGTCGTGCAGTTGGGTACCGATTTGGACCACATCTTGTTGATGCAGTTCCCTTGCTCATCAATTACTGCTCCAATGCGTCAGAATCTGATGAAGAGCTCAGAGAGTATAGTTTACTGGTTCGCATATTTTGGTCTTTTTCTTCATTTTCTTCACAATTTCTCCTTCTCATGCTGTAAATGTTTTGTACTTGTTTTCTTCTAGGCGCTAGAAAGTTTTTTGCTCAGGTGCCCCAAGGATATATCCACTTATTGTAATGCTATACTACATCTTACATTGGAGTATTTGAGTTACGATCCAAACTTCACTGATAACATGGACGAGGATACTGACAATGACTTCGAAGAGGAGGAAGATGATGAGTATGTTTCATTGCTATCCTGATTTGAAATGTATTGGATTTACTATTAATCATTTCCATAAATTGCATTTAGTGCCCTTCCATTTGAAACATTTGCAGAGAAAGTGCAAATGAGTACACAGATGATGAAGATATTAGCTGGAAGGTTAGGAGAGCTGCTTCGAAGTGCTTGTCTGCAATCATCATTTCCCGTCCAGAGATGCTGTCAATGATTTATTTGGAGGCACGTTTCCAATGAACAAATTCCTTTTTCTGGTTAAACCATTTTGTCGTAATTGTTTTCTGTATGGGTTTCTGATTGTCTACATAATAATTTCAAATTTTCCTGGTGTAATTTTACTGCCATTTCAATTGCGCAGCAACATCTTTATCTGTTTCAGTCACCCGTGGTTTTTATTGCAACACTAATACCTGTGTTGAAGAATTGTAGATTTTTTCATTGTTGTTTCTCAGACATATTGGATAACAACACTTTTTTTTATCAATTACTCTATCATAGGGAGTAATATAGAATATGGATGGACCTCCCTGTTTCTGCCTATCTTCAAGCACAGTTTGGGAATTACATGTTTTGATCTGTTGAGACATATCATTTCGATTTTCTGTGTATTACTGAGAAAACTGATCTTTCACACTCTTTTGAAAAGCCACACAAGTTTCCTATAGTCCTGGAAATTGCCTGGATTCTCTATATAACGAGCAGCCTTGAAATATATTAAGTTCAAACTTTGTTTCTCTTTAATTGCTCCATAATTCTTTGAACTTATTCTAATTTCCAAAACATGTAGCATATGTCTAAACGGTGGCATTTTATTTTCCTCAGGCTTGCCACAAGTTGATTGATAGGTTCAGGGAGAGGGAAGAAAATGTGAAGGTGACTTTTAGGCAGCTAATTTGTTTTGTCAACGTTGAATGCGAAAAAAACTGGTCTCACTTTAGCAGTGTTCCTCTTCATTTTGTTGAAATTTGGCTTTTGTTTTTCCTATAGATTGATATCTTCAATACCTTCATCGAGCTATTACGACAGACAGCAAATCTAACAAAGGGTCAAATGGACATCGATGATTCTAGGCAAGTGGACTTTGGCTGTTCTTTGGCTGCTCATTTCCTCCCATGTCACACCATCTCACGTTTGATTTTTCTAAATGGGAGATCAAAGAATAAATTTTTTTTACTATCCTGAAGATGACATATACTGGCATAAAAGTGCTGCTGTTCTTTCCCCACATCATCTTTTTGGAATCATTCTTATCTGTTATGATAGCCTCCAACCATAAATAATTTGAGAGAATCTGTTTTGATTAATGATTCTTAACAAATTTGTATCTGCTGTGAAGGTTGTTCTAACAGATGACCGAGTTAAACTAGTGTGGTGGCTCTTTCTCTACTCTTTTTATTTTGATTAACATGTTTTCTCGTCAGCCAGTATAAGAATCTCTGATAAATCAAATTACATGGTTTTTGTTTTCTTCCTAGGCACTTCCTGAAGGTTTTGTTTTGGCAGCTGATAAGTAGGTTTCACTTTACGGTATTCATGAACTTCTAATTTCCTGTTTATGGCAGTCCTAGATGGTTGTTGAACCAAGAAGTACCTAAAATTGTCAAATCCTTAAATAGGCAGTTGCGTGAGAAGTCAATCAAGACGAAGGTACTATTTATCATTTACGCTATTTGTCATTTTATTAATTTTCCATTCTCCTGCTTTTTCAGTTTTTTAGATATATTTGCCTCTTTCAGGTAGGTGTGTTTTCAGTTTTAAAGGAACTTGTCGTTGTCCTGCCCGACTGCCTTGCGGACCATATTGGGTCACTTATTTCAGGAATCGAGAAGGCCTTAACGGTAAGTAAATACTCTCTTTTGATGTAGATGTTTCAGATTTTCTTTTGGATCTTCTCTTTATGTAGTTCTACTCTTGTCAGGACAAGTCCTCAACATCGAATTTGAAGATAGAGGCTTTGATTTTCACCAGATTAGTCATGGTGTCTCATTCACCATCTGTTTTTCACCCGTTTATCCAGGTGACTGTGAACTGTGTCTTTTTCTTCTCTTTTAATTTTTCTATTTGGGTGTATTATTCTGCTTGAGGTTGTCAGTTGTGCTCTGTGATGACCTTGATCCGGGGACTGCAAAACATTTACACCTTTAGGTGTCTCCAAAAAAGAGTGATTGTACATTTCTCTGGGAAATCCTGTGTAAACAGGGGAGTGTAAGTCCCATTTTAAAGATATTAAAATTATTTTGGATCTTATAAGGGTAAGATATCATCAATTCAAAAAAGTAAAAGGTGCTGAGTATGAAGTGGATTAAACGTGAACAGCAATCACCAAGTTAATCATTTCCTGATTTCTCAGAAATAGTAACTTCTCTAGCTAAATGGAAGTGGTCATGTTATGGAAAAGATGTACCTTTTATGAGGCACACTCCCTTTAGATCACAATAGTCAGAAGGTAGAGAGTAACTTCGGAGCACTTCTGTGCCTTCTGAGTCTCCAAAATCCCTGGTTTTAGGAGCAGGTGGCTCATGATCTGCTGCTCTGTCTTTCGCAAGCTCCTCATCTTCCAGCCATTCTTGGTTATTGGAAGTGTTCTGACTTACTGGGCCGGGCTTTCTTCCCTTATTAATGATGAGCGGTTTTCTACCAGTCTCCATTTTAGAAGTCGTACATGCATTGATGGGTTGGTTATATATATTATCATTATAACCTGAACTACTTTGTCAGGAAATATTATTTCTAATATCTCTACGGACACAATATCTAAATGATCATTGCAATATCAGCGTCTGAATGCTTTTTCTTTTGTGTATCATTGTAACAGCCTCTATCCGGCCCAGTGCTATCAGCAGTTGCTGATCGATACTATAAAGTCACTGCCGAGGCATTGAGGGTCTGTGGAGAACTTGTGCGCATTGTTCGTCCAAAAATAGGGGTAATATGTTGCAGACAATTTGTTGATGCAGAAAAAATTGACCTTTTGGAATATCTAATAATCCACTGTCATTTGCAGTCTTATTCTCCTCTAGACTTTAAAGCCCTATGTCCGCCCAATCTATGATGCAATTTTGGCACGATTGGCTAATCAGGACCAAGATCAGGTATTATCTAGATCAGGAGTTAAAATTTGAAAAACTTATCTATTTAATCTGTCTTGGATTTTCCTTTTCTCAACTCAGGAGGTCAAGGAGTGTGCGATTTTTTGTATGGGTCTTGCCATTTCCACTTTTGGTGATTTTCTGCAAGGGGATCTGCCATCATGTCTGCCTGTCCTTGTTGATAGAATGGGGAATGAGATAACCCGTCTAACTGCCGTCAAGGTGAGCTATGAGCCCAGAGTTTTCAAAATAGTCATAGTGCATTGCTTCCTTTTTAGAAGTGTAAATCCGTTTTAGCTTTGGGTAAAATATTTACTCATTCTATTTTGATTGCTGGTTTTCAAAAACTATTCCATATATACAAAAATAGTCACAATAGATCCCCTTCCCCCACTCCGTCACATCCTTCTACACCAGGATGACACAAATCCCTCCACTTCTTGAATGATCCCATCAGTCGATGGAGCCCTCCCCTCAAGAATCTACTCATTACAGTGCAGCCCAATTGCCCATAGCACTGTCAGGATTCTTTCCCACTCTACCTCACTTGTGGGGCCAAAAATACCTTGGCAGAAGTAACCTCCAACTGTGGTATCTTTTGACTGGCCCAGAATGCCTGAATAAATGGGCACTCGAAGAACAGGTGTGAACAGCCTTCTTCCCTCTGTGCACATAACACAGTCTGGTGGTGTGTCTGGGAACAATGTCTTCTGTAAGACACGTGTCAAGAGACGCCGCCTCAAAAATAGCCAACCGATAATATCAGCTTTAGCGGGACTCCCTGTCTCCCTATGAGTGCCTGGATGGTTTCTTGCTCCTTGGTAAACTGCCCTCCCTTCCTGGATCGTGGCATACACCCCTCAGACAGAGAAGGTATTACCTTTGCACTCTCAATGATCTTGCGTCCCACTTGATGATCGCAGGTTTGTTAAAGTGTTTTTCATGTCCAGGAGATCCTCCATCCTCTGATCTGACAGGGCATCTTCCATAATCAGATTCCATGTGTCATCTCAACTGTCCCTAATTGTATCACCGCGGAAAACACTCTGGTCTGCCTACTTATGTATCACCCAGTTGCGAGTGTTTGCAACTGAAAGCTGATCCCTCGTCAATGACAACGCTGAATAATTCCAGGGATTCGAAACATTGTGTCTCCTCCTCCTGTGATAGCCCAAACCCTATAGACACTTATTCCTTGCAAAGAGACACTGATTCCTCCTGTGTAGGCCTGAGAAATCTGCAAAGAGGTTTAAAAGCATGGAGAGATTCCTTGCCTCCTCCACAGATGCCTCCTGAATAGCTCATCATCTGAAAACCCCTCAACAGGCCATGAGAGCAAGCTTTTATTGTGCACTTAGCCGGAGCATCCACTGCTTGCACAAACGGTAGTGGCGCAAAGGGGTATCCCTGCCTGACCCCCTTTTTCGGGTGGATCCAGCCCCAATTTGGGCACCCATTCACCAAAACCAAATAAGAGTGGGATGTAACACATCTTCGGACCCATGCCATCCATTCAACAAGAAATTCTCTCTATCTCATAGAAGACCACTTGAAGTCCCAGTCTACAAAATCGCAGGCTTTTGTGAAATCAACCTTCCACTTGAAGCCCTTGATCCCTTTTCTTTGCAACACAGCTTGGATCTCATTTGCCACTACTGCACTATCCACAAGCTGCCTCATGGGAATAAATGCTGTTTGAAAAGGACCTACTAGATTGCCACTCACCACCCTTAACCTATTGCCATAACCTTTGCTATGATAAGGTGTATTTGACAGAAAAAAACTGGGACCTAACCTGAGAGGTGTTTTAAGCATTTTGCTTGGCCGTGACTATCGGTTTCCTTTTGGTCAATAGGTTGATGATCATGACTATTGATCCCTATTTTTTATATAATTCTCTGATCTACATAATTTTGTACTTTCATATTTTGAAAATAGTCTTTTTTTATATGTTTTATTATATTGAAATTTTTGTTTCGGAACTTTTCTGCATCTAGGGATCCAATTGGCCAGCAATTTATTTTACATCATTAAAAATATAATTCTATGATTTCTGCTAATATGTTCTTTAATTTAAAATAAAATTCAGTTGTTTCTTACCTCCAGGATCAGCATTGTTTTTCTTTTGTCATTAGTTTCTGTTAAAATGTTATTACCACTTTTGACCAGGCATTTGCAGTGATATCTAGTTCGCCTCTTCAAGTTGACCTTTCCAGCGTCCTTGACCATGTTGTAAAAGAATTGACAACATTCCTGCGTAAGGTGAGATGTTAATAAGAAAAGTCTGTTTTCGATAGTCTCTGTCCGAAGGACGAAAGCTCCTAATTTTCATCATCTCGTTCAAGCAGGCTAATCGTGCATTAAGACAAGCTACCCTGGAAACTTTGGATTCCCTTGTGGCAAAATACGGTGACGAAATCAGTCCATCTGCTTATGAAGTCATAGTTGCTGAATTGTCAGCTCTGATAAGGTTTTCTTTCAGCTCTCAGGCAATAATTGTTGTATGTTCGTTATGAGCGTGAGTAAAGTTGCTTTGACTCTTTTATCAGTGATTCTGACTTACACATGGCTGCCCTTGCTCTGGAGTTATGCTGCACATTGATGACCGATAGAAAGTCCCATAAGAATATTGGTTTGATTGTCAGAGCTAAAGTTCTTCCTGAAGCTCTTGCATTAGTTAGAAGCTCATTGTTACAGGGCCATGCTCTCCAGGTAAGTTTTTTTAAGGTTTTATACAAGTGAACTTTGTTAAAACTTTTAGATATAACTAAATTTTCAATGATAATGGATGCTTTCAGTCAGAGAGGTAAGTGGACCTTAAAGCGATCAAGTGTTGGGCTCAGGGTAAGGGACCGATGTCTAGCTGTCCAGTCCTGTCTGGTTGTTACAGAAATATAATATAGCCATGGACACATACAGCAGACGTCTTCCACAAACATCTAATCCCGTCTGTCAAAATTACCAAATGCAAAAAAATCAAATGATTTATAGCCCTAGTTCTCTATCTTCCCTCCCTCTCCTCATTTTTCTCTCTCTAGGTGATGCTCTCCTTCAGGCTGCATTTCGCTCCTCTTGGTCTCCTATGCCCTGGTTTCCCCATCTCCCACCACTTTCCTTGGGACAGGGTGATGACATTGTTGTGGTGATTGAAGTAATGGGATCTGTAGAAGTTGTAGACACAAGAACACTAGAGGCTGGCGCATTGGGAGTGAGGGCCACGGAAAGAGAATGATTGGATTTTTCAGGGTTTGAGGCAAGAACAAAGGAGATGTGATCAGATTGTAGGCAGTGTAGGAGATTGTAGGAGTTCATGGAACTTGCAGCTATGACAGAGAATCAGTGAGAAAGGTACAGTTGAAGAATGGCATTCCCAAAAAGAGCTCTTGTCGTGGGAGATAACTAGCCTCCTTTACCTTCTTCTTTTCCTTCTTTTCCATTAGTCAGACAATTATGCCAAAGGTTAAGCATATCGATTTTCAGCTCAGAGAGAGAGAGAGAGTGTGTGTGTATATCTTCACAAAGAAACAAAACAAAATTCTTTTGTCTCATGAAAAGATCTTATATCTCAATTCTCTTTTTTTGACAGTCTCTCCAGAAATTTTTTGCTTCTTTGGTCCATTGCGCATACACAAGCTTTGATTCCTTGCTGGAGGCTCTTCTCTCAAGCACAAAACCTTCACCCCAGGCTGGCGGTCTGGCAAAGCAGGCTCTGTTTTCCGTGGCCCAGTGTGTTGCTGTTCTTTGTCTTGCGGCTGGTGAACAGAAATGCTCATCTACTGTTGAAATGCTCAAAAGCATTCTTGGAGATGACAGCAGTAGCAATTCTGTGAGTCTTCCATCTTGTACATGGCAGTGTTTGCTTCTTACTTCTAGAAATAGTTGTTCTCTAATTGACTGAAAATCCTGAGTCTTTTCTCATTATATCTAACTTTTTGTATGAATTTTTCAGGCTAAACAGCACCTTGCACTGCTTTGTCTCGGAGAAATCGGTAGACGAGAAAGATCTAAGCTCCCATGCTCACATTGAAAATATAGTTATCGAATCATTCCGATCACCCTTTGAAGAGATAAAGTCAGCGGCCTCTTACGCTCTTGGGAATATCGCAGTTGGAAATTTGTCTAAATACCTTCCATTCATCTTAGATCAGATTGATAACCAGCAGAAAAAGCAATACCTTCTTCTCCATTCCCTTAAAGAGGTATATCTAGAAATGTCCTATTTAGAGTAAATGGTATTATTATAACATGGTCGCTGCAGGTTATTGCTCGGCAGTCTATGGATAAAGCTGGTCAGACAGAGTTCCATGAAGGCAACATTGAGAAGATTTTGAATCTGCTTTTTAATCACTGCCAGAGCGAGGAAGAGGGAGTCCGCAACGTTGTTGCAGAGTGTCTTGGTAAAATTGCTCTCATTGACCCACAGAAGCTTGTGCCTACTCTGCAGGTATATTTCTTCTTTATGTGAGAGAGAGATAGAGAGATTTAATTTTTTCCTTATATATTTTTTTATTGCCCTTGGAATTCACTACATTTTCATCCAGGCCAGAACTGCGAGTCCGAATCCTTTCACCAGGGCCACTGTCGTCATTTCTGTGAAGTATGCTATCATTGAACGCCCAGAAAAAATAGATGATATCTTATTCCACGAGATCTCTTCTTTTCTGTTGTTGATTAAGGATGATGATCGGGTATAACCTACTAAATTTTTATCCAGACTGAAAAAGCAGAAACATGTAATATTCCCTTGATATTTATTTTTTAAAATTTTATCTATCAGCATGTTCGGCGGGCAGCAGTTCTGGCTCTTAGCACGGCAGCTCATAATAAACCCAATCTCATCAAGGGTCTTCTTCCTGAATTGCTTCCTCTCTTGTACGATCAGACTATTATCAAGGTTTTTTTCTGAAAAACCCAAATTTTCTGACCTAAAATTTTTCTGTCATTGCTTGATATGTTTACTCTGTTATTTCTCAGATTTTCTTGTTCTTTCTTACTAGTATATTATAGAAGAGTGAGATTGATGATTGGTTGTCCAATAGACGACAGAGATGCACGGAAAGATAGATGGATGGGAGAAATGGAATGATAGATCGGTAGATTGAAGAGATAGATGGATGGATGGATGGATGGATTGATAGATAGACCGATAGGAGATAATGAGATGGACGGATTAAGTTACTACCGAATGGCAGCGGAGCGAACAGATAAGTTGTAACAGTAGAAAGGGTCATAGTTGAAATTGTAAAATAAAGATGGCATTGGTCTGCTGTAAAAATATTTCACTCAAACCTTATCAGTGTGCTGAGGTCTTATTTTTTAGGGTATCAGGTTTGTTTCAAACTTTTGAAGGTTCTTAGAGACCTGTGTATGTATCACAAATGATGGAAGCAATATTGCAAGATTTTTTTGGGATTACGTTTTAATAAAATCTTTAATTTTCTTTCTTTTGGTATGAAAAAGTTTATGACAGCTGCATTGGTTGTTATGCTTGGCCTTCTTTTTCGTGGGTTGCAGAAAGAACTCATAAGAACAGTAGACCTCGGACCATTCAAACATATTGTAGATGATGGACTGGAACTTAGAAAAGCTGCATTTGAATGCGTGGACACATTGCTGGACAGCTGCCTCGATCAGATGAATCCTTCTTCTTTCATCGTTCCTCACCTGATTTCTGGCCTCGGTGGTGAGTTGACTTTTCTTGCTCCTCCTAATTTATGTTCGTGGTGATAATTAAAGATCCCACATAGGGACACAAATAGATGGTTTGATGGACACGCAAACAATTAGACGGGTAGATATATGGGTTGACTGATGTGTAGAAGAGAGATTGATGAATATATGGCTAGATAGACAGACAGAAGAGAAAGAAGGAAGCGCAGATAGAAGAGAAAACCAATAAAAGAGATACAGACATAGATGAAGATATGCCTTGCTACATTGATATATGGATAGAATAGCGAGAGAGAGAGAGAGAGAGAGAGAGAGATGGTTTCTTGGCTGTATAGACAGAGAAGAAAGTGAAATTGATGGATAGATAGATAGATAGAAGAGAGGAAGATAGATGGATTGCTAGATAGGAGGTAAAAAACCTGCGCTCAGAATTTGAAAGACTTGTGTTATGTAAGCTTCTTCCATCTTACTGCAGATCACTATGACGTAAAGATGCCCTGTCATCTGATTACCTCTAAGCTGGCTGACAAGTGCCCTTCTGCCATGCTTGCTGGTTTGTACTCTTAACCATTGCCTGTTTTCATCTTTATTTATCTCTCATAAGATTTTCATCTATTTTCGTGGCATCATCTAATATTTATTATCTCTTATGGGATCATCTCTTTTTTTCACTTGTCAGTGTTGGACACACTTGCTGATCCATTGGAAAAAACCATTTCTCATAAACCTAAGCAAGATGCCGTAAAACAAGAAGTAGATCGCAATGAAGACATGATCCGTAGTGCTCTTCGTGCCATCTCTTCTCTTAACCGGATCAGGTATGACCATCTAAACCCTTCGCGTTTCCTTGAAATCACCCACATTTAATTATAATCATCAACATCATGTTTATCATCATCATTGCCACTGTGATCATGATCATGATCAACATTGGCATATTTCACCTTCATAGTTATCACCATTATATTTGTCGTAGCATCATCATGATCGCCATTCACTATGATCATCCACAGTCATCTCCTCATTATGATGATCATCATCATCATTACCTTCATTGGCGACATCGCCATCACTAATCTTATTGCCACCGTCATCCTCAAAGGGTTTTGTCTTGCAGCGGAGGGGACTGCAACTTGAAATTCAAGACCCTGATGCAGAAGATAACCAGTCAACGGGGCCTTGCAGAGAAGTACAATGCAGTCCGTAATGAATGATTTTGTCATCGATGGATAAAACAGGCACTCAGGAGGAATGAATTTTCTCGATTTTCGCCGGTATATTTCTTCCGCCCCGAAGTTTTATTAAAAAAAATGAATTTTTACTTCTTTTAGCCAAGGCATATGATCCCCGTTTTTTGTCAAGCGGAGGACGATCATCGCTGTACAGGTCAACTGCTCTTACTGCATTTGATTTTCTAAGTCAACCCTCCAATCTTTGACCTTTAGTCT
Organism: Lemna minuta; assembly: GCA_024174645.1. NCBI lineage: Eukaryota > Viridiplantae > Streptophyta > Magnoliopsida > Alismatales > Araceae > Lemna > Lemna minuta. Next base: position 4,376,854 of record CM044109.1, read on the forward strand.
AAAAAGCATTTTTAGCCAACTATATAGTTATTTGATTTTCCTGATGCAGATTACCGTTGTTGGCAGTGAAGAGAAGTAGACTAAATCATGTAGTAGTGAATAGAGTCCACACAAGAGAGAGAGAGAGAGAGAGAGGCTAATCATGAAGGTCTGGAGGTACCCGCTTTTCATAGGTTCATGGCTACTCTCGCTTCCGACCCTCTACCAAGATGGACTGAAGATTTAGGGACGGAAGGAGAGGGTTGAAAACCCACCCTCTATCTTCCTGATGGCCAGGGTAGTTCTGAGCAAAGAGGAATCCCCCTCCCTTCCTATCTGACGTCCCTTTTCTTCCCAAGGACGGTGGGGAAGTCCCCTTCTGGCTCTCCGACGAGAATCTGACTCTGCTCGCTATCTTCGTTTTTCTCCCCCTGTTAAAACTTTCTAACAGCTACCGCCTGGAACTTTCGTTGCTCCCACCACAACTTCTCGCAGATCTCATCTGGCAGGATGAAGCACCAAAGCTCCACGTTAATCAAGAGCAATTCAGGCGTATCAGTTATAATTCCATGCAGAAGCTTCAATAAGATATAATAAATAATAACAAGGATTTTGTGAGGCCAGAAAGCACATTTTTCCTTCATCTGATGGAAACAATCTTACCTTTTCACAAGTCCAAGACTGCCGTGCGTTCAAAAAGTGGGAGAAAATATGCAGCATTCGGTGATGGTCGTCTACAATCGCTAGTATGATCAAGGCATCCATTCCTCGATGAATATAGTTCAATTTTCTCGCTAATTTCATCAACTTGACTTTCATTCCTCGTCTTTCTCTTGTGCCCGCTGAAAGAATACTATGCCCTTTCAATTATCAATCTTGTTGATTCAAGTGGCTGCACTATCTTTTGGGGGAGGGATCCCCATGAATGAACCCCCCTCGAGATTTCTTTCCTCTCCTTCTTAAAAAACCCTAGCTTGATTCCAGGAGAAAAACGAGGAAGAGCTGATGAAGATCTGATCATAGCCTGTTCAAAAGAGCTTCCGCATTTCTCTCTCTCTCGACAACACGTGACAAATTCCATAGGTGAATAGTGAGAGCGTTGTTAAAATGCTACTATATCTCTGAAATTCAAGGCAGTCAGGTACAAAAATTTTCCGAGGAGAGGAGAACTAGGGAGCTTTTTTGGTGCGTCTCTTCTGAGTCTTGGCCAGAGCGTCGATAATCTCCTTCTTCCTCTTCGAGCTCTCTTGGCTCTTTGTCGCCGAGCCCTTCCCCTGCTCTCCCAGCGCCTTCTTCACGAAGAACGTGAGCCTCCATAATGTCTCATCGCTCTGCATGGACCAAGTTTTACAAGAAATATCGAATACCTGTCTCCGTGACAAAAAGATACGCGGAGTTTTGAACATATTCCTAATTGTCGGAGGACAAGAGGAGTACCATGGCGTCCATGTCCAGGTCTACTTCTTCCGCCGCAGCTTGGAAAGTGGGGTCATTTTGGGCGATAATCTCCAATGCTGTGGCCAAATCCTCAGGAGATAATTGACTGAGGCCTGACGCAAGTTTTCGCTTCTCCTCCGTGGTCATTTTCCTGAAACAGAAAAGTATCGAATGGGTAATGGACTTTTTATGATACCATGAAGAAATTCTAAACTATTTTCAAAAGATTTTCTAAAATCAGGACAAAACCATCGCCAGGATAACAAATCAACCGTAAAAAATTACTGAATCCCTTTAAGATGCGGTCAACGGAGAAAGTAAACACTCCACGGGGATCAATAATGTTTTAATTCAATTTTTTTTATCAATCATTTTTTTTTTAATTCAAATTTTACACTAACTCCCACCTTTCTTAGGTTCGCGAACTAGCTACAGTTGACAAGAATATCCTTACAGTGGACAAGAATATCCTTGAGGCATTATGCATCTTTATCCATCTTCTTGACTTGATTTTAACTGGGCGTACTGAGATGTTGACCTGACTTCAATAATCATGAAGTCTAAAGTTGATAGCGAAGTAAATCACTGGATCTCAAAGATCATGAACTTAGAACGCTAAAGATTTCCAGAAAATGTCACAGAAAGAGAAAAGAATGGCATCTTGTTTATCTGGGAAGCAATTGAAACATTTCGCCCTAGTCTGATTGGTTTGAGGGAGCTAGATTACCACAAAAAAATCGTTTTGCGAGTGTAAGCTGTACATACCTGCACTTGCCCAGCAGCGTTTCTTTGAGGTCATCCAATTGGTGATAAATGTTAAGAAGCTGAAAAATTAAGAAAACGAAATTAGCACAATTTCATCCTCTGCAAAAATATTACAATTCTTTTCCACAGACAGTCAAACTTAAGGTATCCAAAATACTTCCACTTTAAAAAAAAGAATTGATTACATGAAACACATTATCATCGGGTGCGAGAGGGATTTCCGTAATCAAATTTGAATTCAGATATGAATCGTTCAAGTTTCCCAATAGATAATATCCTTTTTAAGAGACCCGATTTGCTCAGAGGGTCGAAATCTTTCCAGATATTCATCTTTAGTTCAGAGGATAAATCGACACTGAGTTGAAGAAAACCTAGAAGAATGCGCCACATTTTCTTTTTTGGTTCTTGAGATCGATATACATGGTCCGTCCTATTTTGTTCCTATCACTTGGTTTTCCAAAAGATCTTAGAAGAGGGTTGACCTGCACCTACACTACTCCTAAAGGCATTAATGACAAAAGAAGAGGATAAGGTTCTTTCTTCTCTATCTGTGGTACTCACCGGCCAAGGTACACAGTCTACCGTCCATTTGCCACCTACTGCTCCTAAAATTTTATTTAATGGAAGCAACCTCTGCCAGCGGAGTAATTTTGTGGAAAGAACCCTGAAGCCTGGAGAGCTCCTCGATCATCTGAAAAATAATTACCTGGTGGCTGAAGATAGTAGTATTCTAAATGGGTAGATGAAGAAGATGTTATCTTCACTTGGTTGCTTGATGAGATGAAACCAGAAAGGAGCAATAGGTTTCTAAAATGCACGACTGTAAAAGCCATTTGGGATATGATCCAACAATTATATTTCAAAATAGAAGATGACTTGAGAATAGTGGATCTTACTACACGAGCTATGGAGTTGCTACAAGGGCAGAAGGATGACTTAGAATACTCCGATGAGTTGTAAAATCTACGGGACGAGATTGATTATCATAGACCTTAATCAGAAGATCTGAGTGCTCAAGAATGCATGAGAGAACGGGTAGTTCAGTACCAATTTGAGTCAGTACGGAATTACGACCTGAATTTGAGTCAGTACGGGATCAATAATTCAATTTGGAGAATAAACTTCAGTTTGAATAAACAGTGTCCGAGTAATCAAGGAGGAAAATCGCCTTAGATAAGCTGGGAATATTACCACTATTGAAAGTCAAGCATGTGCATCTAAAGGGAATTTATCTGTTCAACAGTCAAAATGTCTCTCCTTTCCGGTACTGCCTCCACTACTAATCAGAAATTAAATACCAGAAAGAATAACCAAGGAAAGAAAAGAGATGGGAAAGATTCCCTGTAGTGTACATGCTACAAAAGGAATTGATATACAAGAGAAACTTGCGGGAAATTGAATGTACGACCTTCTAATATTAGAAAGAGGCACGTAATTTCCCAAATCCCACCAAATGAGAAGACCAAATCACAGTATCAACTCATTCCTCCAAGTTATCCGTCAAATATTCCTAATTATGCGCCATCAACTTCAACCACTGAAAACTGACTACATGACTCCAGTCTCCAATATGTTTACAACATATGAACCCTGGAGCAATAAGAAGGTCTAGACGACAGATGGCACTTATCTTAACATAGCGGGAATCAGAAGTGTGATCATATATAACCCATGGAAAGACTTGAACGCATTCTTCATGTTCCAACATCAGTAATCAATCTAGTTTCAGTCCAGAAACTAGCATCTATAGCCTCTTACAGACTAGAATTTGATGGAAAAAATTCCTTCTTATTATTACCAACTATAATAAGGAGGTGGGGTTGAGGATTTGACTAGCTGAAGTCAGAGAAGGCCTCTACTACATGAGGACATCAGCAGAAATAAAACAAGGAGCTTTGCATGTTATTACTACATGAAGTCATTTGTAATGGCTAGTTATTAACCCGGCACATGTGGACAGATAGAAGATAACGAGAGTAATACTGATTACTTCCTTTTTGTTGCTTTTCTCTCTCTCCCCCTCCTTGGTTCACCTTGCTACGCAAAAATTTAAAATATCAAGTGTGCTTTTTAAGTATACTGGGATTTTATGATAATTTACCTTGATAGCAGTCTCCTTAGCTACTATTATCTTAGCTGCTTTTTGGGCCATCTCAATTTCTTCTGGAGCGTTTGCCTCTCCCATCTTCAGTCTGTTTTCCTGAAAAAAAAAACAATATATTACAAATTTCAACAGTTCTGTCTTCTTTAATCCAGGTGTTTATACTAAACCTCTTCAACAACTTTGGGCAAAAACTGGAGCCATTTCTCCTCAAATTTTTCCAGCAATGTTCTAGCCATGTGATGAACATCATTCTCTTGATTGTTGTATATCATCGCATTAGAGAAGACCAATCTAACATCAGCATATATCTGCCGAACATTCTTATATCCATTGCCATCTTTCATTTCCATTTTTTTCCGTATTGTCTCAAAATCCATAGGTTTTTTTATAATCTGAAAAAAATGTTGGAGACGATGTTACGGAGAAGACAATCTCATGTAAAATATAAATCATGACAAAGGAGAAAAATCTAAAAGGCATGGCAAAAAGCAAAGGTGCAAGAGAAGTGCGGCAATCAATATTGAAGTTACGACGAAAAAACCTAAAGAAAATTTTTAAAAAAATTTGAATAAATGGAAGAATAGATCTTAATATTATCCCATGACTCTTGAATGACGTGGAAACTAAAAGGACCACATCACAATTTACTGTACTTTCTTACAGTAATTTCCAAAAGCTTCAAAACCTTGGAGAAAAAAATATTACTTAAGAAAGTGGTGAGAGACCTCTGCCCACCTCTAGCAGAAGGATGAAGAGGGGAGTTAGGATGACACTTAATTACCTTGCTCCCCTTGAAAAAGGGCAGGAAACCATGGCCAAGTCCAATAAAATATTAGCTGAGCCCTCCCTTAAAAATGAAGGCCAGGACCACTAAGAGGGCTTGCAAGAATCAGGGATCTTGGACTGGGAGAGCTTTGGGTGGGGACCCTCAAATCACTGAAGTGCTGTCACCTTGACAGTTCTTGGTTTCTTCTTCTTTCCTTCTCTTCTTCTTTGTATTCCCCTTTGCTTTTGGTAATTCAAGAAACATGTTTCTACCTCTTCTTGGAGTCCTTCCAAGAAAAAAGATTCATAACCTCTAGAAGAAAGAGTACTACCCTTGAATCAAATGAAAGAAGCAAAAAACCCAGAATACATTAAAGCACACTTAAAGCTTCTGTCCCATCTTATAGAATAAACTTGCTTAAGAATCGTCAGTGAATATATTAAATAGTTCAAATGGGATAAGAAGACAGAGAATTGACATTGAAAACCTTAGAATGCTGTTATGGAATATGGAAGAAGTATTTACATCAAAGTAGTCGTGGAGATCAAGTCCTTTGACATCGACAGGCTGCAAGAAGGGCCAAGCCCACTTGTGTTGTGAGATCTGCAGTTATAAGTCATCATAGGCGAGAAGCCTTCAAAGGTGAACTGTAATTTGCTCAAATACATTGTAAGAGAGGATGAAATCAATATAAAATAAAATAAAAATCTGATCAACTCACATACGGGTTGTAAGAGAAGAATAATGTATTATTTCATCAAAGAAAAGGTTAAATCATTACTAATCTCAATAGTTCGTCAAAGTTGCGGATGAGGTTCTCATTTTAATGTTGCTTAAACTCATGCGACTCTGAGATTCATGCGGATTCTTACATTTCGAGAAGCATAAATGAAAAGAAAGCAGCCAAGATTTAAATGACATCTGGCGAATGAAGCACTAGCACAGAAAGAAACGCACAAGCATCCAAAGTTGGACACAATCAGAAACAGAACATCGATTCAAATTGTCAAAATTATTTCCAAATATCCATAAAATGCGTTGATGCGATTCGAAGGTATAGCAAAAAAATATACCCAGAAAAAAAAAATTAACATCTCACCTGTCTCAAGATCGTGCCGAATTGCCGCATGAGCTCTTGCATCCGTTTTGTACAACCAGTGTCCTTCGGGGGAAGGCCTACATCCTTCTCTTTATCTTTCTCTCCACCATTTTCTTCTTCCATACTAATCGAGCTTCTGGCATTACTACTGCTCGGGTGGAACCTCGATACTTCTTTCACCTTTAACTCCAACTGAATGATCATAACACACGGACATAAAGATTCACAATCCGAACAAGAACATAGAAAACAACTGACACGGACACTTAGGCGAGATGATTTCGGTTACCTCGTCCAGCTTTATTGTGAGATCGCCGATTCTCTGCAGAACTCCTTTCTCTTCCGCGGTGAAAGAAATCTCGCTCATGATTCCAGCGGATCGAATCGGCCGTTAGCAAATCCGGCGGGAGAATTTATACACCTGTTGGATTATTTTAATTCCATACCTCTCCCTGATTGTAGTTCTATTTTGGGGCTGTAATTTTGCGAAATTGAAATGCTGTAGGACAATTTTGATTTACTCCAGTTGTGTACTAACGGACACAAAAATTCACAATCCCAACAAGAACATAGAAAACAAATTACAGAATATTCACAACCCTGTGATCGGTGTTCTGATCGACGGTCTGTTGGTCGGGAGAGATAGGAGTTTTCCCGCGGTACAGCGGAATCAGTTCCCCGTGACGCATTCGGCGAGAAGTGCGATGTTGTGCCAGACTTCTGTGCGCAACGCATTTCCATGATTCCTAGTCCTGGATGCATTCTCGCCCGTCGCTCCCTCAATTGTCACACTGTCGATGACTTCAGAGTCGATTTCTCTTCTATTCCTACTCTCTTCGACGATTGCAGTGTCTTCCGGAGCAGCGACGTCTACTTGCCCGACAGTCTACGGGGGAGGCGGAGAGAGTCGGCAGTTTACCAGACGGAGGAGACACCTGTCGATACGGCGATCAGACCATATCGGCGATCTTATCGACGATATGCTCGAAGTCAAATTTATTAATTTCAAAGCATATATCTTGAAAAAATTCATCTAGAAGAGATTTTCACTGATCATATCGGCGATCAGACCATATCGGCTTGGATTTTCCTCCCATCACTGATCTTGCTCGATGGAGCTTCGTTGATCAAGGGCTAGACATCCATGCTGCATTCAGTTTTATTAAACTACTACATTTAGACTTCAATTTTTTCACCAACAACCTCTTTAAACTCGAGAATTAAACTACTATTTACAAAATCTTGCACCACAAGAGCAAAATATCGCTTGAAAAGCTCAACTCCATCATTTTCTATTCATCGATTGCGATGGAATAGTTTTTCTCAAATGAATTTTGAAAGTTTATTGCCATTTCTTCTTCAACCTTCCTTCTCGGCCAAGCAACGGCAATCATGTCATGTGTTGAGTCCCATCATGTGGTACATCTATGAGTAGCTTATTAAGATTTGGTTCTCCAAGTTTTGATCATGAAATCTTGTAGTAAGAAATACTATGGGGATTCTTTTTCATTGCTTTCACAATTTTTTGAACGACATTATCTACATATATCCATATATTCGGCGTACTTGTCCCTTGTTGGACTTGAATTGTTCATATCAAGATCCTTGAGACCTTATATAGCTAGTTGAAATGTGTGAAATGCATGATATATGAAATTATTTTTTTGAAAATGGATCTAGCACCTTGCAATAAGTTTCCAAAGTCATGACCGAAGTAGTATTATAAGAAGTATTGTTTTAGTGTGATAGCACAAAACTCAAGTGATAACACGATTCACCGTGACAATAATGAGTAAATTATCTAAAAAAGGAGTATAAGAGATGCATAATCTAAAATATTTTCTTCACCTTTTTAGTTCATTCAAAACTTCTATGTACCAAGGTTGCTATATTATCACCATCGAGATCCTATCGAGCCAAAACCCTTTAACAAAGGGTCCACATCTTTGTCTATCCGATGAAAAATTATACCCAATATTGCAAACTTGATTTTTGGATGTCCAAGTATATTTAGTTAGGGACACCATACTAAATTCTTTGAGCTTCTTGCAATGTGTTTCCCTTTGGAAATGTTTCTTTTGATGTCCTTGCAGCAAGAAGAGTCACATTACATTTGTGCATAGAAAGATGCAAACTCTTGTAACACCAAATGATCCACTATTGAAAAGGACATGTTTGTGAGAAAAATTAATCTAAATACTTCATCTTTGATGGGTTCTCAATTAATATTTACCAAGGTTGTGTCTTTGACTTTTAGATTGCAATAAAATATCCAACCGATAGCTAAACATGAAGGGGTTGTCTAAAAAGCTTCCACGATGGGGGATGATAAGTTTTCAAGCATCTCCATTCGCCATGCGTATTTCTTATATTGCTTGAATATCCATGCAAAATATTATAAGGAGAATTGATTGGGATTTGAGAATTGATAAGCTCTTAGTCAAAGATTTTATTCAATCATCAAATGCAACAAAAAGATGTTAAATTAAAGTTTAAAAACTGAAGCACCAAGAACAGATGATCATATCATCTAATATATATAAAAAAACACACTTACACATTTCTTTTGAAGGAGTTCTTGAAGCTATTGAAGTTTCTAAACTCTAGGGAGTAGTTATACAATATCTTTCAATGCTCTTCATCAAGAAAGGAAGAAAAGAGAGGGGAGAGTTTCCAACAAGATTTGCATGACACTCTAAGGTGTCATCGTTACGTCTTATTTATAAACATTGACCTTGAGAATTATGTCTATACCTGCCAACCATTCTTAGAATCTGAGGCTTGATAAAGCCCTTAAAATTTCAATCAAAATATAAAGTGCAATGGATGAAACTGAATCAAAAACAATAAAAATTATAAGGGGTATAAAAAATTGATGATTATATCATCTAGTATAGACCAAAATCTATAATTATAAGTTTCATTGAAGGAGTTCTAGAAGTTGTTCATGTATCTAGCCTCTAGCGGTATCAAACTGGATTAATGGAATATTATATCTCCTTTTTAAAACTCTTTTCCAAGATGGAAAGAGAAAAAATGAAAATTTTCCGACAAGGCTTGCATGGGTATTGATAAATGTAAAATTACGGTCGTTAAAAATCGTAACTTCACATTTTTAAAAAATAACTCTTTAATTTGATCTTTAAAATTTAGATTAGTAGCAAAGTCTGAGGTCAAATGCACAAGGAAGATAGTCAAAAGATTAAAATTAAGGAATATTTTTTTATATTTTTTTGTATTGAGAAAGGGAAAATGATCTATGAAAAAGTAAGATGTGTGCAAATGATGTGATGAAGTGATCAAAAAACTTTAGCCCCACATTTGATTTATCAAAAACATTGTAGCCCTTTAGATAACTGGCCCATTAAGGGATATTAAATGTCAGTAAGATGGTTTTAAGATAGTATCTCCCCTTGATGATGTCATGCAAGCATTGACCCATAAGCAACATGACACCACCTTGTTGTGCCACACGCCCATGATACTAGATCAAACTTGAGCAAATGAAATTGAGTTTTCAGTTTTTAAAAATTTTAAAAAATATTTTAAAATCTAAAATTTTAAAAGTTCAAGAAAAATCATTAAAAATCTTTAAAAAAAGGGGGAAATATTCAAAAAAATCCATAAACCTAGAAAAATAGGGAAAAAAACTCTTAGAAAAATTTCATATCTTTCATAGAAAACTCTTTTTTGGATGCAAAATTTTACCAATTTGATCCTTGTTTCTTTTCATCATATCATTGAAATTTAAAAATATAAACAAGCTAAAAAACTTAAATCTTTATTAATAACCACTTGTTTTCTTCGTGTCTTCGTCCATATCATCCGTAGTTCATAACTTATGATTATAAAAGTTGTGAAAATATGATTGATTAATCCTTTTTTGACTTTGAAAAAAATTCAAACGTTAATTATGCATAAAATTAAATGTAATTTAATAAAAATTTAGCTTATGAATGACATGATATGATGAATGCAAAAATTTCATCAAAACATGATAATGCGTAGTAATGACATGAATTATGGCTTAAAACACCAAAGAATGATAATTAAATGTGTATAAAATTTATGTTATTCAGTACCCTTAAGTGTGGATGTTCTCCTTATTTATAGATTTTCATATTATCAAAATTTTCAAGAAGGTCCTCAAAATGATATCTACCAATGTCCATCAACCTTCTATGTGTGATCCTCTTGGTCTATACATCTCACTACTTAATAAATCCATCAACCCAATGACACTTATTGGTCTACCTTATTAATTAAACTATGTCCACATATTGATCAATTTATTAATTATCGATTTAACCCAATACATAGGTTAAGTTTCCAACCCATGCTTTAGGAGATTGGGTTAAGGTACACTATATGCTCTAGGAGATAGGGAGTGTATAAGAACTCCCTGATGAAACTTTGTCACTATCTTTTACCATGTATGTATAATCCTTCATCTACTTGAGACTATTAAATGACTTAGGGTATGGTCAATTTTTAAAACCTAATGTGTCATTTTGATGAGTAATGCTGCATAGATGAAATTATTAAGAATTCTTTGATATTTCTACTACCCTGACAAAGGATTTGGTTGCATCTCATTCCTCAAGTCAATCTTTTTCTTATATTGAGGGTAGATGATCTCATCTTAAGCACACAATCACCTTTGTATGTAACCACTACTTAGAAACCAAATATAAAGAAATTGAACCTTTGTGATTATTAGGATGAGAGTGGAAAATAAACAAAAAAAAAAATGATGATGGAAAATGAAGAACATTAAAAATAAGAAATAAATAAGCCATAAGATATGAAAATATCACACGTTAAGAATAGTGAGATAAATAAGAAACTTTTTGGATCATAATCATGACTTAAAGACTTATTAGATGCAATAGAATGAAAATACTAGAAAGATGAGATTGAAGGCAGATAGACTAAATTGTTCCAAAAGATAATAACTATTCAGATTTATGAAAAAATTAATAAAAATCCTAAAACAAAAACAATATCCAAAAGATCAGCTTAATTTACAACATGGATCAACCATCTCATCAATAATAACATAATAAAGATCAACAAATTGGAGATAACACTATTGATCAATCATTGCATTAACTATTCTCAAGTTTTTTTTAATTAACATTTGTTTTTAATTATAATAATAAAAAAACATGCAACAAGAAGATATAATTTTAAGAGAGAATCAGGGAAAATGGGGATGAGAGCTGAATTGATCAATATTTCTTATCTGCAATCTCATCATCTACAATTAAGCTTCTTGCAATACTTACATGCCTTGTGGTAGTAAAAAAAAGGATATAATGATGAAAAAACACACATGTTGTTTGCCTCACGAGGGAGGTTGAGACACAACTACATAATTAATCTCTCTGATAAAGCTTGAGTCTATGAGGCATTTGGCCATTGTGGGAGAGTTTGAGGTAGAGATTAGAGAGAAACTAGGAGGACAATTGGGAGAGGGAAGAGAGGTGGAAGACAAAAACCTCAATAAGTGCTGAAGAGTTAAAGGATCAAAATATTATTAAGGTTTTGAGAAAAGTTTATATACCTTATGTTTAAAAATGAAGGCATAACAACCCTAATTTAGAGTGCCCAAGTGAACTTTGTAAGAAACTCCTTCCTTCATTTTCTTCCTCTTAATAAAGAGAGTTGAAGAAGAAATTCAATTATCTTACAATGATGTGGATACCACTAAAGGTTGGACACTAGAATAAATCTAATAACTTCTTCAATGAACCTCGTAAGTATCAATTTTTCTATATCAGATGATAAGATCATCAATTCTTGGTGCCCCATTGTTCTAAATATTCAAATTTGTTGTCTTCTACAATGTTCATTGATCATATTTCAAGGGCTTAGTCAGTGTCAGAACCTTGTAATCTTTTCCACAAGAATTGGGTATTACAACTCTAACATTTATACCTATATAATGTGATAAAAAATTGGCTATCTTCATCACTAAAGATCTTGTATTTGATGAGTTCACCAAACACATTTAGATCAATTGTTATTTCATCTGCAACAAGGTGTTAAAGGGAGCCATTTTAACACCGCATGTGTCATTATCGAACCAACTCGCTAACATTTTTACTGAGAGCCTCATCACTATGTTGTATGATTCTTTAGGCTCCAAGCTAGGAATTTTCATCTGTATGCTCTAGCTTAAAGGGGAAGAGTGTTAAATCAAGCCCATTAGAGGCTTAGCCCACATGAGGCATATATGTTTCTCTTGCCTCTTCTTCTATAAATAGAGGCTTGTAATATCTTCTTTAATCATTACTTATTGATGAGGTTAACATTCAAAGCCAGTCACAGTATATGTGATCAATATACTAAAAAACATATCTATTCTCCAACACATAACCATTCGAACATACGTCATGAACTGATAATGTAAAGCCATACATCAAGGTGATGTTTTGCATTCTCTCAAATTCCATGTCGATGACTTATATTCAACAAAAGATTCAATCTTCATAAAAATCATCAACACTTTGAGCAAAAAAATTATTCAAGTAACACGCAAGTTCATATTGATTAAAAATAAAATAATAAGATCAAATTTAATAAAATTTGAAAAAAAATCTTTTCTTTATGAATCATAACAATATTTGAGTTCTATGATCAATTCTTTCTAGTTTTGGAAAGTTTAAAAATGTTATAATGGTTCATATGATTCACTTTTAGGTTGGCATTTGTTTAAAAATCAGTACAAAGCATGCTAAATAAGATTGATGAATATCGAGCATGTTTCTGTTATGTCTTTTAGAATTCCATTTTTATCCCATCTCTTTGACGTTGACAATTTCTTAATAAATCATTTAAAAACCTGTAGTGACAGAGCAGCTAATTTTTAAGGCAGAAACAAACATCATTTTTGGCAGCTTGTCTTTCAAAAATTGTTAGATCTTTGTTTTTCCCGTTTTTATTTTACATATCAATAAGACATGATCGCACAAATTAAGAACAGCAACAGTTGTAAACCCACTCTTCATTCTGAAATGTATGATTAAAAACTTATACCAAGGTTCGTTGGGGGATGGACGGTTCTTACTTGCCTGAATAATCTGAACTCCACTTTCCTCTCAACATATTCCTCAACCCCATCCAGAAGCAGCTACATGCCTGAAATCAGAAAAGAATGGAGCATGAGACGACTGAAAAGCCACGAAAAAAGAAGCAGAAAGAAAGGTGCTTGCCTAAGTTTAATTTTCACAGGGTCTCAGCTGTGGCAGCAAGTAGTTTCTCTATTATTTCTTTCAGTGCTGCTGCGCTAGAGCTGCAAGTTTGATCCTCGAAACAAGAGATACCCTTCTCAGCTGCCCGACAAAGACTTGGGTCCAATGGAACCTTGCCCAAAAATGGCACTTCCATCTCTTTGCACATCCTTTCAGCACCACCGCCACTGCCATCGAAGATTTCTCCCACCAAAGCTTCCCACTCAAAAATCTCTGGGACTCTTTCTCTTAATAATTCCAAAGCACCTTCAATGACTTCACTGCTTCCGGGCCTCACAAACTTCATCTCGGCAACAGGTCTCCTCAAGCTCCCGCTCATGTTCTCGACCACACCGAGAACTCTAATGCCGACCTTCTTGCAGAAGTTTATCTCCTTTCGGACATCAGCCATGGAAACCTCTTGTGGGGTAGTTACGATAACAGCACCATCGACACGGGTTGCAAGCAAGTACTGGGCAATGGAGATGTGCTCATCAGAAGTGCCCGGAGGAGAATCCACTACTAAATAGTCGAGCTCTCCCCAGTCTACATCCTTTAGGAATTGCTTGATGAGGGCATTTTTACGTGGGCCCCGCCAGATGACAGCTTCATCAGGGTGAGGGAGCATGAAGCCGATTGACATCACGCCAAGGTTTGAGTCCACGTAGATGGGAGACCAGCCGAGGTTGCTTTGGTGGATGTCTTGGCCTTCGAGGCCCAGCATCTTGGGGATACTGGGCCCACAGATGTCAATGTCCAAAAGACCCACTTCGAGATCTCTTGATGCCAGAGCAAAGGATAGTTGTGCCGATAATGTGCTCTTCCCCACCCCACCTTTCCCAGATAGAACTAGAATTTTGTGCTTCACAGTCACCATTCGCTCTGCTATTGCCACTAGATCTGTAAGAAGAAAGATGTAAAAGGACATAGGATCAATTTTCTGGTTGAATTCTTTTTTTGCATTCAATCTTAAGAGATACATATAGCGCTGAAAATCAACTTCACATAGACGAATTTTTCCCTTCCTTTCGTTTAGAAATACACACTACTCTTGCACGAAAGAATCACAAGCTCCTATTAGCAGGCATAACCATATAACGTCAATCCAATCTCTCTATATTACACTGTCCAGCTGAAAAGATCATAATCCTATGGTAGGAATTTACGCTGGCGCCTCAAGTAAAACAAAATTTTGCAAGGTTTCGAAAGAAAAATGTTTGAGAGAATCTGTAAAGTACGAGGGAATAATTCCAGTTCCCAAGCTTCTAATCTCTGTCCAAGTATATAATTAATCAACTAAGTATCCAAATAAATAAATGGTTTCTAATACCTGGATCCGGTCCCTTAGGAGCGGTGGCGCAGACTTCCTGATTAGGGCAACCTTTACATGCTTCAGACTTCCCCGCTGCCTCAGACTGAGTTCCCGGACAATCTGAACATAAAGTGAAAGCAAAAAAGATATTCATCAGACGACGATACTCGCGATAAGAAACGGAAAACCAAGAGCTAAATATTATCCTGTACGCCGAGATTCCGAATAAGAGAACATGAAATTCGTTTGACTTACGTTCGTTTGCGTTCTCCGGGACTTCTCCTTCTGTCGGCTCGGTCTTCCCGTTTTCTGTCATCGCGCCTGCACTATCTGATCCCCTGAATCTCCCTACTGATGAGAGAGGGAAAGGAAGGTTCTCGACGATAGTCTAATATTAAGAAGATTAATTTTTTTGTATGAATTACTAATTAAAAAAAGGGGGGGTTCACCTGTAAGAAAATGAGATTCTCATAATTTATGCCCTAAAGTAAACTTACCATTCCTGAGAGGTACTAAATCGAAATTTATCCAAAGCGACAAAGGGATGGGACCCGTCGAATGACAGGATTGCTTCCAAGAATTATGGTCATTTCTGTAATAATCAGTTTTAGATGGGTCCGTTAGGAAAAGTAATTACATATTTAATATTGGGTTATTATCCAAATCTAGCACCAACTTTTGAATTTTATCCAAATCTAGCACGAACTCTTATTTTCTCCAAATTTAGCACCAACTCTCGGTTTTTTATCCAAATCTAGAACAGTCGCAATTCTTGACTCTTTCCGGATCTAGTTGGCAGCCAGGTGACGCCACGTCAGCACCGTAGCTTCCGCGAGATCGATGTGGCAGCCACGCCATAGAAAGATAAATAGAGAAAGAGAAAGAGAAAATAGAGAGGGAGAGGGTAGTCCGCGGCGGCGAGAGAGAGAGAGGGAGAGAGAGAGAGAGAGGGAGGCGAGAGAGAGGGAGAGAGGGAGGGAGGGAGGGAGAGCGGGAGAGAGGGAGGGAGAGCGAGAGAGAGGGAGGGAGAGAGAGAGAGAGAGGAAGGGAGGGCGGGAATTCCCGTCGCGAGAGGGAACGTGGGAGAGAGATCGGACGAGAGGAAGAGAGAAGTGGAGAGAGCGGGAGAGAGGAAGACTTTCCTCCTCCCGCCTCTTCTGGCGACGGAAGCAGTTTCCGTCGCGAGGAGACGAGGAGAGAGGAGAGGGAAGAGCGCGGGAGAGAGGGAGGAGAAATTTTCCTCCTCCTTCCCCTTAAGCGCGCGTATGCCCACATGCAGGAGAGGAGGAAGGAAGATGGGGAAGAGAGGGGCATCGCGAGAGAGGGAGAAGAGAGAGAGAGAACGTGGGAGAGAGCGAGGGAGGTCGGGAGAGGGAGGGAGGGCGAGGGAGGGCGAGAGAGAGAGAGAGAGAGGGAGGGAGAGCGAGAGAGAGAGAGAGGGAGGGAGAGCGAGAGAGAGAGAGGGAGGGAGGGAGAGTGGGAGAGAGTGAGGGAGGGAGGGAGAGCGGGGGAGAGAGAGGGAGGGAGGGAGAGCGGGAGAGAAAGGGAGAGAGCGAGGGAGGTCAGGGAGAGGGAGGGAGGGAGAGCGGGAGGCCGGGAGAGGGAGGGAGGGCGAGGGAGGGCGGGAGAGAGATGTTGGGTATGTGGTCCCTTCGTGGCACGTGAGCCACTTACGGGACTCACATGCTAGTGTGGTTTTCAGCCCAAAAGGGCCCTTAAGATGGGAGATGGCCCATTAAGGGCGGTAATGCTCTTTTAGGGCATTTGAGGCTGTGATTTCTGTGTATCTCACAGCGTTTTCTCTCAAGACTTGCGGTAGGAGCATCTAGAGCTGCTTCAAGACGAAGTCAGCAGCTGCATAGGAGATCTCTGAAGGTGGAGAGGCTGTTTCTTTGGCCTTGGAAGGTTCCTACAATAAGCTGGTAGAAGGAGAGAAGGGGCATTTTGCTTAGACCCTTGTTCTTCTTGGTATTTCTTGTATCCACTGATGTCTCCAGAATTTTGCAGAGACCCTTTATCAACTTTAGACTGGTTATTCCATTGTTATGGTTTATTAGTAATTCGGTATTTCCCTGCATCAAGATTATTCAAGCCATTTATTCCTGCATTCAAATTTCTCAGTATATTGTGTAGCCGAACACCTTTTTCCTCATTAATTGGTATCAGAGCAAGGTTCGTTGGCTGCACTTATTACTGTGAAGATGATAGGTGGATCATCAGTTCGGATGGTTGCTTTTAATGGCAGTAATTGGGCAATTTGGAAAGCTAGAATGGAAGATTATCTATGTTGCAAAGACCTGCATGGTCCCTTGCTAGGAGATGGTGCCAAGCCAGAGAAGATGTCTGTGGAAGAATGGAGGATCCTAGACAGAAAAACTGTGGGATACATTCGTCAATGGATTTGTGATAATGTTTATCACAATGTTGCCCAAGAGAAGACATCTCATTCTTTATGGAAGAGATTGGAGAAGCTCTATGAGACCAAGAATGCAAACAATAAGGTCTTCTTGATGAAAAGGCTTGTGAATCTGAAATATGTTGATGGGAATCCTGTCGCTGACCACTTGAATGATTTTCAGAATATTTCTAATCAGCTTGCCTCTATGAACATAAATCTTGAAGATGAGTTGCAGGCTTTATTCCTTCCTAGTTCATTTCCAGAAAGTTGGGAGACTCTCGTTGTCTCTATGGAGCAGGTGAGCGCGAGCATCCTGAATGAGGAGTTAAGGAGGAGGAATGCAGGGACTAGCAGTGGGGAGTCTCGAGCACTTGTTTCCGAAAATAGAGGAAGAGGAAAGTCAAGGGACAAGGGTCATGCAGACAAGGGCCGGAGCAAGTCAAGGTCAAGGAAAGATATTGTTTGCTATAATTGTGGTGAAAAGGGGCACTTCAAGAGCCAGTGCAAATAGTCCAAGAAAAACAAGAAGAAAAATCAAGAAGGAGACGATGGTGGGGCAAAGGAGATCATCGCCACAGCGCAAGATGGTGATTTCTTGATTTTGTCTACTAATGAGGATGTTCTTTTTTGTGAGTGCCAGGACTCAAAGTGGGTGGCTGATATGGGTGCTTCTCTTCATGCCACACCACGGAGGGAGTCATTTTGCACATATCGAAGTGGGCAGTTTGGTGTTGTCCGAATGGGCAACAAAGGCATTTCAAACATTGTGAGCATTGGCGATTGACGAGACTAAATCGTATGGTCGTTGAATACACACGACTTAGTGTCAAAAAAAAGTCCTAATATTACAAATTTATGATTAATCAAAGTAATTAATTAGTATAATGGTAATTAAGGGTTGAATCCACGGAGAATTAGGGAAATTTGAGAGATATCTTTGAAATTTGGTCAAATCGGACGACGAATTGAGATTAGAAATTGGGCGTTTTGTATATTAAGAAACATAACTCAATTTCAAATCCACGGAATCAAAAATCAGGTGATTTGGAGAAGAATTCGAAGAGAAATCGAAATTTGAAGTTTAGAGAAATTTCAGTTTAGATTAAAAACTAAAAATTAAACTTAAATTACACTAATCTACGATGCTAAAAGTAAAATTAACACTAAATGATGAAAGATTAAGATGAAATCACGCAACCTAACCCAAAGTATCCTTCGAAATGATCCAATTAATCACCGGATGCAAGGCTTTTCATTCCAAATTGATGAAGACGAAAATTGGAGTTCAAGATGTGATTTCTTCCTTCTCTTTCGATCAAAGTTTGATTTCAAGCATTCAATTGAAGCGTAAATGAGTCAAGAACACTCTCGAACAAACGGCACGCGATTTGGTGAAGTATACACTTCGAATTTGGAGAATGATCGCGAACGGTTTCTCTCGGCGCGAAGAACAGATTTTATAAAAATGATTTTTGATTTGGGTCGTCCGATGAAGCTTCATCGTGATGGACGATCGCGA
Organism: Lemna minuta; assembly: GCA_024174645.1. Taxonomy (NCBI): domain Eukaryota; kingdom Viridiplantae; phylum Streptophyta; class Magnoliopsida; order Alismatales; family Araceae; genus Lemna; species Lemna minuta. The sequence continues at coordinate 4,395,468 of CM044109.1, forward strand.
TTAAATGTCCTTTAAGATGAATCGGTGTCTCTCTTCGATCGTTGGAGTTAAATCGTGCGATTGTGATTTGATCGGAGATAAGATGTGGTGGACAGCTCTGATGCGTTCACTTACTCCTCTTAATTGCGCACGTGCTTGATTGTTGATGCGGTGGATCTCGCGTCCACCGCATCAACGTCATCGCATTGATCGCGATTAAATCCAACGTACGATAGGCTGCCACGCGTCTTGAAATTATAGAAAACAAGGGATTTTAGTCCCACTTGGAGAAAATAGAGAGAAATGTTCAGTATATAAGATACGACGGATATGTGTGTTTAATAATCTCGTCTTCCGATAATCGGAAGACTTATATGTTATGTAAATAATATATATGATATTTTTAAAATATGCGATCCACGTCACATCAGCGCCACGCGTCACCTCCGTGTCACGTAGGCGCTCACGCCTGTCCACGTGTGCACGGCCGATAAGACCCACATTTTTTCCCCTTTTTTTATTAATTTAAATATTTAAAAATCGAAATAAAAATCAAATAAATTCAGAAAAATTCTAGAAAATTCCTAAAAATTGTAAAATTCATAACTTTCAAAATATAACTCCAAATTAATTCAAATTTATTTTGTTGGATTCAGAATTGAATAATCTATCATTATAAAAGGTCAATTTATTAAAATAATAAGAGAATAAATTTATATTAATTTTATACATTTATGTATTATATAAAATAAATTTATATAAACACATAAATGTCAATAAAAGTCTTTTCTCTTAGATTTTCATCCTTAAAACATAATTATGATCATAAATATAATTAGGATTAAAGGTTGAAATGTTTAATTATGCATAATAACCCATAAATTGATGTATTTTAAGATCATAACATGAATTTATACAAAATGATAGAAATATGCTTAAAAGATGATAACATGCATATATTTGTAATGATTAATGTATTAATTTGCATTAATAACTATGCAATTACATGCATAAATAGCATGTTATCAGCGATGTGAAGATCAAGACCAACCTGGGCTACGAGCTGTTGCTTAAAGACGTGAGGCATGTAGCAGATCTTCGGTTGAACTTGCTATCAATCGGAAGGTTGGACGATGAAGGTTTTGAGAGCAGGTTTGGTGGAGGACGTTGGAAGTTAATAAAGGGATCTCTTGTTGTTGCCTCCGCTAGAAAGTCTAACACCTTGTATAAGCTTGCTGCTCAAGCCTGCAGTGAAGAGGTGAATGCTGCGAGAAAGATCCCCAGCATGGAGTTGTGGCATCGGAGGTTGGGCCACATGAGCGAGAAGATGCTACAAACTCTTTCAAGGAGAAATGCTCTACCGGACTTCAAAGGTACACGTCTAAACCCTTGTGTTGATTGCCTTGCTGGCACGCAGCATAGAGTTTCCTTTGCTAGTCCAAAAGTGCCAAGAAAACTTGTCTTATTGGATCGCATTTATTCGGATGTTTGTGGTCCATTGAAGACGAAGACACCACATGGAGCCATTGATGTGCATGGCATTAGTGGTGCTCTTTATTTTGTCAGTTTTATAGATGATTGTTCAAGGAAAGTTTGGGCCTATCCTTTGAAGACGAAGGATCAAGTTGTTGATGTCTTCAAGGAATTTCATGTTCGGGTGGAAAGAGAGACGGGCCAGAAGATGAAGTGCATCAGGTCTGATAATGGTGGTGAATATATGGGTTCACTTGACAGTTATTGCAAGCAACAAGGCATTCGTCATGAAGTGATAGTCCCAAGTACTCCTCAGCATAATGCAGTGGCAGAGAGGATGAACCGCACCATTATGGAGAGGATCAGGAGTATGTTGTCTCATGCCAAGCTACCCAAAAGATTTTGGGATGAGGCATTGAGGACGGCGGTGGACCTGATTAATCTTTCCCCCAGTATTCCCCTGGATGGCGATGTTGCAGAGCATGCGTGGTCAGGAAAAGAGGTTTCCTACAAGCACTTGAAGGTGTTTGGGTGTCGTGCTTTTGCTCATGTTCCAGATGTGGAAAGGTCCAAATTGGATGGTAAGATAAAGGAATGTGTTTTTCTTGGTTATTCTCACGATGATTTTGGGTACAGGCTTTGGGACCCAGTGAAGAAGAGGGTATTCCGAAGCAGAGATGTGATTTTCTTTGAAGATTAGAATGTCGGAGACCTACAAAAGGAAAGGCGGTCAGATGCTCAGTTGAGCAGGGAGAAGATGTTGATCCAGTGGTACCTCAGATACCTCATGGTGATGGGAGAGGTGCAGAGGAAGAAAGGGAGCAAGAGGAGATGCCCCGAGAAAATGGTGCTATACCTACTGAGCAAGAGGGTGTAGAGGAGATCTGATGCAGGACGCGGTGGTGAAAACCCTCGCGCCTGATCAATGAACCTGAGGATGACTAAGGGTAGCCTATCAAACCTAACCTATGGATAAGCAAATCCTAGACCCTAAGTATGAGACCTAACCTAAACATAAGTACGAGGCGAGACGTGCCGATCAGGCGGAGTCGACTCCGAGTGACCAGGGAAACTCGCGATGATGGGTAGGGTGAGATCCTCTCGAACCACGTCCGGAGGCGTGGAAGTCGCTCGTCGTGGAGTAGCCGGAGGCTGCAGCCCACGCTCGATGACCGGGACTGACGTATGCGTCGAAATCTCGAACCTATAATCGTACTACCCTATCTACGTCGTCAGACAGCGGTGGAGACGAGTAAAGGAAATGCTTCGAAAAGTAATTAACTTGAAAAGAGGGGTCGAAGCTAACCTGCGGGCGCGAGCCCAGTCGGTCGGAGCGAGAGATCGTCGGCGCGGCTGCGAAGTCGGGCCGGAAGGCGGAGTCGGCGAGAGCGCGAGGGAGCTGATCGGCGTGGAGCGGAGTGATGATGAGTCGGGCGAGCCGGACGAGCGCAGCGAACACTGCGGGAGGCGGGAGGCGGCGTCCGAGGGCCGAGTCGGGGCGGGGCTGGGACAGTGCAGGCCGACTACAGGCGGCTACAGGCGGTCTGGACGGTCGCAGGCCGGCGAGGGGCCGGTCTGGGCAGTCGGGCCGGCTGCAGGCCGATCGGGCCGGCTGGGCCGTTACGGCACTAGGGCGATCTGGTCCGGCCCAGCTGAGGTCGATCTGAGGGGCACGGGCGGTCGGTCTGGTCAAGGCCGGGTCAGGAGCCCGGTTCGGGTTGACTCGGCCGGTCCCAGGTGAGTGGGGAACGGTTCCGCCGAGTCGACTCAGCGGGAATCGTCCACTTCTTTCCTCTAGGGTTTCGTTGCGAGGGAGTGCAGGCGGCGCGCGGCGATTCCCGGCGCGGAGCGCAGGGCGCCGGGGCGGTAGGTCGAGAGAGGAGCCAGGGGCAGCGGTCCTCGTGGCGGAATGGGGCGTGGAGCTCGCTGGGAGGTGACGCGGGAGCGCAGCGGAAGCGGCTGTGGCGTCTGCAGCCTGACAGCGAGCGTCAGCAGCAGCGAGGGCGCGATGGAGCGCGTCTAGCGCTGGCAGCGACGCTGAGGCTTCAGCGGCGGCGGGTTGCGGCAGCGCGGTCGAGCCTGGGCGTGGATGGAAGGGGAACTCGATGGGGAAGAGGAAGGGAGGCGGCGGCTTGGGGGTTCGCCGGAGATGGAGGAGGAGGAGAAATTGGGGATGAAGGTCCGTGGAGGGGGAAAGGGAGGCGAAATCGGGGGAGGGAGATGGTCGGAGACGCGCGCACAGGGCGGTTCGCCGAGAGATGGAGGTGGAGGTGGAGTGGGAGATGGGGAGGATGGTCAGGTGGAGGAGGAAGGGGGTGGTGGTGCAGCGGTGCTGCGGCGCGCGCTGCATGGCGGCTGAGCGGCGGCAGCGCGGCGGCGCTGGATAGCTGCACGTAGGGGATCGGTGGGCAAGCGCGAAGAGCGCGCGGCCTCGGCGGCGAGCACGGCGGCGGCACTGCGAGTGCGGCGGCGGTGGCGGCGGCGGTGGCGGCGGTTGGTTCTCCTCCTTGTCCTTCCTTGAGCAGCCACTTGAGATGAAGGATGACCCTTTCTTTCTTCAAATGAGCGGCTAGGGTTTGTGGGGGTCCCTTCCCCTCTTATAGAGCCCTTGGTGGGCCAAGAGAGGAAAGGACCCACTTGAGGCCCACAACCCACACCCATACTCATAGAAATAGAATAAAAGGTTCACAAAGAAGGATGGGCTTCACAAATGGGATCCCGAAAAGGGAAGAACCCACCCGGAAGCCTAAAGGGAGAGAAGAAATAAACGAGGACCCGCTTAAACACGTGCGGGTCAAAAGGTCCATAATAAAGAAATAAAGAAGTAAAGATAAGCGGATAGATCTACGCGCGCAAAAGGGCTCCTCCGGCGCCGTGGTATCGTGTCTTGGTGGCGACCGGGGTCGTACGCCACCAAGATCCCTCTGGAGTTAGAACTGAGACGGTCTTCAAGGAGACATCAGCCCTCGAGAAGGTACCCTATTGATGAGTATGTTATGCTTACTGACTATGGTGAACCTGAATGCTATCAGGAGGCAGTTGAATGTGAGCATGAGGAGTGGTTGGCGGCATGCGAGACTAGATGAACTCACTCTAGGAGAACCACACCTATGATTTGGTATCCCTACCAAAGGGGAGAAAAGCATTGAAGTGCAAGTGGGTCTTCAAGTTGAAGACTCAGGAGAATTCTTCCAAGCCAAAGTACAAGGCGAGGCTAGTCGTCAAGGGTTTTGCCCAGAAGAAGGGCATTGACTTTGATGAGATATTTTCTCCTGTTGTTAAAATGTCTTCTATACGTGTTGCTCTAGGTATGGCTGCTAGCATGGACCTAGAGGTCGAGCAGCTAGACGTGAAGACAACCTTTCTCCATGGTGAATTGGAAGAGGAGATATACATCAAGCAACCAGAAGGTTTTGAAGTTGAAGGCAAGGAGCAGCTTGTATGTAAATTAAAGAAGAGCCTCTACGGCTTAAAACAAACCCCAATACAGTGGTACAAGAAATTTGACTCATTCATGATTGAGAATGGGTTCAAGCATACAGCTGCAGACCCTTGTGTTTACATCAAGTGGATTGGCGAGAGTTTCGTTCTTCTTCTACTATATGTTGATGATATGCTAATTTTGGGAAAAGATTTACCCATCATTGACAGGCTGAAGAAGGAGTTGAGTAAGTCATTCTTAAAGAAGGACTTGGGACTAGTGAAGCAGATCCTTGGGATGGAGTGATGGGATTTGAGGTCGATAACTTTCCAAAATTTTGATCATAACATCAAATGCGGCGGAAAAACATTGAATCGGACATTCAAAATACCGAGCCACCAAGAACAGATGATCCTATCATCTAGGATGTATGAGAAAACATACTTACAGGTTTCCTTGAAGGAGTTCTTGAAGCTATTCAAGTGTCTAGCCTCTAGCGGTATCCACACGGTCTCCGGATGGTTGGATCTCCTCTTCAAAGCTCTTCACCAAGAGAGAAAGAGAAGAAAGGAGAGAATTCCCACAAGGCTTGCATGGGCACCTTCAGTTGTGGTCGTTCTCCCCCTATTTATAGACATTTTGGAATGAGGTTTTTCATAAAAAAACCCTCATAATTATGTCTATATCCACCAACATCCATAAACCTTATGTGTGTGACCCTCTAGGTCCATATATCTCACTAGTTAATAACTCTATAGACCAAATAACACCTTATTGGTCAACCTTAATTAATTATCCATATCCACATATAGATTAATTAATCAAGGATCGATTTAACCCAATCGATAGGTTGAGTTGCCAGCCCGTTGGGTGCCAAGCTACACCACGTACTCTAGGAGATATGGAGTATGTAAGAACTCACTTATGGAACCTTCCCGTCATTGATTACCATGTATGTATAATCCTTCATCCATATTAGACTCATGAATGACTTAGGGTATGGTCAATTGTCAAACCCTAATCGGTCACTCAAGTTAGTACTGATGTGTGTAGAATTCATCAAGAACTCCTTCTTCGATATTTCTACTACCTTGGCCAAGGATTTCATCGCATCTCATTCCTTTGAGTCAATCTCCTCAAATACCGAGGGTGGATGATCCCATCTTGACCACACAATCATCTTCGTGAACTTCATGTCGTATCCAATATATGACGTTTTAGATATCCCGTGACTAGGGATTCGTAAGTCATAATCAAAACACGATCATCAATCCACAAGATGTCTTTGGTGTCTCAAGTCAAAGGACCACATACACAATCATGACATGAATCAACCTGATTGACAGTTAGGTATAATACCATTCAGGGATTCATACGGATCAATTCAGTGAACTCTTTCTCCAAAGAGCACCCACTATCTATCCTTAGTGTCTCCACACCGATGGCTATAGGATCGGTCATACTCATCATATGAGATGGATTAGATAGTGTTATTCTTTGCGGATAATTCGATGTCCTTCTCGAATATCCCACGAATAGGAATATTTAGAACATATGTTTAAAGACTAGTGATCACTATATTATGATCTCATCATAATTCACATAGTCATTGCACATGCTCATGGACTTCATTGCAAACATCACACAAGAATGACAATGAATGAATGTCATTTCAATGAACATAAACAAGATACATGAAAGTGTGATTGGCTTATAGGCCACATAATATCCATCATGGAGATCTTCCATGATAGAAGAGCTAAGAAGATATGGCTTTCACAGGAGAGATACATCGAGAAGGTGCTAGAGAGGTTTGGCTTGAAGAATGCTAAACCAGTTGGATCACCCTTGGCCAATCACTTTAGGCTCTGTGTGGAGTCGTGTCCAAAAAGTGATGAGGAGAAATACAAGATGAAGGATGTGTCGTATGCCTTAGCGGTGGGGAGTCTGATGTATGCTATGGCGTGTACACGTCCAGACATTGCCTATGTCGTGGGCATTACAAGCAGATTTCTCGCCAATCAGGGGAAGGAGCATTGGGCTGCAGTGAAGTGGATACTTCGCTATCTAAGGGGGAGCTCCAAAGTGAGCTTATGCTTTGGAGAGGGGCCGGCTGAGTTGTCTGGGTACACAGATGTAGACATGGCTAGAGACATTGATACGAGGAAGTCCACTTCTAGTTTTGTTGTCCTATTTGCAGGGGGAGCCGTGTCTTGGCAATCTGATGCAGGACACGGTGGTGAAAACCCTCGTGCCTGATCAATGGGACTGAGGTTGACCGGGGGTAGCCGGTCAAACCTAACCTATGGATAAGCAAAAACCTAGACCCTAAGTATGAGACCTAACCTAAACCTAAGTGCAGGCAGGCGTGCCAATCAGCGGAGTCGACTCCGGGTGACCCGGGGAAACTCGCAATGATGGATAGGGTGAGATCCTCTCGCTCCACGTCCGGAGGCGTGGCAGTCGCTCGTCGTGGAGTAGCCAGGAGGCTGCAGCCCACGCTCGGTACCGGACCTGACGTACGCGTCAGAAATCTCGAACTTATAATCGTACTACCCTATCTACGTCTTCCGTCGGCGGTGGAGTCGAGTAGAGGAAACGCTTCGAAAAGTAATTAACTTAAAAGAGGGGTTGAAGCTAACCTGCGGGGCGCGAGCCCGGTCGGTCGGGGCGAGGGAGGTCGTCGGGCGCGGCAGCGATGTTGGACACCGGGCGAGTCGGCGAGGGAACGCGGAGGGGCGATCGGCGCTGGGCGGGGCGTTGTCGAGTCGCAACGAGCCGGACGGGTCACGACGAACACGGTGAAGGCGGGAGGTGGCGTCCTGGGTCGGTGCGGAGCGGTTCGGGCCGGGTCAGGGTGGTCTGGAACGGTCTAGACCGATCTGAGCGGCTCTGGGCCGGTCTGGACCGGTTTGGGCCGGTTTGGGCCGGTCTGGGCCGGTCTGGGCCGGTCTGGGCCGGTCTGGACCGGCTCGGACGGTCGGGACCGGTCCGGGGCCGTTCGGGGCTCGGGGCGTTCAGTCCGGCCTCTGGGTTGGGTCGTGGGCCGCACTGACCGGCCAGGCTGGGCTGGCCTGGGGAGCCCAGCTCGGTCAGCGCAGTCCGGCCGGTTGCGGCCTGGTTCGGATCAGCCACGGGCGGACCCAGGTGGGTCGAGGCCGGTCCGGGACCGGCTCGGGCTGGCTCCCGGGCTGGTCCGGGCTGAGTGGGGGCAGTTCCCGCCTGAGTTGACTCAGCGGGAATCGTCCATCTCTCTCCTCGCGGATTAGGGTTTCGTGCGAGGAGAGCAGGGCGCGCGGCGATGGGAAAGGCGAGCGCGATTTCTGGGAGCGGGAAGGTTCGCGGGCGGCGGACTGAGGGGAGACGGCAGGGCGGTGGTTCTCGAGGCGGAAGGGGGTCGCGGTTTCGTTCGAGGTGGTGGGAAGCGAACGGAACGGCGGGATTGGGGGAAAGAGGGGTTTCAGCCGGGGTGGAGGAGATGAGGAAGGGAAAGCGTCGGTCGCGGAGCGTAAAATGAGGGGAGGGGGTAGGCCTCAACGGGGAGATCGGGGAGGGGTGAGCCGAGGGATTACGCTTCACGGGAGTCGACGGGGAGATGGGCAGGTTGTCTGGAGGTAGGACGGGAGGGCGAGCGCGGGGTGGAGTTGCGGGGAGAGGAAATCCCGGGAGGAGGTTTAGCAGCGGACGGAGGAGGACGGTGGAGGGGATGCGGGGAGACCTCGCCGGAGATGGGCTAGTGGAGGAATCCGTGAGAGGAAGGTTGTGGAGGGATGAACCAGGAAGGTGGAGGGGCTGGCCGGGAGAGGGAGGAGATCTCGCCGGAGGAGAAAGCTGAGGGATGGCCGGAGATGGGGGTGGAGGTGGGAGATGATGGCGGTGCGGCGGTCCGGAGCGCGGCAGCGGCGGCCTGAGCGGCGGCGGCGGCGGCGGCTTGAGGCGAGCGGCGTCGCGATGATGATGGTGAAGAATCCGTGGCCGGGCAAGGAGTGGCGGCGGTAGCTCGCGGCGGCGGCGGCGGCGGCGGTTGGACTCCTTCCCCGGCCTTCCTTGAGCAGCCACTTGAGAGGGAGATCACTCCTTTCTTTCTTCAAATGACGGCTAGGGTTTGTGGGGGTCCCTTCCCTCTTATAGAGCCCTTGGTGGGCCAAGAGAGGAAAGGGCCCACTTGAGGCCCACAACCCACACCCATACTCATAGAAATAGAATAAAAGGTTCACAAAGAAGGATGGGCTTCACAAATGGGATCCCGAAAAGGGAAGAACCCACCCGGAAGCCTAAAGGGAGAGAAGAAATAAACGAGGACCCGCTTAAACATGTGCGGGTCAAAAGGTCCATAATAAAGAAATAAAGAAGTAAAGATAAGCGGATAGATCCGCGCGCGCAAAAGGGCTCCTCCTGCGCCGTGGTATCGTGTCTTGGTGGCGACCGGGGTCGTACGCCACCACAATCCAAATTGCAAAAGTGCATTGCCCTTTCCACGACGGAGGCTGAGTATGTGGCCGCCACTGAGTTATGTAAAGAGATGTTGTGGATGAAGAAATTCTTGCAAGAACTGGGGCTAACACAGGAGGAGTATGTGGTCCACTGTGATAGCCATAGTGCTATCCACCTAAGCAAGAACTCTTCTTTCCACTCTAAGGCAAAGCACATTGATGTAAGGTATCACTGGATCATAAATGTGTTGGAGGAGAAGCAGTTGATGCTTCAAAAGGTCCACACAAATGATAATGAGGCAGACATGTTGACAAAGCCATTGTCAAAGGAGAAGCAAGAGGTGTGTCGAAGGATGGTCGGCATGGGGACACCTCACGGAGCTTGAGATATTTTCCCTCTTTGGGCTGAAGGGGGAGGTTGTTGGGTATGTGGTCCCTTCGTGGCACGTGAGCCACTTACAGGACTCACATGCTAGTGTGGTTTTCAGCCCAAAAGGGCCCTTAAGATGGGAGATGGCCCATTAAGGGTGGTAATGCTCTTTTAGGGCATTTGAGGCTGCGATTTCTATGTATCTCACGACGTTTTCTCACAAGCTTGCGGTAGGAGCATCTAGAGCTGCTTCAGGACGAAGTCAACAGTTGCAAAGGAGATCTCTGAAGGTGGAGAGGCTGTTTCTTTGGCCTTGGAAGGTTACTACAAGAAGCTGGTAGAAGGAGAGAAGGGGCATTTTGCTTAGACCCTTGTTCTTCTTGGTATTTCTTGTATCCACTGATTTCTCCAGAATTCGTAGAGACCCTTTATCAACTTTGGACTGGTAATTCCATTTTTGTGGTTTATTAGTGATTCTGGTATTTCCTGCATCAAGATTATTCAAGCCATTTATTCCTGCATTCAAATTTCTCAGTATATTGTGTAGCCGAACACCTTTTTCCTCATTAAGAGAGAGGGAGGGAGGGAGAGCGGGAGAGAGAGCGGGAGAGAGAGGGAGAGAGCGAGGGAGGCCGAGAGAAGGAGAGGGAGGGCGAGGGAGGGCGGGAGAGAGAGAGAGAGGGAGGGAGAGCGAGAGAGAGAGAGGGGGAGGGAGAGCGGGAGAGAGAGAGAGGGAGGGAGAGCGGGAGAGAGGGAGGGAGGGAGGGCAGGAGAGAGAGAGAGGAGGGAAGGGCGGGAGAGAGAGAGGGAGGGAGAGCAGGAGAGAGGGAGGGAGGGAGAGAGTAGTCCGCAGAGATCCTACATCGCCGATCCTCGTGCGCCGCGGACGAAATTCTCTATAAGTTAGTTTCCTCTCCCAATGCGCTTTCCAGCAAGATCTTTCGTCTGAACGCGTCGAGCCGTCACTATGATGATCTTAATCCCGGTCTTCTCCAGTACTACTTCTTCCAAGGAGAGACATTCCAGTGTCCAAGTCTGGAGACTCTTCTCCGATACAGTATCATAATCTCCATGTACGTGAGCTCCTTCCAGCTCTATGCTAGGGGAATCGGATCCTTGTCTGTTCTGAGTAGGATGTGCATGTAGTGAGAACCTCTCTCTCTCTCTCTCGTCCCTCTCGTCTCTCTCTCTCTCTCTCTCACTTTTAACACTGTCTCGTCTCCTTCTCTCTTCCTTCCTCACCTCTCTCTCACTAATGCTCTCTACTCTATGCCTCTCCTATATTATCTTTCTCTCCCTCCCTCTCTTTCTCGAATCTCCACGCCACTCTTTTGTCTGTACCGCTATTCGACTCTTCCTCCCCCTCTTGCTGTCTCTATCTCTCCTCTCTCTCTATTCTCCAGGCCGCTCTTTCGTCTTTACCTCTCTTCCTCTTCCTTTCTCTGTAGGACTACATCTCATGCGGTCTTCCACACGCGGCATTGCGTCAGGCAACTGCAAGAGCCTGACCCGTGGGAACAAGGAGTGAGCCTCTGATTCCAAAAGTATCACCTCCCTGAAGAGCATTGACCACGTCTCATTTTCTGGATTCAAACAAAAAATTCATGCCCACTCTACATATCTAGCTATCTAGCTATCTATCTATCTAGCTATCTATCTATCTATCTATCTATCTATCTATCTATCTATCTATCAATCCATCCATCTATTTATCTATAAATGCATGCATCTACCCATCCATCTACCTATCTATCCATCTATCCTTCTATCCGTTCATCCATCCATCGCTTCGATCCGCTCATACATCCATTTATCTATCTATCCGCCCTTAAATCTATCCATCCATCCATCTATTTATCTCTATCTATCTATCTTTCCATTAATCAATAACTCCATCGATCTATCTATCCATCCATGCATTCATCCTTCCTTTCATCCATCCATCCATCTATTTATCTCTCTCTCTGACCATCCATACATGCATCGATCTATCTTTCTACCTAAAAAAACTGAATTATCAAAGGGAGACTTTACTCTACACATGCTCCTTTAGTTTCCCTCTTCATGGATCGCCAATAGTCTCAGATACAGTCAATGCAGTCAATGTATAAGTCAAACCGGGGCCCTTCTGCTCTGACGTTCTCGGCGTGCATATCCATTTTGGAGAACTTCTAAAAATAGATATGCGGAGAGACATGTAGAAATAGGGAGAGAGAGAGAGAGATAGAGAGAGAGAGAGACGGATTCTTAATACCAAGTAAGCAGAAACATGGTCATATCAAGCTGGTAGAAAGAGAGAGACAGAAAGAGATACATCTTCCTAATACATGTGCACCGAGTTTTGCAGAAACATCTGCATGCCATTTCTACTCTCAAGCTCCTAGAGAGAGAGAGAGAGAGAGAGAGAGAGAGAGACAAGAGAGAGAGATTCTAACTACATGCACATCCTACTCAGAACAGACAAGGATCCGATTCCCCCAGCGTAGAGCTGGAAGGAGCTCACGTATGTGGAGATTATGATACTGTATCGGAGAAGAGCCTCCAGACTTGGACACTGTATTGTCTCTCCTTGGAAGAAGCAGTACTGGAGAAGACCGGGATTAAGATCATCGTAGTGACGGCTCGACGCGTTCAAACGAAAGATCTTGCTGGAAAGCGCGCCGGGAGAGGAAACTAACTTATAGAGAATTTCGTCCGCGACGCTGTTGGAGGGAGCGCAGACGAGGATCGACGATGTAGGATCTCTGCGGACTACTCTCTCCCTCCCTCTCTCCCTCTCTCCCTCCCTCTCTCCCGCCCTCCCCTCCTCTCTCTCCTGCCCTCCCTCCCTTCCTCTCTCCCGCCCTCCCTCCCTCCCTCTCTCTCTCTCTCTCTCTCTCTCTCGCCGCCGCGGACTACTCTCTCTCTCTCTCTATTTTCTCTCTCTATTTATCTTTCTATGACGTGGCTGCCACATCAATCTCGCGGAAGCTACGGTGCTGACATGGCGTCACCTGGCTGCCAACTGGATCCAGAAAGAGTCAAGAATTGCGGCTGTGCTAGATTTGGATAAAAGACCGAGAGTTGGTGCTAGATTTGGAGAAAATAAGAGTTCGTACTAGATTTGGATAAAATTCAAGAGTTGGTGCTAGATTTGGATAATAACCCATCTACTGGTAAGATAATTTATCAGTTCCTTTACGCAATTTTAGAGAGTTAGAGCGGTAAAATAAATTTACTGCCAGGAGCGGTGCAAAAATGAAATTATCACACGGAGTAGAAAAGCTCTGAAGTTCCGCAAGCCACTCCGGATGAACAGGAAACTCCCCGGGCATCGGTCGTATCTCTAATGGCAGTAAAATGAAGTTCCGGAAGAATCGGCCGCCAAAGCGGAAACGGTTAGTCTATCTGAAGGAGTAGAACCAGACGATGCCATTTCTCTGCCGTGCGGGATCTCGTCTAGCGTGGCCTCTCGAACTCTGACTTCGTTGATTTTGATCCGCGGACGATTGAATACGCGGGAGTCATGAGCGAGATTTCTTTCACCGAGGTAGAGCAAGGAGTTCGGCAGAAAGTCGACGATATCTCCTTAAAAGTGGATGCGGTAACCTAAATCATCTCGCTTAAAATATTATGTTTTTTTTTTCTTTGTTGTTGTTCGTAATGTGAATTTTTGTATCCGTGGTAAATGGTCATTCAGTTGGAGGTAAAGGTGCACGAAATATCGAGGCTCCACTCGAGCAGTAATAATGCCGCAAACTCGATTAGTAAGGAAAAAGAGAAAGATAAAGAGAAGGCGGCTGTCATCGCTAATAAGAAACCGGTAGATCTTCCCCGGAAGGACACTGGTTGCTCAAAACGGATGCAGGAGCTCATGCGGCAATTCGGCACGATCATGAGACAGGTGAGATGTTGATTTCTTTATTTCGTGATTTTTTTGTTTTTAAAAAAGTAAATTTACGCATTCCTGGATATTTCGGAAGAAGTTTGATAGTTTGGATCGGTGCTCTGTTTCTTACTGTGTCCTATTTTGGATGCATGGACGTTTTTTTTTCTCTGCTAGTGTTTCATTTGCCACCTGTTTTTTTATGCTTTCTTTTCATAAATGCTTGTCTAAGTGTAAGAACCCACTGTATTCTATAAGCCACATGCATTCAAGTAATATTAACTTGATAACCTTTACCGCAACTTTTTAGTAAACTATTGAAAATTAGTAACTCTTATTCTTTACTTAAGTAGAAATAATACATCATTCCTATCCTATGATAGAATCATCATGTATTGATCATTAGAGAATTAGGAGTTGTGGTACCATTATAACCATCATCTTTTGTAACAAAACCTGTATTTCAGTTATCTATTTTGAGATACAGGGGTGGGCTTTCCTCGGGTAGTTCCGCTTTAATCTTTAGTTAGTTTCTTTCTACGTCTTTCTTGAGAACATTACAATTCACCTTTGAAGTCATCTCACCTTTGAAGGATTTTAACTCCAGATCTCACAACACAAGTGGGCTTGGCCCTTCTTGCAGCCTGTCGATGTCAAAGGTCTTGATCTCCACGACTACTTTGATGTAAAGACTTCTTCCATACTGCTTCGGTTTAGATGGGTTTAGATACTCTGTGTTGATATCATTCTTAGGTTTTCAATGACAATTGAATATCTTCTTTTGTTTTTCTTATCCCATTTGAACTATTCAATAAGATGAGACAAGCTTCTAGTGTGCTTTTATTTTTTCTGGAATTTATGTTTCTTTCATTTGATTCGAGGGTTAAACTCTTTCTTTTAGAAGTTATGAGTTTTTTTTCTCTCGGAAGGACTCCAAGAAGAGCGAGAATGTGTTTCTCATATTAACAAAAGAGAAAGGGGGAGTACAGAGAATAAGAGGAAGAAAGAAGAGGTACCATGAACTGTCAAGGTGACAGCACTCAGAGATGAGGTGATTTGAGAGTCCCCACCCAAAGCTCCCTCAGTCCAAGATCCCCGACTCTTGGCGCCCCCCTTAGTAGTCCTGGTCCACTTCTAGGGGAGGGCCCAGCTCATCCTTTTTGGGCATTGGCCATGGTTTCCTGTCCTTTTTCATGGGGAGTTAGGTAATTAAGTGTTGTCCTAACTCTCCTCTTAATCCTTCTGCTATAAGTAGCAAAGGTCTCTCACCACTTTCTTAAGTAATATTTTTTCTCCAAGGTTTTGAAACATTAGGAAATTACTGTAATAAAGTACAGTAATTTTTTATCTGGTCTTTTTGGTTTCCGTGTTATTCAAGAGTCACGGTTAAATATTAAAATTTAATCGTGTATTCAATTTTCCTTAAGTATTTTTCGTTTTTTCTTTAACGTTGATTATCTCACTTCTCTTGCACCTTTCCTTTTTGTCGCACCATTTAGATTTTGCTCCTTCATCATTATTTATATTATACAATAATGTCTTCTCTGTAACATATTTCCCAAGATTTTCTTTCAGATTATAAGAAAACCCATGGATTTTGAGACAATACGGAAAAAGATGGAAATGAAAGATAGCAATGGATATAAGAATGTTCGGGAGATATATGCTGATGTTAGATTGGTCTTCTCTAATGCGATGACATACAATGACGAAGACAACGATGTTCATCAGATGGCTAGAACACTGCAGGAAAAATTTGAGGAGAAATGGCTCCAGCTCTTGCCCAAAGTTGTTGAAGAGGTTCAGTTTTTTTTGAAAAGTTGAAGATGTTTAGTATATTCACTTGAAGAAGATAGGACTGTACAAGAAATTTATTTAATATTGTTGTGTTCCTTTTTCAGGAAAGCAGGCTGAAGACTGAAGAGGCAAACGCTCTTGAAGAAATAGAGGTGGCCCAAAAAGCAGCTAAGACAAAAGTAGCCAAGGAGACTGATAACGAGGTAAATCAGCATACAATCTAAAAATCCTCGAGATATTTGAAATGATGTTTGAACCGATTTTACATCAATACAATATTTTCTGTTAGTCTTGAGAGAATATGGGTCTATTCTAGAGGATACTGTATATTGGGGAACTTGAAAGTTTCATACCTGGTTTCATTAAGTTGGTTGATGAAGGTGAATTCCTCTCCTGTCAATGGTAATGTCTTTCATGTAATCAATTATTTGTTTATAGTGAAAGTGTTTTGGATACTTAAAGTTGACTATCACTGGAAAAGAATGTAATATTTTCTCTGAGGATGACTTAGTTTTAAATTCGTTTTCTTTTCAGCTTAATAAAATTTATCAGCAATTGGATGATCTCAAAGAAACGCTGCTGAGCAAGTGCAGGTATGTACTGCTTACACTCGGATAATTATTTTTTTGTATTAACCTAGCTCACTCAAATCAATCGGATCAGGGAAAAGTGCTTCAATTACTTCCCATTTAAACACAATGCAAGTATTTTCTTTTTTGGTCACACCTTCTAGGAAGCTTTAGTGTTCGAAGTTCATGATCCTTGAGATCCAGGGAATTACTTCACTGTCATCTTTAGACTTCATGATTATTGAAGTCAGGTCAACATCTCGGTATGCTCTGCTAAAATCAAGTCTAGAAGATGAATAAAGACCATTATGGCTCTTGGTATTATTTTCAAATGTGCTATTAACATGTATCGGTGCTATGTTCCTCTTAAGTATAAAGAAGGGCACTAGGGTTGGAAAAGTACTTCAGAGTTGAGCATACTCAAATTTGGGCAGTGCAGGAATGGGTGACCTCCGGGGAAAAGGGGTTCTGGGGTGGAGGACTATGGAGTTATGCATGCTCAGACTTGGGCATGGCAAGGATGGGTGACTCCCAGGAAAGAGGGATGCCAGGCGGAGAAGAATGCTAGATGGGATGAGAAGAACTCCAGGGTGAAGGGTTCTCAGGCTTGGGCAGTCTAGAGATGGGTGACCTCTTGGTCGGAAGAAGAGGGTACTTGCACTGGTTGATCAATGATTTCAGGTGATCCTTCTTTGTAATTTAAAAGAAAAAAAAAAGTATCGATGCTATAAATAAGTGAAGAGATGTACAGGCAACATTGCCTGAAATATACCAGTAGGGGAGTAGGGGAAACGTAAGATTGTACCAGTGCTACAAATAAGGGTAGATGTGCATGAAAAATATTGTTTTTTTCAGATAGGTCAATAGGGTGGCCACTTTGGGTTGAAGGGGAATGAGAATCGCTGTCAAAGTGCATCCGACTTCATTATCAGTTCTGGGAGATACAATCTAGGAATTTATTGTACCTCGCAGTAATTTGGATCCTAGCTAGTTCACGAACCTAAGATGGGTGGGCATTAGATTAAAATTTGAATGAAAACATTATTGATCCACATAGAGTGTTTACTTTCTCCTTGCTCACATTGTAAAGGGATTCAGTAATTTTTTACAGTTGACTTGTTATCCTCGAGATTAAAAAGAAATTTTCCACATGATGATTCTGTCCTGGTTTTAGAGAAAATCTTTTGAAAATAGATTATCATTTCTTCATGATATCATAAAAAGTCCATTACCAAGTCGACACTTTTCTGTTTCAGGAAAATGACCACCGAGGAGAAGCGTAAACTTGGGTCAGGGCCTCAGTCAATTATCTCCGGAGGATTTGACCAAAGCATTGGAAATCATCGCCCAGAATAACCCCACTTTCCAAGCTGCGGCGGAAGAGGTGGACCTGGACATGGATGCCCTGGTACTCCTCTTGCCCTCCGACGATTAGGAATATGTTCAGAAACTCCGTGTATTTTTTTGTCACCGAGACAGGTATTTGATATTTCTTGTAAAACTGTCCATGCAGAGCGATGCGACGTTATGGAGGCTCACGTTCTTCGTGAAGAAGGCGCTGGGAGTGCAGGGGAAGGGCTCGGCGACAAAGAACCATGAGAACTCGAAGAGGAAGAAGGAGATTATCGACGCTCTGGCCAAGACTCAGAAGAGACGCACCAAAAAGGCTCCCTAGTTGCTCTCCTCTCCTTGGAATATTTCTAATGGGCAGGATAGATAGATGAAGAAGGAAAGTCTAGGTGATGGAATTAGCGAGGAAATTAAACTAGATTTATCGAGTGATGGATGCCTTGATCATACCTTGTGATTGTAAATGACCATGAAAATTATCAAATCAATACTAAATATTTTCTCCCACTTTTTGAAGACATGGCAGTCTTGCAGTTTTCAAGGTTAAAATTGTTTCGATGAAATGAAGGAAAAATGCTGAAAATTAAATGCTGAAAATCATAAATTTTTGAAATTATAAAATGACAATGTAAATTCTGCCAATTTTTGCTCTCTAGAACAATATTTTGGAGCAAAATTTCTGCCATAAGTCATGCTCGAACACGATTTTGGAGAATCATAGCCCGGGAACAAAACTGCAATTTGAAACAAGAGGCAGGACTGACTGACTGACTGATCTCCATTTGAATTCTTCAAAAACATTCATCGAGTCAATAAGAGGCAGAGGGAGAGAACTTTGTTGGTCTGTTGAACTCCTTGAAACATTTGTCTAACCAATGATTGCAATGTGTGCCTAAAAAGAGCTGCCATTGATGACGTAAATGATTTTCCTTTTGGTGGCATGGTTCCAACCTACAATCATGGGGGATGACCCGCTCCCCTTGCCATGTTAATGTTCATTGAGAGATGATTGAACTAAAATGCCAAGTATGCTCATGGAATAGCAAGGGAATGGAACCCTAGTTCACCGAGGATAGACCACAGAATAGTGCTGTTAGGGTATTCGGATGGCCCTCAATGGTCAATCGGATCGTCCGTCATGCTCCTGAAAAATGCCCCATCTGTCCGGATCTACGACTCAACGACTGCCTAGTTGTGGTCGTTGGAGGCGATTGATGAGCTGTCGAGCACGACTCAAGAAAATTCCCGTCGATCTGACCGGTGAGGACTGAGTCAACTCTGATCGGATTGCCGATCCGGAGCGCGGCGGTGTGTCTTCTGTCGTCAGCGTGCCGCGAATCTATCGTCATGCGGGGTGTTCTAGATATTGATGACGTCGTCCTACCGTCAGCTGCCAGCCTGTAGAAGGCATTCTGGAAACCTATTCTGCACGTTTTGTGTTCTCGTCCAATCCGGCCGACTTTCGCGACGAAATCCATGACGAATCTTCTGGACTCTAATTTCCGATCTCCCCTCCCTCTTAAACTTGAGAGGCTTCTCCCGTTCTTCATTTGGACCATTGACCACTCCTTTCCGCAACCTCTGTCTCTCTCTCTCTAGATCGCAGATGGACACTTTCTTCATATCGCACGGATCGCCGATGATGTCGATCGACGAGAGCGTGCCGGCGAGGCAATTCCTGCAGTCGTGGCGCGCCAAGGTGCTGCAGCTCGAGCCCAAGGCCATCCTCGTCGTCTCCGCTCATTGGGACACCGCCCTCCCCACCCTCAACGCCGTCGACCGCAACGACACCATCCACGACTTCTACGGCTTCCCCAAACCCATGTACCAGGTTCTCTCTCTAGAAATTATTTCTCTTTAAATCGTCTCTCTATT
Organism: Lemna minuta; assembly: GCA_024174645.1. Lineage (NCBI taxonomy): Eukaryota > Viridiplantae > Streptophyta > Magnoliopsida > Alismatales > Araceae > Lemna > Lemna minuta. The sequence goes on from CM044109.1 coordinate 4,414,600, forward strand.
ATCTCATCTTTCATCTCTTTCCCAGCTCAAGTACCCGGCCCCAGGCGCGCCATGGCTAGCCAAGCGAGTCGTCGACCTCCTCGCCGCCGCCGGCCACGCGGCCGCCCCCCTCGACAGCCGCCGCGGCCTCGACCACGGCGCCTGGGTCCCTCTCATGCTCATGTACCCGGAACCCACCATCCCCGTCTGCCAGCTCTCCGTCCAGTCCAACAACGACGCTCTCTCACACTACAATCTCGGAAAAGCCCTCGCACCCCTGAGAGACGAGGGCGTGCTAATCATCGGTTCCGGCAGCGCCACCCACAACCTGCGAGAGCTCCGCCTCGGCGACGCCGGAAACTCCCCGCCGGCAAAGTGGGCGGTGGATTTCACGGAGTGGTTGACGGCAGCGCTCGTGGAGGGGAGGTACGACGAGGTGAATAAGTACGAGGAGAATGCGCCGTTCGCGAAAAGGGCTCATCCTTGGCCGGAGCATTTCTATCCTCTGCATATTGCTCTGGGGGCCGCCGGCAGTGCCGCCAAGGCGACGCTCATCCATGATAGCTACACAGAGGGATCCCTCTCTTACGCTTCTTATCGTTTCTCCGGTCCTGTGCTAGCGTGACCAGGAATAGTCAACTCTTACATCTCTCTCTATCTCGCTCTATGAGTTGAAAGAATAAAGGGATATTTTTTATTCCTGTAAGAATGAAACCCAAATCCAATCCACCCGCATTGACTCCGAAGCATTGACTTACCTCTGATCGAGGTCAAAGTCAACCACTCCGGTCAAAATAGTATAGTCTTGAGGATCAGGAGAACCAGCATGACGAAGCATACGAGGACGAGGACAGTGGCGCACATCACCATTCCCCCTTTTCTCTGAGTTCTCTCGGCCTGGAAAGAAAGTCAACGGTTGAGGGAAGTCAACGATTTAGGAGTTGACCTGGAAGGTCATGATGGAGATGAGATTACCTTCTCCAGCTGTTTGAAGCCCTCCTCTACGGAAGAGGCGACGTTCTGAACGTTGTAGTCGATCCGGTCGACGATTGTTCCCTGCTCGAGTAAGAGAGAGGAATGAGCGCACAAACCAGGCATTGTCAAGTGCTCCTCAGAAGGGGCGTTGAGAGGGGAGATAGATAACCTGGTCTATGACGAGGACTGAGAGATCCTTCATGATTTGGGCCAGATTGTTTACTGACTCAACGACCTGGTGACATTGAAATCCATGGTTAAAAGCAATAGAGGGACAAAGAGAGAGAGATGGATTGGCAGATATGGACGTATATACGTAGACATAGACAGACAGAAAGAGCAATGGGAGAATATGAGAGAGACAGAGAGAATACAAGAAAAAAGGACAGACTGGGATGTTGGGAGAGAGAGAGTAGGGGTGGGTCAGACAAGGAGGGGGGAGCTTAAAGATCGAGAGTAAATGCAAGGTAGGTAGTGATGGATAAGAAGAGAGAGAGAGAGAGAGGGAGAGAGAGAGAGAGAGTAGGGGTGGGTCAGACAAGGAGGGGGGAGCTTAAAGATCGAGAGTAAATGCAAGGTAGGTAGTGATGGATAAGAAGAGAGAGAGAGAGAGGGGAGAGAGAGAGAGAGTAGGGGTGGGTCAGACAAGGAGGGGGGAGCTTAAAGATCGAGAGTAAATGGAAGGTAGGTAGTGATGAATAAGGAGAGAGAGAGAGAGAGAGAGAGAGAGGTCAGTGAAAGAGAGAAAGAGATGGATAGGTAGATAGAGTCAGAGAGAGATAGGTATAGGAAGAGAGAAAGAGATAGAGAGAGAAAGAATAAAACACAGATCGGGTAGGGAGGAGAGAGAGTGAGTTAGAAGAGTGAAATAGACATATAGTTACACAGAGAGGCGTAAGAAGAGCGCAAACGACAGAGAGATAGATCGGCAGAGAGAAAACGTGTAAAACAATGGTCAGACAGGAAGGAATAGGAGAGGCCTAGTGAGCGGGAGAAAGGTAGACGGTACACCAAAGGTTAAAGACAGAGAGAGGGGGGCAGAAAGGGGAGAGAGTAGGCAAAATTCAGACAGGAAGAAAAAGTGAGAGAGATGTGTGAGAAAAAGGGGTTAGACCAAATTTTGGACAGGAAGATAGAGAAAGTGAGTGAGCATGAGAAGTCTTCGACTGCTGAAGTCAACAGAAAGCTTTCTTCCTCAAGCACGTGAAGAGCACTGGTAGAGAGAAACGCACTTTTCACCTGTTCAATCTCTCTCTCCCGCTCTCTAGTGAAGGCCTCCCTCTTCTTCAGTTTTGACACATGTTGATCACTAAACCCCTGCAAATAAAACATTATGGTATTTTAACCTAACATAACTACACAAAATCTACAAATTTTGAGAAAAATAGATTACTATATCATCGAAATCATCGTAATCTTGATCCGATTTTCCACCGTTCAGATTCATTTCCAAATCAAGACCATCCTGCAACCACAAAGCAGAGGTTTTTTAACATCGATGAAGAACAGAGAAAAAGAAAGATCAAGAAAAAATAACCGGCGTGTGCATCATTATCAGACTATTAAGGGGAAAACAAAAAATAATAATCTTCAGAATTCAAACGATAGACCTCTTTTTGACCACCCATCAAGAATAAATAAAAGAAAGGATTGAGAAAAAGAACGCAGCAAATATTTACACAATTACAAGAATAATAAGGGTAAAATTATAAAAATACAGCCAAACCTCGTGACAACACAAGTTCAAAAGCAATCATCTTTTGACCACCCACCAAGAAAGGACAAGAAATGGAATATAATGGGCATGAACAAAATATAAGTTGAAAATATAGATATACAATTCCTTTCGTTTCTCTTCTCTTCTGCCCTGATCCTTGATTCAACCTTGTTGTATCAAAAATAAATTTCTTTGAAAAACTTGTTGTATGAAAAATGCAATTCTTGAAAATCACAATGGAATGATTCTTTCTTTTTTAAAGTGCAAGGGACGATCACCCAAAAAATCAGTGACTGACCCACAATATTAGGTATCAATAACAATAGGCCACCTCTCCCTCCTGGTGTGGAGGACCACACAGCCACAAGAACCTTTCACAGCATAGGCGACCCTATCAATGGATACAGCCCTCCCATTGAACAGCTTGTCGTTCCAGTACATCCATATGGCCCAGAGCACCGCAAGTATGCGAATCCCCTCTGCCTTCCGTCTGCCGCCACTCTTCCGGATTGATTCCCATAAAGACATCTCTGAGGTTGTGTCTACTATCGATATGGGTTGTTGGTTCCATATTGTCTTGGCGAAGGGGCATCCCAAGAAAAGGTGTGCACAGTCTTCCTTGTCCCCAAGCATAGAGTGCAATCTTCTAAGGTCTGCCGGTACAGTCGTTTACGGAGTACTCACGTTTTTAGTCTTGGTCGGAGGAGAAGCCAACCAAAGAACCGCCTCACGTCTTTAGTCTTTTTGACAGTGCAAATAAACAAGGAAATGCCTCGCTTAAATTCCCTCGAGTTGACCAGTCATCAGTCCAATACTGAAATGTTGAACCGTCTCCTAACCAAGCAACAAAGAAGGCCCGCATTCGTCGGAAAATATGTCTCAGCCCTTGCCAAAATGGCGATGCCCCTTGCATTGGGGCAGCATAACTCTCCTAATTCAACCCCTTGCCGTAACTCTCCTTCAGAACTTGAGTGACTAGGTCATCAAAGGAACTCACTAGGCTAGCCACCTGCTTTGTTAAAACCGCTGTGTTCATCTTTTGTATGTTGAGAATCCTCAATCCCCCTACTTGAGTGGGTCTACATTCAATATCCCACGAAACCAATGCTTGCCAATGGTGTTGTTCTGTCCCTGATCCTTTCCACAAGAACTGTCTCATCAATCCATCTAGCCTCTGCCCACTCCAATGGGTCGCTTGTATATCGATAGGTAAAATATAGGGAACACTGCAAGCACTAACCTTAGCAACACCAATCGCCTGCCCCTTGATAATAGTTTAGCCTACCACCCCTCCAATCTCCTTTCCACTTTCTCAATCATTGGAATCCAATGTCTTCAACATTTTGCCCTTCTTCAAGGGCAGGCCTAAGTATCACACAGGTAAGGTCCCTCTCGGCATTCCCAAGGCCTCTGAGCATTACAAACTCTTTTCTTGGGTTAGTCCGAAACCTACAAAGTCTGATTTGGCACAACTTATTTGTAAGCCTAAGAAATCTGCAAAGAGGTATAATAGTGTAGATAAGTTCCTTGCTTCCTCCCCCCAGCCTTCCATAAAAAATGTAGTGTCGTCTAAGTACTGTAGTACCGGGATACTCTCAGGATAACTCCGTGTCTGGAAGCCTCTTAGCATGCGTTGTGAGCATGTTTGAATCGTACACGTGGCGAGCGCATCCAATGCTAGAACAAATAGTAGCAGTGCTAATGGGCATCCCTGTCTCACTCCCTTTGCAGTTGAATCCAACTCCCCTCCGCCCGCCCGTTTACTAGTACTGAGAACGAGTGAGAGGTAATGCATCTCTGTACCCATGATATCCATTCAGTGGGTACACCTCTTCGTCTCGTAGATGTCCATGAGAAGGCCCAATCCAGAGAGTTGTACGCTTTGGCGAAGTCAACTTTCTATATGAAGCCCTTAGTGTCTTTTCGTCCCCAAGCTACTATTATTTTGCCTGCCACTACTACGCCATCCACCAGCTGCCTCCCTGGGATAATTGCTGATTGGAAAGGTCCCGCAAGCTCATCGATCATCTCGCGCAACCTGTTCGCCAATACCTTTGCTATAATCAGATAAATGGAGTTGGATAGAGATATGAGATGGAAATCTTCAACTCTGTCAGCTCCTTGATGTTTTACGAGGAATAGGCGTGATTTTTTTATTCTCTCCATAACACAGTTCTCATGACAAAACTCCTCAACCATAGCCATCACGTCTGGCCAAACAATGGAATGATTCATGATTCAAGCAAATGTCTCATGTTCACAGTAATTCTATCAAAAAGAGAGGTAGATAGAAAAAGAGAAAGCAAGAGGTTTAGAGGATGAATCGCCAGCATCACATGCATGGAAACTGTGAAACACACCAATCCTTTGCCAGAAGAATTGCTTCTGTTGATGGAGGTTATTGCACAGAGAGAAGTAGAAGTAGAAGTTAAAGTTATATCTTTCATTTAATGCTTTGAGGCATTTATACAGTCGTTATTTGACTGTTATCGGGTAACGGTCACTTTCTAACAGTAACTAGCTATTGGTAAATATGTAAAAGATAAAAGGACAGAATTAAAATCTATCAAAGTTTAGTGGTAAGAGAGTAATGACTCCATTTTCTCAACAGAAACAATCTACATGATGAGGGTAGAGGAGGATCAGAAGAATTCGGGGAGTACAGAAGAGAGGATCTAACTCCCTGGTCAATCATCAACTCTCTTATGAGGACCCAGATATGCCCTTTTATAGCTTCTGTCTGGGCCAGGATCTGGGCCTAGGGCCCATTTAACATTTCCTTCTTTAATAAACCCCTGGCAGGTTTGTAACAATCCTCTAGGGGATCCAATCTTGAATCTTCAATGTGAAGAAAGACTTATTCTCTTCACAATCAAATCTTGGACAACACGAGTTCAAAAAGCTGAACTCTTTTCACCACCCGCCAGTAAGACATAAGATGAATGGATTAGAAATGGAATTTAATGGGCGTGCACAAAATTCCTGGTCTACTTTATGGGTAAAATTATAAATTACAGTCATATTGAGACTGAAAGAGTAGACCCCTTTTGACCACCCGCCAAGAACAGATAAGATGAAAAGTCATTCAAGTGGACCATAGCAGGGTTATACGTAATTACCAGACTAAACAGGGTAAAATCATAAAATACAACAAAATCTGGAAACAAGAAGAGTGGTCACCAATGGAGAACAGATCGAATAAGTGGAATACAATGGGCATATACACAATTACCAAGCTGAAAAGCAAAAATTCAAAAATATAATACAAAATGGAGAAAAGAAGAGTTCAAAAGTAGACCTCTTTTTGCTGTCGGAGGCGTTTCAAGTATGCAGATTGCTTCTTCCGGAGCTCCATGGAGAGCTTCTGAAGATCAGTAGCAAGGGAACGCTGGCCAGAAAATAAGGAGGAATCAATAAACCAAATGTTAAATATGTAATTGAATTTACCTAATTTTCTTCGTGGCATTTACATAAAATGAGCAACAAGCAGAGATGATGATTATTATGACGCATTAAAATTCACTAAAATATCCCCAGATCTCCTGATTACCAAAATACCATGAAATCTAAAAAAGAACAAAAAATGACACAAGATAATGAGAAGACAATATGCAAATCATTCGCATATACAGAAACACAAGCACAGAAATCCGGTACCTGGACATTCTTCTTTAAATTTGAATCTTCAGATGAACCGGTTGCAGAAAGTCTCTGCAATTTCTTTTCAGATAACTTCAGAAGATCAGTGATTTCATTTGTAAGAACCTCAACAGCGTGTTGATGCTCTCTTCCATCTCCAAAAGAGGGCATTAGAGCTTGAGAATGAGCCTTAAATAATTCTAACATCTTTGATCGTATACGTTGAGTATTTCCAGTAATTTCTTCAGATGTGTCAACCCACGCAGGCGGTAAACCTACAGTAACTGTGCCCGCATGACTGCAAGAAAGATGTTCCACATCATAAAACAGTATATAATAAGAGGATTGAAGTTTATCAACAAATGACAAATGTTCGTGGGAATCTATTGAGATCAATCAGAATCAGATATTGGAATACAGTTAATCCATCTTCAGGACTCACATACATTGGGCCAAGTTGAATTCCCAGTCCATGAAGGCTGAGGGTTGCCCGCTAACTTTTTCAGTGCGTCCTCATGTTTTAAACTGCCTGTCGGATCATATGTACTTTGACCAGATGGGCCAAAGTCCCTTGTGCGGCCACAATGGGTTTGCATCCATGGTGGCTGCCCAATCATTCGTATTGGAATTTGATGTCCCATCTATGGCCACAACGAACAGACCAGGTGTTCGTCCATACTGGCTGTCAAATCATCTCTATTTAATCTATAAGCCCCATTATCTCTATCCTCGACCACTACAGATGGACATGGTGTACATATGTAATGACAATCGAATCATTGGTATTTTGATTGGATGGCCATTTTATAATAGAGGCTCTTACATTTTTACCATGAAGTTATTCATTGCATTTATACCCCTCACGGTGTTTTACCATTACAGTCAGCAAAACCGTAGTAAAGTTAATTGTTACTAAATGTAGCCTTCATTGGAAAAGCCCAATATCATCTTGTATATGTACTCTAATTGAATCCAAAAAAACTTGCAGGATGTTCGAATTTTAATCTTTGATATCTTCTGTTTCACATATCCTTCCTCTTTGCATTCTTCTTTCTAAAGCTACATTGCTATTAAGGAAACTGGAGCACATCCTGGCTCTCGGCAACCAAGATTGCCCAGTCTGTGGTCAATATGGACAGAGGGGGAGAGTTCATCCACTTGGCCATCGGATCATCTGTATGTTGATCCAGTGGTCCGTCCAGATTTCCCATACATGGCCACTGGGGATAAAGTCTGTTCATCCAAAGCCGACATCAGATCATCTGGATTTTAATTTGAAGATTTGGCCCCTCCATGTTCACCATGGATAGATGGGGAGTTCGTTCTAATCTGAGACAGAAATACAGTGGTTCATCTTTAACATGCCGTCAGAAAAAAAAATGAGGACACGGACAGTAACATTCAGAAGCAGAATCTTGAGAGAAGTGGGATTCCAATTTCTACAAAAACCATAGTCGATATTGGCAGCATCAGGAAAATGTTTATCTAATCTACACACAGGAATACAGTCCCCCTCAAGTATAAAGAGGGACACCAAGGTGGAGCAGTACTCTAGTGCTTAGCGTGCTCAGGCTTGGGGCAGAGCAGGGATGGGTGACCTCCTGGGAAGAGGGGAACCAGGGTGGAAAAGAACTCCAGAGTTAAGCGTGCTCAGGTTTGGGCAGTGCAGTGACAGGCAACATCCTGGGAATAGGGACACCAGGGTGACCTCATGAAGAAACTTCATGATTAACGGTGGTGCTCAGTCTTGAGCTGCCCAGGGAAGGGTGACCTCTTGAATGGAAAGAAGTACTTGTACCTAGTGATCACCAATTTTGGGTGATCATCATTTAATGTTAAAAAAAGAAGAGAAAAAGAACATTTGAATCTATGCTGATAATCACTGATCATATGCACAAAAAAATTTGTTTCCAGCCACGTGTATCAATAGATACACATCTAAGGTGTGTTAAAAAAAAAAGAATTAAAACTCAGGCACTTATATTTCATTAGAATAAAAACTCGCCCCAAGAATTCAACCCAGGAAAAATAGGTATAAGCGGGAGCTTGGACCGCACCGTGAATTGCTGGGATCATCTGTGCTGAGTGGCGCATAAGAACGATTCGAATGCAATAAAGAAGCATTTACCAACTCGATCACTGGACCACCTCCACTGCCAGAGGAAGACGCTCCTCCAAGCTGATGAGAGGACGGTGACGTAACCCTAACGTTTCGGAGCGCGTCCCTGTATTTTCTGTACAGAGGAGTCCGATTCCTCGTCGCCATCACAGAGAGAATCTAGCGCCGAGAACGTAATGAATCTGATAATTCACAGATCTGAAAGCAAATTCATGATCCGAACTCCCATTTCACCCGTTCAAAAATAGAAATTGAGCGAAAACGCGAGATATTAAAAGGTAATCGTCAATTGAGCTAGGGTTTCCGGAGTGGAGGAATAGAACGCCGGGCGAAATGCAAGAGATCCGGGAGAAGAGAACGCGCTGCTTCCAAAGAAAGGCACCGAGAGAGCTGAATTCTATGCGGAGGGATGGCCTAGAGTGAGGATCTGCTCTGGAATGAGACTACTGGATGGCAGATCGCTGGGAGCTTCAGGAGGAAGTCAGGAAGATGCAGAGAGATGCGATTATTCGAAATAAACCCCTAATGAACACAGTATTTGAAGAAACTAATTTCTCAAATATTAAGAGTTCCTATTTTTTATAAATTTGCTTTTCAGTCCATTTTTCTTGTCTAGGATACTCGAATCATCAATAAAAGCGAGCATGCCAAAAGTACAACAATAATAGTAGGAATTTTATGGTTTTTTTGCAACAGAAATGCCATTTGTATAAACCAATTGGACTCCCACAATGGAAGTCTCTACTCCCAACCTCCAATCATTATTGGTCTCATATTGAAGTTGCTAAAAAATGGAGAGCAAGGCAGCCCCTTTTCGGGAAACATTTGAGAATTTTTATGGCCAAGAATGACTCAATTCTTTGAGTGGAACGAGATAGAGATGAACGAGAGCGGTCACCGAGAGGATCTCCTAACTCCTACATATCGGGGACGATCTAGGACGTACCACGAGATAAAGAGGTAGAGAAACTCTTTAGTACGTTAACCTAGTATATGTATGTATACATACATACATACATACATACATACATACATACATTCATATATATATGAACTTTGTAGGATTGTCAATGTGCATGTAGGTGAGTAGAGATAAGGAGAGAAAGTAGAGAGAATAGAGAGAGTACAAAGATTTTTAGAAGAAAAACAATTAAATTCATTTGAGAACCCAAATGGGCTTTTATATAGAGGGTATGAACATTGAATTTTGGCTCTTGTGTGCGTGCACAATGAGAGATGACAAGTGTTGATGCCCCATTTGTCAAGAAAAAAACTATATGACTATGCCCAATAAGATGTAGCCTCATGGCTGCTTGCAATTTGTTGCCAAAGAGTAGTTGATGGCATCATTCTCTCTCATCCAAGTGTCACCTTTTGGTTCATCAAAGAAAAACAAGGGAGGCGCCAAAGGCCAACAGGCCACATGTCAACTCATTTAGCTCCAATGGACTCTAGTTCACCAAAGCATATGGCTAGAACAAGCATTGGTCTTCTATCACGCAAGATAATGCCACATGTCCTAAAAAAGTAGAGGGCTTGTTTATATCCACATGGAGAAATTTCAGCTATGACATGGGCCCACAATAAATAATATTAATGGCATCTTGAATGGAACATTAGTGCAAAATTGGCATCGCTTAAATGGGGGCAAGCATCCCATGTATATGCCACCTGGACTCCTCAGCGCCTTGCTTGAAAGACCTCATGACGCATCAATTTGATGCCCAAGAGCTACATGTTCATTGGTGCTTTTGGAGATTTTGTGTGGCTTACTAGCACGTTGTCATGTGGCAGCATTCACCATGTTGGTAGCCAACCCCTAGTTTTGCTTATTATCCCTTTAAAAAGTAAAATTAAATTGGGTAAAAATAAAAAATATCCATAAAAATATCTTTAACTTTAAACACATATCTTTCAAATCAAGAAATCATTTTGGTGTGAATTTTTTTGCTGTTTTGCTCCAAATCAAGTTCTCTTCATTTTCATCAAACTTAGAAAGCATAAACAAAGAAAAATGAAAACTCAAGAAAATATGGTTAATTCAAAATCACTTGATCTTGAAAAAGGTCAAATTTATGCACCAAAGTAACCCTAAATTGATGTAAAATGAGCATATGAATGAAATGACATGAAAAAAGGAAAAAAATCAGAAAAAATTACAGTATGCATTTTATTATAAAGAGTTATGCATTAAAATAAGTTAGTAATGATTTAGACTATGCCCAGGTTGTAAAAAGGAATATTTAGTACATCTAGAGATTGTGAATGCTCATGGTGAATCGAGAGATTGTTGAAGATGGAAAGTGTTATAATTTTTAGATGGTCTTGCAAAGAGACAACGTGGGGAAGATGCTACGATGTACTCGAGGAGATCATTTTGATTAACCACTAGGGCCATCTTGGGCCTACTTGGCCCATACTATAAGCTCATCTAATGGGCCCATCTATCTCTGTCTCGTCACCTCCTTGTCTTATCATCTCTTTACGTGTCTTTGTCTCTCCCTATTGTTGTGTCTCTATACATTTTGGTGTCACTTTTTCTACCCTCCTTCTCCCTATATAAATTGGTTTAACCCTCCATTACAAGACATGAGATTAGGGAGTCCATATCACATTACCTCTCATCTCTCCTTCATTTCTCTCTTCATAAAAATGCTAAGGGTTGTGATGTCAAGGAGATTATGACATCAAGTAAAGAGTTGGAAAAAGGAGAAGGCCAAAGATGGTTTCTGAGGAAAAGGCTACGTCAAGACAAAATTCAATCGAGGAGGATAGTCTATAAGATGAAAATATCAAGTGAAAATTTAGCCTAGGGGATGACCAAGTATGGTTGCTATGTTAACACTAGCAATGATTGAAGAGTTGATTGAGGAAATAACCGAGTATGATAGTTGAGAAGATGTTGAAACTATGTGAAACAAAGCTGAGAAGAACATCATGGATGGCTATCGAGGAGATGGTAGCACTTAGTGAAGAATTGGTTGAGGAGAGATCAAGAGAAACTATGAGTGATTAATCTAACTAAGAAGGGGATGAATTAATTTATTAGTCTACATATCTAAATTTTCTTTTTTACCTAATTAACTTTCTCTTGATCCCTTAATATCCTACACCACTAATACATATTGTGAAAGGTTAACCCATTCCACCCTTTTAAGAGGCTGGTCAAACCTTTCCATATTTTTAGGAGATTAGTCAAACCTTTTTACCTTTTAAGAGGTTTGTCAAACCCTTTTCACTTTTATAGGAGGTTTTTTAAAAAAATTCACCTTTTTAGGAGGTTATTCAATCACCTCCTTTGGGGGGCCAACACATTCCACCTTTTTACAATACTAGGTAGTCTTTTTTTAGAAGTTAATAATAGTAATAGTGATTCTTAATAAGTCAAAGGTGGGCAAAGGTATTCTTGAAGGGTCAAAAAGGTCAAATTTCTTCTCTTTTATTTAAAATTAATCAATTTACATCTTCTTATTTTTGAGAAGAATTCATGTTTATATGAGGAGAGAGGGGTGTCAAGGGAAGTCTACCTCATTAGCTTATTACGAAGGGGAAAGGTTATCACCTCTTAGAGAGTGGTCATCCCACTTCCTCAAGAGGTGGTTATGGGGCCTAACTCTTTAGGAGAACCCTCCCACCTCTCCACGAGGTAGTTATTCTCATTGCCTATGGATTTAATATCCTTCATGATGGGATCTAATGCTCGTTGAGCTTTCAAAAGTTCGATCAAAACATCAAACTCATGGAATATATTAAATTGAAGATTCAAAACACCAATATACTAAAAACCAATCATCCTATCATCTAGTATAGATTAAAATCCATACTTACAAGGCTCACTTGAAGAAATTATTAAAGTTTTTCAAGTGTCTAGCCTCTAGAGGTATCCACATCATCACTAGACGTTTGGATCTCCTATTCAATGCTCTTCACTGAGAGAGAAAGAAGAGAGTTTCCACCGTGCTTGTGTGGAGACCTTGAGTTGTGGTCATTCTCCCCTTATTTATAAACATTAGGTATGCTACCTTATCACAAAACCCTCATAATTATGTTTATGCCTACCAATATATATTAACCTTATATATGTGACCCTTTAGGTTCATATATGTCGTTAGTTAATAAATCAATAAACCTAATAACATCTTATTAGTCAACCTTATTAATTACTTATATCATCATATAAATTAATTAATTAAGGACATCTTTAACCCAATCGACAAGTCGAGTTGCTAGCCCCCATGATGCTTAGCTATATCATGTGTCTTAGGATATATAAAGTATATGAGAACTCTCATATAGAACAATCTCATATGTACGTCTAATTCCTTATCCGCATGAGACTCATGAATGGCTTAGGGTATGGTCTAATGGATATGTAACCTATATGTAGCCTATAAGCCAATCACACATTTATATATTTTATTTATATTCATCAAAAGAAAATTTATCCACTATCATTCGTGTGTGATGTCTACAATGAAGTATATGAGCATATATAATGACTAAGTGAATTATGGTGATATTATAACACATTGATTACTAGTCTTTAAATATATATTCAAAACATTCTTATTCATGAGTTATTCGATACGGACATCAAATTATCAAAAAAGAAATGACTATTTGAGTCGACTCATACGATGAGTATGGATAATCTTAAATCCATCGGTATGGAGACACCAATGATATATAGTAGGTGCTCTTTAGAGAAATAGTTTATTAAATTGATATGTATGAATCCCTAAATGGTATTATGCCTAATTTTCAATTAGGTTGATTTATGTCATAATTGTATATGTGGTCCTTGGACTAGAGACACCAAAGGCATCTTATGGATGGATGATCGTGTTTTGATTATGTCTTACGAATCCCTAGACTTTAGGTCTCTAGAATGTCGTGTATTGGATACGGCATGAAGTCATTGAAGATGATTGTGTTGTCAATATTGACTCAAGGAATCATATTTAATGAAATCTTTGGCTAAGGTACTAAAAATATCGGAGAAGAAGTTCATGATGATTTGCTCCACACATCAGTACTAACTTCAGCGATCAATTAGGGTTTGACAACCAACCATAACCTAAACCATTCATGAGTCTCGTCCAAATGAAAGACTGTACATGGTAGCTAATGAAGACAAGGTTCTATACATGTGTTCTTATTATATTCTATATCTCTTAGAGTATGTGGTGTAGTTTGGCACCCAACAGTTTGGCAACTCAACCTATCGATTGGATTTAATCAATCCTTGGTTAATTAATCTATATGTTGATGTAGATAGTTAATAAGGTTGATAATAAGGTGTTATTGGGTCTATAGAGCTGTTAACTAGTGAGATATATAGACCTGGAGGGTCACACACATAAGGTCTATAGACGTTAATGAATATATATATATATATATCTAATTATAAATATATTTATATATAATTATGAGGGTTTTGTAAAAAATACACATACCAAATGTCTATAAATAGGAGAGAACAAAAACAAATCAAGGTACCCATATAAGACTTTTTTAGGATTCTTTCCTTTCTTCTCTTTCTTTATTGATAAAGAGACTTAAATAGGAGATTGAACCATCTGAAGATTGTGTGGATACTAATACGAGTTAAACACTTGAATAGCTTCAAGAACTCCTTCAAGTGAACCATGTAAGTATATTTTCTAATACATGCTAAATGATAGGATCATCTATTCTTGGTGCCTCGATGTTTTTAATATCCGATTGAGTGTATTATGTTGCACTTGATGTTTTGATCAAAACATCCCAACAGGGTACTGACGTGTCGTTTTCGTGCGTTGTTAAAACACAAAGACGATGGTCAAACAAAATTTATAAAACCGAACTCACAAAGACAAGATATAATAATCAAGTATTGGGTAAGTATAGGGTCGATCCACAGAGAGCAGGGTTGACTTTAATCGCAGAGTTGACTTGGTCAAAATTAGGTTTAAAAGGAGTTTTAAATAAGAGAAAATAAGATGTAAGATATGGAAATGATATAAATAAGGTAAATAAGAAGTTTTAAGAATTGAAATCTCGGATTTGACAGAGAAAAGTCAAAAGTCAAAGCGTTGACTTTGACCAGTAGTAGGTGATCTGCAAAATCAGAGAATCAAATAGAGTCAGAAGATTACGAAAATTAGATATTTGGAAACTAGAGAGAAAATGGAATTTATTGATATATATTTCGTAATTTTTAGATAAGAAATGGATTTATTATGAATTATTGAAAATCAATGATCAGAAAATCCCCGAGATTAACACCTCAGAGGAAATCTTCAAATTGAATGACCAAATGAAATCCAAATCTTGCAATTTATATTGTCAATGGAAAGCTAAGAACCAGAGGAATCCAACAAGACCGAAATTATCAAATTCTGATTTGTAAATCAAAAGTAATTGACCCCGAAAGTCAACGTTTGACTTCTAATGAAAGATGAACAGTCCTTGGTCAAACGTCAAATTGGAGGGTCAAATGAAGTCAGAATTTGATGAATTTTCTATTCACGGAAAGCTGATGAAAAGAGGAATCCAGTGAAACCAAAATCAAGTGATTTCGAATTATAATCAATGAGATATCCTATTTTCAAAATCAGCAACTTTTCAGACCTAAAATTAGGGAAAATGAAGAACACTATGAACTAATTTGCAAAATTAAACTTCTAAATCTAATAAAGACTCAAATTACCTCTTGATAATCGATCGAATCTCACTACTAACCCGATTGCCACGAGAATTAAGCTCCAATTTGCGTGAATTCGAGTGAATTTGCTCGGATTCTTTCTCACGGATTTTTGGAATTCAAGGGGAAAATTCGATGAAATCAAGGAGGAATTCGTGATCAATCCCGCTCTAATCCCTTCGGAATTGAGTCTAAACGCAGGGGGATCACGATGAACTAAAGATCTTCCTTGAAATTCACTTAATTCCTTCACGAATCGATCAAAAGTTCAGTTTGAAAGGGAGAAATACATGCTTTTTAAAGAGAAATTTGGTCCGACAATCGTGGGTCATTGGTGCGGTCGTGGAGGCGATTTGTAAGGGTGGTGGGAGCGGTTCCACTTGGCGAGGACGCGGCTCCTGTTTTGCGATGATTTTGCCCGAATTCAGCGGTGGATTTAGCCCCCATTTCCACGATTTTAGCACCACAATCGACCACGATCGGGCCACGATTGGTCCTAGGTCTCCGTCGATCTTCGTCGGATCAAGTCGGGGCGATTCCGCGGCAAAAGAGGTGCGATCGCGGATCGATCGAGCCCCGATCGCGGCTCGATCGCGGCTCGATCGGACCGCGATCGTGGGGTTCTTTCACGTTTAATCTGCACCGTCCGATGGCTTGAACTTCAAGTGATATGGAGGGTCACGATCGCGCGTCACGTTGGCCGTCGGATCGCCATCAAGAGTGGAGTCCATCGCCAGCTGTCCATCTTTGAAGATCGTGATGAAGGCTACTGCGAACAATCCGGAGCGTCCATCTCGCGATGACCTCTCCGCCGTCTAATGTAGATCGCGTGGTCCTCGTCTCGGCAAAGATCGGACGCTCTCGACGCGTCCACGTGGCGAAAGGTAATCCCTGAGATCATTTCACTTACTCTGGATTTTCAGCACGTGTTGTAATCTCTGATCGCGTGGACTCGGGTCCACGCGATCTCGGCCGTTCCGCCCGCATCCGACGCTCCTCGCGCTACCACGCGTCCTGCAAAACAAATAGGGAAGCCTTGCGCTTAAATAGGGAAGCGCATTATATCGATAGCCAGTTCTAAGAATAGGCTTATATTACTATAACCTATGTTATACTATATATGATATATTCGCGCACACGTGTCAGCCACGCGTGGGCCATCGGTGGCCGTGCCACGTGGCCTCAGTGCCACGTCGCATCCGCTGGTGGTCCCGCGCGCCATGTCCGCTCGCCACATCAGGTACGCATGCCACGTCAGCCTTCGGGGGCCTGTGGACCAAAATAACCCCCTTTTTTCGCGATTTTACTATAAAAATTCATTAAAAAATCAATTTAAAAATCAAATAAAAATCAGAAAAAGGCATAAAACTTCAGAAATTCCTAATTTCAAATATACAACTCCTTTTTAATTGAAATTTTCTCCATTGGATCATAAATTCTTTTCTTTTTAATATCATGTCATTTAAAATATATTTAGAAAGAAGAAATCAAGATGAATTAAATTTTACTTAAATCATTTCTCATTAAACATTTTGAATCATAAATTCATCATAAACTCATCCTTCCAAACACTTACTAAAGTCAAAACTCATTCAATAACAGAGATTAACTTCTATTAATTTAAACAAAAGATTAATCATCTATTAAACATGAAATTATCCCTAATTTATGCATAAATATCAACTTTAGTAAAATTGATGGATATTATGTGGCCTATATGCCAATCACACTTTCATCAATCTTGTTTATGTTCATTGAAATGAAATTTATTCATTGTCATTCTTGTGTGATGTTTGCAATGAAGTCCATGAGCATGTGCAATGACTAAGTGAATTATGATGAGATTATAATATAGTGATCGCTAGTCTTTAAACATATGTTCTAAATATTCCTATTCGTGGGATATTCGAGAAGGACATCGAATTATCTGGAAAGAATAGCACTATATGATCCATCTCATATGATGAGTATGGCCGATCCTATAGCCATCGGTGTGGAGACACTAAGGATAGATAGTGGGTGCTCTTTAGAGAAAGAGTTCACTGAATTGATCCGTATGAATCCCTGAATGGTAATATACCTAATTGTCAATCAGGTTGATTCATGTCATGATTGTGTATGTGGTCCTTTGACTTGAGACACCAAAGACATCTTGTTGATGGATGATCGTGCTTTGATTATGACTTACGAATCCCTAGTCACGGGATATCTAAAACATCATATATTGGATACGACATGAAGTCCACGAAGATGATTGTGTGGTCAAGATGGGATCATCCACCCTCGGTATATGAGGAGATCGACTCAAGGAATGAGATGCGGTTAAATCCTTGGCCAAGGTAGCAGAAATATTAGAGAAGTTGTTCTCAATGATTTCTTACTCGCATCAGTTCTAAATTGAGTGACGGATTAGGGTTTGACAATTAACCATACCCTAAGTCATTCATGAGTCTCGTGTGGATGAAGGATTATACGTACACGGTAACCAATGACGGCAGGGTTCCATGAAAGAGTTCTAATATACTCCATATCTCCTAGAGCACGTGGTGTAGCTTGGCACCCACCTGGCTGGCGACTCAACCTGTCAATTGGGTTAAATCGATCCTTAGTCAATTAATCTATATGTTGATATAGTTAATTGATAAGAAGGACCAATAAGTGTTATTGGGTTGATAGAGTCATTAACTGGCGAGATATATGGACCTAGAGGGTCACACACATAAGGTCAATGGACGTCGGTGGATATAGACATAATAATAAGGGTTTTTTTGTGAAAAGTTCATATTCCCAAAGTCTATAAATAGGGGAGAACGACCATACAGAGGTGCCCATGCAAGCCTAGTGGAACTTCTCCTCCTCTTCTCTTCCCTCTCGTGGTGACGAGTGTTCAAGAGGAGATCCGATCGTCTAGAGACGTGTGGATACCGCTAGAGGCCGGACGCTTGAACGGTTGAAGAACTCTTTCAAATGATCCAAGTAAGTATGAATTTTATTCCATACTAGATGATACGATCACCTAGAATGGATGATGAGATCATCCATTCTTGGTGCTTCCACGATGTTGAATGTTTTGATTCAACACCTTCCGGTGCAATCATTATTTTGGACAAAGATTTGGAGAGCTTTTCGAGCCTCAGATCCCAGCAGAAATGACATGCCAATGGAGAAAATCCCTAAAAAGTATGATAACATGCATCATATTCACATAAAATAAGCATGAATATGAGTTAATTAAGATAAGAATTCAAGTACCTATTGATAACATGCATTTTTCACATATTTTATTCATGATTTTTTCCAATGATTTTAAAGAATAATGCACATCATTATCAAGCATACTATCATATTTTTGATGAAATTTTTCGCATATATCATAAGCCAAAATTGTGTTACATTAATATTAATTTATGCGTATTTGATATTTGACCTTTTGTAAGGTTAAACAAAGGTGATTTGATTGTGTGTGCATGAGTTTTGTGATCGTATGCATGAAAGAGGAAGGATGATGAATGAATAGGACAAGTGATTATAATGTACAATTTCCCTTTTTTTCATTTTCATATTTAATTCCAAGTACTTAAGGTTGGGCAGTCCGGTCACGGTCTAGTTTTTGGCACACCATTCGGTCCAAATTTGAATTCGGTCTCGGTCTCGGTCCACCTCGGTCACGGTTCGGTTTGGTCTTAACTTTGGTCTAGAGATAAAAGTACTGTATTGTAAAATAATGTATCTAGAGATAAAAGTTGTAGAATACTGTATCTAGAGATAAAATTAAAAATTATTCATTGACAACTCTTCAAGTTGATAGGAGAGACAAAATCAAAATATCTTATTTCATAACTCATAAATTCTCTCAATTTCCATTTTCATAATGATGTTGATCATTGTTTGTCTCATATAAATCTTTACTGAATTATTCTTATCTTTATTTTTGGGAGATTTCAGGTGTGACATTTCAATACATCTAGAACAAAAGAAGGATTATCTTGTAAACTAGTATAAAAAATGGACTTATCTAGTAAGAATCCAATTATGGCCTACAGAGTGCTAACTGTTAGATGAAAAATAGTTTCTTGGAACAGAGATATGGGTAGATAGATATGACTTTATCCAATGTTGCAGATAGATATGGGTAGATAGGACGCATCTCTCTCCCTCTCTCATCTTTGACTCGTACCCAATGCTGCAGATAACAGCATCCATGGCAGAGAGAGAGCGAGAGAGACATACATCAGGGTAGAATCCTATCTGCATGATATCCAATATCAATTTTTGCTTATCGATCCCCTTGATCAGTCAATCGGGTATGAAATGGGATCGATAAGGGAAAATCTTATGGCCACGCTGCAGCACGTTGCGTGCTTGAGATATTAGCTCATCCCATATGCGTAAGTTACGTAAACATAACCTGAGTGAGCTTGAATTGCAAGTCGAAGGTTACGAAGTAAATAAACCAATCAATGAGATGTTGTTGGTCGCTTGGCTTCTCATTCAAAGGAATTATCTTTTTTCCCGGTCAATTGTTTTTCTTGCAAAACCTAACTGAACTAATTGTAGCAGTCTTCTATGTGCTCTTGGGAGAACGAAGGCTAATCCAATCTGGTCTCTCTTGAACCAGCCAACTCCCAAAAGATGACTAGCTAGATGGTCTTTGAGTCAGAATTCGAACTTGTTGACGCGGAGAGCCATCAAAGGTTCTTCTCTTAGAAGAATTAAGGCTGCAGGTTATGTTTTATGTTAATATTCTATAATATTAGAGGTTTTGAGGTTATCCGACCCAAGAGGATAAGTGATGTTAATCAGTTATCGAAGTCATTACACTACCTTCCATCTTTCTTTCATTCTTGTGGAACATTCTATTATGTTTTAAAATAAGAATTTTTCATGTTGAACATTCAGAGTGAACCTCTGTAGAATGATTAGCATCACCCGCTCACTCGCCTTCTTTTCATCGAGCGATGCTCTCAGTCTCCTCTGTCGTCTCCTCTTTGGCCCCAGCTAAACGAGCTCCCAGCAAGGACCCACGAGTTCTCCTAGGGTTTATCCGAGCAGGATCTTCAAAAGTTGTCGACCAATTTTGGCCAAGTAAGCTTCTGATATTTCTCCCCAAGTTCCTCTCAATAAAAATATGTCTCTCCGGCTCTCCCTATCTCATCATTGATGAATTTTTCATTTCTCTATGCCTCTCATCTCTCTTATATGAATGGTTATTTCACTCGGTGTTCTCCCTCTCCCCTCTCATTCAGTTTTTACTCGAATTCCCTTGATTCTTATCTTATCAAGTCTTCTGTTGGATAGGATATATGAAGCTAACGATAGGAATGAAAAATTAAACCTAGAGCAAAATGAAAAATTAAACACTGACAAACAAAAAATTTGAATTGAAAAACATACCGAAAGGTCAACCTAGATGCAGAATGGAAGAAGACTTCAGAAGATAAACCTAGATACGATTGGATTTTGCCCTCTTCTTTCCTGGGGGGAAGATAGAGAAGGCCATAAGGGTATAGAATAGGTGCGGGAATGAGGATTGAGGAGAGGCCAGCAGGGAATTTTAGATGCGGGAATGAGGATTGAGGAGAGGCCAACAAGGAATTTTAGATGCGGGAATGAGGATTGAGGAGAGAGAACATACTTATTCGGTCCAAGACTGAAGCATTGAGATGGACCGGACCGAAACTGGACCGAGACCGGTCCGGCCCATTTTTCGAGACCAACGGTCTCGATTGGTCCGGGTATTCCGACCTTCGGTCGGTTTTTGCCCTTCCCTACAAGTACTCATTAAACTAAGGCAAAATAAGGATCAAAATGACAAAAATTTCATCAAAAAAAGAGTTTTCTATGATAAGATATGAATACTCTAAGTTTTAGGAATTTTTTTATAATTTTCATTATTTTTCTAATTTTTTTATGAATTTTCCTAATTTTTTTAAAGATTTTTTATTTTTTTAGAATTTTAAGTACTTTTTAAATTCATAAAATTGATTTTATTTGTGCGTGTTGATGTGACATCATGTACGCATGGCGCAAAGGCATGGCGCCATGTGTTGCCTAATCAATGCACATGTGGAGTATTTGTTCTTAAACTTTTTTATCTTTTGAATAATACTTAATGGGTCACGCTATTCTAAAGCCCACATGTGGGACTAATTTTCTTTTATGTCATGACTCGTGGCACATCATGGATCATCAGATCTGGTGGACCCAATCCATCATATCTTCTCTCTATCAATGTGACATGTGGCATGTTGCGACGAATTGGATGTAATGGGTTGTGTGTCAATCAGATCTGATGCTCCAAATTAATCTAGATATACTCGTTTATCATGACAAATCAAAAGTTGACATGTGACACAATCTAGTGACTCATGCACTTTCTAAAGGTGATCTAATGACTCCCATTGATTTTGTGATTTCTCTCTCCACTCGATGAAATGTGACACATGGCAAAATATGGTGGCTCCTAATCAAAGATCCAATTAAATCTGATGGTTGTGATCAAAACATGCATGTTATTTGGAAAAATCCACTGCCAAAAATGCTCTAAATTGAAATCATGATACCTTATGATCCCAAAGGAATTAGGGCTGAAATTTCATGGGAATGATAAGCATTTCAAACTCTACAAATCTATTTAGCCTGATTTAAATTCTGAGGTGAAAAAAATAGGGTTTTTAATGTTTCATTGTGTGCTTCTAGTATTGGCTAGCCAATAGGAAAGAGGGCACCAATTAATTATTCTTCTTGTTCAGAACATTATTTCTATTAAGTTCTTGTATTTTCTATTCATTCATCATGAAAGACACTAAGTCCAAGAAAAATATAAGGGCTCTTGAAGGTGTGTTTTGATGAAGAGCATCATTAGATTGTGTCCTCATCTCAATCCTTCGGTTAGAATATTTTTTCATCAATATTTTGCATTTTCTCCATCTTTTCATCAATATTTTCGTACTTTCAAACCCTAAAATTACTTTTTCACCATCGATCAAAGGTTTTGAATATTTGAAAGGAGTTTGACAAGTTCATTTCATTTCCCAAATACATCTTCTTTTCATTGATCACCACTATTTTCTTAATCTAAAATTACCAAAATTATTCCTTGATTTCAACCTTTGAATTCTCATCTCTATGGACTCAACCTCACTTGCCACTTTTCTAAATTTCAAAACTGAATTTGAAGAGTTGAGTATCATTTTTGATACGTGAACTTGGGTATTCAATGACCATAATTTTATTCATATCACCTATGTTTATGCGAAGAGTTGCATAGCTCAAATTTGAGAGGCACTTGTAGGGAAAATTCCACTAATATAAGCACTGACACAAGGCTTATATCGATACTTTTCAAGAGTTTTCAAGTCAATCATAGGTGACTTGTTGCAATAAGTTTAAAAAAGTGACCTTGGAGATAGAGAGAGAGATCACATTATCAGCAAGCTAAGAGGGATTCTTATTGCCCAATTTTTTAAAAAAACTTTCAAAAATTATAAAAATGGAGGGATTTTTATTGCTTAGTGGTTCATGAGATTTTAGTCTTGTTAGCATACATACTCTCACAAGTAAGCAAGAGCTTACAAGACAATTTTACCCTAGCAAGGGAGCCTATAATGCAAGTTAGTACTACAAAGAATTGACAAGACGGTTTTACCCTAGTAAGGGAATGCATTTTAGTATGAGCAATTATAAATTTCTCAAATCCTAAGGCCCATGAACCATAATTTAACCCATTAAAGATTTAAGTGGGTTAGTGAGTAGAGTCATGATTGTAGATGGTCAGGCTAAAAGAGACTCTTAGAGAGAATATGCTTACTAAAAAACTTGACTCACCAAGAATCCACTTACTCAAGTAGATGACTCATGGTGATAAATCTTATTTGAGAGAAAGAATATTCTTGGTGAGTCAAGTTTTTGAGTAAGTGGACTCTTGAGTAAGTGGATTCTTGGTGAGTCAAGTTTTTGAGTAAGCTCAACTCATCAAGAGTCCACTTACTCAAAAACTTGACTCACCAAGAATCTGCTTTCTCTCAAATAAGATTTATCACCATGAGTCTACTTGATGATGAGCATATGATAAATTTGACCTAATCATATCCTCTAACTAGAGATATTCAGTAATGACATCAAGATATTTGTGTGGAATGATATGAGTAATTGGTGTGAATGTAATTAAACTTCCTCAATCTGTGTTGGGTTGTTAGTTGACCCTTGAATGTGATTGACTTTGAATTTGGTGGTTGACGGAACGAATCGATGTGGTCATTAATTGCACACCGATTCGTGTCAAAAATAAATCCTAATCTACCAATTTAATGATTTCATTACGAATTGAGGGGTATAATGGTAAATAAGTGTCGAATCCACGGAGAAATAAGGGATTTTCTAAAAAGACCTTTTTGGAATTTGATCAAATCGGACAATGAATTGGTGATAGAAATTAGGAAAAATGGTAGATTTAGAAAGATAACTCAAAGACGAATCCACGGAATAAAAAATCACTCGATTTGGATTAGTATTCGCGGAGAAATCAAAGAGCGAAGTGGAGAGAAATTTCTGAAAATCGGAATCGCGAATTAACCAAAATGAAAGATGAAATTAAACTAAATTACGATCCTAAATTACAAATTGATGATACATGACAAAAGATTAGAGGGAAAACACGTAATCTAACCCGAGATAATGATCGAAATGATCTAATTAATCGCCGGATTCAAGGCTTTTCATTCCGCGATTTTGAAAACGAGTGTCGGTGTGCAAGAGTCGAATTCTCCTTAATCGATCGACGAAATCTCTCTTTTAATCACTTCGTGGAGGCGGAAATGTGTCTAGAAGAGATTAGAAGGGAGAGATTCAAGGATTGAAGAGTGTATATAGATCAATTTAGCGAAATCATCCAAGAATGCATTACAAATTCGAAGAACATCTTAATTTATAGGCGATTTGGGCGTAACCGTCCGATGGGGTGCTTCATCAGCGATCAACGGCTCTGATTGATCGCAATAATGCGAATCGTTACCATTATATCGCAGCCGTTGGATCTCTGATCGAGCGTTCAAATGAAACCACGTGATCACGCGATATAAAATGTCGTGAAACGATCGCCGTTGGATCGCGATCTAACGCCTCAGATGCATTTTCGAGCGCTTTAATCTCGACCGTTATAACTCTTGCGATCAACGGTCGAGATTAAAACGATCCGGTGTACCCCAATTAAGCCACGTGTGCCTACCAATTTAAGTGAAGATCGACGGCTGAGATTCTTCACACGATCAAACGCTCCACAGGCTGCCACGTCGTCTCCAGATCTTGACCGTTGATCGCGATGAGATCGAACGATCCAGATTACGCCACGTCACCTGCGCGCTATTAATAAATCAAAAAATTGATTTTAAATTAGAAAATTAGATTTTTAATTCTGGAAAATCCTTAGAAATTCATTAAAAATTCAGAAAAATTCCAAAAAAATTAGAAAATTCATAACTTTCAAAATATAACTCCAAATTAATCCAGATTTTTTTATTGGATCTGAAATTCAATTATCTATCATTATAAAAAGTCAAAATATTTAAATAACAAGAGATTTAATTTCTATTTCAAAAATACATTCATTTCTTTAAGATTTTAACTTTAGAAAATTAAATTAATGTTTATAAAAAATGATTTCTCTCATTATTTAGCTTTAAAAACCACTTATAATCTCAAGTAAAGATGGTTTATAAAATCATTTGTCTTTAATTCATCATAATTAACCCTAAATTAAAGCATTTTGAGATTATAACTTAAAATTGCATGAAATGATAGAAATGCACTCAAAGTATGATAACATGCATGAGAATAGAATATTTTATGCCTTAATTTGCATTAATAATCATGTTTTTGCATGTTAAGATTGCATGTTATAAGTGGTAACCCTTGAACAAAGACTTGCTCTTGTCCTTTATAGATATGTTGTGGCCTATGAGTTAAATGACACTTCTACGTCTATATATATATTCATTAAAATAAAATCTATTCATTACTATTACTTTGGGGTGTGATATTTATAATGAAGTTCATAGGCATATATAATGACTTAGTGAATTATAATGAGATCATAATACAAAAATCATTAGTATTTAAACATATGTTTTGAATATTCCTATTTGAAAAGAATACAATTGGTTTTTAGGAAGATTAGCCTTAAATTATTTTGATCAAAACATTGAATATAAAAAAATATATTGAATTGAATGTTCAAAACATTTAGACACCAAGAACATTTGATCATATCATCTAGTATGTATGAGAAAACATACAAGGTTTCCTTGAGAGAGTCCTTGAATCTATTCGAGTATATAGAGTATATTAGAACTCTCTTATGGAAACTTTCGATCATCGATTACCATGTACATATAATTCTTCATCCGCATGAGACTCATGAATGACTTAGGATATGGTCAACTGTCAAACCCTAATCATTCACTCAAGTTAGTATTAATGCATGAAGAAAATCATCGTGAACTTTGATAATTCTACTACCTTGGCCAAGGATTTCATTGATCTCATTCCTTGAATTGATCTCATCAAATACCCTAGGTGGATCATCTCATCTTGACCACGCAATTATCTTCGTGGACTTCATGAATCAATATTGAATATATGACGTTTTAGAGCTCCCGTGGCTAGGGATGTGTAAGTCATAATCAAAACACAATCAGTCATCCGCAAGATGTCTTTGGTGTCTCAAGTTAAAGGACCATATACACAACCCTGTCATGAATCAACCTGATTAGCGGTTAAGTATAATACCATTCAAAGATTCATATGGATCAATTCAGTGAACTCTTTTTCCAAAGAGCACTCACTATCTATATTTATTGTCTCCACACCGATGGCTACAAGACAAGCCATACTCATCATATGAGTCGGATCATATAGTGTAATTCTTTCTCAATAATTCGATGTCCCTCTCGAATATCCCACAAATAGGAATGTTTATAACATATACTTAAAGACTAGTGATCATTGTATTATGATCTCATCATAATTTATTTAGCCATTACATATGCTCATGGACTTCATTGTAAACATCAAACATGAATGACAATGAATAAATTTCATTTCAATGAACATAAACAGGATACATGGAAGTGTGATTTCTTATAGACCATAGAATATCCATCAAATACTAGATAATAGCAACATGGGATGTCCAAGAGGCTGGGGAGGCAATCTACACAACAAAAATGGTGAGAAGAGTTAGAAAATTCTAGCGGATGGAGATCTTGATGACAAGATGAATAAAAAATCTATTGAGAGATGTCCTTCCTAGAGAGAGAGAGAGAGAGAGAGGAGGAGGAGGAGAATCTATCATTCTCTTTCTTTTTTCTTTTATTGTCTTCAGCCCTAAGTCTAGATTTAGTATGTTCAATACATAAAAATAATAAAAATACTAAGAATATGTTTATATACAAAAAATGCTAAGAATATATGTATATATAAATAATTCTAAGAATCTACTAATATCTTATCTATATACTAGACATATAGACTGAATCTTAATATTGAATAATAAGATAATATATCAAAATGATAATATACTTATATGATATATGATGTATATTGAGTATAACCATTGAGGAAGGACAGCCTAACTATGCCAAGGAGGGGGCAAATATTCCCTTCAAAAAAAATTTCACACACCTTCTTGTTGACACTTGCGCTTCCTCATGTAATATGCATCACATTCAAAAAAATCCATGCTTCTTAGAAATATCAAACAGAAGCAATGCTAATTGATTTTTTTGCTTCTTGATGTGATGTCGATTGCTTCCTCACTTCATGTGTGTCACACCTTGGCCTAAAAAATTAATTCTTCAATGTCCAATATCGACTCTCCTATGCACAAGAAAAAAAAATGACTAGGGTTTCCCAACCTCTTGTATGAGTAGAAAACCCACTAATAACATGCAATTTACACATGAAATTATATGATTATTAATGCAAATTAAGTCATAAAACATTCCATTCTTATGCATGTTATCATACTTTGAGTGCATATCTATCATTTCATATCATTTTAAGTTATAATATCAAAATGTATTATTTTAGGGATAATTATGCATAATTAAAATAATATATTTTAAAATAGATTATTTCCATATATACTTGAGATTATAATTGGGTTTTAATGTTAAATAATAAGAGAAAATACTTTTTAAACACTCATTTATTATTCAAAGTTTTATTTTCTAAGAGAAATTAGTTTTTTTTTATTCTCTGGTTATCTATTAAATTTTACTTTTTAAAATTATAGATTATTAAATTTTTTATCCAAAAAACAAATTTAGATTAATTTGGAGTTGTATTTTGAAAGTTATGAATTTTTTAATTTTAAGGGATTTTTCTACAATTTTATGAATTTTTTTGAATTTATTTTAGATTTATTTAGATTTTTAAAAATTAAAAAATTAAGTTTTTATCGCATCCTAACATGTCTGCTGATGCAGCGCTAGGATGGCGTGTCATCACGTGGTGCATGTGTGTGTAGACGTGTACATGTGTGTGCGTGTGTGTGTGCATGTGTGTGCAAGTGTAATTAGCGGGTTAAGTATCCATTAAGGGTTTTCGCTAACCCATTATATGCACTTTAGTTACATATCCATCTGATTGCATTTATTTTTTTGTGTGGGACTATCTTTTTATATCTTCCCATGTGACGTGGCAAGCCTAGAATCATTCAATTGACACGAATTAATGCGATTTAATCTCAGCCCCTCATTTTCACTTAAGTGAGGGGGGTCGTGGCAGGTTGATTGGGCTCCAATAGAAATGCCTTGGACAGCTCATTAGTCTTCTAAACACCTATTTCAAATGATCTTGCTTCTCTTCTCTTGCTTGTAGGTTCCTGAAATCGAGGAGAAAAGAAAAAATCATGTACAAAAGTTCTTCTTGATGTACTAATTGATGGATATTATGTGGCCTATAAGCCAATCACACTTTCATGTATCTTATTTATGTTCATTGAAATGAAATTTATTCATTGTCATTCTTGTGTGATGTTTGCAATGAAGTCCATGAGCATGTGCAATGACTAAGTGAACTATGATGAGATCATAATATAGTGATCACTAGTCTTTAAACATATATTTTAAACATTCCTATTCGTGGGATATTTGAGAAGGACATCGAATTATCCAGAAAGAATAACACTATCTAATCCATCTCATATGATGAGTATGGTTGATCCTATAGCCATCGGTGTGTAGACACTAAGGATAGATAGTGGGTGCTCTTTGGAGAAAGAGTTCACTGAATTGATCCGTATGAATCCCTGAATGGTATTATACCTAACTGTCAATCAGGTTGATTCATGTCATGGTTGTGTATGTGGTCCTTTGACTTGAGACACCAAAGACATCTTGTGGATGGATGATCGTGTTTTGATTATGACTTGCAAATCCCTAGCCACGGGATATCGAAAACTTCATATATTGGATACGACATGAAGTCCACGAAGATGATTGTGTGGTCAAGATGAGATCATCCACCCTCGGTATTTGTGGATATTGACTCAAAGGAATGAGATGCGATGAAATCCTTGGTCATGGTAGTAGAAATATCGAAGAAGGAGTTCTCGATGATTTCTACATGCATTAGTACTAACTTGAGTGATCGATTAGGGTTTAACAGTTGACCATACCCTAAGTCATTCATGAGTCTAATGTGGATGAAGGATTATACATACATGGTAATCGATGATGGGAAGGTTCCATAAGTGAGTTCTTACATACTCCATATCTCCTAGTGTAAGTGGTGTAGCTTGGCACCCAACGGGCTGGTAACTCAACCTATTGATTGGGTTAAATCGATACTTGATTAATTAATCTATATGTAGATGTGGATAATTAATTAAGTTTGACCAATAAGGTGTTATTTGGTTTATAGAGTTATTAACTAGCGAGATATATGGACCTAGAGCGTCACACATATAAGGTTTATGGATGTTGGTGGATATAGACATAATTATGAGGGTTTTTATGAAAAAACCTCATACCAAATGTCTGTAAATAAGGAGAGAACGACCACAACTCAAGGTGCCCATGCAAGCCTTGTGAGAATTCTCTCCTTTCTTCTCTTTCTCTCTTGGTGAAGAGCTTTGAAGAGGAGATCCAACCATCCGGAGACCGTGTGGATACCGCTAGAGGCTAGACACTTGAATAGCTTCAAGAACTCCTTCAAGGAAACCTGTAAGTATATTTTCTCATTCATACTAGATGATAGGGTCATCTGTTCTTGGTGGCTTGGCATTTTGAATGTCCGATTCAATGTTTTTCCGCTGCACTTAATGTTTTGATCAAAATTTTGGAAAGTTATCAACCTCAGATCTTATCACTAATAGCATAAAATTATTAACTCATGAAACATTGGATATGTTCACGAGTTAATTGAGTTAAGTAAAAGAAATTCTTAGGTGTTTATAAATACTTTTTATGTTTTTATCACACCCCTCAACTTAAGGATTTCTAGTCCCTAGCAATGGTTAGATAAAGAAAAATATTAAGCCTAACTGAGTAGTAAATATATCTTTGACATCATTCTTTGACGAATCGAGACTGCGACGTTGTTGAAAACAAGCGATCAAGAGTCAAAATTAATACCAAACTCACCAATTTTAGGAAATAAACACGAATTGAGGGGTATAGTGGTGAATCAGGGTCAAATCCACAGGAATTAAGGTAATTTCGATGGATCTTTTCGAATTTGATCAAATCGGATGATGAAATGTGGATATAAATTAGGCAAGTTAATATGTTTGGAAAGAGGACTCGAAGACACATCCACGGAATCAAAAATCACTGGATTTGGATCTGATTTCCCGGAGAAATCATAGAATGAACAGGAGAGAAATTTCAGAAAAATAAAATTACGAAAAACTGAAATTAAAATTGAAATTGACTCAAATTACGATTCGAAAATGATATCTAAAGCTATTCGAAGATAGATTAGGATGAAACACGATCCCTAACCTAAGATTGTACTTGAATTGATTCAATTTAGTCGCCAGATCAAGGCTTTTCATCAAAATTCAGAAAACGCGATCATTGATGTTGACGCATCGATTTCTTCCTCGTCTCTCCACGAAATCTCACTCTCAAGAACTCTATGGATGTGGAAACGAGTCTAAAAGTGATTGGAAGTAAGAGATTCAAGGGATTGGGTGTCTAAACAGTTCAATTAACTCAAATTGCCGTGGAATGTTTTACAATGTCGAAGAACATCTCAATTTATAGGAGAAATTGGGCTTAACCGTTCGATTGGCATTTAATCTTCGATCAACGGCTCTGATGAAACGCTCGGATGCGAATCATTATGATTAAGTCATGGCCGTTGGATCTCTGATGAACTGCCGAGATGTTGCCACGTCGTGCACGTTATAAATAATGCATCAAACGTCCGCCATTTGATCTTGATTGGACGCTCAGATGCGTTTCCGTCGGTTTTAATCTCAACCATTATAACTCCTTAGATCAACGACTGAGATTGAATCATTTTAAAATGATTCATAGACAAATCAAATGGCACCACGTACCCCTCCCCTTAAGTGACGATCAACAATTGTGAGTTAATCGCGCGATCGGACGCTCCACGTGCTCCTACGTCATCTCCTACCTTTGATTGTCAATCGCGATTGATCGGACGCTCCATGTGCTCTCACGTCATCTCCTGCCTTTGATTGTCAATCAGGATTGATCGGATGCTCCAAATTACCCCACATCACCTGTGCGCTTATAAAAAACTGAAAAATCTATTTTTAATAAGAAATTTTGATTTTCAATTCCGAAAAATCCTTCAAAAATTCAAAAAAATTCAAAAAAATCCCTAAAAATTAGAAAATTCGTATCTTTCAAAATATAACTCCAAATTAATCCAAATTTATTTCATTTGATCAAAAATTAAATTATCTATCATTCTAAAAAGTCAAATTTAATAAATAACAAGAGATTTAATTTCTATTAAAAAAATATACTCATTCCTTTAAGATTTTAAAACTTAGAAAATAATATGAATGTAAATAAAATAATTTCTCTTATTATTGAACATTAAAAACTAATTATAATCTCAAGTAAAGATGGATTATGAAATTATTTATCTTTAGTTCATCATACTTAACCCTAATTTAATGTATTTTGAGATTATAATGGCTTTTTCATA
Organism: Lemna minuta; assembly: GCA_024174645.1. Taxonomy (NCBI): domain Eukaryota; kingdom Viridiplantae; phylum Streptophyta; class Magnoliopsida; order Alismatales; family Araceae; genus Lemna; species Lemna minuta. The sequence goes on from CM044109.1 coordinate 4,445,905, forward strand.
GAATGATAGATAAACACTCATAAATATGATAACATGCATAGGAATGGAATCTTTTATGCCTTAATATGCATAAATAATCATATATTATCATGTCTAATTGGCATGTTATCACACACCCCCCAACTTAAGGATTGCTAGTCCCTAGCAATGGTTAGATACAGAAAAATATTAAGCCTAACTAAGTTGTAAAGATATCTCTGCCATCATTCGCTCAAGCAACTTACACTTCAAGTGGGTAGGAAGAAGGCGTTGATTTAAGTTCTTCCTAAGCACCAAATAATTTCCACGATGTGGTGTAAAGTCTCATTCATAAACCATGTGTCCTTTGAAGGGTTTAAAGCTGAGCTCCCCTAAGCCCTTTGAATTCTCATCCCCCTCATCCTCCCTTTTTGTCCAAAAGGTACGCAAAGCCTTGGTCATCGCTATAAGGATTGGGATAGGCAGATAAAGAGTTAAATAAAGATGCCTTGAGGCTTGACTACAATACATGCAATTTCATAACTTGCCCTTGAAGTCTTTCTTTGGACTTTAAAGCTTTAAAATTGGGGATTCAAACTTGATACTTTTTTATTGATGCTTTCTCTTTGACTTTGGAATTTCATAAGTTTTCTACCCCGCTCTTTTATCCTTGCTCCTTTTTTTTAAGGAGCTCCATACTTTTTCAGCTGCAAACCAAGGACTTAAAAGATAATATACCTCTAAGTTTCTTGGGGAGATGAGGGTATTTGTACCTAAGGACCTTGGCAATCTCAAGCCTCCCTACAAATGGACACATATATTTGAGGTCAATGGACTCATTGAATCTAATCTTAGGAAGACACATATAATCACTGTCATTTCCCCCACAAAGGGATATCTTGAGCTTCTACACTGAAGTGGAGTATAGGGGAGGATGTCTAAGATAGTAATTCTACTTAGATAGGTTTGTGGTGTTAATCTACTTCAATTCATGCACCTCAAAAATTTCAATTTTCTAAACTACAGCTATCCCCCATTCTGATGGGATCTGAGGTCGATAACTTTCCAAAATTTTAATCAAAACATCAAGTGCAGCGGAAAAACATTGAATCAGACATTCAAAATACCAAGCCACCAAGAACAGATGACCCTATCATCTAGTATGAATGAGAAAACATACTTACAGGTTTCCTTGAAGGAGTTCTTGAAGCTATTCAAGTGTCTAGCCTCTAGCGGTATCCACACGGTCTCCGGATGGTTGGATCTCCTCTTCAAAGCTCTTCACCAAGAGAGAAAGAGAAGAAAGGAGAGAATTCTCACAAGGCTTGCATGGGCACCTTGAGTTGTGGTCGTTCTCTCCTTATTTACAGACATTTGGTATGAGGTTTTTTCATAAAAACCCTCATAATTATGTCTATATCCACCAACATCCATAAACCTTATATGTGTGACGCTCTAGGTCCATATATCTCGCTAGTTAATAACTCTATAAACCAAATAACACCTTATTGGTCAAACTTAATTAATTATCCACATCTACATATAGATTAATTAATCAAGTATCGATTTAACCCAATCAATAGGTTGAGTTACCAGCCCGTTGGGTGCCAAGCTACACCACTTACACTAGGAGATATGGAGTATGTAAGAACTCACTTATGGAACCTTCCCATCATCGATTACCATGTATGTATAATCCTTCATCCACATTAGACTCATGAATGACTTAGGGTATGGTCAACTGTTAAACCCTAATCGATCACTCAAGTTAGTACTGATGCGTGTAGAAATTATCGAGAACTCCTTTGATATTTCTACTACCTTGGCCAATGATTTCATCGCATCTTATTCCTTGAGTCAATCTCCTCAAATACCGAGTGTGGATGACGAAGCGTTTTATGCGGTCGTTAAAACACACAAATGTCGGTCAAACAAAATTTATAATACCGAACTCACAATGACAAAGATATAAAATCAAGTAAAGTGTAAGTATCGGGTCGATCCACAGAGAACAAGGCTGACTTTTATTGCAGAGTTGACTTGGTCAAACTTAGGCTTACTTAAGATTTTAAGATGTGGAAATGAGATTTTATAAATAGAAATGATATAAATATATTCGATAGGATATTTTAAGAATTAAGATCTCTGATTTGACAGAAAAATGTCAAAAGTCAAGGTCAAAGCGTTGACTTTGACCAAAAGTTGACTTCTGTAAAATCATATAATAAAAAGGGGTCAGAAGATTACAAAAATGATATATTCATAATCTTTAGTGAAAAATGGAATTTATTGATATAAAATTCATGATTTTTCGATAAGAAATGGATTTATTATGAATTATTGAAAATCAAAGATCAGAAAAATCGTGAAATGAACACTTTAGAGAAAATCTTCAAATTGACTTATCAAATGATATCCAAATCTTGCAATATATCAATCGAAAGCTAACAACTAGAGGATTCCAAAAAGACGAAAATTATCAAATTTCAATTTATATTTTGAAAGTAATTGATCCCGAAGTCAATGCCCAAATTCAGATTGAAAATGAACAGTGGTTGGTTAGATGTTAAATTGAGGGGTCAAATGATTTTAGAATTCAACGAAGTTGCTATCCACGAAAAGCTGATGAAATAAAAAATCTAATGAAGCTAGAATCAAGTGATTCAGAATTATAATCAAATAGATATCCTATTTTCAAAATCAGCAAAAATTCGGACTGAAATTGGGTAAAATTGAAGAACACAATTACTTAAAACACAAAATTAACGATCTAAAACTAATCAAAACTCAAATTACCGTTAGATAATCGATCGAATCTCACTGCTAACCTGATTGCCACAAAGATGGGGCTTCAATTCAAGCGGATTGAAGTGAATTTGTACGGTTTCTTCCTCGCGAACGTTCGGCGTTCAAGGGGAAAATTCGATGAAATCAAACGATTAATCATGACGAATCTTGCTCCAGTCGGATCGCGATCAAGTTTAAACGTAGGGGAATCATGATGAACTCAAGATCTTCCTTCAAATTTGCTTAATTTCTTCATGAATCAATCAAGAGTTAAGAAACAAAGAGAAGAACATCGACTTTTAAAGAGAAATTTCCGCAAGAATTGCGGACCGTTTGATCCGGTGGAAGGGCGATTTATGGCCATGATCACACGACAATCGGTCCACGATCGCACGGCAATCGAGCCATGATCGCGCGGCGATCACGGTTCATGATCTCTCTTAATCCCGCCGTCTGATTTCTATCACGTGTCGAGGTGAGTCCACGTATAGCCCACCAATCACATGATCACGCGATTTGATCTTGTGCGTCCGATTGTTTCACTTACGCGATCAACGGTGTCCAATAACACATGTGCTTCTGATGGCTATCGGGTGGACTCTGGTCCACTTGATCGACGCGCCTTACGTGATGCGATTTGCATCCAACGCACGCAAAGCATCCACGTCACATGCATTTAAAACATTAAACGAGACATAGTCCCACACAGAGAAAAACGAGGAAATTGGGGCGTAAAAAAGGTAGAGGGGCAATAAGCACTTGTGTTACCACCCCAATAATCTTACCAGGGCCCACTAACCCGTGGGCCCTTCACCTGCCAGCCCCCCTGCCACGTGGCGCCACCCGGGCATCCGCATGGATTCGCGTGGCCGCTGTCACGTGTTCGCACCACCTGTGGCGCCACTGCGCGTCGCGTGGGCCTCGCGGCTCTACAACGTGGCCTTGCGTGTCGTGTTGCATCCGTGCGGGTCCCGCGCTCAACGTCGGCCATGTGGTCCTGCGGAATTAAAACCCCCTTTTCACGATTTTAATTACGAAATAACATGTATAAAATCTATAAAAATCAAATTAAAATCTGAAAAAAGTCAAAATTTTCAAAAATTCATAACTTAAGAAATACAACTCCTTTTTAATCCAAATTTTCTCCATTGGATCACAAATTTCTCACTTTTTAATATCATGACTTCTAAAAATATAATTAAAACAAGAAAATGAGATGGAGTGAAAATAATATCAAGTCTTTCATTAAGAGTTCCTTCTTTTAATCATCCAATCATTCTTTCCTTGGAATTACTTCTTTTAATCATCTCCTAAAGTCAAAGTAAATCAGGGAAAATACTTAATTCGTATTAATTTAGCCTTGTAAAAAGATTAATCATCAAGAAAGCACATAATTAATCCTAATTTATGCATAAATATGAACTTTAGTAGAATGGCATATCAATGGAGAAAATTCATAAAAACTATGATAACATGCATCATATTCACATAAAATAAGCATGAATATGCATTAAATAGGGTAAGAATTTAAGTTATAAATGCATGTTATCAGTGGATGATCCCATCTTGATCACACAATCATCTTCGTTGACTTCATGTCGTATCCAATATATGACATTTTAGATATCCCGTGACTAGGGATTCATACGTTATAATTGACGAGACGAGACCGCGAGGTCGTTGATTTCACGCGGTATCGCGTCAAAAATTATTCCAAACTTACCAATTTTAGGAAATTCACTCGAATTGAGGGGTATAATGGTAAATATGGGTCGAATCCACAGGGAATTAAGGAATTTCTTAACGTAATCTTCAAATTTGATCACATCGGACGAGAAATTGATGGTAAAAATTCGTGAAAATGGTATTTTAAG
>CM044109.1:4451023-4959035 GCA_024174645.1 Lemna minuta
TGTGTCACACCTTGGCCTAAAGAAATTAATTCTTCAATGTCCAATATCGACTCTCCTATGCACAAGAAAAAAAATTACTAGGGTTTCCCAACCTCTTGTATGAGTAGAAAACCCACTAATAACATGCAATTTACACATGAAATTATATGATTATTAATACAAATTAAGTCATAAAACATTCCATTCTTATGCATGTTATCATACTTTGAGTGCATATCTATCATTTCATATCATTTTAAGTTATAATATCAAAATGTATTATTTTAGGGATAATTATGCATAATTAAAAGAATATATTTTAAAATAGATTAAGAATTTAAGTTATAATCTCAAGTATATATGGAAATAATCTCAAGCACATGCCATGCATTTATAACTTAAATTCTTATCCTATTTAACTCATATTCATGCTTATTTTATGTGAATATGATGCATGTTATCATAGTTGTTATGAATTTTCTCTATTGGTATGCCATTCTACTAAAGTTCATATTTATGCATAAATTAGGGTTAATTATGTGATTTCTTGATGATCAATCTTTTTGTAAGGTTAAATTAATAGGAATTAAGTATTCTCGTTAATTTAGTTTGACTTTAATAGATGACTAGAAGATTTAATTTCAAGAAGAGAATGTTGGATGATATAAAATAGACTTCTTAAAAAATTATTTATGTTTATTTTAAATTCATCCTATATGATTCTTTTAATTTGTATTTTTAGATGGCATAATATTAAAGATGAAAGAATTTGTGATCCAAGAGAGAAAATTTGAGTTAAAAAGGAGTTATATAAATCGATTTATGAATTTCTAATTTTTTTAGAATTTATGGATTTTATTTGATTTTTCAGGATTTATTTAATCTTGCGGGACCCCCGGAGGTGACGCGGCGCGATGCAGACACATGGTGGGGCCATGTAAGCCCACATGGATGCCTACGTGGTGCCTACGTGGCATGAACAATGATATCGGACGGACAAGATTAAATGGCGCAATCGGACGATCGGGATTAAATCGTGCAATCGGACAGTCGGGATTAAATCGCGCAATTGGACGGTTGAAATCACACGGAGTGGAATCCGCGTCATGGGCCACGATCCAACCAATTACGCGTGATCTGACGGCTGAAATTCAACGGAGTGAAATCCGCATCACAAGCCACCGATTTCGCGCGATCCAACGGCTAAAATCACACAGAGTGAAATCCGCGTCGTGGGCCACGATCCACCAATTTCGCACAAACTTCTCTATAAATAGATGTTCTCTCCCTTTGTAAACTAAACTTTTGATCGATTCGTGAAGAAATTAAGCAAATTTTGAGGAAGGTCTTAAGTTCTTCGTGATCCTCTGCTTCCTAGAGTTTAATTCCGCAGCCATTGAAGTATGATAATCACGAATTAATCACCGGATTTCATCGAATTTTCCCCTTGAATTTCGAACGTCAGCGAGGAAGAAATCGAGCAAATTCGCTACAATCTGCATGAATTGAAGTCCCATTCTTGCGGCAATCGGGTTAGTAGTGAGACTCGATCGATTATCAGGTGGTAATTTTAGTTTTTATTAGGATTAAATCTTTAATTTTGCAAATTAGTTCTTAGTATTCTTCATTTTTCCCAAATTTTAGTCCAAAATTTTTCTGATTTTGAAAATAGGATATCTCTCTAATTATAATTTCAAATCACTTATTTTTGTTTCATTGGATTCCTCTTTTCATCAGCTTTCCGTGGATAGCAAATTCCTCAAATTCCGAGTTCATTTGACCCTTCAATTTAACATTTGACCAAGTACTGTTCATTTTTTATCAGAATTTGAACGTTGACTTTCGGGGTCAGTTACTTTTAAACTACAAATCAGAATTCGATCATTTTTGTCTCTTTGGAATCCTCTGGTTCTTAGCATTCCGTTGATATAAAAATTGCAAGATTTGGATATCATTTGACTAGTCAATTTAAATATTTCCTCTGAGGTGTTCATTTCAGGGATTTTTGGATCTTTGATTTTCAATAATTCATAATAAATCCATTTCTTCTCTAAAAATCACCAATTTTATATCAATAAATTTCATTTTCTCTCTAGTTTCCAAATATATAATTTTCGTAACCTTCTGACACCTTTTAATTCTCTGATTTTATAGAACTCCGTCTCTTATTTAGTATATTTATATTGTTTCTATTCATAACATCTTATTTTTACTTCTTTTAAACCTCTTTTAAACCTAAGTTTGGCCAAGTCAACTCTGCAATTAAAGTCAACCTTGTTCTCTTTGGATCGACCCGATACTTACACATTACTTGATTTTCTATCTTTTTCTTTGTGAGTTCGATTTTATAAATTTTGTTTGACCGACGTTTTTGTGTTCTAACGACCGCACGAAAACGCTTCGTCAATCATCCATCCACAAGATGTCTTTGGTGTCTCAAGTCAAAGGACTACATACACAATTATGACATGAATCAACTTCATTGACAATTCGGTATAATACTATTCAGGGATTCATACGGATCAATTCAGTGAACTCTTTCTCCTAGGAGCACCCACTATCTATCCTTAGTGTCTCCACACCGATGGCTATAGGATCAGCCATACTCATCATTTGAGATGGATTAGATAGTGTTATTCTTTCCGGATAATTCGATGTCTTTCTTGAATATCCCACGAATAGGAATGTTTAGAACATATGTTTGAAGACTAGTGATCACTATATCATGATCTCATCATAATTCACTTAGTAATTGCACATGCTCATGGACTTCATTGTAAACATCACACAAGAATGACAATGAATAAATTTCATTTCAATGAACATAAACAAGATACATAAAAGTGTGATTGGCTTATAGGCCACATAATATCTATCACCTTCTTGTATGGCATTGTCCTCAATGGCATGTGACTATATAGAAGCATGGAAGGATGTCACCTGATATTTGAAGGGCATGAAGGGAAGCTCCAAGTTTGGGTCTTCTTGTCTACTGTACCCCTTTTGTTCTTCACCTGCACGACAATACCTCCTTGCTGGTTTCACCTTCATGCTTGTTTATGGAGCTTTTCTTATACACCATTGAAAACAAAAACAATGAAAGGAAAACAATATGGCATTGGTTAGCTTGGGTTGCCTCCCAAGCAGCGCTTAGTTTAGAGTCCTTAGCTAAACTTCAAAATATTGGTGATCTTTTAATACAATTGTTTCCTGAGATGGGATACCTTCATGATCCAAGTAATGCTTTAGTTGCTGCCCATTCACCACAAAGGTAATTCCATTATTAGGATCTAGTATCTTCACTTTTCCATTATCCATAACATGAATCACAATATAAGGCCCATCCCATATTGATTTTAATTTTCCAGGAAATAATGTCAAACGTGAATTATATAACCATACTTTTTGGTCCTTAACAAAGTTCTTTCTCCTTATATGCTTGTCATGGTAGTTTTTTATTTAATATTTTTAAATCTGGGAGCTAATGTATGACTCATTACTTAATTCATCAAGCTCACTAAGTTGAAGGAGACAATTTTTACCAGCCTCCTAGAGATTCATGTTCAGCTCTCTTATGGCCCAATAGGCTTTATGCTCAATTTCAACAGGTAAATGACATGCTTTTCCAAAATTTAGCCTATAAGGGGACATTTCTATAGGGGATTTATATGTTGTCCTATAGGCCCAAAGTGCATCTTCTAATTTCATTTAGGGAAGGGCAAAGACCGACCGAATGTCAGTCAATCGAACTGAATCGAGATCGTCGGTCCCACAAAATGGGCCAGACCGGTCTTAGTCCACTTTCGATCCGGTCCTCTAAATTATTCGGTCTTGGACCGAATAATTTTTAAAGGACCGTCTCTTCTCTCTCCTCATTCCCACATTCCTGCAAGAAGAGGGCAAAATCCAACCATGAATCTTCATCATTCGTCCATCTTTTTCAGCGTCTGCATCACGTTTTCCATCTCGCCCATGTTGCATACTTTTTATAGGTGACTTCCTATTCTTTAGCAAGTTCTTTTGCTTCTTTTAGTCGTCCGCTTTGGCAGAATGCTGATATAATGATACTATAGGAATATCCATCTGCAATCGAGCACATTCAATAAAAATTGATGATGACAAAATATTTCTTTAGAAACTCAACACTAGAATATCTATTAAGCAAGTGCATTAAAGCAGGGATTAGGAATTTTCTATCTCTCAAGGTGATCTCAGGATTGAGGTTGCAGCCAAGGGAGCAGAAGCGGAAAGGTTCCAGAAGAGAACGAGAGCAGGCCTGGCATGCATTGGCGGCGGATTTGGAAGAGGAGCCAGAGGAGGAGGAGGAAGTCAGCGGCGCTGACGGAACGGCTCCTAGTTGTCGCCTTTCGTTGAGGAAGACCACGCGAGCGTTGTTGATGACGTAACTCAGGGTGATCGCAATCTCTCTCTCTCTCCCTTCTGCCCTCTCTCTCTCTCTTTCTGCGTTGGAGGTGGATGGGTTTATATAGATATAGATATATCTGTAGAACAAAAAAGCAGCAGAAATGTTGAGAATCAATCTAAACCATCGTTTTGAGAGGCAGGTCAGGAGAGGGATGCCAACCCAGCTTGATAGTCATCATGGTCAACTAGGTGGTTTCCTAAATTTGTAAGCCGCCCGAGTCAACAACAAGAGAGTGAGTTGACTTCATTGAAGGTTGAGAGTCAGCAGTGAAGGCTAGAAAAACCACACTTAAATTGACGGCATCTCATTCAACAGTTGAGTGAAGATTGGAGAGTCAACTTTTCATTGGAGGCTATGCCCCTTGACCAAATTGGGGATGCCTTCATTGACAGTATTGATTCAGTGTGGTTTGGGTTGACTTGTTGACGGGCTTCAAGTCTTTGGTGTGTGAATTTATTCTTGCTCCAATTTGATGTATATATTTTTTATTACCTTAATCCTTTTGCAAATTCTTTCTCCGTGGACCGTGATTATATTTTTCTGTAGAGGGGGAGCGAGAGAGCTTCATCGTTGACCCTGATAGAGAGATGGGGGGAGAGAGAGTACATATGATCCTACCACTCCATCTTTGCTGCAACAGTTTGACAACATTTTGAGAGGGAGAATTCAACCCATCCTGATTTTTGACTAAGAATTTTTTTTTATTAATAGACGTTGATATATTTATCTCTTTTCAGGTAAGTATATCCATGGTCAAGAGAGACCAAAGTTAAGACCAAACTGAACCATGACCGAGGTGGACTGAGACCAAGACCAAATTCAGATTTGGACCAAATGGTGTGCCAAAAATCGGACGGTGACAGGGACCGCCCAACCCTAATGTCAATGACCAATCCTTTCTATCAGGCCTTACAACCTTTTGGAGAATCTTCTTAATCTCACGATTGGAAACTTCTACTTGACCATTAGTTTGAGGATGATAACGAGTGGACATTTTATGATTTACACCATTCTTCCTCAAAAGAGCTTTAACTTGAGCATTAATGAAATGTGCTCCGTTATCACTAATAATGGTGTGTGAGCATCCGAACCTAGACAATATGTGGCTTTTTAGGAATTTTAACACTACTTTATTATCACAAGTTATCACACCTACAGCTTCAATCCATTTGGAAACATAATCAACAGCTAGTAGGATATATTCATACCCAAAGGATGGTGGGAATGGTCCCATGAAGTCTATGCCCCAAACATAAAAAATTTCTACTATAATTATTGGGTTTAGGGGCATCATATCCTTAGCTGAAATGTTAGAAGTTGAGTGGCATTCTAAACATCTTTTAAAATACTCATGAGCATCTTTAAATAATGAAGGCCAACAAAAATTGGGTTGTAGTACCTTTGCTGCTATTTTCCTCCCTCAAAAGTGTCCTCCACTTGGTGACAAATGACACATTTGAAGGATATGAGATTGCTCTTCTTCTGACACACATTGTCTCAGCACATTGTCAACTCCCAAACAAAAGAAATAAGGTTCATCCCAAAATTAATTTTTCAATTTGTCAAAGAACACATTTTTATCATGTTTATACCACCATGTAGGAATTTTTCTTAGACACTATGTAATTGACAATGTGGGCATACCCAGGGGAAACTTGTGAGATGGTCATTAATTGTTCATCTAGAAAGGCATCATTTAAGAAATCTTGAGTGTCATGGATGGATGAGAGGTGGTCAGCTACTACATTTTCAAATCCCTTCTTATCTCGTATTTCTAAATCAAATTCTTGTATAGTAAAATCTACCGACTTAACCTTGGTTTGGATTCTCTCTTGCCAAGTAGATGTTTAAGGGCTAAATGATCAGTCTAAATAATGACTTTAGACCCAAGGAGGTATGATCTGAACTTTTCTAAAGCAAACACAATTTCTAGAAGTTCTTTTTCTGTTGTGGTATAATTCTTTTGGGCTTCATCCAAAGTTATAATAGCATAATGGATCACAACTGATTTTCCCTCGAAATGTTGTCCTAAAACAGCCCACATGGCTATGTTTGATACATCACACATGAGTTCAAAAGGTTTTCCCCAAATTGGTGACTGCAAAATAGGGGCTTCACTTAAAGCTTTCTTAAGGGTGTTAAAGGCTATAAGGCATTCCTCTGAGAAGATAAAAGGGGTGTCCTTAACTAAGAGTGAACTCAAAGGTCTTGCAATTTGAGAGAAATCCTTTAGGAACCTACGGTAAAAACTAGCATTACCTAAGAAAGATCTAAGGGCTTTGATATTGTTGGGGGTGGGTAACTTCTCAATAACCTCTATCTTTGATTGATCAACTTCAATGCCTCTTTTACTTACCACATGTCCTAATACTATTCCCTCCTTCACCATGAAATGACTTTTCTCCCAACTTAAGACTAAATTCTTTTCTACACATCTTGAAAGAATACTCCTTAAATTTTCCAAATTTTTTTCAAATGAAGATGCAAAAACAAAAAAGTCATCCATGAACACTTCTAAAAAGTTTCCTACCATATGAGAGAATATAGATAGCATGCAACGTTGAAAAGTTGCTAGAGCATTACATAGTCCAAAAGGGATTCTTGTATATGCAAAGGATCCAAAAGGGCAAGTAAAGGTTATTTTTTCTTGATCCATGGGGTTAATAGCAATTTGATTGTATCCAGAATACCCATCTAAAAAACAATAGTAGTGATTCCCAGCAAGTTTTTCAATGATTTGGTCAATGAAGGGAAGAGGAAAATAGTCTTTTTTATGTAACTGAATTTAGTTTTCTATAGTCTATGCAGATTCGTCATTCCGTTGACAATCATGTTTGTATCTCTTCCCCTTTTTCATTGATGACAACAGTGAGCCCAGTTTTCTTGGGAACCACCTGAATAGGGCTCACCCACTAGCTATCTGAAATAGCATAAATAAAGCCTACATCTAACCACTTTATTATTTTGGTACCGTTGCCGGGGATTTAAGGTGCATGAAATATCAATATTCTTTTCTTTTCTTTTCTTTTCTTTTGTTTCTCTTCTCTATTTTATTTCAGAAAAAAAAAAGAAAAAAATTAGAAAGGTCAACAATACAAAAGAAAATGGTAGTCTTCTCCAATCTATTGCAAAGATCACGATCGAGAGGTAAGCCTAAACTTTGTGCATGCACGGTAGAAGATCATTGAGCCTAAAATCTTTGATCTATGTCAACATTCCTATTCCAAAGCCAAGTATCCCATTATGAATCATCAAGATCAACCCACTCCTATGGCACAGCCTAACACAACAGACCAACCTAAACTCCTTAAAGACTACCTCAAGCCTTCATTGGGGTGGAGACATTTGATAAACCCTCTTGTATCAAAATAGGGATTTTTCAAATCCTTCCAAACTTCTATGGAAATATTAACAAAGATCCCTATGATCATCTCCAAGAGTTTTCTAAGATCTATGCTACCATTAAAGATGTTGATGACTCCCTTAAATTAACACTCTTCCCATTCTCATTAAAGGGAGAAGCTAGCTATTGGTTCTCTAATTTGGAAGTCACCACTTGGACTAAATTTTTTAATGATTTTATCACCAAATTTTATCCTCATGGGAATGCCAACATGATGAGGAAATTGATTATGAGTTTCTCACACAACACTAATGACCAGCTCCATGAATCTTTGAATAGATTTCAAGGACTTTTGAGGAAGTGCCCTCGTCATGGTTTTTCTTGTTGACAACTAGTTCATGATTTTTATGAAGGCAAGGATTATCAGAATAAGCAGATCATAGATGTTTCGTGTGGAGGTTCCATAGCTAGTAAAAGAGAAGATCAAGCCTACCATGTCTAGGAGGAATTAAGTCAAAATTCCTTCAATTGCACTACGTCATCCACATATGATAGAGCTAATGTTACCCTAAAAAAAGAAGGAATATATGAATTAGTGAGACATGCTAACAAGGAATTGAGAGTTGAAGTTTGTGAAATTAGTAAAAAGTTAGAAAGACTCTTGTCAGCCCAAAAACACAGTGCCCCTACCAAATCACCGATCTGTTCGTTTTGTGCGAGTCAAGATCACAATGAGAGTGAATGTGTGTCTTTCCTCAATATGTAGAAAGCGGTGAGTGCCTTTTTAAAACCCAACTCATATAATCCAAGTTGGAGACAACCAAACCTAGTATGGAAGAACCCGCCAAATCAGACATTCTCACTGCCTAAACCCAACCCTAACTTCCAAAATTCTCCAATGTTACAAAATTCTCATGCACCCCAAAACAATTTATCTCAGCAGAATCTTGCACTCCAAACACCTCCAACTTTTCAAAATCCACCCATAGGCATGAAATATCCCCATATGGATTCGACCATCCATGCTCTAAAGGAGCAATTAGCTAGTCAACAGCAAACCCTAGCCCAAACGATGTCACAAATACAAGCCCAAAATCAGATAATCCAAACTATTTCAAAATCAACTTTCTAGTCCAAAGGGCTTACCCCAAGGGCAAAATATAGATCTCAACCCTAGGGGACAACTCCCGAGCCAACCTTTTGCAAATCCTAAGCACCATCCACCTAGTTTCCCTCAGCCCCTCAATAATTCAATGGCTCATAATCAAGCAAGCTTTAGTCAAGGAACTCAAATGGACGAGTTGAAAGGAGTAACCAAACTCAGAAATGGAAAGGCTATTGATAAGCCTGATTTAGAACCTCTAGATTATGAGACACCTGAGAAAGAGAATGATGATACCAAAATAGAATCACCAACAGCAGAAGAAGTCAAATATGAACCGCCTTTACCATTCCCCTCATCACTCTTCCCCGAAACCAGAAACAAATAAGAAGAATGTCAAAGAGAAAGACCTGATCAAATTATTTGAACAAGTTCATATCAACATCCGCTTGCTTGATGCTATTAAACATGTTCCCTCCATATGCTAAATTTCTTAAATCATTATCTACACCCAAGAGGGAAACAAAAACAGTCAATTTGTTTGCAAAGGTCAGTGCTTTCATATTGAATGAAATGTCGAAGAAGAGGAAGGACCATGGAAGCTCCCTAGTCTCATGTAGCATTAAGGGCATGACATTCAATAAAGCGTTATTAGATCTCCGGGCTAGTGTAAACCTCTTACCCACTTACCTCTTTGAAAAATTCAATTTAGGGGAATTGAGACCCACACCTATAGTTTTAGCACTTGGAGACCAATCATTAAATTATTCAAAAGGTTTAGAAGAGGATCATTTCATTAATATAGAAGGATGTTACTTTCCTGCAGATTTCTTGATATTAGATATGACTCCCCCTAAAGACCTGAAGGAAGCCACAATCATATTTGGTAGACCTTTCCTAGCTACTGCCCAAGCTAATATCAATTGTAAAAACATGAATAGTAGACATGTTTTGTGGGGATGAGTAAAATCTCATTGAACATTTTTATGGCAGCAAAATATGCTACAGAAGAAGAGGAGGAATATGATCACATCCAAACTATCATTGAAAAAGTGAATTGGATCAATCAATCATATAAACCTAACTTCACTTGCCTTTAGGAAACCATTTTTCTTGATAGTGGGAACCAATTCCTAAATAGCATCCAAAGTTAGAGCTTAAGGCCTTCCCCAAAAATTAAAACTATGCATACTTGGGCAAGAATGAAACTATGTCAGTAATAATCTCGTCCGACCTCAACCAAGAGCAAGAAATTCAACTCTTAGATGTGCTAAAAGAGTTTAAAGATGCATTAGGATGGAGCATGGCTGCTTTGAGAGGTATAGACCCAAAGGTATGCATTCACAACATTTATTTAGAAGAGAATACTAAACCCACAAGAGAAATGCACAGGAGACTTAATCCTAAAATGAAAGAGATAGTCAAAGAAGAATCGGCGCCTCTCTCCTCGAATGGGTTTAAAAATAAAGGGATAGAGAAAAGGAGGCGGCTTCATCTTTGACTGGGCTCCAATAGAAATGCCTTGGACAGCCCATTAGTCTTCTAAGCACCTATTTCAGATGATCTTGCTTCTCTTCTCTTCCTTGCAGGTTTCTGAAATCAAGGAGACAAGAAAAAATCATGTACAAAAGTTCTTCTTGATGTTATGATGGCATAAAATTATTAACTCATGAAATAGTAGATATGACGATATGTTCACGAGTTAATTGAGTTAAATAGAAGCAATTTCTTAGGTGTTTATAAATACTCTTTATGCTTTTATCAGCAGTATCTAAGTGGATAACGATTCGTTTTATTAAATGGATCAATCCTAGCCGTTCATTTGAGGAGTTATAATGGCTAGGATTAAAAGCGCCATAAGAGAATCTGAAATGTCAATTCATGATCGGACGGACAAGATCTCACTGATCTACTGATAATGGTAATAAGGAGTCGTTGGTAATTCAGGTTTGCGCAATAAATTTTTAAACACCGTTAGACAGATCTATAAACAAGTATAGAAGTGAGTAAAGGGATCGTCCTCAGAGAGCAAGTAATGATTCAGAGAAATTTAGAGGTGATAAATGTTTTTTTAATGTTTTGTCAATCAAGGAAAACAGCTAAGAAGTCAGAAATGAGGATAGAAAAACAAGAAAATCAATAGGAAAGAAGTAGAGATTTTTTTTAGAGTTCTTAATTAAATGAGAGAATCATTCGGAAAGAGAGCGCATATTATGTCTCTAGCTGCGGGCGGTGACCGACGTGCCGAGCATTCTGCAGTTGGACTGCAAGATTTGTGCATTCCCAGTCTGATCTCACTAGTGGCAAAGCAGTGGTCGTGAGGCAAACTTGGGCTTGTGGAAAGGGAAGACAAAGGCGCAACTGTCTAGAGCTCCACCTGGTTGGTTTGAAGAGAAAAGAAAGGCGAAAATGCTGGAGAAGAGGAAGGGATTTTTACTCATCAAAGTTGACCTTAACAGGTTTACAAACTTTGGGAGTGGATTCTCTTGCCTTTCTTGCAAGGTTTCGAGCTGGGACAACCTTATCCTTGTTTTCTCTTTCAGGATACAAATCAGATAAGAAAACTTCCACCATTTCTCTCCAATCCGGATCCCCTTACAAAATGAAGAATACATGGTTTTAAAAGGAATTTGAAGCATTCTCAGCCGTTGGATCTTGGGGGGGGAGGAGGCCAATGATGGCTTGATTTGAGCTCTCCCCTGGATCCGGGAAGCTCAGTCCTCCTCCAATCAGCTTCTATCTTCAAAAATAGCAAAGGAAATTTCAAATACCCTCCCTTCTTTTCCCTCTCTTCAGCTCTTTCCTCTTTTGGATTCTCCTTAATGGTTTGGATCTCCAAGCTTGGTATGCCTTTTTCTCAGGCTGGATCTATGTCCCTAGGATGAAATGGGTCCCTCTGAAGTGTCCTTTGACCTGATTTGATCTTGGCCCAATTCATCACCACCTCCTTGATTTCTTCGATCCAAGTGAACCAATACTCAAAAGGCTAAAAAAAACTCTGTTAGATACTTTCCCCTTGGGCAATAAAGCCAAGTAGGTTTTAAACTTTTAAAAGCATCGATTAACACAATTTATAAGTTCACTTACAGATATCAAGAAGCATTGATTTTCAATTAAACTAAGGTTAAAAGCAACTTAAAGAGTTCAAAATATGCTCAATAAACACGCTTAATAATATAAGTCATGTGATAATTTTTGGAGTTATCACTCACAACGCTCTCTCTTCACGAGATCACGTGGCACGATCCTGATGCTCCGATGAAGATCCAAGGGTCACCACTTAACCATAATGATTCGCCCCTTCAGATTTAATTGCGATGTTAATCTCATCAAGGAGAAAATCCAAAAGTCACTCCCAATTTCAAAACATCATAAAAACTCTCTCTTCGATGGAAAATATATTCTTAGATGTTTCGAGCTGTCAAACTATTTTGACATCTCAATCCTTGAATCTCTTGATTTCTTCCTCTTCTAAACTCATTTTTGCATCCAATGAGTGCTTGAAATCAAGATTTCGTCAAAAAAAGGAGAAATTGCTTCTTGAATGCCTAATTTCATCTTCGAAATGGAAGAATAAAAAGCCCTTGATCCGGCGATAAATTGGATCAATTTGGATTAATTGGATCAATTCAAAATGGAGCTTGAATTTAGGTTAGATTATTTGTTTTCTTCTTAATCTTTCATCTTGTATCATTATTTTTTTATTTTGAATAATAGATTATGTTAATTTTATATTAAATTTTGGTTTTCCTCTTTCCTCCTGATCGATTTTTTACCTAATTTTTGCTCCTTGATTTCTCCGTAAATCTTGATCCAAATCGAGTGATTTTTTATTTTGTGAATTTATCTAGGAGTCCTCTTTTCAAATGTACTAAAATCCATCATTTCTCATCTCAATTCATCATCTAATTTGATTGAATTTTAATAAAATCCTAAAAAATACCTTAATTCGCTATGGATTCAACCCTTATTTATCACTATACTCCTTAATTCATGATTATAACTTTAAATTAGTGAGTTTAGAACGTGTTTTGACACCTATATAGTTTTTGTCAATGATTGCATGAATTTGTCTCGTCACCCTCGAGGTGGAATGAGCAGAGAACCCATGGGGACACAATCTAACAAAGCAATTGGCAGAAAGGGAAACTAGTATAATTTTAAAATCAATTGTCATCCTAGTCCACCTTCAATTTGAGGAATATTAAATCATCAAGAGGCACCTGGAAACATTGTTTGAATTATGTTGATTCAACTAGATCCTCAAAAAATCTCATGGTAGGAATGAAGTAGACCACATGAGATGTTATGATGGAAGGAGATGATGCAAAATTGGACAAGATGACAAAAATCATGAAAAGCATCCCAATTAAGGAAAAATTTGTGGTTGAAGAGAATCAACATGTTCACCTAGATGGAAAGGAGTCAACTGCTTCCACTAAAAATCCTCAAAAACATACGGTGAACAAATAACTCATGAATAAGAAAGAGGACCCATTAAAGGTGAGGATAAAGTATGATCTCAACAGAAATCATTTTCACAATATTTTCCTTGATTATGGGTCGTACTATTTGTAATACACTCACATTATCTATTTGCTCACTTGGAACTCTCTTGGTTCCATGGAAAAGAAAGAGGACCCATTAGAGGTGAGGATAAAGTATGATCTCAATGGAACTCATTTTAACAATATTTTACTTGATTATGGGTCGTACTATTTGTAATACCTTTGATGATACTAAAGCTATATCATATTGTAGATATCATGTCTCAAACACATATTTTATGCCTTATCCATGGAACCAAGAAAGTTCCAGGTGAGCAAATAGATAATGTGAGTGTTTATGTTGATGGACTTCACTTTTGGGCAGATTTTCTTACCTTGGAAGTTAGAACATTTGAGGAAGCCCTATTACTTTGATGGATATTTTATATGGCCTAAAATCTAGTCACACTTCCATATATCTCATTTATATTTATTGTAACAAATTTTAGTCATTATTTTTCAAGTGTGATATTTACAATGAAGTCTATGAACATATGCAATTAGTAAGTTAATTATAATAAGATCATAATACAATAATCATTGGTATTTAAATATATATTCTAAATATTATTATCCAAGAAATATTTGATAAGGATATCAAATTATTTAGAAAAAATCACACTACCTGATTTGACTCATATAATGAATATGATTGATCTTGTGACCATTGGTGTGGAGACACTAAGGATAAATAGTGGGTGCTCTTTGGGAAAGATTCATTAACTAGATTCATATGAATACTTGAATAACATTATTTCTAATTTTTAATTAGGTTGATTCATGTCACATTTGTGTATGCAATACTTTGACTTGAGACATAAATGACATCTTGTGGATGGATGATTGTATTTTGATTATAACTTAAACTTCTAACTATGAAACTTCTAAAATATCAAATATTGGACAGCACATGAAATCCTAGAAGATGAATGTATAGTCAAGATAGGATTACTCCCACACAGTATTTGAGGATCAATATTTGACTCAAAGAAAGAGATGCAATGAAATCCTTGGCCACGATACTTGAAATACAGTGGAAGGTATTCTCGATGATTTTCTCTATACATTAGCACTAACTTGAGTGACTAGTTAGAGTTTTGATAGTTGACCACACCCTAAAGTCATTCATAAATCTCATATAAATGAAGGATTATATATGCATTATAACTGATTATTATGATGTCCTATATGGGCGTTCTCATACGCCTTACGTCTGCTAGATCATGTGGTGCAACTTAGCACCCTATAAGCTAGCAATTCCACATGTTGATTACGTTAAATTGAACCTTAGATAATTAATCTATATGTTGATGTAGTGAACTAATAAAATTATTAACTAAATTTATTGATTTTATGGAGTTATTATCTAGCAAGATTTATGGACCTCAGTTTGAATGCGTGAGAGTATATGGTTATAATGACACTTTTGTAATTCTAAATTTGCTACTCTCTCTCATCTTGCCTATATGTCTCTTTTCTCCTCTATTCTTTTCCTTAATCAAGATCATTATCCCATTTTTAATTTCCACATGGTATCAAAGCCCTAACCTCGGGTTCCTCGTGGCGGCACTAGATCTTCCAATTGTCACTCGCGCGTCAACCTCCATTGCTCCGATGGACCTCTCTGTACTGTCAACATATATCGGTTATATATTTCTCATTTAAGGTCAGATCGACATGAAACTTGTTGCATTAGATTCAGAAGCATCGAAAACATCTATATAAGCCAAAGAACATCACAAATGTGGTCTAAAGCATTCAAACTAGCCTCTTTTGTAGAAAATTGTTAGTTTTTTCGGGTGTCATCTTCAAAAGGTCATATCTTCTTATTCTGTGCTAAAAAAATTTTGTATTATATATCATTGAAAGGAGATTTTTATGATCTAAAACTTGTTGTCTCAATGATCTAAAATATTTTTTGAAAGGATACGTTATGCCTATGAAAACTGACGAGACGAAACCGCGAGGTCGTCAATTTCACGCGGTATCGCGTCAAAAATTATTCCAAACTTACCAATTTTAGGACATTCACTCGAATTGAGGGGTATAATGGTAAATAAGGGTCGAATCCACATGGAATTAAGGAATTTCTTGATGTAAGCTTCAAATTTGATCAAATCGGACGAGAAATTGATGGTAGAAATTAAGGAAAATGGTATTTTAAGAAAGTAGACTACAAATCGATTCCACGGAATCAAAAATCGTCGAATTTGGACTTGATTTCGCGGAGAAATCAAGATTCGAAGTGGAGAGAAAATTTCGAGCATGAAAATGAGCAATTTTAGGTAAATTTTGATAAAATTAACTTCTAAATCCTAATCTAAATGAAAATCAAACACTATAGGAGGGTAAATTAGGAAAACCGCTTCCACTAACTCCAATTAGCGATCGAAATGAGGTGATAAAACTGATTAATCACCAAGAAAATGAAGAACGCGAAGAGGATGTTCATGCTGCGATTTCCTCCGATTTACGCTGCCAAATCTCGATTTCAAAGGCTCAGTGAGTGCGGAAATGGGTGTAGAACACGATGGAATCGAGAGATTCGAGAAGATTGTCTAAACAGATCAATTTGGATTTATTTCAACTCGGATGCTTACAAACGATGAAGAACTAGTCTTTTTATAGGGCGTCATTTCGTAAAAGTCCGATCGTTTCGATCGACGGTTACGATGGAACGGTCCATCGTGGACCGTTTCGAAAATATCGTAGCCATCCGATCGTGATGGACGGTCCAGATGCAACCGTTAGAGATGCGTTTATAAAACGCCTTCAATCTCGCCCGTTGGATCTTGATCTGACGGTCGAGATGCGTCCCGCGCGATTAAATCTCCGGTGGACCATGGGTCCATTTGATCGACACGCGTCGATCGATCGCTCATCCCGATCCAACGTTCTCCATCGCGCCACGTCACCTGCATCAAAAGAAACTCCGTGGAACTTAGTCCCACACGGAGAATATTAAAAGTAGTCGTCGGGTTTATAACACCCAACGATTTATAAGGGTAATAACCCTCCCCATATAGGGCAGGCTAAAGACCCATTTTATATAGATTAAATAAATACATTATATATATATAATGCGCCATGTAGGCGCTGCGCGGGTCCGCGTGGCGCTGCCACGTGGCCTTGCGTGCCATGTCGCATCCACGCGGGGCCCGCGCGCAATAAAACATTTTTTTGCATTTATTTAAATAAATTTAAATCATTTTAAATCGAAAATAAATCTGAAAATTCCGGAAAAAATCCCTAAAAATAGAAAATTCATAACTTTTAATATATAACTCCGAATTAATCCAAATTTCTTTCATTTGATCTGAAATTTAATTATCTATTATTCTAAAAAGTCAAAATTAATAAATAATGAGAGTTTTAAATTTTATTTCAAAAATATATTTATTTTTAAGAGATTTTAACTTAGGAAAATATAAATAAATGTCTATAAATGCTTTCTCTCATTATTTTAACTCTAAAAACATCTATAATCTCAAAATAAAGATGGGTTATTAAATTATTCATCTTCAAATCATTATTATTAACCCTAATTTAAAGTATTTTTGGGAATATAGTGACTTTTCATATAATAATAGAAAAATACATATAAGTATGATAACATGCATGTAAATGAAATCATTTATGCCATAATATGTATTAAAAATCATATTTTATCATGTTAATTTAGCATGTTATAAAAAACTCATGAAAAATCTTTTGAAATTTTGAGAATATGTAATTTTGAGATCTACAAGTTTTCTTTTGAATTTTTTTTATTTGAGTATTGTATAAGGGAGAAATGAATGATTTATCTGCTAGACTTTTGGGGATGTCACAATCATAGTTCTTGATTTCCTTGCCGGTTCCTAGCCTATTGATTTGAGGGCATGTCACCTTAAAATTATGATGAATAAGGACTCTCCATTGACATCTTTGCCTATTCCTCCCTCTCCTACCATCACGACACTCTTAGTAGACCAACTAGTGCATACTTTTACACCGGTAATGCATCAAACATTACCTCTGATCTTTACCCCTGGCCAGACAATGCAGCCAATCCTTGTTTCCTCATCTTCTTCTATGAATACATTAGTCCATGATTTTCAAAGTACACGTAATATCTTCAACAGGACAAACTATGTCACTTGATATGCTAGTTTCTAACATTTTCTATAGATTCATGGTCGTCTCTCTTTTCTCACGAATGATATTCTCCTATTTGGGGATCCTAGTCGTACAACATGGTTCATCGAGGATCAAGCTGTCATCATATGACTGTTCAAGTTGGCGATTCCTTCAATTAGTGAACCTATGCAGCTCATTACACCAAAGTTATATAGGATGAATGGGTTTCCATATATATATATATATATCTATATCTATGAGTCTAATATCTCCCAAATTTTTGAGGTGTATCAGTAGTTGTTCAAGGCAAAGAAGTTAGGGTGTCGCCTTAAAAACTATTATTCCAACATTCCTGGACTTCTCACTCAGTTAGAGTTGTATTAGCCATATATGATTGATCTTATGACTCAATGTTGTCATCGAGAGGACCTTACTCTTGTTATCATTTTTGCAAGCCTTAACACTACGTTCTCCTCTCAAATCCAAGGATCTATATTGAGCGAGGCTCGCCTTTCAACTCTCGGCATGACCTTTTACTTCCACTCTCCAAGTGTCGACTAGGACTCTTCTTTTACTATCACCTATACCTCATCCCCTTGCATCATCTAACTCTACAACATTGTTATCTTCTAATTCCAACGTAAAGGGTCACTACACAGATGGTGGCTGAGGGCATAATGGTTAATCATTTCTTCCATGTGAGCATTATCAACGGACTAATCATTGTTCTAACCATTGTTAACAGAAATTTGGCAAACTTTAGTGGGTTGCCAATTCTGCCTCTATTGATGCTTCTTCCTCTTTATCATCAAGTATGGTGACTATATCTCGAGAGGACCATGATCATCTTATGAAGCTTTAGGAGACACCTATAGCTCCTCTAGCTCACTTGTCACATCATGAATCCACCTTCGGCTCAGGTATTATCTTATTCTTGGATCATTGACTCGGGGGCATCTACCCATATTTCATATACACTCACACAAAAACTATAATCATCAACTCGGGGGCATCAAGATTGATTGTCCTGTTATTCACCATCGAATACATGACAGGTTTACCACCACTTCTCATGTCGACTCTTTCCATCAGTTGGCAAACATTCAAACAAAAGGACTAAATATGGCCTCCTACGATTGTATTTCTCGCAAGCTGAGCTTAATTGAACTTTACCCTCCAACTTCATGGGGAGTGTGAGTATAAGTGGGCCATAATAACACTTTTATAATTCCAGATTTGTCACTCTCTCCTCTCTTGTCTCTTCCTTTCCTTAATCAAGATCATTATCTTATATTCATTTTCCACATAAAAGTTGTTATGAAAAGTTTACACACATAGTGTCAAAAAATAAAAGGAAAACAAAGCACAATTCAAGGCTATTATACAAACTTTAAGAAAACTATCTTATTTGTTCTCTTTCTCCATTAGTAAAGAGTGTTGTGGAGTGGATCTAAACCATGTAGTAGTTGTGTGGATATCAATAGAGGCTTGACACTTTAAATAACTTTAAAAATTCCTTTAACGAACCCTATAAGTATGGATTTTAATGTATATTAGATAACATAATCAGATTTTAGCAGCTCAATATTTTGCATGTTCAATTCAATATATTTCATTGACTTCTATGTTTTTCATTAAAATTTTGTGTGCCTATTCAGCATAAGATCCCACTATATTTTATAAGTACCAATTCTCGAATCTACATAGGCAACCAAAATGACCATAAAAAAACAATATCAATGGACTTATTTGGAAATTCCAAGGCTGCCAAGGGCATATAGAAATACTACACCATACTTCAGGGAGATGATAGTAACCTTGAAGTGGAAGAAAAGAGAAGAATTACCTTCAAAGCTTATCAACTAACTCTGAGTTAGAGGATAAAGCTTCATCATTCTTGATTAGCCTTGCACATCATTTCTTTTGTTAAAATCTCTTGCATATCATTGCTTAGTCTCTCAATTAGCCATCCATAAGATGGTGAAAGGCCAAGTGAAGGGGAAAATGGAGATATTACATGAAGAAAAAGAAAAGATTAATGGCAAAACTTGAGCATGATTTTAGAACTGCGATGAAATCCAGTGTTGAAACATCTACCATGTCTATAATAGTCAAAGAGACTTGGGAATTGCAATAGAGAATGCTGATGGTGGAGAAATATTAAACCCTAGAATTGTGGATTAAGAAAGAAAGAGAATCCGTGCATTTCTATCAAAGAAATGAGTAAAAAGATGCCATTAGTAAAGGGATGTGTGAGCGACACGCAAGCAAGTACACACAGATGAGTGGGAGACGGTGAGTGGTGCACGACAAAGAGAGGGGCACAGGTTAGGTGAGTTCTGCACGGTAGGCACACAGTGATGGTCAGCGATGCAGGTGGCAAGCGACGAGCGGGTCGTGTGTGCAGAGGAGCGGCGACAACACCTGAACAAGGAGGTGCATGGAGGGCACGCGGAGCGAGTGCAAAGGTCTCACTAAGAGGGTGGTGCAGAGGGAAGCAGAGGTGACTGCAATGAAATGTCACTCACTAGGAGGCTACAGGAGGGGCAACCACTAGAGAGCTCACAGGGAGGCTGCATGCTGAAAGGCTGCAGGAGGGGAAGCCGTAGGAGAGCCCGAAGTGAGGCTGCATGCTGAAAGGCTGCAGGAGAGCTCGCCGGGAGGCTGCATGATGAAAGGCTGCAGGAGGGGCAGCCCCAGGAGAGCTTGCAGGGAGGCTGCATGTTGAAAGCTGCAGGAGGGGCAGCCACAGGAGAGCTCGCAGGGAGGCTGCATGATGCAAGGCTGCAGGAGGGGCAGTCCCAAGAGAGCTCGCAGGGAGGCTGCATGCTGAAGGCTGCAGGAGGGGCGACCCCAGGAGAGCTCGCAGGGAGGCTGCATGAAGAAAGGCTGCAGGATGGGCAGACAGAAGAGCTCGCGGGAGGAGCGCATAAGGAGGCCGCACAGAAGGAGGCTGCAGGAGGGGCAGCCGCAAGAGAGCTCGTAGGGAGGCTGCAGGAGGGGCAGCCGCAAGAGAGCTCACAGGGAGGCTGTACGCTAGAAGGTTGCAAGAGGGGCGGCTGCAGGAGAGCTCGCAGGGACGCTGCATGACGAACGGCTGCAGGATGGGCAGACAGAAGAGCTCGCGGGAGGAGCGCATAAGGAGGCCGCACAGAAGGAGGCCGCAGGAGGGGCAGCCGCAAGAGAGCTCATAGGGAGGCTGCAGGAGGGGCAGCCGCAAGAGAGCTCGCAGGGAGGCCGCACGCTAGAAGGTTGCAAGAGGGGCGGCTGCAGGAGAGCTCGCAGGGACGCTGCATGACGAAAGGCTGCAGGATGGGCAGACAGAAGAGCTCGCGGGAGGAGCGCATAAGGAGGCCGCACAGAAGGAGGCCGCAGGAGGGGCAGCCGCAAGAGAGCTTGTAGGGAGGCTGCAGGAGGGGCAGCCGCAAGAGAGCTCGCAGGGAGGCTGCACGCTAGAAGGTTGCAAGAGGGGCGGCTGCAGGAGAGCTCGCAGGGATGCTGCATGACGAAAGGCTGCAGGATGGGCAGACAGAAGAGCTCGCGGGAGGAGCGCATAAGGAGGCCCACAGAAGGAGGCCGCAGGAGGGGCAGCCGCAAGAGAGCTCGTAGGGAGGCTGCACGCTAGAAGGTTGCAAGAGGGGCAGCTGCAGGAGAGCTCGCAGGGAGGCTGCACGCTAGAAGGTTGCAAGAGGGGCGGCTGCAGGAGAGCTCGCAGGGACGCTGCATGACGAAAGGCTGCAGGATGGGCAGACAGAAGAGCTTGCGGGAGGAGCGCATAAGGAGGCCGCACAGAAGGAGGCCGCAGGAGGGGCAGCCGCAAGAGAGCTCATAGGGAGGCTGCAGGAGGGGCAGCCGCAAGAGAGCTCGCAGGGAGGCTGCACGCTAGAAGGTTGCAAGAGGGGCGGCTGCAGGAGAGCTCACAGGGACGCTGCATGACGAAAGGCTGCAGGATGGGCAGACAGAAGAGCTTGCGGGAGGAGCGCATAAGGAGGCCGCACAGAAGGAGGCCGCAGGAGGGGCAGCCGCAAGAGAGCTCGTAGGGAGGCTGCACGCTAGAAGGTTGCAAGAGGGGCGGCTGCAGGAGAGCTCGCAGGGAGGTTGCATGACGAAAGGCTGCAGGAGGGGCAGCCCCAAGAGAGATCTCAGGGAGGCTGCACGCTAGAAGGCTGCAGGAGAGCTCTCAGGAGGATCACCCATAGGAGGGAGCAGAGGCTGCAGGTGAGAGGCGGGCAGAAAGGATGACGTCAACCAGCAGACGCAACCTGTACGAGGGCGGTGCCTCGAGGATCGACCTGGGGGTGCAATTTGGAGGGCTCTGTGACCTGAAGGTGATTGGGAGGGCAGCACACAGGTTGAAGTGTGCAAGACGGCACTGGAAGGTGGGCATCGCCCAGAGAGCACGATTGGGAAGAGGGCAACACTGTAGTAGTTGGTTACGCGAGAGGCAAGACTTCAAGCCAGAATATCTTGGGCTGGT
Organism: Lemna minuta; assembly: GCA_024174645.1. Lineage (NCBI taxonomy): Eukaryota > Viridiplantae > Streptophyta > Magnoliopsida > Alismatales > Araceae > Lemna > Lemna minuta. The sequence continues at coordinate 4,473,017 of CM044109.1, forward strand.
CGTGGGCGGGTCGCGCAGGTGAGCGGGAGGGAGCCAAAGAGGTTGTAGAGCGCAGGAGGGTGCAATTTAGGGAGGAGACTGTGTAGGGAGACCGCACTGTGGGAGGAGGCGTAGGATGCTGCACAGGTGGAGAGGTAGCTATCATTAGGCGACGGAGGCTGCAGCATAGGCAGAAGAGTATCTCGTGCAGTCTTTCTTTGCAAGACGGGAGCAGGGGGGCCACAAGAGGTCGCACGGGAGGAGGCGCCTCCAATGCAGTGGCAATGGGCCGAGGCAAGGCACGCGCTCAGGAAATCACGTGGGCGACTAGCGCAGGAGGCCGCTAAAGGTGGGCTGAGGGAGAGATTGCACAAGCGGACAAGGCGGCGGACGGAGACTTGGAGGCGACGCGCAGGGAGGCTGCGCGAGGATGCCGCGTGCCGGTAGGGCACCAGAGAGGGAGGCCGCGCACAGGAGGAGGCCGCTGCATAGGAGGGCTTTGTGTGGGAGAGGGCTCAGAGGAGGGTAGGGGTGGCTGCGCGCAAGAAGGAGGGAGGTCACGCAGGCGACGCGAGAGGGAAGTCACGAGGGCAGTGCAGAAGGGAGTTCGGCGGCGTGAGGGGTTTTGATCCACCCTCAAAAATGTATTTTCTCCTCCTTCGGGGAGTCGCGCACATAGGGAACGGGGGAAGGCCAACCATCGGCAAGGAGAAGGGAGCGTAGGAAGGAGGGAGATTGCGAAACAGGGAAGGAGAAGAGTGAAGGTCTGTGCAGGAGGGAGGTCGCGCGGGCGGCCAATGTAGGAGCACGCGAAGAGGGACGGCGCGTGCAGGCATCGCACAAAGGAGGGAGGGTGCGCGCGAGCAATTTCTCGCAGAGGGGGTTGTGCGCGAAGGCCGGTAGCACGAGCGGCCGATGCAGGAGCACACGCAGGGCGAGCAATCCCTCGCAGAAGCAGCTGTGCGCGAAGGCTGGTTGCGCAGAGAAGGTTGCGCGCGAGCACATGCGAAGGCCTGTGCAAGAGGGACGACACGCGAGCGCAGGACGAAGGTTGGGCGAGCAGCGATAGAAGGAGGACTTGCAGGAGGGAGGATAGGCGGTGGAGGATCTCTCCTCCACCGCCCAAGAGGACGACGGCTCCAAAAAAAACCCTAGATCACCGTGTTGGGTAAACCCTAAAATTTTGTACTCAGCAAGACGGAGAATACACGAGTGATGATTTTATAGGGAAGAAGCGCGCAAGGATATGTACTTTAACAAAGAAAAAAAATATTTTCCTTATTATCATGAATAAGGAAAATAGTGGCCACGTGGAGAATCCAAATTGCATATGAAATGAAGCAAAAAGACAAGGGCACCGCAGGATGCTGAAGTTCTCATCTTTTTTTTTCAACTGAGTCGCTGAATTTTTGTGCCCCAACCATCTCTCTTGCCCTCGACTCCCCTCCCAGTTTCTAGACCAAGCAGTGTGGTATTCTCTGTGCCGAAGCACTGGTGAGTCTAGGCGATTAGATAACACACGTACCAACGAGCCAACCGGCCCTTCATCCCCGTTTCCCTCTCCTCCCTCTTCAAAAAGGCCATGCTATTGCAGAGAGTAATCTGACGGCTAGGAAAGGTTACAATCACTCGTTAGAATCCATCACCGATTTTCTTGTAATTTGAGTCCTTTTGATTCTTCTTTGAGAGTCATGCCAAGAATTGGTCTAGAATGTATAATTTGGGGGAGAACTTTGCGTTCTAACCTTGAAAGCTCCAATATGCATGTTCTAGACCCATCTTTATACGTTGATCTTATTTCATCCTCCACTTTGATCATGTGTTCTTGACTGGTCATCTTCAATCCCAATTCTCCACGGATTCGACTCATTTTCGCCGCTATACTTGATTTGATCATTGCTGTAATGAATCAATAGTCACTCACATCTAGATCATTAGATAGCTAAAATAAATATGTAGATTGATTTGTCAGTCAATAAATAGATTACAAGACAGGTAGATCAATCAAATTACAGAGAAAGCGAGAGTGGGAGTGATAACCTAGTCAATTGATAAATGATTGAAGAGTGATGGACGTTAGATCTAAAGGTTTGAATAAAGGGATTGATGGAGAGCCAGAGAGCGGGAGGGCATGTCGTGCATCTGTTGCTCTACCAGTTTTTGGTCAAAAGATTAGAAGCCATCATTCACTCCCTATGATAGCCGGAAAAACCATGATAATCTTCTGCCTCGCAGACACATGAGCAAGTTTACTACACAGTAGTTTTGTCGTTCTCTAGATGAGGCAATGACAATAATACCCTTCTGAATGTATTAATGCCCTTGTAAGGGGTAAAACTGAGTTACTGAGATCATGCACAGTCTCGTATGGATGATCCACAGAAATGAGGGGTTTTCTTTTCCCGAATTTATAGCACATGATATGAAAATAAATGCACAAATCAAAAGAATGAAACCCAAGTATCAGCATAATTCTTCATCTCACTTTCTGGGAAAGCTCAATGAGACAAGCTGGCAGTCACAGATGAACTCTCCTGGGATCTCTTCTGGAGAATCTGAGATAGGGACTTGTCAATCTCAGAAAATACATCTTCCTTTGATGCATTTCCATTAATCTGAATTCAATCATTCCAACAAACATACGTCAACAGATAGATAAACTGATGTTAACATAAAATACTTATTAAGATAGATAAAGTATGACCTTCAAGGTAATGTTCTCATAGACTCCAAGAACAGCTTCCACGTTCTGATGATGAGTCTCCAATCGCAACTTCACCTTCACAAAATACAATTAACCAGGAAATCTCAATAAGAAGAGATAACTCAACGTAAAATAAATCAAAAGTCAAATTGAACACCAAAAAGTTAACTTTAAAGCAAACCTTTTCTTCAGTATCATCAAATCGCTGAGTGAGCCGTGCAGCGATTTCTTCATTTTCTGGCGGTGAATATTTCAAGTGGTAAATTTTTCCAGTAACAGGATCTAGCCTCCTCCCCACTACTCTCTCTACCAGGATTTCTTCATCGACCTGTGAAAAAAGATAAGTTACCAGGACCTCCAAGAATTTGATGTATGGTCCTCACAACTAATGGCGAAAATGAGAAAGCAACGAGACAAGAAGTAAATAGTAAAAAATAAGAGGGCCTGAATAATGCACATATTAAAAGTTTGGGCTCCTAAAAGCAATTTTCTAAAAGATATTGTGTCTCAAAGTTTTGGCAAAATTTCCCGACCAATGATTTTACGCACAAGATAGAAGATTTAATACCAGAAGGAAAATTTGATTGAAAACGCTTACTTCATCAACATATAATCGTCTACATGAACTGGAAAGAATGATGTGATTGGAGATTTCGTATGCTTACATCAAGAAGAATAAAAAGCTCAGGATGAATGCCGAAACTCTCAAGAGCAGCTGCCTGAGAGAGACTTCTTGGGTACCCGTCAAGAAGCCACCCTTTTTCTTCTGCATCTGGTTGCAATAACCGCTCCTTAACCATCTAAAAACTATTCGAATATTAGATTTTGAGTGTTTTCGAGAATAATTTGCCAACTGCATGTGCATACCTGCACTACAATTTCATCAGGAACTAGCATCCCCTTTTCCATGTAGAATTTCGCTTGCTTCCCATTTTCCGTTCCTGATGCAACTTCAGCTCTCAGTAGATCTCCAGCAGCAATATGCACAAGTCCATACTGCACAAATGATGATTTTGTGGTGGATTGAGTTATTATTTATATTTTCAGCCATCAGAATTATCCGATTTATATCTCAAAAGTCAATTTAATCAAAATTCAGTCTACCTTATCCTTGATCAGTTCGCACTGAGTTCCCTTTCCAGAAGCAGGAGCACCTGATATCATAATCCTCAGCGGCTTCACTTTCAACGATGCCACAACAATCTACGAGAAATAATAAATCAGCGAAATTCAACAAAATCACAACGAACGAAAAAGAGAAATTCAAACGAACCGGACGAGAGTGCGACGAAGCGCGCCATCTCGATTTCAGCGAGAAACAGCATTTAGAAGATCCACCGAGGCAGGGAGATATCCGCAGTGACGGTTTGGAAGCGGAACCGCCGACAGAAGGTTTACCCGTCGAAAATATCTCCGATGGCGACGGCTTGGCGGCGAAGGAGATGCAGCCCAAACAAGCCATAGATTCGACCCGATCACTTCCTCGCCAGTCGCCGCTACTTCGCTAGGAGGTCTTGGTTATTCTCCATTTGGAATCTTTGCAGGAGAAAGAAGAACCAGAAAATATCATTAGAAGTATGGGCCCCACTGATCAGCTTCCTTATCGAGTCGTATACCCGTACTAGTGTTACCCTCCTTGACTGGTCAACGACCGGCTAACGAGGCTAATTTTATGACGTCATTAATTTAACGACGCAAAAGTCAACCCATTTCAACAGATTAGGCGTTTTTAACCAACGACATCGCAGTTACCTTCAAACTCAATTGTAAAACGATGGGGAAGTTTTAGTCGCTTTAAACAGAATCTAGATCTGACCATTGCAAAAGTCAACTCTGTGTCATCAAATTCATCTGAAGAACATATCAAAAACCATTTATTTCATCAGACATTTAATGGACAAGCCAAAAACTAAATTCTTTTGAATCCCGACAGCGGATCAGATTCATAATCACTAGCTAATCTCGCTAAAAGGAACCAAAAATTAGACGGGGAAAACTTCAACCCACTGAAAAACAGCTATGGACAACTGGGAAGCACAAGTCAACGGCTAACTGATATCATAAAGTCTACGCCTGCCCATGCCATTGATCTTCAGCACATGACCGCGGGCACATCAAGAAGTCAACGCAGTCATCGGGGGATCAGAGAGGGCCAGACACTCCTGGAAAGAGCTCAGATATCTTGTTCAGCACATCCATGACCTGATGAGCAAATAAAAAAAATTAGGCAGTTAATGTCATTTCCAAAATTATGAGAAACTTTCATATATTCCTTAATATCCTCACACCTCCTTGTCATTTTGATATTTGGTGATGCTGAACGGATTTTGAGAACACTGCAAAGCCAAAGATAATTTCAATGATTAAAGGAGATTAGAAAATTTTGACTTTGACTTTGACCTACGTCCATGATGGCTGCCTGGACTCTTGGATTCTGGAATGCCAATGCGATGTCAGGGTTTGCCATGATCTTGGAAATAACTTCTTCCGGAGTGAGCCCAATTTGATCTGGAATCAATATAATGAGGAATAAATAATCGAGGAATTTAAAAAACTGAAATTGAGGGTTTTACTCACCGAATTGCTCTTTGACTTCTGGACTACTCAGATCAAAATTTTTCAAGGAATCCATCATCCTGTTGTCCCATTCAGTGCCACCGCCACCGCCACCCATGTTGTTCCTGAGGTTTTTTCAACATAATAAGGATTATTATGTGCATGAATAGCAGCTGAGGTAGTTTCATCAGGCAGCTGACATTTTTAGTAGACTTACTATCAAGAAAATTGACTATCAAGAAGCCAGAGTTTTGAAGGAATACATAGGGTAGTTGACACTTGTAAGTGGAAGACCACCAGTCGCAGACCCAAGAACAAAAAAGAGACTGAAACCTTTTTTTTTTAATTGAAAGAGACTGAAAGTTTTGACAACCTAGAAGACATCAATCTTGTAAGCAAGCATTAGGAAGTTAACATTTCTAAGAGAAGGGGATGACCATCTAGAAAACCAACCATCATAGACCCAAAAACAAAGAGAGAACTCTAAATCGCCTACCTAGAAGACATAGATTCATTTACGTATGCATAAGTTGTCATTTAGAAAAGAAGAAGATTGAACAACCATCACAACAATTAAAAACTTGTCTGAAAAACAGACTATCCAGAAAATGTCGACCTTTGCCTAGGTTTGCATAAGGTTCATAATTACGATCGAAAAGGTTGGCAAGTCTTTTTCGACTATCCAAAAAACAAAATGGGGTCTGCAGTTTGCCAATCATGAGGATGTTGACTTTCATATATGCACACACAAGGTAGTTGACATTTCTAGAAGACGGGTAGACCAACTGTCATAGATCCAAAATAAAAACAGAACAAAAAATTGACTATCGAGAAGATGTCGACTTTTCTCAAACTTACAGCATATCTTGTAGCTGATCACGGTATTGGGGATTCTGCAACATCCCTGAAAAAAGTCAACGCAGGTAAGTACCTTCTCACCAAAACAAAAAAATCATATTAAATAACATATGAAGGAAACTATTATCGAGTAACTAAAGAGCTCACACTTGAAAGTGGTGGGATTTCTCATTTCCTCGGGTAAATAACTGCAAGATTTCATAATTAAATACAAATCTTTTATCAGAGGAAAATCAGAAAATTCATATAAATATCACACAAAGTCAAAAAAATTCAAGGAACATAAAAAAACGCAAATATGAGAATTGGATAAAGAAATCTCACGGATAGACCATCTTCTGCACCGTTGGATCTTCCATCATCTTCTCTAATGCATCCACTGATAAAAAGGATGGAGCTTTCCCAGTCCCTGGATGAGCAAACAAGGCACAAAATCATAATAGGTAACATGAAGGATCGATTGAAAGATTACACTTTTCTAATTTCTATCAGGGTCCTTTATTTCTCTCTAGCAAGAACCAAAAAGAAGTAAATAGTAGTACACTAAACAGATATATCTCTAGATTATGAAGCGCAACTTGACTGTTCTCAGTAAAATAAAAAAAACGGTGTCAATCTTCAAAAATAAGAGCTAGAAACCGACACTTGATCTCATCTAGAACCTATGATGCTACGACATATTATCTAGGCTAATGATGAAATTGAAATTGAGAAGGGATAGAGTGTAATCTTGTCATCATCAGATATAATTAGTCACTAAAACTATAAAGTTAACTTAATTGATGGAAAGGATTGCCAAGAAGAGTTACTTACAAGACTGAGACTGTTCTTGTGGACCACTCTGGTCTGACTTGAAAGTACTCCCATTTGAAGAAACCTTAAAAAGGATGGAAGTGCAGTCAATGCTATAATCCACAGAGAAAAATATTGTTCAGAAGAATTCATCATTATGAACCCATAGTTTTAGATTCAAAACCTCAGGTTCTACTGACGCATTTGAATCCACAAAGGATTCTTGCTGAGAAATTTCTTCAGGAGAGACATCTACAAAAGCTGCAGCAGGAAATTTACAGTAAGAATCCAGAACAGGAATTAAGACACAAAAATGCAGGTTTTGAGTGAGTCGTTCTAGCCTTCTCCCTCTATCTGAATACCAGTGCATCTCTCTCCCTTTTTGTCTACCAATCCATCTCTCTCCATTAGTGTCTCTCTTTACCTGTCTGTCCCTCTACCTATTCCATCTCTCTCCATCAGTGTCTCTTTGTCTGTCTCTCTGTGTCTCTGTCCCTATATCTATCGATCTATCTCAGCTATTAATCTCTCTCTTTCTCTTTCTTACTCTGTCTAATATCTACCTGTGCATCTCCCTCCCTTCTTGTCTACCAATCCATCCCTCTCCATCAGTGTCTCTCTTTAACTGTCTGTCTGTCTGTCTGTCTGTCCCTCTATCTATTCCATCTCTCTCCATCAGTGTCTCTCTTTCTCTGTCTGTCTGTCCCTCTATCTATTAATCTATCTCAGCTATTAATCTCTCTCTTTCTCTTTCTTCCTTTGTCTAATATCTACCTTTCCATCTCCCAAGCGTTTTTTTTCCTAGTGTCTTTCTGTTCATTGTCGTCTTTTCTCCCTGTATAACTGTATATTGATATATTTCTGCCACTCTATCTCTTTGTCTCTGTTTCACGTCTAACTCTATCATGTTTTGATCCATCTCTCCCAATTATCTCCATCTCTTTATCTCTCTCTCTCTCAGTATACATATCCATTTCTCTCATCTTACCTCTCCAACACTTCATCTAAATCCCACCCAACCCCCTCCTGCTTCAAGCTGAGTAGATCATGCAAAAGTTGATCCCAAGAAAGTCAATTCCACAGGTCATAATTTATTTTATGTCTCGGAAGAGAAAATATACCATATCTTTTCGGTTCCTCTGGTTTTTTTGAGTCAATTTTGACATCAGTGGCAACTTTAGATTCGACTTTGGTTGGAGTAGCATCAATGACGGAAGACGGTGGAGATGCACCACGAACAGTTGATGAAGGAACCTGAGATGGAAAGGGACCCGAAGGAAATGGATAGGGAGAAGCAGGGGAGAACCCTGACTTCTGGTTTTCTCTGATTCCTGGTGTCATTTGGCCCATTAAAGTGTTCATTGCTTGTTTCATCGCATATTGCTGGATGTAGAAGAAGAAAAGGAGCTAAATGATTAGAAGTAGAGAAAAAAGGAAAGATGTCAACTAGGATGACAGCAAATAAAATCAATATAAGTTTTGCTCCAGCAAGGATGACAGTTTAAGAGTATTAAGTAGACTATATGGGAAGAGCTCATTTGCAGCCTTTCTTTCGTATAGTCTTGACGAAAACAAAACATTGGGGGACATGCATATGCACATATATACTTAATAAACTGGTAAAAAAAACAACTTATTCGTCTAAACCACTCTAATCCTTTATCTTTTCAATTTTGGAGTGATTTCCAAATCTTTGCAGCCATAGAATAACCTGTTATTCCATAGTGCTCATCAATAATATTTTGAGCCATAGAGCAATCAAGACATAGAAAGACCGACAAGCAGATTATCTTCCCATCTTATCCCTTCTAGTAGACTTATAATATCCCCGTCTAGTATTTATCATATGATCATTTCCCTCAGTCGTGATTGTACAGGCATCTGCTGCCACTCAATTGAAGAGATCATTTCTCCTCTGGCAAGAGGCAGCACAGGGCATCAACGGCAGCAGCAACAATAAAGCCAGAAGTAACAAGCCTCTCTCTCCCAACTCCACCTTTCAATGCAAATATTTCCTTTTTCAATCAACGGCAACAGTGATTTTATGACCAATTGAGACATTGATCTTAATCACATAATTGACTCAATCTGTTTATCTCCAATCTGATGCCTTCATCTATGATAGTTAGGACCGGATCTGGGGATAGAAAATTCCTCTCGACTGAGATGACATCTCTCTGTGACTCAACACTGTAAATCAGGGTTTTTCTTCTAGAGCAAAGCTCCCTTTTTGTCATATTTCTTCCCAGTCAACATCAGAAAGTATACCAATTTCCTTTGTTTCAAGGTTTCATCCAATCTTTCTGCATACTTTCAGTGTTCATCAAAAAGTTCAACATTATTTATCTTGAATCTTTTTCAGAAAACAAGTAGTTTCCTAGCTCTCCACTTTCTTCATTTTCTCTCCTTTTCGCATGACTGGCTGAAATTTCTAGTATCAGGCCTGCTCATTTTCTTAACTCTTCACTTTCTAACCCATCCACTTTCTTCATTTTCTATTCTTATATTCTCAGGATGCAAATCTATATATTATCCCTCTTTGTACAAACGTATACAGCGTACCTCCAGCACCATTGTAATCTTAATGTTCCTCAAACTATGGGTATTTTCGACATTTATTTCAAGAGGCCCATCACAAGCTGTGACTCAAATAACAAATTCAAAGATGAAAGTACGAGTAGGGGTTGTAGTCCCATCCTCCCTGGGATACCAAATCCTAAAACCTAATGTTACACCTTACCCTTTTACACCTCCCAAACCCTAATCCCTATCGCCTGACACTAAATTGTAATCTGTGAATCCTGACACTTATCCCCTCCCTTAACCAAAAACCCTAGATGTAGAAGACTAACAGGACATCAAACAATAAATGTGAATGTATTTTTTTAAAGAAAAAATGCTTGATCCATGTGTATGACATAGTTCAGTATTAAGAAATTAGAAAAGCAAATACCAGATATTCATTAATCAAAGAACAAGGATCAAGAAGACTCACCTTTAAATAACCTGTAACCTGTAGAGAGAGAATAAAAAGCGTCAGAAAAAATGTATAAAAAAGTCCAACAGAAGTCATGTGATAACTAAGAATGAAGAGCACTCACCCACGAGAACAATGCTGACAGTCCAACACCAACTCCAATCCAAATCAATGGCGATCCTCTGGAAAAGGCATAAATTTCATTAGAAACTAAATTAAGTAATTAATACCTATAGGATGGAAAATAATTAATCAGGGTAAACGTAGAAACATCAGAACCCTCACATTGTCGATGATGGGGGCGGTAATGGAAACTGCGGCGTACCAACCGAAGAAGTCTCAGCATTACTCGAGGATGAAACACTGGCAAACGCCTGCTTTAATCCTGCTGAACAATAAATATACGTCACCAAACGAAGCGAAATATCACAAACTAGAAAAAAAAAAGCTTCACGAGAAAACCCTTTTCTCTCTCCAGGATATCAACGCAAAGGACTTCTTATTCCAATGAAAGTCGCCAAAGATGTGATACAAAATGATGCCCAGACTATTTCATTTTTATTAAAATTATAATTCACATAAAGTCCTCGCATATTTGAAGATAAAGTTGGCAACCGAAGTTCATTAAATAAAAAGAGAAACATATCATATTAAGAAAAAGAAAGAAAGCAATAAATAAACAATATCCATGAACATAGTTTGATTACCTGTCTCCTCGGACCTGCGAAGACGGCCATGAAAGATTCCTCGACCCTGAGCCGAGACGCGAAATCTGATACTTCTGGAAGTTCTTCCTTCTCCCGCCGGCGGTATCGGCCTCAAAAGTTGGCGGGGGTTTAGGGGAGAAGAAACGATATATTTGGAGGAGGATAACGACAGGCCTTCCATCGGCAACCACGGAGAAGATGCAAATCCAGAACTTGAGTCGCCTTCCTCCGGGAGCGACTGTGACAAAGACGGCCGCGTTAGCAGACACTTCTGCTTGGAGGGAGATGAGAGAAATGGCTAAGGGAATAACTTTGTGATTCCGGATTCCCGCATTCCTGGCCAGAGAAGGGCACATTTCCAATTTTCTAAATGGTTTGCCAGAAAAATAATGGTGTTCTTGTCTCCATTCAAAGAAAAAAGAGGAAACTTACAAGTGCAATAAAAACATGGCTTCCACTGGAAAATGGTTGTATACATCATATTAAAAAATATATATATGTATATGTAATATTTTATTGACTCACATCGAGAATAAAATATAATGATTATAATTTTTCTATTTATATTCCATCAATGCCCAGATAAAATGAAATACCTTGCATAAAACATTTTATCTTAAGAACATAGTACTATTTATTTCAACATGCTCATTTGATCTCAAACTAAATTTATTAAATTTCTACAAATATAACAAGAGCATGTATCGCTGAAAAATGCAAAAGTTATATATTTTGAAAATTATTTATTGTCCTGAAATACTTTAAGATCCCATTCAATAGATGATAAAAATTTCACCATTGTTAAATACTTCTAAGAGGATGGCATTTCCATGTTCTCAAATTCTGAAAATTTTACTTTAAAATATGATACAATTTTATTATTCTTTTCATATTCATAAATTTCAATGATTAGTTTTTTTATTATAAGTGTTGGTCTTTAATGTCATATATATTATTATATTTTTTTTCTGATGAAAACATAATTTTTAATTTTATTTTCGTTTTGTTAATTTGAATTAGTAATATTTTAATGAAAATTAATTTATTTTTGGTAATTTATTTCTTAGTATTTGTGTTTGAGTAGTCTTTCACATTTCCAACCAGCAGACTATCAAGTCATCACATTTTTAAAGTTGAATTTTTTCTTCAAAGTCTCGCATCTAGAAAATTTAGAAACAAAGCTCATTCCTATTTTATATATATGACTCATCTTTAAATGATAATACATTATGCAACCACATGTGCACCCTTATAGGGTGAATATTTGAATGAATACTATGGTATTCAAAATTCAAGTGGACACAAAAATGAATTGACTTATAATCCCATATTATATGGCATATAAGCCAAATCACACTTCTATGTATCTCGTTTATATTCATTGAAATAAAATTTACTCTTATGAGAAAGAGTTCACTAAATTTATCCATATAAGTCCTTGAATGGTAATATCCCTAATTCTCAATTGATAACATACAAATTAAACATGAAAATATATGATTATTAATGCAAATTAAGGCATAAAACATTTCATTCTAATGCATGTTATCATATTTTTTAGTGTCTATCTATCATTATATGAAAAAAAGTCATTATAATCTCAAAATGCATTAATTTAGGGTTAATTATGATAAATTAAGAAAAATATTTTGTTATAATCCATCTTTACTCGAGATTATAATTAGTTTTTAAGGCTAAATAATAAGACAAAATCATTTTATATACACTCATATATTTATCTAAATTTTAAAATCCAAAAAAAATGAGTATATTTTTGTAAATATAAATTTATTCTCTTGTTATTTATTAGATTTAAATTTTTTAAATGACATATAATTTAATTTTTCATCCAAATGAAATAAAATTTGGATTAATTTCAGAGTTGTATTTAAAAAGATATGAATTTTCTAATTTTTAGGGATTTTTCTTTTTTTAAATTTTTGTGAAATTTAAAACCGATTTATTTGATTTAAAGTCATTAAAATAATATTTATATTTTCACGTGCTGATGTGGCAGCTAACGTGGCACGAGCAGAAAAAAGGCACCACGTGGCGAGATATAAGACTGCCACGTGTCGCAGACATGTACATGTGTGCGTGTGTGCGCACGTGTATGTGCGCGTGCATGTGATTAAGTAGAAAGCACCCTGTTAAGGATTTTCACTAACTCTTTAATTATGGACACCTTTTATACACGTGCTTTCTCTTTTATTTTTTCCATGTAAGACTTTGTTTTGTGTTTTAAGTGCGCATGTGACATGACAAACACGAGGAGCGTCCGATGCGCGAGTTGAAGATGAATCGTCGATCTTCACTTACGGCGGGGGTTACACGATGCACTCCTATTCATCGGTGAATCGTTTTTCAAATGATTTAATCTCAGCCGTTGATCTTAGTTATAACGGCTGAGATTAAAACCGATGAAACGCATATGGAGCATCGGATCAAGATCGAACGACAATCGTTTGATGTGTTACTCATAACGTACGTGATGATGTAGGAAATCATCTAAAATATCTTCAATGATATTCTACTAATTTGGCTAAGGATTTAACTATATCTCATTCTTTGAGTTAATCTCTTATAATATTAAGGATAGATGATCACATCTTGACCACATAATCACCTTTGAGGACTCATGTTATATCCAATGTATGCTATTTTGGAGATATTATTGCTAAGATTCATAAGTCGTCGTCAAAATAGGATCATTTATCCATACAATGTCTTTAGTGTCTCCGATCAAAGACCTCATAGATAAATATCTTATAAATGACCTCGACTGATATTTAGGTATAATATCAATCAAGGAGTTATGTATATCAATCAAGAACTATGTCTCCAAAGAGCACCCACCATTTATCCTTGGTGTCTCTATATCGATAGCTACAAGATTAGTCATACTTATCATATGAAGTAGATTAAATATTATTATGATTTTCATAAAATTATTATGATATCATTATAATTCACTTAATCATTGCATATGCTCATGAACTTCATAGAAAACATTACAGAAAAAAACAAGGAGTAAATTTTATTTGGATGAATATAAATATGAAAGTGTGATTTGGCTTATAGGCTATAATTTTAGTGTAAGTTGGGTGAAGCACAAGCTCCCACATTCCATGAGCCACAAGGACATGATACTCAATAGCCATGACCATCTTCCAATCATGTCAATGAAGTGCTTCGAGATGCATTTTTAGTAGAAATTTGTGTTGGGAGGTGAGGCTCAACAAGCTCTCCAAAGTTTTTGATAAAAACATCGAACGCATTGGAAGATGTTAAATCAAACATAAAAAAACTGAAGCATAAAGAATTGATAATCCTATCATCTAGTATAAAACAAAATTCATACTTATAGGTATCATCTATAGAAGCTCTTTTAAGTCATTCAAGCGTCTGGCCTCTAGTGGCCACATGATTGGTGCACAAATTAGATCTCCTCTAAAATATTCATCACCACGAGAGGAAGAGAAGAGAGGGGAGAGTTTTTCACTAGGCTCACATGGGCACCCTTGTTATGGTCAATCTTCCCTATTTATAGACTATAGGAATGTAAACTTTTCACAAAAGCCCTTACATTTATGTCTATTTCTACGAACACCCATTAACCTTATGTGAGACCAGACAAATCAAGACCAAGTGGTCATTGAAAACACACGGTCAAGAGTCAAAATAAAGTTCAAACTTATAATTTTAAGAATAATGGTAAATAAGGGTCGAATCCATAAGGAAATAGGAAAAAATTTTATGATCTCTTCGAATTTGATCAAATCGGACGATAAAATCGTGATAGAAGTTAAGAAATTTGATATTTTATAAAAGAGGATTCAAAGACGAATCTACATAATCAAAAATCAATGAATTTGACTTTGATTTCGCTGAGAAATCGAAGATTGAATAGAGGAGATTTTTTCAAAAATATAAAGAGCAAAAGACTGAACATAAGATCTAAATTAACTCAAATTACGATTCTAAAATGAAATTAAAAGCTATACGAAGATAGATTAGGATGAAACACGATAACTAACCCACAATTGCGATCAAATTGATCCAATTAATCGCCGAAATCAAGGCTATTCATCAAAATTTGGAAAATCACGATCGTGGAGTTCAAGCTTCGATTTCTTCCTCGTCGATCATCGAAATCTTGATCTCAAGCACTCAGTGGACGCGGAAATGAGTCTAGAAGCAATTGGGAATGAGATTCAATAGAGTTGGTGTCTAAACAGTTCGATTTACTCGAATTGCTCTCGAATGTTTAACATAGTCGAAGAACATCTCAATTTATAGGCTAATTTGGGCGTAACCATCCGATCGACTATCCATCTTCGATCAACAGCTTTGATGAAGCGTCGCGGATGCGAATCATTGCGATTAAGTCATGGTTGTTGGATCGCAGATGGACCGCCGAGATGATGCCACGTTGCATACGTTATAAAAACGTATCAAATCCTCCCCGTTGGATCGTGATCAGACGATTCAGATGCGCTCTGTCGGTTCTAATCACAGTTGTTATAACTCCTTTGATCAACGGCTAAGATTAAATCATTTAGAAAATGATTCGCCGACTGATCAGGATGCGCCGCGTACCCACCCCCCTGCCTTTAAGTGATCATCAATGGTCACGATTCTTTGTGCGATCAGATGCTCCTTACGCTGCCACATCACCGCCCGCTTTGACCGTTTGATCGCAACGCGATTGGATGCTCCTGATCACGCCACGTCACCTGTGCACTTTAAAATATCTGAAATTTTGATTTTTAATTAGAAAAATTGATTTTTAATTCCAAAAAATCTTTAGAAATTCATTAAAAATTCAGAAAAATCCCAAAAAATCCCTAAAAATTAGAAAATTCATAAATTTCAAAATATAACTCCAATTAATCCAAATTTATTTCATTTGATCAGAAATTTAATTATATATCATTCTAAAAAATAAAAATAAAAAATATCTAGATTTTGAATTTATATTTCAAAAATACATTCATTTCTTTAAGATTTTAAAAGTTAGAAGATTAAATGAATGTATAAAAATGATTTCTCTTATTATTAACTTTAGAAAACTACTTATAATCTCAAGTAAAGATGGGTTGTGAAATTATCTATCTTAAATTCAGCATAATTAACCCTAATTTAATGTATTTTGAGATTATAATGACTTTTTAATAGAATGATAGATAAACACTCATAAATATGATAACATGCATAGGAATGAAATCTCTTATGCCTTAATATGCATAAATAATCATGTATTATCATGTCTAATTAGCATTTTATCATGACCCTCTAAGCCCATATAGCTTTCTAATTAATGTCTCCATCAACCCAATAATACTTATTGATCTTCCTTATTAATTAACTATATCAACACATATATATATTAACTAAGGATTGATTAAACCCACTGGATAGGTTGAGTTTCTAGCCTTGTGGGTGCCAAGCTACACCAAGTGCTCTCAAAGATATGGAGTATATCAGAACTCCTTCATAAATCTTGTTGTCATCAGTTACCGTGTACATAGAATCCTTCATCCACATCCACGCGAGACTCATAAATTACTCGATTTTGGGGTATTTTAAATCATTGTCTTGAATTGATTTACATGCAAAAAATATTTTATAATTTCTCATTTTGTATAATGGTAAGTGAGGGTCAAATCCTTATAGAGCCTATGTAATGAGATTAGTCCCTTTTAGGGAGCGGAGACACTATTAGAGAGAGAAAACAACGGTAGAAGGGATTTTTGGAGAAATATGGAAGGACTAAGAAATAGAATATAGTATGAACGAAAATTAGAAATAGATATATATTTATAGTCTATAATAAATAATGAGAAAAAATATTTAAAATTTAATGATGAAATGGAGAGATAAGAATGATGAAGTGGAAGATGATAGAAAAATGGTGAAAATAGGAAAATCGGGTAATTAGAAAATTGGGTAAAGATGAGAGATTTTTTGAAGAAAACAGAACAAATCCCAAATATAAAAAAGGAAATAGGGTTTACACTATCTAGGGAAGAGATTAAAAGAGAAAATTATATACAAATCCTCACAAAAATCATGTTTTTGATGTTAGTCCTAAGTTGGGTGATGCTAGACTCGTTACGATATTGATCCTCTGCTTGATCTTGCCTCCATAAAAAACTTGAACATAAAAAAATTTCAAGATTGTGCCTAAGCCTTTCCTTTTCTATCTGGTAGCCTGATGCTAAGAGATATCCAAAAAACAACAAAAAAGAATGAAGAATATTCTTTTATATATTAGGTTGAGAGGCTCCCTTAGATTAATAGTAGAGATTTAGTCTTCTTAAGTGTCATAAAATGCATGGTGGAGATTAAATCTATAGCCTATGACCATAACCACCCCTTAAGGAGGTGAGAGAAGGAGGTGCACCCCACAACCACCTCCTTAGGGAGTGGGTTGACCACTATCTAATAGATTGTTACCTCTTTCGTAAGGAGGTAGGCTTACCTGTCTCTCCTCTTATAAATATACATTCTTTCTAAAAAAATATGAAAGTTATAAATTGCTTAATAACAAATAAAAGATAAGAAATTTGACCTCTTTGACCCTACAAGAATGCCTTCGACCATCTTTGACTTGTTAATAGCTACTTTGACTATCATTGACTTTCAAGAGAAATATAGTAACTAATCTCCTAAAAAGGTGGAATAGGTTGATGACGAGACGAAACCGCGAGGTTGTCGATTTCACTCGGTCTCGTGTAAAAAATAATTCCAAACTTACCAATTTGATGAAAATTATTTGAATTGAGGGGTATAATGGTAAATAAGGGTCAAATCCACAGAGAAATAAGGAAATTTATGATATTTTCTTTGGAAATTTATGATCAAATCGGACGCTAAATCGATGGTAGAAATTGGGAAAAATGGTATATTATGAAAGATAACTTCAAATCGCTTCCACGGAATCAAGAATCATCGAAATTGATCTTGATTTCGTGTAGAAATTGAAGTTCGAAGTAGAGGGAGATTTCTGAACGTTGAAATCACGAAATTGACGAAATTTAAATGAAATTAAACTTGAAATCCTAATCTAAATCGAAATTAAACATGATTGGATGACATATTAGCAAAAACCGATTCCACTAACCCCAAATAGCGATCAAATTAACACAATTAAACCTCTTAATCGTCGAAAACGGGAAGAACACGATCGTGGAGTTCAAGCTTCGATGTCTCCTTCTCCACTCAACCAAATCTCGATTTCAAGCCCTCCGTGGATGCAGAAATGGATGTAGAAGAGGATGGAACTGAGAGATTCGAGAAGGGAGGTGTCTAAACAGATCAATTTGATTGATTTCTAACTCGAATGCTTACAAATCGGAAGAACATACCTTATTTATAGGCTTTTTGGGCGTAACCGTCCGATCGAAACGACCAACAGTTACGATGGAACGGTCCATCGTGGACCGTTTCAGTTAAGTGGCAGGCGTCATATCTCGATGGACGGTCCAGATGAAGTCGGGTGATAAGCGTTATAAAAATGCCTTGATCGTCGCCGTTGGATCGCGATCCGATGCTTCAGATGCATCACGCGCGATTAGATCACAGCCGTTATAACCCCTTCATTTAAAGCATGTGCGTTGATGAACTCCGGTGGACCGCGGGTACATCCAATCGACGCGCGATGATTTGCGCTCCATCCGATCCGACGCTCCTCCTTCGACCACGTCACCTGCATCTTAGAAATTCTGTGGGACTTAGTCCCACACGGGAAAAATTAGAGAATTCGGTCGAGTTTATAATATGCGACGTTTTATACGGTTAGCTTAAATCCGAACTATCGGATGCTTATATGTACTATAACCAATATATATGATAAATATAAATAATGCACACGTCACATCGCCCCCGCGTAGGCGCTACGTGCGCCCGCGTGGCGCTGTCACGTGGCCTTGAGTGCCACGTCGCATCCACGTGGGTCCCGTGCGAAAATAAACCCCATTTTTGCTATTTTTTAAATTATTTTTAACATTTAAAAACCAAAAATAATTTTCAAAAAATCAGAAAAAATCCCTAAAAATAGAAAATTCATAACTTTTAATATATAACTCTAAATTAATCCAAATTTCTTTCATTTGATCTGAAATTTAATTATCTATCATTCTAAAAGATAAAAATTGATGAGTAATGAGAGTTTTAATTTTTATTTTATAAATATAATTATTCTTTAAGTGTTTTCTTTTAAAAAATATAAATAAATGTTTATAAAATGATTTCTCTAATTATTTTAACTCTTAAAACATCTATAATCTCAAGTAAAGATGGGTTATTAAATTATTTATCTTTAAATTATCATATATAACCCTAATTTAAAGTATTTTTTAGATTATAATGACTTTTTCATATAATGATAGAAAAATACACATAAATATGATAACATGCATAGAAATAAAATCATTTATGCCTTAATATGCATCAATAATCATGTTTTATCATGTTAATTTAGCATGTTATCAGTTGACCCCCCCTAAAGAAGGGGTTGACTAACTCCTAAAAGGTGGAAAGGTTTGAACAACCTCATAAAAGATATGACAACGTTTGATCAACCTCCTAAAATGATAGAAAGGTTTGTTAACCTACTAAAAGGTGGAAAAGGTTGACCAACCTCCTAAAGAGGTGGAGTACCCATTTTCTTCTTCTCCTTCTTAATAATTTGCATCCATGTTCTCATTAAACTTCACCTAAGTCCTTGCATCCTCATAACTCATAAAAAAGTTGATGATTTAACCATTTGACTTATAATAAGTCAAATGGGGTTAGTCTCATAATATAATAAAAATATAAGAAATGATGCATGATAAGACATAGTCATATTTTCACCACATTTAGTCATATAGAAATAGATATTCTCATTGTTAGAGTCATTATCAATACTTAAACATAATAAATGATGGATGAGTGTGGCTTATTGATAACATGCATTTATAACTTAAATTCTTATCTTATTTTACTCATATTCATGCTTATTTTATGTGAATACAATGTATGTTATCATAGTTTTTATGAATTTTCTCCATTGGTATGCCATTATACTAAAGTCCATATTTATGGATTATTTAGGGTTAATTATGTGCTTTATAGATGTTTAATATTTTACAAGAAATTACTTGCCTTAATTTACTTTGACTTTAGTAGATGATTGGAAGATTTAATTTCAAGAAGAGAATGTTGGATGATAAAAAATAGACTTCTTAAGAAATTATTTATGTTTATTTGAAATTCATCCTATATGATTCTTTTAATTTGTATTTTTAGATGACATAATATTAAAGATTAAGGAATTTGTGATCTAATGGAGAAAATTTGAGTTAAAAAGGAGTTATATAAATGAAATAATGAATTTCTTAATTTTTTAGAATTTTTTAGATTTAATTTTGATTTTTCAAGATTTATTTAATCGCGTGGGACCCACAGAGGTGACGTGGCGCGATGCGGACACATGGCGGGGCCACGCAAGCCCACATGGATGCCTACGTGGTGCCTACTTGGCGTGAACAGTGATATCAGACGGTCGGGATTAAATCGCGCGATTGGACGGCTAAAATCACACGGAGTGGAATCCGCATCATGGGCCACGATCCCACCAATTCTGCGCAATCCGACGGCTGAAATCACATGGAGTGGAATCCGCGTCATGGACCACGATCCCACTGATTTCGCGCAATCCGACGGCTGAAATCACACGGAGTGAAATCCGCGTCGTGGGCCACGATCCACCAATTTCACACAAACTTCTCTATAAATAGATGCTATGTCCCTTTGTAAACTTAACTCTTGATTGAATTGTGAAGGAATTAAGCGATTTGAAAGAAAGAACTTGAGTTCTTCATGATCCCCCACGTTTAGACTCGATTGCGAAGCAATCGGAGCGGGATTGATCACGAATTTCCACTAAATTTCATCGAATTTTCCCCTTGAACGTCGAACGTCCGTGAGGAAGAAATCGAGCAAATTCGCTTCAATCCGCGTGAATTGAAGCCCCATCTTTGTGGCAATCGGTTTAGTAGTGAGATTCGATCGATTATCAAGTGGTAATTTGAGTTTTAATTAGATTTAGATCTTTAATTTCGAGTTTTAGTTCTTAGTGTTCTTCAATTTCGCCTAATGTTCGTCTGAAATTTTACTGATTTTGAAAAAAAGATATCTCTCTGATTATAATTCTGAATTACTTGATTTTGGTTTCATTCGATTTCTTATTTTATCAGCTTTCCGTGGATAGCAAATTCATCAAATTCCGAGATCATTTTACCCCTCAATTTGACGTTTGACCAAGCACTATTCATTTTCAATCCAAATTTGAACGTTGACTTTCTGGGTCAATTACTTTCAAAATATAAATTGTAATTTGACAATTTTAGTCTCTTTGGAATCCTCTAGTTCTTAGCTTTCTATTGATATATAAATTGCAAGATTTGGATATAATTTGAAGACTTTCTCTGAAGTGTTCATTTCGGGAATTTTTTGATATTTGATTTTCAATAATTCATAGTAAATCCATTTCTTATAAAAAAATCACGTATTTTATACCAATAAATTTCATTTTCCCTATAGATTCTGAATATATAATTTTCGTAATCTTCTGACATCTTTTGGTTCTCTGAGTTTACAGAACTTTGATTGTTGGTCAAAGTCAATACTTTGACTTTGACTATTGACTTTTCTCTGTCAAAACCGAGATCTTAAATCTTAAATTTTCTTATTTAGTATATTTATATCATTTCCATTCATAAAATCTTATTTTTACTTCTTTAAAACTTCTTTTAAACCTAGGTTTGACCAAGTCAACTCTGTAATAAAAGTCAACCTTGTTCTCTGTGGATAGACCCGATACTTACACTTTACTTGATTTTATATCTTTTTCATTGTGAGTTCGGATTTATAAATTTTGTTTGACGAACGTTTGTGTGTTTTAACGACCGCACAAAACGTTTCGTCACTTATATTTTTGAATTATCAATTAATTTTCAATCCGAATTAGTCAGTCAATTTAGTACTAATGCAAGTAGGAAATCATTGAGAACATCTTCTCTAATTTTTCCACAACCTTGACCAAGGATTTAACCCTTCTCATTCCTTGAGTTGATCCCCTCTCATACTGATGACAGATAATCTCATCTTGACCACTCAATCACCTTTCGAGAATTTCACGTTGTTTTTAATTTATAACGTTTTGAAGATCCCGTAGATAGGGATTCGTAAGTCATAGTCAAAAAAAGATCATCCATCCATAATATATCTTCAGTGTCTCAAGTAAAACGATCACGTACACAACCATAACATGAATTAACCTGATTGACAATTAGGTATAATACCATTCGGAGATTTATATGGATCAATTCAGTGAATTCCTTTTTCAAAGAACGCTCACTATTTATCCTTGGTGTCTGACGAGACGAATCCGTTTGGTCGTTGAAAACACACAAAGACGTGTAAAAAAAACTTGCAAAATCACCAATTTAAGATTATAATAAAAAATTAAAGAGTATAATGATGAATAAGGGACAAATCCATAGAGAATTAAGGTATTTTCGAGTTATTTCTTCAAATTCGATCAAATCAGATGAAGAATTGAGGTGAGAAGTTAGGGGTTTTAGTAATTTTAGAAAGAGAACTTCAAGATGAATCCAAAAAATAAAAAATACTTGATTTCGATCAAGATTCGTGGAGAAATCAAGGAGCAAAAATTAGGAAGAAAAACTGATCGCGAAGAGAGAGAAAATAAAAAATTTATCTAAAATTCAACTAATCTACGATTCAAAATTAAAATATAATGATACAGTATAAAATATTAGGAGGAAAACACATAATCTAACCTGATGTCGCACTCCAAATGATCCAATTGGTCAATGGATCAAGGGCTTTTCATTTTGTAATTTAGAATATGAAATTCGGCATTCAAGAGGAAATTTTTCCCTATTTTTTGACGAATTCTTGATTTTCAGCAGTCCCTTGATGCAAAAATCGATTTAGAAGAGGAAGAAATCAAAAGATTCAAGGATTGAGATGTCTAAACAATTTGATAGCTCGAAACATTTAAGAACATGCGTATAAATAGGCAAATTTGGGCCTAGTCTTTAGATTTTGTGTTCCATCTTCTATTGCCATCTAAGATGAAACGCTAGGATGAGAATTTTCGTCATTAAGTCGTGTTCGTCTAATTCAAAATGGAGGGCGTAGATGAAGCAGCGTCATTGCGTGAAGTTAAATCATTTTGTAACGCATGTCGTTCAACATTCATAAAATGCTCGAGATGTTGCCACGTGTCCACATAAGTCTATTGGGGCATTTAATCTTGGACATTATAACTCTTCAGATGAACAACTTAGATTAAATCATTTTTAAAATACAAATCTCTTCCCAATCAAAAAAATCATCGTGTACCCCGATTTAAGTGTAGATTGACGGCTTAGATTAAATACGCAAATTGGACTCTTCCCGTCGCGCCATGTCGCTTGCATAAAAAGAAATAGAAAAATAGTCCCACGTGACAAAAAAAAATGTAGATCAACGGGTATATAAGTGGAGAGTACTTAGTGGGTTAGCGTATATCTTGAAAAAGGATGTTTAACCTACTAATTACACTCACGCACACATGTGCACACATGTGCACACAAGTGCTCACATGAGCACCCTCATGTGCACTCATACGTCGCCACGTGGCGTGTACATATGTTGCCACGTGGCGACAGAATATCTCCCTCGCCACAGCAGCCGCCATGTTGGCGCACGATATAAAAATGATGATTTTTATTATTATATAATTTAAAATTCTACATAAATCCAAAATTAATTCATAAAAATTCTTTAAAAATTCCTAAAATTTATAAAATTTATTTATTTCAAAATACAACTCCAAATTAATCCAAATTAATTTATTTGGATAAACAATTAAATAATCTATCATTTCTTTTAGAAAATAAAATTTAGAAAAACAAATCAGTGTATAAAAAGTACTTTATCTTATTATTTAACATTAAAACCTAATTCTAGAAACTCAAATCTATATGAGAATAATCTACTCTAAAATATATTATTTAAAAATGCATAATTATCCCTAAAATATTACATTTTGAGATTATAACTTAAAAAATGTATGAAATGATAGATATACACTCAAAAAAATATGATAACAAGCATAAGAATAGAATGTTTTATGCCTAAATTTTCATTAATAATCACATAAGTACATGTATAAATTGTATGTTATCAGCGAATAATTATAAGATCATAATACATCAATCACTTGTATTTAAAAATATGTTCTAATTATTTTATTGTTGAAGAACATTGATAAGGAAATCCACATTCCTAAAATTTTGTGGATACTAGTAGAGGCTGGACATTTGAAAAACTTTGAGAAATCCTTTAATGAACCATGTGAATATGTATTTGATGTATGATAAATTATAGGATCATCAGATCTCGGTGCCGAAATATTTTGAAAGATTGATTTAATGTCTTTCGTCGCCTTCTATATTTTGATAAAAAAATTTAGAGTCTATTGAGCCTCATATCAGAACACACCAGTGTTGACCCAATCTAGCAATGATTAAAAGTATTGGTAGATGTGAAAAAAGTCTAGAAGACTCCTTTTGTAGGGGGTGCAATGGGATACAAGTGAAGTTTGACAAGTAGGTGGTGGTGATGTTGTAGCCAAGCATGATGTTGCGACTACTCATGATTGATGTGAGGATAATGATTGTGCACCTTGTAGTAGCTAGTAAGGTGGGATGCCACAAGATTCATCAATGGCAGCCATAAAAGACAAAAACAAAAATCAATTCATTTGATAAGGCACAACCTAGGGCACAACAAGGCATGAAAACAACAAGATTGACAAGAACAGGACTTGGTTGATTTGAGTTCAACTCATTGAATTTGATCAATTTGAGGTTGATTAGGGTCTATTTGAGGTCAATTTGAATCAATCTATGGTCAAGTTTTGGGTCAATTAGGGTTGACACTTTGTTGACTCTGAGTTAGTTTGATTGTGATAACTCAATAGGAGGCATCAAGGAAGGTGACGGTGGCCCTAAACTTGAAGGGTGGGCTTTCTATGGCAATGTGACTAGGGGGGCTTGTACGAGTGGTGGGCTTACTGGGGCTGTGGCCCTCTTCGGACATGGGGGCCCCCATTGATGAGGTGGAAGCACTAGGAGGTGACAATCCTATCAGGGAAGCAACTGCATGGCAGGAAGGCAGCTATGAAGAGCAAAAAATACAGACCATGTACCTTTGACCTCTCGAGAAACATATCTATGACAATGGCCGCATAGAGGCAATGTCAACTAAAGAATCCTAGAACTCTAGGGAAGAAATTTTTCTTCCTATGATGCCATGTAAATAGGTAAAGCCTTTGATAATAGATGAGTAAACAAGATATTACAACTGTTTATGTATAGAGTAGATCATGATTTGGGAAGAGGTATGTTCCATGAGAGATTATAAAACCCAAATGGGTTAAACCGTGGGTGGGCCATACTTTAAGAGATCTATCTAAAAAATATCGCTCTCACAAACTCTCATTCTCTCTCTATGAAACTCTCCTAAAATAGATATCTAAAAAAATCTCACTCATTCTCTCTCTTTGAAACTCCCTCTTGCTCGCTCACTCTCTCTCCCTCTCTCTCTCGATTTTCTCTCTATATTTCAATCTCTCTTTCATCTGAAACCCTATTTTCTTTTTTTTATAGCTATCTAATTTCTATTTTCCTCTCTTTCTCTATATCTCTGTATGTTTTTTTATTCTTGTAGTTCTCTCTCTCTATGAATTGCTCTTTCTTGAGCACTATTTTTCTCTATGAATCTTTTCGTAACTCTCCCTCCTTTGAAGCACTTTTATCTGAATTCCTCTCTCTGTATATATATGAATCTATCTTAAATTATTTTTCATGAAATTTTTTCAATAAATGTCTCTTAAAATCTCTCATTGGAACTTTCATCTTGACTCTATGAAACTCATTTGATAGATCTCCCTAGAAATCTCTCCCTCTACATGTTTGTTTGCAAAACTTCAAAAAACTTACTTTCTTCCTCTATGAATTTCTTTCTATCAATCTCTCTTTCTTACTTTGACACTTCTATAATGTGTCTGTTAGGCTCATTTTTGTAGCTAAAGACTTTATTGAGGATAAATGAGTATGTTAAAATTAACATTCATCTTTGATTCTTTGGGCTCACATAAACTTTATAGACCTTTTCAAGGCTTAGGTGTTCAGGAGTCTAGTCGTTTCCCAAGAATTGCTTCCACAATTGTGCAAGAAGGGAGAATATTGGAAGATAAAAATCAAAAAAGAAAGAAGATAAAGAAGACGCTCGAGGGAGAGTGATTATATTCTATAGAACAAAATAGCAGAAGAGATGACATGAAGAGGTGCACAAGCCTTCTCATTTCCTCAAACTACTTCCATAGAAATAAAAATTCCATGAAACAAGACAACCATCCATCATATGCCTTTGATGGGAAACCTCGATCGGGATCATCGATCATGTAATCCTCAAGCACAATGGCAAAAATTCGGCAAGTATTCAATATAGATCTAGTTCAAAGTGATCTGATCCATATTGGCCATCCCCTACCACTATCTACATAAATACATATGGGGTTGTCATATATGTAGGACTTGCATGACATAAAATGAACCATATTTCTACATTGACTAGGAAATAATTACAAAAAAATGCTATGGATTACTAAATTAAATAACCAAGTAATAAATATTCATTCGCAATTATAATAACTTACCATTAGTTTATCTACTTTTGAATAAATGAAAAGTATCATTGTATGATATGTGGGTCATCATTTCCACATAGATTTTATGGCTATTCAAATTCCATTTTACTGTTAGAGGTATTCGGGGAACAAAAATAAAAAAAAACAGTTATAAAATTAATTAATGATTATTACATTATTCATTTATTTATTTTCTGTTTCATATTACTAGATTAAAAGAGGGAAAATGAGAGTCAAAGATAGAAAAAGACAAAACTGAGCGATAATCAACCGAAAAAAAAAAATCAACTTCCCGACTGCATTCTCAAGAATAGATTTCAGGCCCTCACAGCGCGCATTCTTAACCGCTCGCCAGTCGCAGAATGCATTCTGACCTTCCTCTTCCCACTCGGCTTTCTTCCCGCTATATAATCCTTAAACTTCCTCAAAACCCTCCTCTCCGCCAATCGCAGAACGAGGGAGTCATAAAGCTTCCTCTCTTCCTCCCTGCGGCACCTCCTCAACATTTCCTCGTCCTCCTCGACCGATCCTCCTCCATAGAGAGCTTCCCTCGCATCAGCGATTCCTCGCAAGCTCCCGCAAACTTCCTCCGTCCAGAATCTGGCCTCGGAATCAACTCCAAACTTCTTGTCGCAACCCACCGCTCGATTCATCTGCTCATAGTCCTCTTCCGATGAAAAGATTATAAACAGCAAGATGAGGAGTTCGATCTGAGGTTCTCCGTTGGAGGAGAGCTCGAAATACTCGGAGTCTTCGCTACTGCAGCCGGAGAAGCCTAACCGCCTGTATAACGATAACCTCGATCTAATGTGCCTGCTCGAGAACGACATCGAGCAAATTTGGAGCACTAGGCTCAGATCTAGATTAACGATGTCGAACGGATTGCAAATCTCCGTGAATCCGTACCGGAGCAGCAGAGCGGCGTTTCCCATAGATCCATACGTGTTGAAAACCTGTCGTCGTAAATGAATGAAATAAGGTATAGAATTCTCGGACAACCAATTAAAGCTATTTAACTCTAATTGAATTGTTTCCTGTTTCAGTAATTAAGAACAATATGAGAGAACTTCCACTCGTGATATGGATGGCAAAGGAAAGAATATTTTCGATTTTTATTACAGCTACGTGGTTCTTCAGCGTCATTAATTTTCTTTTTCTTCTATTATTTTCGTTTCTATTTCTAAATTGTTGGGTATAGATTCAGACCTCGTTTCCTGCTTCGACGCCTCTTACGACAATCATCTTCATAGTTCCATCATCGTCGCCGGCATTACCATCATCTTCGTCTTGATGATCTATGCTTACATCATCTTCATCATCATCGTCGTCATCATCATCATCTTCCGATTCCTTGAGTTTTTCGTCAGACATCTCGTCATCGCTGGAGCTCGAGGAAGAAGATGAAGCAGTGAAGTGGACGTTCTCCTGTCCAGTTTTGTGATTGAATCTGAAAATTTCCGGTGCAAAAAGCGAAGCTTATCAAAGCGGGAACGACCAAGAGTACCCCTCAACTGTAACATAAACTAATCAGAATTCTCTGAAGTTCTTGCTTACAGATCTGCAAAAGGCACCATTCCGTAACCATGATATTCGTCGATTTCAAAAGATCTAGATGCGACAAGGGTCTTCGCAGAGAAGTATTGATCAACGCCAAAAGCGCTCGGATCGAGCCCCCAATCAGCGGCTTCAACGAGCGGCTGGATGAATTCTCTCCAATCTTCCTCAACAAGCTTCTTGTCCTCCTTCACAACCTACCTAGAAATCATGTATCAGGTAAATATAGTAAATATATATTATTTTATTTATAAATATAGAATAATAGTTCGTTTATTACCTTATGGAGTTCAGTGCCGAGGAGAAGAGTATCAATGTCTTCTGAAGACCAGATCAAGGGAGAGCATTCCATTTCCGGCAGGATCTGGAGGTAGCCGAACCAGGGGGAAGTAATTCCGAGAGAACGCTCGTACATGATGGCGACGGAGAGACCTAAGTGACCGGCGAGGCCGGAGTCTAGTATCATCCGACGAGCGGCGGAGTTCTTAATCGTGAGGCAGGCGCGCTTGGGGATGGTTGCTACGTCTTCTCCTTCGACGAGATCGCGGAGCGATCTGATAGAGATACCGTTGGAAGGGGAATCCAGTAGCTCTAGCGCGTCGCTGTAGGTTAAGCCGTTCGCCTTCATCCACCTCTTGAATACTCTAATACGCCTGCTAAACGAATATTTTTTTAGAGACATAGATAGATAGATAGAGAGAGACAGAGAGAGAACCTGGTCATCTCGCTTACGACGGTGATAGAACGGTGCGGTTATAATGGCGCAGCGCCTCTGCTTCACGGCGGCGGCCTCGTCGTACGCTATCTGATTCTAAGAGAAAGTCCCAGGGAGAATTTAGGGTAGAGAGAGCAGCCGGAGTCTTGGTTTTGAAATTCAAGGCTCCGAATATTATTATTATTCAATCTGTCCTTTTTACCTCCTACATTTCCTTTACAAAGGTATGTAAACAATTCCAACTTGTTTACCGCTTGAATACAATTATCAGATTAATAGATTTTACTATTTATTGTAGAAAAAGAATCCGCAGGATTAAGTACGAAATTCGATGCACTGAATGACGTGTCATCCCTTTTGTTCTTTAGCCCTTCAGATTCCACTTATATTTCCAATTAGCTTAGAGAAAATGGGATTATAAAATGGCAGTCAAGAATTTTCCCGCCAAAAGCAGAGAAACCTTTCCCAATGTTCTGTCTTTTTATACCCGACGACCATATATTCCTTTTTTAGAGTGTCTAAACAATTCCAATTAATTCTAAGCATAAATAAAATTAGCATATTAATATGGAAGTAAACATAGAAAACGCCATAAGAAATAAAACCGGTAACGAATTCTCCCGCCCTAAAGCGAACTTCCATCTTTTGCATGGAGGAAAGTCTTGCCGAAGAGCTGGAGCAGAGGCGCCTGAAAGAGCCTCCGAAGATAAGGCGGTTGGACGAGTCAGTGGTGAACAGGATAGCCGCGGGAGAGGTGGTGCAGCGACCTGTGTCTGCCGTGAAGGAGCTGGTCGAGAATAGTCTTGACGCCGGATCCACTTCCGTCTCTGTCGTCATTAAGGATGGCGGTCTCAAGCTCATTCTAGTCTCCGATAACGGTCATGGCATCAGAGTACGTGGAATTTTGGAACCAAAATTTTCACTTGGCGATTCAATATTTTCCTTGAAATTTAGAAATTATTACGGATTTTATCATTAAACGCACTCGGAAACGAGAAATATGATATGCATCTCTCACATTTTTCTGCCGCGCTTTGTTTTGATCGACGTTTCGGGTTTCCTAGGTTTTATGTTTCTGACTCTGGAAAGCTTACGTGGCAAATAATGAACAAGAAGTCGTCAAAAACAGTCTTCATGGCAGCTTACTTTTGTATGATTCGCGGTTTACTTTAATCAGTTGACGTGCTTATATTCCTATTTGGTGTGCTATTATTTTCTAAAATTCGCAGTCATGAATGATCGTGATTTGCTAATTTTCCTACACTCGAGTAGCTGGCGGGTTTTTGTATTCATCTAGATAATATTTATTGGAATATTGACTTCAAGATGACATAACAAATGTCCTATTCTAATAGAGGGTTGTCCATTATATAGCAAGAAAAACATGCTTATTGCTACAAAATGCAGTATTTGGAATAGAAAAATGAGGGACCTCAGTTTACTTTTGCATGAATTTATCATTTTTGACGATGTTAAAAGAAAGAAGTGCTTCTTTCATGGTGACTACCATCCTCTCTTCCTAATCTTTGACGAAACACGTGTGATAGTATGAGGACTTGCCAATACTCTGTGAGAGGCACACCACGTCAAAACTTTCCTCGTATGAAGATCTTCAAACAATCAGTTCGATGGGCTTTAGAGGAGAGGCCTTAGCAAGCGTGTCCTATGTTGGTCATGTAACTGTCACAACTATCACTGAAGGAAATCTACACGGTTACAGGTGCAAGTTTTATAAAGATTCTGATTCTTTTTAGTTTTTCTTTCTGACCTTCAAATACTTTTTTCAGAGTTACTTATAGAGATGGAGTGATGGAGCACGAACCTAAGGCATGTGCTGCTGTTAAAGGGACGCAAATTTCGGTAGACATATTTTATTTTTATGTTAAATTCTCTTTTATCATATTGAAGGGAAATTTAATTCCCAAACTTCATCATTCCTTCGCTTCTAGATTGAGAACCTATTTTACAACATGATTGCCCGCAAGAAGACTTTGCAGAACTCTAACGATGATTATTCCAAGATAGTAGACTTGATCAGTCGATTTGCTGTACATCACATCTCTGTGGGGTTTTCTTGCAGAAAGGTTGTTATTAATATTGTCATTGACCTTATGTTTCTCGAAATTCCATGACCCTAAATTTTTAAACCCAGTTGTAATGTTGTATGATACAGCATGGAGCAAATAGAGCAGATGTTCACACCGTTTCTTCCTGTTCAAAATTGGATGCAATAAGATCTGTTTATGGTGTTTCGACAGCTCGTAACTTAATGGAGATATCCGCCAGTGATGATGATCCTACACGTTCGATTTTCAAGATGGATGGTTATATCTCGGATGCAAATTATGCAGCAAAGACGGTCATGGTGCTATTCATCAATGGTGCGTGAAAAATTCAGCTTCATGGAGATTAAGAGAGGACTTCATTCAGCCGATCATTTATCAATCTTACATATCTTATGTTTGTTTGGAGTTAGCCAAAGTTTAATCATATCACTATATCTTATAAGGGTTCTAGAGTATGTGCTCTTTATATTCAAATGCAGTTTTATTGAAGTTCAAATATATTTAAACTGTTACTTCTTCTGGAAGTATATTTGATGTACAGATTATTTCCTGGTTTGAGATATCTGTGAAAATATCTTTTTTTATATATATTTTTTTGTAATTTCTTTCTGAGAGTATATTCTCTCTTTTTTCCATTCTTTCTTCTCAGACAGGTTGGTGGAGTGTTCTCCTCTCAAGAGAGCCATAGAAGTGGTGTATTCAGCTACCCTGCCAAAATCAAAGCCCTTCATTTATATGTCTATTAAGCTCCCACCTGAGCATGTAGACGTAAATATTCACCCCACGAAAAAGGAGGTACTTTATATACTGAAGAATCATCAGATAAGCTTGCTTGAAACTTGATTTATATTAAACCTTACACTAAAGTTGATGCTTTTGGCCCAGACTTCCTAGCTCATATGGAATTATGGATTTTTAGTCCCTAAAGATAATTCTTCTGTTATGACACGATTTATTTCATGTGCCTCAAGATTTCTAGTTTGTGTTTAGGTTAGCCTTTTGAATCAAGAGTGTATTATCGAGACCATCCAGAGTGCAGTAGAGAGCAAGCTTCTCAGTTCCAACACCGTGAGGACATTTAACCCTCAGGTTTGCACGTTTGAACACTTGATTCTACTACAATTTTTTTTTTAATGAAGAACATTCAGTTTACTCTTTTTCAAAAAAAAACATTCAGTTTACTCAGTTTAGGAAAATGAATTCTGAGTGATAGTTATGACTGGGATATTTCCTGGGGAAACCCTAGAGGGCAGCTCATGGAGGTGCTGTGAAAAACCTGGTGAATAAATTGAAGGAATCAAGAAATTTAGAATTGGTCATGTATCAAACATCACAACACAGATTGACTCCCTTTCATTCTGATGTGTACACGGATATAAAGAGGTGTGCAGTCAAGAACTGGAGAACTTCCTCTGAGCTCCCAGCAGAATGCAGTCTCAGCCTTCTTGGTGTGCTCAATTCCAGATAGTCAACCTCTCTTTTTTACTGTCTTGCCCAACTTAAATTTGGGCATTAGTTTATTGATGCCCGTGGGTGGGATACTTTGATAATTTTACAACAGCTGAGACGGAAATAGTTGCAACTTAGATTCTGTTACCTTCTATTCTATTTCTTACTGCTCTCATCATAATCTCTGTTATTTATTCTAATAGTTAAACAATATTAAAGATTTATCTTTTCGTCTTTTGGTTTTTCATTTTTTGTCATGATTCTTTGTTTCTTTTACAGGCAATTAACTCATCCCCAAGTTTTATAGGTGGCAGTAAGGAAGTATCAAAACCGTCCTTGGGTATAATGTTGTCAAACTTCTCAGTTTATTGAGTTTCGAGCCTTTATTCCCAATGTCAATACCTATAAAGTCCATTTCATGATACAGGAACAAAATCTTCCAAAGAACCTGTTAACAAAATGGTGAGAATCGATTCACGGGATCCTGTTGGAAGATTGCATATTTATTTCTCAGAAAAAAATGCATCACAAAATGAAAAGCGACCTGATCTTTTATCTGTAAGGTACAATGATCCCTATTCATGATGATCAATATGAGAATTTTAAGAAGACATGAATATTTTTTAATTGTTATTAATAGTTTCATCTACATTTTCTCTTCACAGTTTCTATTCCTTCGATGTACTCTTCCAGTGATCTTGTCCTTCAGACAAGATCAGGTTCATCGCTGCTGTAGTTGTTTTCTTAATGGCTCTTCAGCACCCGAAATTTTTTTCATTTGATTTGGGCACCATAGAGATCCATTAGTCAGGAGATTCTACTCATCATACAGATAGGCCCCTACTACTCAACCAGAGAAAATGTAACGAAAATTGGCTCAAAACAGGTGCTGATTTCTCTTCCAGAGTCTGCAATCCCACAAGACAGATCCTTAACACGCGACAAAAGAAATCACCATGAGGAGTTCCCTTGGAGGAGTCTTGGTCGGAAGGGGGGAGAGAGAGAGATTTGCGAGGCATCTGCCTGGACTCTGAGAAACACCGCCTCTCTCACCTCACTACTTCCTCTCCTCCTCTAGCTCCTGCTCCCCTTAGCAGCCAATCCCCTTCCACCGATTATAGGGCAAACTCCCGATGGGGCTGACCAGCTGGGGGTCTGCCTTATCAGATGGCCCTACTGCTCGGTGGGGTCCATGGGACACACTAGCAGGGCCCAGCCCACCAGTCAGGCCTGCTTTCTTGGCCAGCCATCAATAGGTCATGAGAATGGGCCTATCACATATCTCCTGAAGATATCAATTACTGGTTGACTTATAGTTGACCGATGTGCAACAGAAAGGGAAACTATTCATTAGCATGTTAACTGGAGTACTATAATGTAGTATCAGACCATATCCATTTTTCAGATTTTTTAGACCATATCCATTTGTTCATCTGTGTTTGGGCACCAACAGCCCTTGTGCTCTTCCAGTGAACTGTCTGGAAGAAATGTGGACAGATACAATGTGCTTTTATAGTGGCTGCAAATGAGGTAATCTGAGGTGTTGGTCAAATACAGACGATTCAACAGTCTAAACTAAAAAAAAATCTGACAAGCAAGAGAAAAAGAAGGGAGGAGAAGAAGAAGAAAGAAAAGACGTGGGGTGGGGGGGTTTTCTGCTGTGTGATGGAGGATTATTGCCTCACTCATGCTGTCACTTTCTCACCTTCGCCGACTCATCCTTGATTCCCTGAAGATTTGAGTGTTACATAGAATGGGCCAGATGGAGACAGCCTTTTCAAGGATGTCCTCTTGGTAATAGGTATCTGGAAGCTGCAATAAATATCTGGACTGCAATAGATATCTGGGCTCCAAAGCCTATTTCAGTATTGGTTCTTTCCTCTTTCTGGGCTGTTTTTGGGTTTCTCTTGGGTCAGGATTTTTTTTCTTGGGCACTATATCATTGGAAATAAATCTTCTTTTTGATATTTGAACATGAATTACAGGAGTGCCGTGAGACTCAGAAGGAGTCCTAAGGAAGCTGCAGACATCGGTAGCATTCAGGAGCTTGTCAATGAAATTGACTCAGATGTTCATTCAGGTGCCTTGACTTAGAAAAAATAGTCCACAAATGCTGAATTATGTAACAAAACTTTTGCTTCGTTATCATTAGGTATTCTAGAAATTGTACGAGATTGTACGTACGTGGGAATGGCAGATGATATTTTTGCTTTGTGTCAACATGAAACCCGCCTATATCTTCTCAATGTTGTAAACGTGAGGTACAAAGTCTTTATTACTTTTTATGCATTCCTCTTTGACCGGTTTCAGTCATATACTAAGGGAAATAACCATGCTCATTTAATGGCTTACATGTCCTCATTTTTAACATTTTCTTTCCTCTTGTTTTTTATCTGTTTTTTGACATCCCATAACTCTTTGTATTTCTTGAAGACTTTTGACGATAGGTAATGTTTACCAGGAATCTGACTCTGATTTTAGGATTAAAATTTTTACCGTATATCTTGAACAGTATTCGAGCAAAAATGACAAAATTGCAAAATTTTTAAGACATGTGTTAGTCCTTCACTTAGAGAGGACAGAGGGTGCTCCAGCCAGGGGCGGCGCCTGTAGAAGAGAAGGAAGGGACAAAAAGAAAGTTCTCTTGAAGAAATTAGGTTTTACACTATTGTTGGGGCACCCTTATAGGGGGCGCATACTAACAGGGTCACATGTGACCCTGTCAGGTATCACATGTGACCATAGTGGTCACATGTGATCCTGAATGGTCACACGTGTGACCCTGAACTACCAATAAATGACTAACTAAAGATAGTGGTGGGCCACTTATAAGAGGTGGCTGGAAAGATCCTAGGTTAGATCAATTTAGAATTGAATTCAATCAACTGTCAATTATCCAAACTATATTCTTCCAAACAGTCTATCGAAAAGGAAACAAGAAATCTGTTGGTTTCAAGAAGATCGGTGATCAGGATCATAGTCCGTCCAGTCCTTCCCTGACAGTTCTCCCGGAGTCGAAGTAGAGAATTCACGGACAGAGTGGATCGCAACCGCTAAGTTCTTGGTCGCCGACTCCACCACCACCTTTTGTGACTCCTCACCAAATCTGTAGAATGAGATATAGAAAGATCAAGAACCTACCTCGGTAGATTCCAGGAGCAGGAGTTTTGAGGACTTCTGCTCAAGGCCTCCTCACCTCAAGTTTGTCTCACTTCTTGATGTCCTTATTCCTAGACCTACCCCAGGCTTATATAGTGGATCCACTTGAGATTGGTGGATCCACCACCTCGTATGAGATAGCTGTCAACTGTGGGTCCCGCTTCTAGATTCTTCTTATTCACTCTTTTGTTTCTCCTCTGGTAAGTGATAACTGGAGTTCTTCCAGTAGCCCACTTACAATGGATAACAGAGAGAGGAAGAGAAATAAAGAGAAAGATGAAGCTCTGTTCAACAACATGTGTCCACTTGATTTGGTTACTAAAGTCAATATGAAAATTTTTGAGGTATGAAGATTAGAAGATATGAAGATTTTGATGTAGTCTGCCTTGTTGATATAAAAAGCAGGAAGATAGATAAGCTCCCCTGACATTAATCTATTAGGAATTGTGGTGGGGACACCTCAATAACAAAAGAAGCATCTAAAGAGGCACCAAAGCAATATAACTTAAGGAGAAATGCAAGGATTATGAGTTATCCATATCAAGTAAACAATATGTTGATCTTGACCAATAAATTCAAGAATCTATCATTGGAAGACGTGTCTATATCATAGGACTTTGAACACATGAAGAGGAGCAATCCTATGAAGATGGGGGTGGTACCCCTTAAATCCTTTAAATCTTTAAAACACTACTCTTGATCTAAAACCTTTAATTTTGAGTCTTTGACCAAGTCAAACCACTTTCCTAAAATTTAGGAACCCCTTGACCAAGTCAAACCATCTAACTAAATTATAGGAACCAATTTTAGATTCCCAAAATCCAAGTAATTTGCATCCTAGATCCTTCTTTGACCAGGTCAACCTGAAACCATGATTTTAGGGTAGATTACTATACCCAAATTACCTATAAAATCTCCACCAATAAAAGCCCTCCAAATGACACCCTCACATCTTAACAACTAGCTTTTTATGGTATCCTTTCAAGAGGATCGAAATTTCTCTTAAAAAGGTGGCACCCCTTGAAGAGACACACCCCTGCAAGGGTTGAAAAATTCTCTCTTCACCTATTTACATAGATCTTGTGAACCTCTATCTCATAATTTTGAAATTTGAAAAAGTTTGAAGTTTAGTTATTTCCCCACTCTTTCTCTCTCATCCTCCACGAATTCCCCCCCCCTCCTCTCTCATTATCTCTCATCTACACACCAATCCACAACTTTCCCCTCTCCATTCCTCTTCTAGTTCCTCTCTACCACACACACCTACCATTTCTTTATTTTCCCTTCTCATTCTTCCCCCTCTTCCCTCTTTTCATCATTCCTCTTCATTCCTTTTCTCTTTTCTCTCAAAGCAAGGAGTAATCAAGAAGGAGATTTTGAATTTTGCTCTAACAAGATCACATTAGTCAAGAATCTCTATCAAAGTGTTAAGAATAAACAGCTAAAAGTTGACCAAGTCAACGCTTGACTGGGTTGACCAGGTCAACCTGAGGAGGACCAGTCAGACACCGTCATAATATACCTAGAAATATTTCTCTATATTGTTATAACATACAATTCATGTTAAATCCCTTGTAACGGTCAGTTTTTTGGATTAGCCGTTGGGTTGACGTGACTAGTAAGTAACCCAACGGCTAGTTCAAACTCCCTTCAGCACTGTATAAAACCTGTGACCTTGGTGTAAATAAACAACTCCTTTTCTCTACGAAACCTCTGTTCTCTGCAAACTCTTCTCTCTCCATTCAACCTCTCCACCTCCTCTACTCGTGACATGGTATCGGAGCAGGCTTGAAGAAAGCGCCCAACATTCCCGCCAAAGGTCTTACCGCTGGATCCTCTGTAAAAAGGTCCGGT
Organism: Lemna minuta; assembly: GCA_024174645.1. Taxonomy (NCBI): domain Eukaryota; kingdom Viridiplantae; phylum Streptophyta; class Magnoliopsida; order Alismatales; family Araceae; genus Lemna; species Lemna minuta. The sequence goes on from CM044109.1 coordinate 4,510,162, forward strand.
AGGGTGGTTCTCCCCAAGAGAAGCCGTCGGATCTTTTTGGCATCTGAAATGGAAGATACGTCAACATCTTATGTCCCATCTCCATCTTCGCGCCTCCGATGGAAGGAGCTGTTATTAAAAATCGCGCCCTGGAGCAGAGGCCCGAAGTGAAGTGGCGGCGAGTAATTCTATCCCTCTACCTGCAGTGGATAGATGGTTGTCCCAGCTTCCCGTGGTCGCTCCGAGGAGCCAATTCAACGGCCACAATTTATATCACTGGGAAATGGTGGTCGATCGGGCATTAAGTCCCGGATCTCGACGCCTCACCCTGACTCAAGATGCGCCCCTCGTCTACCGACCCTCAATACAAGAGATGGGTCGTGGAGGAGCAGATTGTCGGATCTTGGTTGCTTGACTCCATGAGTACTGACTACTTCCAAAAAAATTCATCGAGTATAAAAAGTGCCAAAGGTATATGGGAGGCTGTCCACAAATTTTTATTCCAAGAAAAAAATGACTCCAGCAAGATCTCCTCCCTAGTTAACAGGGCAAATGCCTTGAAACAGGGTGATAAATCTGTTATGGCGTATTCAAATGAATTAGGATCTCTCTACAATGAGCTGGATTTTTACCGGCCGCCTCAGTACAGTACTCTTCAGTGGGAGTATACTGTTCAAGACAGTATATATCACTTTCTTGAGGGCCTAAGACCCGAATTTGAAGGACTACGCAGTCAACTCTACAATAGTGGAATTCAGAATACCTTTGATGATGCAGTTGCTGCTGTTGTTCGTGAGGAAGGACGACTCCAACAGATGAGAGTCAACCCCGAGAGCTCCGTCTTCCTCTCCCACCACGGAGGTCATTTTCAAAAAAATTATACCTTTGCTCCAAACCAGCGTGGGCAGGAGAGAGGAAAGCAAGGCAAGGAGGCCCTGTTTTGTAATTACTGCAAGAAGCCGGGCCATACCAAGGATAAGTGTTGGAAATTGCATGGGTTCCCCCCACATATGAGCCAAGCCCACACAGTCGATGGGAATAGTCAACATGGAAGTCAACTCAGAACTCCCTCGCAGACAATTACCCAAGAAGTCCAGCGACTAGTCCAAGAAGAGATGCAACAGCTTAAAAATCTTCTAGCTTCCGGATCAGTCATTGGATCTACCTCCTTGGCCGGCTCAAGTAAAACCAAAATTTTATCGGAATTATCAGTTTTTTCAGTATCTAATAATAATCTGAAACATGCATGGATCCTAGACTCAGGAGAAACTGATCATATGACTCCTGTCAAGGAGGATTTTATGATCTTTACTCCTGTTAAGAAGGGACACCATGTTAAAACTGCCGATGGTACTCTACTAACTGTAGAAGGCATCGGTACTATTAAATTAGGGCAGATTGGTCTATTGACACATGTCCTATATGTACCTAAATTATTTGTTAGCTTAGTATCTGTACAGAGACTGGCTAATAATAAAGAATTATGCGTGTTATTTTATGTCATAAGGTTCACGGGTGGAAGACTGGACTGGCTAGAGTCCGTCAAGGACTTTACTTCCTGCCTTGGACGATCCCCAAGGAAGGAAAAGAGGGGGAGCATATGGCAGCAGCCATTAGCTCCAATTTTGAGGGGGAAGTATTGAGGATCCACCAAAGGATGGGACATCCATCCTTTGAAATTGTAAAACAGTTGTATCCAAACTTGTTTAAGTATAATGGGGTTGAAAATCTGTTTTGTGAAGCTTGTTAATTTGGCAAAAAAAAACGAACCACTTACCCCATATCCAATCTCAGATGTAATAAACCATTTCATTTGATACACTGTGATATATGGGGACCATCTCCTACAACTGACATTAATGGATACAAATATTTCCTGATCTTTGTAGATGACTATAGCCGAATGACTTGGGCATTCTTGTTAAAACAGAAATCGGATACTGCAAAAACATTACAGAATCTCTTTATCATAATAAAGAGACAATTCAATACGGATATTAAATGCTTCCGCTCAGATAATGCTAAAGATTTCTGCAACAATGAACTCAAGGAATTTTTTGAATATCATGAAATAAGGCACGAGACATCTTGCCCCTATACTCCTCAGCAAAATAGCCTTGCTGAGAAGAAGATAGGTGATATAATGAATAAAGGAAGAACCCTAATGATTGCTGCAAACATGCCTAGAAGCCTCTGGGGTTTCACCATTTTAACAGCAGTTTACTTAATTAATAGGGTTCCATCAAAGGGATTAAATATGAAGGCTCCAATTGAACTATTAGAAAGCAAATTTCTGATAGTTCAGGGGGAGAAACTGAAACCTAAAATATTTGGATGTGTTGGATATGTCTTATCTCATGATCGTGATCAGGATAAATTGTCCCCAAAAGCCCACAAATGTGTGTTTGTGGGATACTCGAATACCCAAAAGGGATATAAACTGTATCACCCTTCCACTAAGAGACTATTTGTGTCAAAGGATGTTACCTTTGACGAAAATTCCTTCTTTTACTCCTGGCAACCAGGGCATAATGATCCAGACTTCCTTAATGTGATCTTCGAAAATGAAGAGAGCATGAATATCCCACTGGACTGTCCAAACCAAGTAAGGTCAGACCAAGGTATATTCGAGACAGATACACCTAAGGAAGATCCTAGTACAACAACCGAACAGGGAAAAACTTCCCTGGAACTCGAGGAGAAAGAACAGTCATATCCATATTACCCTAAATACTATGAGAGGAAGAAGAAACAATCTAATGAGAATATTAAGGATATAAAGGAAAAAACTGAAATCTCACCGATAGAGCCACTGGTAGAAAATCAGGTGGTAGATAATCCTAGAGCAGAAAATCAAGGAGAAGACAACTCAGATCCAGAAAAACAAATTATAGACACTATTGTAACAACGGATGAAGAAGGAAGAGGTGAGTGGCCCATAGCATTACGGAAGGGGACTCGATCATGTGTGAAACCTCGTCCATATGATATGGTAAACTATTTGGATTACCAACGTGTGTCTCCAGAGTACCAGTGTTTCCTAGCCACCATACAAGGTATTGAAACCCCTAACAACCCAACTGAGGCCTTAAAGGACCCCAGTTGGAAACAAGCCATGGATGATGAGATGAGTGCCTTGATAGAAAACCAAACATGGGAATTATTAAACCTGCCGAGTGGAAAAAAACCTGTAGGATGTAGATGGGTTTACACTATAAAGTGTAAATCTGATGGTAGTCTCGAGAGGTATAAAGCGCGATTGGTTGCTGAAGGCTATACTCAAACCCATGGCATAGACTACCAGGAAACCTTTGCCCCAGTGGCAAAGATGAATACTGTTAGGGTGCTAATATCTTTGGCAGTAAACCTAGATTGGGAATTACTACAATACGATATTAAAAATGCCTTCTTGTATGGTGAATTAAAGGAAGAGATATACATGCAGATTCCTCCCGGCTATGAAAAATGAATCCACAAGAGGAAAAGTATGTAGACTGAAAAAATCCATATATGGACTGAAACAGTCTCCTAGGGCATGGTTTGGAAAAATTCAGCCAAGTCCTTAAGGGGCTCGGATTCGAGACGAGTGTAATGGAGATCATACCCTGTTCTTCCGACATTTTCCCCAAGGGGAGTAGTACTCCTCATCGTATATGTCGATGATATAATCATTACGGGGAACAGGACTGCTGAAATTAAAGAATTAGAACATGAACTGTCCAGACAATTTACAGTCAAGAGTCTTGGACCCCTTAAATATTTCTTAGGTATGGAATTTTCCCGCTCGAGCAAAGGTATACTTATGACTCAACAGAAGTATACCCTTGAACTACTCAAAGAGACTAAACACCTTCACAGCAGAACTAGTGATACACCTATAGAATTTAATCACTAACTCACTATAACTAAGGATGATCCAAGGGTAGATAGGGTCATATCAGGAACTCGTAGGTAAATTGTTGTTTTTATCACATACTCGGCCCGATATTTCATATGCAGTGAATGTACTAAGCCAGTTTATGCATAGCCCTCAAAATCATCATTTTGAAGCCGTCGTCAGAGTGCTGAGGTACCTCAAAGGGACAATTGGGCTAGGCATCACCTTCAAGAAAACGGGTAATCTTGATGTACTTGTTTATACCGATTCTGACTTTGGTAGTTGTTTGCTTAATCGCAGGTCTACCACCGGGTACTGCACCTTCTTGGGGGGGAACCTTGTGACATGGCGTAGCAAGAAACAGAGTGTAGTGCTAAGTCTAGCACTGAAGCCGAATTCAGAGCTATATCAAAGGGCATCGACGAAGTACTCTGGCTGCGGTATCTTCTAAGAGACATGAAGATCATATACAAGGAACCTATAAGACTGTTATGTGATAATCAGTCGGCTATCTACTTGGCACATGACCCGTTGTATCATGATAAGGTTAAACACGTCGACATAGATAGGTTCTACATTCAAGAGAAGCTAGACAGCGGGATAATAGAGATTAAACATGTGGGGACCGAAGATCAAGTTGCTGACATCTTCACGAAGGGGCTTCCAGCGAGAACTTTTACCCGATTGGTTGGCAAGCTTGGAATGAAGAGCCTTCACTCCTGCGCTTAAGAGGGAGTGTTAAGAATAAACAGCTAAAAGTTGACCAAGTCAACGCTTCACTGGGTTGACCAGGTCAACCTGAGGAGGATCAGACACCGTCATAATATACCTAGAAATATTTCTCTATATTGTTATAACATACAATTCATGTTAAATCCCTTGTAACGGTCAGTTTTTTGGATTAGCCGTTGGGTTGATGTGACTAGTAAGTAACCCAACGGCTAGTTCAAACTCCCTTCAGCACTGTATAAAACCTGTGACCTTGGTGTAAATAAACAACTCCTTTTCTCTACGAAACCTCTGTTCTCTGCAAACTCTTCTCTCTCCATTCAACCTCTCCACCTCCTCTACTCGTGACACAAAGTACTCTCATTCTCATGTTGTGTGATACATCGTCCTTCCCCAAAAAAAACTCTTGATCTTAGGATTTGTGTGAACCCTAAGATAGTCTCCAATCATATATTTAGGTATTCATGCAGATTGGTTGTGAAATTTGGTCTGATTCATTAAATAACAACTCTACTTCAAGGTTATTAAAAATGATCTTTCTCCTCTCTAATTGTGGGATTAAACCTAAGGAGTTCAAGGTTACAAATCTTAAAAATTCATAATATGCGTGTATCGAAACACCATCCCTTACACCTCCTCCTGAGAAATTTTGATTCTCCTATTTTGTCCCACCTCAGATTAGGTCCTATCAACAATCATACGTAAGCAGATTTAAAGAGGTGAAGATTTTGAAGAATGAAATGCATTTTCCTTGAAAATCGTTTAAGAATGATTGAAAATTGAATCTATAAATGAATTCAAGGAGACTCAGTATATTTGCCTCAGTTCAGGATGATATTATGGAGCAAACATTTTTTGAAGGTTTGGAACCCTGTTATTCAGTCACTCTGTCAATATTAATGGAGGACTTTGATATTATGAAATTATTCGAGAACTTTACTGTAATATGAAAGATGAGGTGAAGAAAGAAAACATTTATTATAGGGTTAAACAGGGGAGCCTGTTACAGGACTACAGGAGAGAGATAGGTGGATTCACTGAGAGAGATGTATTGGGCTTTGACACTCTCCTTGAAGCTGGAGTATGTATACTTTATAGACTCAGCTTGATACATAGAAAACCTAGATATAAGTGCAATACATAATGGTAATTATAGGGCTACACAGGGGGGCCTATTTTAGGGCTACAAGAGAGAGATAGAATGACTCATTGAGAAAGAGGTATTGGGATTCCACGCTCTCCCTGAAGCTGGAGCATGTATAATTAATACACTCACCTTGCTACATAGAAAGCTAGAGATAATTGCGACACAACTTTTGGATGACCACAGGTGGACTGCCGAAGAGATGCCAACTTTGGATGAGATGCAACACTTGACTCACTCTGCAAGTCAACAGAGCAGATGGCCATAAGATGACCATGAATGGCCTGCTGAGAGACCATAGCACTGAGTAGGCCGCTGAGGAGATAACTGCACTAGCAACACCTAAGATGTTGTTGTCATGGCAATGGTTGAGCTATTATAGATGTCAAAGTCAATTTGAGAAAACTAGCATGCTTTTGTGCAGGTGCTCACATGTTCAGCCTGCAAGTAGGGTCTCCTGCTTGGAGGCACTCCTGTGAGAGATTGCTCTTGCATATGGGTATTGATGAGAGTCCATGTAGAGTTCTCTCCCTCTTTCCAACTGGCATAAAAAAAATACTGATTTTTTTTTCTTCCTTTCTTTGACATCCTTGATATCTTTTTTTCTTCTCCTATTTTTTCCTTTATCTGAAATAAAAATTGGACCGTCACCTAGGGTTTGCGCATACCCATGGCTGAACCCTAGATAATGCCACTCCAAGAGTATGCAACAGAATGCTGGTGCACCTGTGCTTGAGAGATATTGACACACACTGAGATGATATATGCACTGCTGGCTCTTCCATGCGGAAGGGGACATGGGTGCACAGCCTGCCTGCCACACAGATCGGATACACATAGTGGTGCAGTAGCTATGACCAGATCTGTGCATAGAGTGTAAGATTCTCACCTTGACCAGACCAGATCTGAGCAAGGTACGACCTCCCCTGTGCTGTAATGATGCACAAGTATAACCATGTGCTCATTACGTGAGGTCATGCTGTGATGTGCATGTTGAGAGCTCTAGTTCCACTGGTGGATGCTTTTGGGTTGTTGATGTTCATTTGATCTTGTCTCTCATTCCTGGCTGAGTTAAACCTATCAGAGACATACTATCAGCAGCTTCATTTGGTCCAAGCTGGTAGTGGTTGGATCTGATCTTGGGCTGGTCACGGACTCTTGACCAATTTCCTCTTCTGGTGCACATATACTATGCAGGGAATCATATCAACAAGCACAGTGAAAGATTTCAAGATTAAGTGATAAATATCAAGCAGGTTATATAGTTATAAAAACCAACCTTGATACATGAAAAGTTGAATATTGAAATTTTTACCTTGTTTCTGTTGGAAACAAAAAATTTAAATTACAGCATTAATTTTCTACTTTCATCAGCAAGGAACTGATGTATCAGCAAGCAATCCGAAGGTTTTCTCATTTCAACGTGATACAGCTCAGTGATCCAGCTCCACTTCCTGATCTGTTAGTGATGGCCTTAAAAGATGTGGACATTGACCCTGAGGATAATGAAGACCATGCAGCTAGAGAAAAAATTGCTGAGGTAAATGATTTACCAAACTCCATTTTTCTTCCCAACTGTCTTGTGTAAGCTATTAAAGTAAGTTTTTGCTTCACTGTGTTCTGTTCTATAGGAAGGTTTTATTATATAATAGTCAACCTTATTCAATCTCCTTGATTTGGATCTATTTGTTTCTTGATTTGTATGTTTTTTGAAGTTATCTAAAAATTAAATGACATGATTTAAATTATTAGAAATGTGTTAAGTGAGAGGAAAGATAGTCTATCATTGCCCTTGCTGGGAAGCTGTTGTAACGACGCTCCAGTCCAACACATTAATGGCATGAATGAAGGTTATGAATAGGGTTAGGATTGAATGGCTACGAAGGAATAGAAATGGAAATAGGAATATTTCGTCTCAGTTTTTCGAACTGTTGTCTTAATCTGTTTTCCATATAATTTCACGAACTCTTCTTCTCACAAAGAGTTTAACTTGAATCAGAAATGAGCTATTTATCAGCAGTCATCTCCTTTGACCTGTGCTCTTTTAGCTCTTTCATTTGTTGTTTGCTCTTTAATCCAGTTTTTTTTCAATATTGACTATTTTAGATGAACACTGAGTTGTTTAAGAACAAAAGCGAGATGCTACTTGAGTATTTCGGCATTCATATAGACGAGGAAGGGAACTTGCTGAAGCTCCCTGTCATTCTTGACCAGTACACTCCTGACATGGACCGCCTGCCTGAATTTTTACTTAGCCTGGGCAACGATGTAAAGCAAACTTCATTAATTTTCCCTCATTTTAAATCGTCTAACCTATGTGTGGAATTTTAGGTTGAATGGGATGAAGAGAAGGCATGTCTCAGAAGTATTTCAGCCGCCCTAGGAAGCTTCTATGCGATGCATCTACCTCTTCTTCCAAACCCATCTGGTGACGGGTTTGATTTTTACAAGAAAAGTAAAGAGAATGAAATGAGTGGCAGTCAAAATGAAAGATTCAGCGTTAAAGGTACAGAACCATTGAGTTTGAACTCCACTATTTGCTTAAGTGAAATTCTTCTTCTTGTTCTTCAACTTCACCTAGATTCACAATCCAAAAAGGTTTGTGATGGAAATGACGTAGGCCCTGTGCAGCCATTTGATAGTTGCTGAAAGCTTGTCTTTCAAACCTCTTTCTGTGTTAGGTAAATGTTCATTTTCAATCTAGTGCACTATCGCATCCATCTGAAGACAGATCTACTTAATCCTTATCTCTTATGATTGATGATCAATCATAAGACCCACAAGGCTTGATCGACTGATCAATCAAGACCTCAATGCAGAGCCATGGATCCCCAAGGCCTACTTGTTATCTCAAGCATTGACATCTTCAAAGGTCTCTGGTTGTGACCTTCGATTACTTAAGCTTTTATTATTATCACTGCTCATCAGAAGTCAACGAGGAAGAAGATGACTTGGACCATCAATTACTGGCGGAAGCTCATACAACTTGGGCCCAGAGAGAATGGGCAATTCAGCACGTCCTCTTTCCTTCTATGAGACTTTTTCTTAAGCCACCCAAGACTATGGCGACTGATGGGACACTCGTTCAGGTGCTTTTCTTGGACATTTTCTCTCTGATATATATTTCATTTTATGGGCACAAAAATGCATAAGAATGCCTAAAATATACATTTTTACTTGTTCCTCGTTATCCTCTGATTCATCTAGCATCTAGTCTCTCATGCATACTGTTTTAAATTTTGATTTATTGCTGTAAATTTGACAGGTTGCCTCGCTCGAGAAGCTCTACAAGATCTTTGAAAGGTGTTAGTAGACTCTTTGGCTTTTAGTTTTTTTGGGCCCTATATGGGAAAGTTACAACAAAATCAAGAGAAATAAATCGAAATTACTTCCACGGGTACAAGATTAAGTTAGCCACTTCTTCACTAAGATCTAAGACCGAACCTTGATTCGAGGGCTATCCCACATATGAGGGTTTATCCCACATGGAAAACATGAATAAGACTCTTCCATGTCATTTCAAGAAAGGATGCTTTCATGGAGCTTGACATTCAATTTTATGCTTATCAATTCATAGCGCTCAATTGTTTCATTGGTGAATTGGCAAGTTATTTAGAAACATTAAGAAATTATATAATAATCTTCATTTTTTAAAAAAGGTTAACTAATGGGCCTATACTCTAGACCCACCTCTGATCAATCCAACGGACCCAATTCTCTTTACCTCCTCTCCCTATGTCTCTTCCTCTTCTATCTTTTCTTTCATCTTTGTTTATCTTCTTCCCATGTACTCCCCCTTTTTAGTACAAAAATAAGGAGTTTTCTATCCTCTTTCCTCTTCTCCCTTTTGGACTACATTATAAGGAGTTTTCCTCCTCTCCACTCATTCTCGGTAACCATTAAAAGTCAATAAATAAATAATTTTTATGCCGCCTAATTTAATCACCTATATATTTTTTATCATATATATGTCAAAGTAAGGTTGTATCATTTGAAAAAAAAAGAATTAAAAATGTTTAAAGTACTTGAATAATGAGCATACTAATTGGATACATGCAAAGTGCTAGTATGTCGACGTCGATGTATTCACAATGAGGAGGCAACATCGAGGTTTCACATATGCTACTCTAAGTATATGATGGCATGTCCATAGAGGTGGTGGATATTCTAATTCTAGAGAGAGAGTGTGAGGAATGACTAGACAAGTGGCAACATTGGGATTGCTGCAACTTTGGAAGAGTGATACAATGATGAATCAAAAGAACATTATGATATAATATAATGTGAAGAGATCATGGAAAGAGAGAATGCTTGGACAGTTCTTGAATACATGGAGAGACCTCTAACTTCCTTTATATAGGAGATAGGATGAAAGATGAAGTAATAAATGGGTATGAAGAGGAGCCAAGATATTAACTTGAGTAGGAGATGCAGAGATAGGTGCATGCAGCTTGGGAGATTCTTGGAATTTCTCCATTTGGGGAATACTAAGATTTTTCAAGCCGAGCGAGCTAAGGGTTGTAGGCGAAATTCCATAATTGGTTGGTGAATTAACTAGGGGGTTGTGAATTAGTTCTTTTGCATATTTATGCTATCTAATCCTTTATAAGAATTCATTGATTATTCACTCAATTTGCCATGTCACTCGTACACCAGATTTCTAGGGTGGGGATTTACGTGCAATAAAGTTAAAGTGTCTTTGTGAGTAAGAGGTTTTTCTTCTAAGTTGGATCCATTATCTTTGGGGGTGATGAGGTTCCTATTTGAGAAGATCACTAAATTGGTCCACCCTTGCCTTCATCAAGCATTTGTGGGTCGACCTGTATTTTTCATAGAGGTCCTCCATCCGATGTGATGATCATCTTTCTTTTAATGTGACAGGGAAAACTTTGATTTTGTGATCTCCCTCTTTCTATCATTGGCACTGGCTTTGTGGTTTTTAGAAATGTTTTTCTCGAAGAGCAATTTCTTCAAGTTGTTCCTTTTTAAGTTTAAATTGTGACCACATGTCATAATTTCAATTGTTTTGCAGCTGCTTTTCAATCTACTTTGCTTATTTTTTTATTTGATTGATTCGTATTTTGCAATTCCAAAGAGAATGTAAGTAATAGGATTAGTGCTTTTAGGGAGTAGATATATTGCTACATGGAAAAAATGGTAGAAGATTCAGAGAAATATAAAATGACAACGAAATGGAATATGATAGAATGAAATTATAAATAGATATGCAAATGTATATGTATATATTTATATTCTATGAAAAATATTGAGAAAAATATTAACAATGTAATGATGAATGGAGAGATGAGACTGATAGAATGGAAGATGATGCAACAATGATGAAAAATTGAGAAATCTCGTAATTAGGAAATCGAGTATCGATGAAAGGTTATTTGAAGAAAAGAGAACAAATATAAAATATAAGAAAGGAAATAGGTTTACACTATTCATGGAAGGATAAAATCAATAGAGAAGAAGAGATGGAAGAAATAAAGAATTGTTAAGATTTTAATGGGGTTTATCTCAACCATAATTGTGAGTTTTTTTTCTTTTAGAGTTATATAAGGCACGTTTGAAGTAATTAACTCATGAGAGTTTTTTTAAGTGACAAGGAAAACAAACTCAAATGTGTACAAGAGGTTTCTCAATGAAACACTCACAAAACAACTTTTTATGGTCATTGAAAACACACTTTCTAGTGTTAAAATAATGTACAAACTCACAAATTTTAATATTTAATTGAGAATTAACCAGTATAATGGTGAATAAGGGTCGAACCTTTGGAGAATTAGAGAATTTTTTAAGATGTGTTCAAAATTTGATCAAATCAGATAATGAATTGAGGTGAGAAATTATCATATTTGGAAAGAAGACTCCAAGACGAATCCATGGAATCAAAAATCACTCAATTGGGATTAGTATTCGCCGAGAAATCAAAGAGCAAGATCAAGATCAAAAAATCGATCGCAACGAGAGAGAAAATTTTAAATCATTTATTAAAAAATAAAAATTTAAACTAATCTACTAATCAAAATTGAAATCTAATGTTATATGGTGAGAAAATAGGAGGAAAACACGCTATCTAACTCAAAATTTTGCTTGGAATGATCTAATTAATCATCGAATCAAGGATTTTCATTGCGTGTTTCAAAAATTAAAAATTCGGAGTTCAAGTCGAGAGTTCTTCCTATTCTCTTGAATAAATATTGATTTCAAACACTCCCTGGATGCGGAAATGAGTCTAGAAGAGGAAAAAGTAAGAGATTTAAGGGTTGAAGTGTCCAAAAGGTTTGATCAATCAGTACATCCAATAAAGGGGGTATTAATAGATGAAAATTAGATGTGACTATTCGATCTGCCTCTTCATCTTCAATCAACGACTCAGATATAATGCTTGGAGTCAAATCGACGTCTTTAAGTCGTGGCCATTAGATTCACGATGAAGCGTTGATATTTTGTCAGGTCACTGCGCGAGGAAGCGCCACGTAACGCACATTGTTCAATCTTCTTCGAACCTCTGAGATGCTGCCACGTGTCTCTTTCGAAGTCCATCAGTGATGTCAAATCTTAGTCATTATAACTCTTGTGATGGACAACCAGGGTTCATAAAAAATAATAAGATGAATCATCACCCAATGAAAGCTGACCACGTACCCCCTCCATTTAATTGAAAATGGAAGGCCACAATTAGATTACGAGATCACACGCTTCTAATTGTGCACATAGTCCCACATGAGTAAATTCGAAGAGATGTGATAATTATATTAAGAGTGTGCATTGTATGCAGTTAGCTCATGCCCTAACAGGGCACTTAACCACTAATCTGCATGCGATAATGACGCGGCACATGTGCGTGCGCACATATCGTCACGTGATAACATTCAAGTGCATTCACCATGTATGCTGCCACATCAGCGGGCACATATAAAACCATTTTTTAATATTTTATATTAAAATAAATTCAAATTAAATTTAGAAAAACTTCAAAAAAAAATCCCTAAAAATTAGAAAATTCATAACTTTCAAAATATAACTCCTTTTTAATCCAAATTTTTATGTTTAATGAAATTAAATTATCTATCATTTTAAAATTCAGTTTTAAGAAATAACAAGAGAATAAATTGTTAACTAAAAAAATACACTCATGTTCTTGGAAAAATCAAACTTAGAAAAATAAATGAGTGTATATAAAAAATATAGTCTCCCATTATTTTGCTTTTAAAACTAAATTATAATCTCAAATTTAAAATGGGGATAATCTGCTTGAAAATAATATATTTTAAGATTATAACTTTAGATTGCATAGAATGATAAATATGTACCCAAAAATAACATGCATAGGAATATAATTTTTTATGCCTTAATTGCATTAATAATCATGTAATTACAAGTATAAGTTGCATGTTATCAAATACCCCATGAATGGTATTTATATATACATTCTTATGGAGTTCTTGACTTATCCTTTGTTGGTGAATAATTTGTGGCCTACACTCCAATCAAACTGTGGAAATAGATGATCATAGTTCCTTAACCAAAGAGAGGGGGGAGACTTCTCCTTTGATGTAGTGCACAACGCTACATTGTAATCTTGGCTATGCTTTCTGAACGTTCCCGAATTATCTATCACACTTTCAGAGAACTTTCAGTTTCACAAATCTCTTGCACCTTCTTCTTTTGTTTGTGTACTTATCTCACGTAGAGAATATGAAATGATTCTCCTCAGAGTTTACACTAGAAAAAGAATAAAGGTGAGGGATGAGGGTGGTCTTACCAACCCGGAGGCTCAAGTCACAGTGGTCAACATATGCGCAGTTGATCTGATCGTTAAAACTCAATATCGGCGGGAAATTCTGTTAAGGGAGTGAGTCTATAAACCTATGAAGCAGTTTCTCATTTTATCTTGGTATTCGTTCTGTTGGATTTCATAATTTTAGGTGGAGAAAGTGTTGAATTCATCATCTTGTTATCCTTGAATTTCATCATCTTCTTGTCTCTTTTCCTTCTGAATGTAGTAGTCTCGAACCTTAACATCATGTTTCACCATCCTCTCTTATTCATTGGATGTTTGTGCAATTAATGGTACATTAACACTTTTATTGACTTTAAATTTGGAAATGTTTAGTTATAACTTGGTTTTCATAATCATGTCTGGTGGACTTCATTATCGAGTAAGGACTAATATAGAAACATAAAGTTAACCTGTTTGGAAAAATTTTCAGTTATGTAGAAAATTTAGAGGCCGAATTGGATATTTTAAAAGAAATTTTTCTGACAGCTCAGTGAAGAGGGACCAAGTGAAGAATTGAGTGGAGACAATTCACTGGCAAGCTTTAATGAATGGATGCTTCCTGCTAAGGAGTTTGATGGTTTGTGGGAGAGGTGAGCAAACATGTGGATTTTCATTTTGATTTCTTCATATTTTCTGTTTATGGATATCAATTCAATTTTTACAGCTTACTCTATGAATCTGGTCTCAAGCAAAGATTGTTACGATATGCTGCAAGTGCATTGTTATTTACTGAGAAAGGCGTTGATCCCTGTCTTGTTTCTTGGAACCGGTAAGGAATTTATTGCCATGCTGGTAATTTCTACCTACAACGATATCATTAATTTTATTTGCCTCGACTTGGCTTTATGATTGAGTGCTATTAGACCCGTTGGTAGATCAAGATCAAAGTATAGATCAATCATTGAACACCCTATGCTTGATCGTAATTGCACAAGGCATCAATTGCAAGGATCATGTAAGATCGGGGAAGATTCAGATCAGACCGATAACCTATATTGAATGAAAAAATCTTTCATCAAGTTTTTGAGAGAGGTGAGAGAAGAAGAGATAATTTAAAAAATGTTTACAAGAGAAAGATAAAAAAAGAGGTTTTTGAGAGAAAACCTTTCTACCTGGGCTGCTATGCTGCTGCCACCAATTAGCTTGATGAAGATGTAGAAGAAGGATATAATCATGATGGGCTGATCATCTCAATCAACAATAACAGTCAAGCAGCTGTTCAATGGCAAGAAGAGGGTCCAGTGATCTTGACGATCATGAGTATCCTTGCAAGGCCAAGATCCAATCTGGTTCTGGAAGCCTAGTTTTAATGACATTTTTATCCCTTTTCAAAATATTCTGATTGAAAAGTAGTTTTCCTACATTATTAGTTCTATTTATTTTCAGTGGTAATGTCTCCATGAATTTACAGCATCATTCTCCTACATGGCCCCCCTGGAACTGGAAAGACATCCTTATGCAAAGCATTAGCTCAGAAGCTTTCTATCCGTTGTAAATCAAGGTTCTTGTTTCGTTTTTTTGACTATCAGTGCAAAGTTCTTAAACTTATCCTGTTTTCATTGGAGGTCAGGTTTTCACAGAGTCAGCTGGTGGAGGTCAATGCACATTCTTTGTTCAGCAAATGGTTCTCTGAAAGTGGAAAACTGGTATTTGTCATGTGTTCATGAAATCTGTACTGTGTTATCGTCCGACTGTTGTGTTTCTTCTCATGTGGCGGAGAGATTGATGATTAATAACCTACTGACAGGTCGCACAGCTTTTCCAGAAGATTCAGGAAATGGTAGAAGAAGAAAGTACTTTGGTTTTCGTTTTAATTGGTGAGTTCCATATTTTCGAAGTTGATTATTCTTTTTCTTAATCGATTTTGTCTTCATTGTTGCATTCCAAATTTTCTTCTAACTTATAGATTGTCGTTACATGTTTAGTTTCTGCATCGTTGATTATTGTTACGAACAGCTTAGTAGACTCAGGCTTTTCCTATTCTTATTCTCACTAGGGAGTAATTATAACAACAATCCCTTACAGCTATGAACAAGGGGATCGGGTTCCTTTTTTGGGGCATGGAGACGAGATAGATTATTTCCTTCTATCTTTTTCATCTTTTGTCTCTAATATCCTCCCTAAGGGTCAGGAGAGAACATGGATCCAATTCCAACAAGAAAGAATTTTCAGAGAGCTTGTGAGAAAGATAACGTGAGTTCAAATAGCAAGTAGAGGATTGGTGAATAAAAGATTAAACAAAGAAGAAGAAGAAGAAGTAGAGATACATAAGCGCAAGCAAGAAAGCATAATTCTATCGTATCGGAGGATAAAACTGCAAAATCACACTAGTAAAAGGCCTAAAACCCTAACCCCTCTTTATTCCTTCCCTAAAAAACTAAAACCCTATCAATCCCAGGCTCTGCACTTCTCTCATGGCGATCTCCTCTCTCCGCCTCCGGAGGGCTCTCGCGATCTCCTCCTCCGTCCTCAACTCCCGCCCCTTCTCCTCACCGAAGATTCTCCCTCCTCCGCTCTCTAATCCACCATCCATTTCATCTTTGATCTCTTCTTCTCGCCAGGGAATCTCTTTTCTCCCGAGCTCTACGACCCAGTTCCTCTCATTCCGAACTACAGCCGCTTCTTGCGATCGTAGATCAGGGGACGGAGAAGATAGGAAGATCGATCCTGATGAGATTCTCTTTGAAGGTTGTGATTACAATCACTGGCTTATAACTATGGAGTTTCCCAAGGATCCAAAACCTACGGCGGAGGAGATGGTGGAGACTTATGTTCAGACTTTGGCCAAGGTCGTTGGAAGGTATAAACTTTAAATTCCTCAGAAGGAAATTTTGTCATGAGGATTGAGTTGGGGATTGTAAGGGTCTATTTCTTGTTTTGACCTGTTGATTTTAGTTGTTCAATGTCTTTCTAAGCGTTTTTTTCAAGATTTTTGTTAAAAAATCAGAGTTGAGAAGCTCTAATTTAGATGTTTTGATGATGATTGACCATTTGGTTTCATTAGAACTTTACTGAAGTCTTCTTATTAGTCGCGGAAATTCATTGCTGGTGGTTATTTTGTTTTGGCTTTATTTCTTAACTAGGGTTCTTATTTCCGGTAGAAAGCTAGTCTTTTAAGCGCCTGGTTGACTCTGGTTCTTTTAATTTTGAAAATAAATTCTTAATCAGATTTTGTATGTTTTATATTGGAGTGATTTTTTAATAACTTTTTAATATTTTTTATGATTTCACTGGAGTATATGTATAAGCTTTATATCTCATTTGTAAATCTATTTATACAATCTTGAATAGATTTTTCGATTCTATTGTGATTGTGTTGTGATGGCAGTGTGGAAGAGGCAAAGAAACGAATGTATGCTTGTAGCACTACAACATACCAAGGATTCCAGGCGGTGATGACTGAAGAGATGTCTGAAAAATTCAGAGGCATGAACTTATTTTCTCTTCCAACCGTTCTTTCTTCTTCTTGTCTACTTGAATATTGATTAACAGGCATGTTGTTTTTTTTGTTTATGCCAATTACTCAGGTCTACCTGGTGTTGTTTTCATTCTTCCTGATTCTTACATTGATCCTGTGAACAAGGAATATGGAGGTTCGTTGATTTTGTGTATAGAAGCCTATTTTTCACTTTTTTAGTTGGAGAGCAGCTATTCTTGAACCCTGATCGATGAATCCTATGCCCGAAATCCTCTATCTTAAACCTCAATCCTCAAACCCTATCTCCTAAACCTTGGGCTCAAAACCCTGAATCTAATCCGTATACTTTGGAATTGCGAATCATTAGCCTTGAACCCTCAATTCTCAAGATCTTCATTATTATATCTGCGCGCTTCTAATAGTTTCTCTTTACCCAAAATAGGGGACAAATATGATAACGGTGTGATCACTCCGAGGCCTCCTCCAGTTCAATATGGTAGGCAAGGCAGATACGGAGATCGGAATAGAAACTATGATCGGCCAAGGTTTGATAGGCAGCAAGGCCCGCCACCACAGCAGGCCAATTATGGATCTCCTGATAGGAGAGGCTATGGACATGGAGATGGAAGAGATGGATTTCAGAGGGAACCCTCCCAGACCCATCAAGGCCCACCACCACAGCAGCCCAATTATGGATCTCCTGATAGAAGAGGATATGGGCCCGGAGACGGAAGAGATGGATTTCAAAGGGAATCCTACCAGGGCCATCAAGGTCCACCACCACAACAACCCAATTATGGATCTCCTGATAGAAGAGGATACGGGCCCGGAGACGGAAGAGATGGATTTCAAAGGGAATCCTACCAGGGCCATCAAGGTCCACCACCACCACAACCCAATTATGGATCTTCTGAAAGGAGAGGATATGGGCCTGGAGAAGAGAGAGATGGGAGATTTCCTCAAGGCCCTCCTTCGGGAGGTAACAATATGTCACAGGGACAAGGTTATGGGGAAAGTTATAACCAAGGACCTCCTCCACCTGGACAAAATTTCTCCAGACCTCCAGAAGGCCAAGGAAACTGGACAGGCCCAAATCAGGTATATTCTTTGCTTCAAAATAGATTTATGTATCTCTTAACTAAATAACAGGGTGAGTCTGCAATAAATGTTGTTTCTCTTGGGAACAAAATGCAGGGGCAGTACTGAGACAGGAAGGCGGATCAGACTCTGCATACAAGAGGGAGTGAGTGGTCTTTTGTTCTCGTTGATTTGAATGTTGAGTTGGGATGGACTGTTTTAGGTTGCCCAATAGATTATGATGTTCGGAGACTCTGTATGTAGAATAATCTAGCTCACAAATGATTAGAACAGACCGGTCATTTTCTCAGAATTTCCTGTCTGAATAGAATTTCCAATGGCGGGACCTTATAGATTATTCATGAACAATCCAGAACAACTCCAGAAACTGAATATGATAAATAAGTTTAGTTTAGGTATTTGGATTATTCCTTTCTTTTGTTTTTTTCTCAATTGATATTTCTTGGGTAGATGTTGTCCGAGAGTTTGACCGGTAGAAATATCGATCTTGTTGGCCTACTTCTGCAAAATCAAAGAGTTTTCCGTCTCCCTATAATCTTCTGGAATAATTCGGGCACTGATAAACTACGTTTAACTTTTAGAGGCATGATTTTTAATTGTTGGAGTCTTTTTAGCTTTGATCATTTGTCAGGGAGAACATTGCATGTAATACTTTACCAAGCCAATCCATGAAGGGACGTCGCAGTGGTGATGTTCCTTAATTATTCCTACTTGAGTATTACCAGAAATAAACATCTATGGACTGAGTTTTCTTAGTTGATCGCCTCGCATATGGCAGAGATAGTTTATCTCGGAATTGACGCTTGAGAATGAACTAGAGAGAGTTCAAATTGAGATTCATGTACGTAGTCTCTTGTGATTAGCTATAGAACGAATTGCTCTGGTTTAGGGTAGATGGTATTAAAGAGGTTTAATGTTGGAAATAGCACATTGATGAAATTTACTTAGTCCCAAATAAATATGATGAAGGATCAAATTGAGAAATGAATGAGAGAAAACCATATAATTGCATGACATAATGTTTTAAGGATGAATGTAAGCAGATCAATTGATTCCTTGAATCTATATGGTCCTAGATGAATTTTTAATCTTTGATGTTAATTAATTTAAATTGGCAAGCAAGTTTGATTCCAAATAGATAGTACAATATTTGTAAGTGGGACATTACAAAGTGCATTTAAAGATAAGCTTTGGTACTAGAGAGACTAGCTTTATTCTTAATAGTCGAGAGAATATAATTTATAAATGTTTAAAGTGTCACAGAAGCTTGCAAATGTACTCTTGTGCATCACAATTAGATTGATCTTGTAGAGGGTAAAGCCATAAGATTTTATAATATTAATAAAGTTAACAAACTAGTGTTGGGTTTTAAGGTCAATAAACTTTCTAAAACTTCAGTCAAAACATTGAGTGCAGTGAAATACATTGAATTTGATATTCAAAATGTTGAGGCACCAAGAATAGATTATCCTATCATCTAGTATATATAAGAAAACATACTTACAAGGTTCCCTTGAAAGAGTTACTGAACTATTTAAGTGTCTAGCCTTTAGGGATATCCACACTAAAAATCTTAAATGGACTCGAGCGGTGTCTCCGGATGGTTAGATCTCTTCTTCAGAGCTCTTCACTAAGAGAGAAAGAGAAGAAATGACAGAAGTCTCACAAGACTTGCTTGTGCACATTAAGTTGTGGTCATTCTCTCTCTATTTATAGACATTTAGTACGTGAATTTTTCATAAAAACCCTCATAATTATGTCTATATCTACCAACATTCATAGACCTTATGTGTGTGACCATCTAGGTTCATATATCTCATTAGTTAATAACTCTATAGACCAAATAACACCTTATTGGTCAACCTTAATTAATTATCCACATCAACATATAGATTAATTGATCAAGGATCGATTTAACCCAATCGATAGGTTAAGTTGTCAGCCCGTTGGGTGCCAAGCTACATCATGTACTCTAGGAGATATGAGTATGTAAGAACTCACTTATTGAACCTTTTCGCCATTGGTTACCATGTATGTATAATCTTTCATCTGCACAAGACTCGTGAATGACTTAGGGTATAGTATACTGTCAAACCCTAATCGGTCGTTTAAGTTAGTACTGATGCCTGTAGAAAATCTTCGGGAACTCTTTCTCTAATATTTTCACTACCTTAGCCAAGGATTTCATTTCATCTCATTCCTTGAGTCAATCTCCTCAAATACCGAGGGCGGATGATCTCATCTTGACCACACAGTCATCTTCAAGGACTTTATGTCGTATCCAATATATGACATTTTAGAGATCTGGTGGTTGGGGATTCGTTAGTCATAATCAAACCATGATCATCCATCCACAAGATTTCTTTTGTGTCTAAAGTCAAAGGACCACATACACAATCATGACATGAATCAACATGATTGGTAATTAGGTACGATACAATTCAGGGATTCTTACAAATCAATTCAGTAAACTCTTTCTCCAAAGAACACCCGCTATCTATCTTTAGTGTCTCCACACTAATATCTACAAGATTAGTCATACTCATCATATGAGTTGGATCAGATAGTGTTATTCTTTTTGGATAATTCGATGTCACTCTCAAATATCTCATGAATACGAATGTTTAGAATATATGTCTAAAGACTAGTGATCACAGTATTATGATATCATCATAATTCACTTTGTCATTACATATGCTAATAGACTTCATTTCAAAAAACACACAAATGACAATGAATAAATTTCATTTCAATGAACATAAACGAGATACATGTAAGTGTGATTGGCTTATAGGCCACATAATATCCATCAATAGTTTCTTCTTACACTTAAACTCTTAGTGCTTAATTCCTATTCAAAATTAGATTTATAATCATGACAAAAGTAGGACGTCAAAATAGAAAATAGATCTAAAACTAGATCAAGAATTATAATAGACCAAGAATTACAATTACAATTAGTGCTAAATATGCTACAATAATATGATGCAATATAATTTCCCAGACTATTTCTAAAAATAAAACATTTCGTAAAGAAAGATATCTAAAAATCAGAAATCAAAAGATGACTTAAAAAATTGAGAATTTAAAATAGATTTACAATCAGAATAAGAGATTTCAATATATATATATATATATATTTATACATGATATATTTCTGAAAATCAGAAATAAAAAAATAACTTAAGAAAATTAGAAATTCTAAAATAATATTTTTTAAAAATGAAATTTCATACAAAAAATTGTAAAGGTAGATTTTTTAAAATAAAAATTCAGAGAATTATTTAGATATGATTTTGAGAAATCAGATTTGATGAATTTTAGACTAAGGAGAGATTAAAGGATAGATAGAGAGATTTAGAGAAGGAGAGATTTTAAATTGAAATTAAAAAATTAAACATAAATGAGAATAGATAGCAAGAATGAAAAATTGTGAGTGAACTGAAATTCCAAATTGTTATAAAAAAATTGACCCACTCAAAAACACAATGTGAAATTGAAAATAGTCAAACCTTTCTAAGCCAAAAAAATCCACCTCATAAACCAAACTGATATATATATAAAAGCAACACCAAGCACCTGATTTGAGCCGGAGATTCTTGGTTGTGTGTGAGAGAGTAAGCCTTGAACACAATCAATGTCGAGAGATGGTGAGAACGCCAATCTAGTGAGTGAAAGCTTGATTGTAAGAAAGACTGCAGAAGATTTCCAAGAGGAGAGCTTAATCATGAGAGTGATTGCAACTAGAGAGAGTTTCTCAAGAGATTTCTAGTGAGAGGAGAGCTCAAATCATCACTAATGTGGGAGCTGCTTGGAGATCACCATTGGAGCTATTACAAAACAAAACAAAAAATGCAAGAATCGAGGGCAGAAGAGAGTTAAGGATCCACCAATTTAAGGGTTTTCCTTTTTATATAAAAGGTACCTAAACAAAAGGAAAAAATCACTATGAGATAATATTCAAGAAAAATAAAATAAAATACATTAAAAATGAACAATGGTAGGTTTTATCAGTAAAAATATATAAAACTTGATATTCTATAATAATAGTAAAAAATAAAAATAGATACAAATATACATAGAAAATTAAGAGCTTATGAGGATGAAACATAATATTTATTTATGTCATACAAATATACATAGAAAATTAAGAGCTTATGAGGATGAAACATAATATTTATTTATGTCATTAATATCCATATTTATGGTTATTGTTGAGAGGTAAGAGAGGAGGAAGAAGAAGATCGATAGGTGAGAGAGAGAGAAGACAAAACCAAAATGACGGTTACATGCAAGAGAGAAATATATAGGAGAGAGAAGAGAGAGGAGAGAGAAAGAGGGCTTCAGCCCAATAAGAGAGGGAAATAGATGGGCTTTAACACTCCCCCTCAAGCTGGAGCGTGGAGATCAAACATGCCCAGCTTGGATCCGATGGTCTCATATGCAGGGCCAGGTAGGGCCTTAGTAAAGATGTCTGCCAACTGATGTGTGGAAGCGACGTGCGGGGTACAGATGGTACCATTAACGACATACTGTTGTATGAAGTGGCAGTCAATCTCAATATGCTTCGTCCTCATATGGAACGTCGCATTACTAGCAATAAAGGTAGCAGCCATGTTATCGCAGTACATCTGCATAGGCCCTTCTGGCGGGAAGCCAAGCTCGGTGAGAAGAGAGCGTAGCCACAACATTTCTGCCGTAGTATCTACCATGGCTCGATACTCGGCTTCGACGCTAGAGCGGGACACGATAGACTGCTTCTGAGAGCGCCATGTGACTAGGTTACCTCCAACATAGGTGACATATCTACCATGTGACTTCCGATCCTCCTTGTCACCAGCGAATCCAGAGTCAGAGTAGGCCTCAATGTGTAGATGACCATGTCGCCGATACACGAGGCCCTTCCCTGGAGCTCTCTTAAGGTACGCCAGAATCCGATAGACACCCTCCAGATGGATACTGCGAGGAGCCTGCATAAACTGACTCAAGACACTAACCGCATAGGAGATGTCCGGGCGAGTCACGGTGAGGAAGATCAATTTTCCCACAAGTCGGCGGTAGAGGCCTGCATCCTCGAGAAGTGCAGTAGCATTGTCCCACCAGTCCACATTCTGTTCCATGGGTGAGGAGGCCGGCTTGCACCCCATCATCCCTGTCTCCTCCAATAAATCCAGCACGTACTTCCGCTGACAAATGGACATCTGCCCCGGGCGGTAAGCTATCTCAAGTCCAACAAATTACCTGGGGGGAGACAAGTCTCGTGTCACAAAGTGTTGAGCCAGATAAGCCTTGGTCGCAGCCACCTCGGCGTCGTCACTACCAGTGATAATGATGTCAGAATCCATCTGGGGTTCTTCCACGATTCGTCGTAGCCGTCCGATCAGCGATTATCGCGATGAAGATCCGACGCTCTCGAGCCTCCACGCGGCTTCACTGGAAACTGTTAGATCGCGATCGTGCGATCTTAAGTTGATGAAGATAAGCCCTCCTCCTGTCGCCACGTGGCGATCTGTGAGCCTCCCGATCGACGTCACTTAAGTGAGTATTTGCGCACGTGTTGTAATCGCTGATCGCGTGGACTCGGGTCCACGCGATCTCCACCGTTATGATAGAATCCCACGCCCGATACGCCGCCACGTCAACTGCGAATGGTAAGTATCGTGTGGGACATAGTCCCACACGGAAGAAAAAAATATATTCGGCGCCTATAAATTAGGGGGCGGTAAACGCCTATTGCGTTACCGCCCCAAAATACTAACCAGGGCCCACTAACCCGTGGGCCCTCCACTTACCAGCCCCCCTCGCCACGTGGCGCCCCTCACGGGCGTCCGCGTGGCCTGTCCGCGTGGCACCCGGCCACACGTCAGCGCCACACGCGCGCCCCGCGTGGGCCACACGCGTCCTACCACGTGGCCTCAGTGCCACGTCGTAACGGCGCGGTGGTCCCGCGCGCCACGTCACCGCCTTGCCAAGTCAGCCGGTCGCCTGGGCCCTGCTTGCCACGTCAGGTAAGCTTGCCACGTCATCAGTCGGGGCCCTGTGGACAAAAATACCCCCATTTTTTGCGATTTTAACAAAGAAATTCATCTAAAAATCACTTTAAAATTCAAATAAAAATCAGAAAAGGGCTAAAACTTTAGAAATTCATATTTCTCAAAATACAACTCCTTTTTAATCCAAATTTTCTTCATTGGATCACAAATTCTCTTCTTTTTAATATCATGTCAATTCAAAATATATTTAGAATGAAGACATCAAGATTAATTAAAATTTACCTAAATCATTCTTCATTAAACACTTTAAATCATAAATTCATCTTGAAATTATCTTTCTAAATGTTTACTAAAGTCAAAAATCATTCCATAACAGAGATTGACTTCTATTCATTTAAACAAAAGATTAATCATCTATTAAGCATGAAATTATCCCTAATTTATGCATAAATATCAACTTTAGTAAAATGACATGCCAATGGAGAAAATTCCTAAAAAGTATGATAACATGCATCATATTCACATAAAATAAGCATGAATATGAGTTAATAAAGATAAGAATTCATGTTATAAATGAATGTTATCAGAGACACACCTCAGAAGACTCCCCCTGAGCAACGTACCCAGGCGGTTGCTCCATAAATACCTCCTCAGCGAGGTCTCCGTAAAGGAAGGCATTGGACACGTCCAGCTGATGAAGCGGCCAGGACTGATCCAGAGCGATAGAGAAGAGGACACGGATGGAGCTGAGGCGCGCCACAGGCGAGAATGTCTCATGATAGTCAAGACCATAGGCTTGAGAAAAGCCACGGGCCACGAGACGCGCCTTCTAGCGAGCAATAGAACCGTCAGGATTGTACTTGAGGGAGTACACCCACTTGCAGGAGACAACGTTCGCATCAAGAGGCCGAGGAACCAGCGTCCAGGTCTCCCGCTGAATGAAGGCCGCATACTCCGCATCCATCGCCGCTTTCCACGCCGGTACCTGCAATGCCTCAATATACGACTTGGGAATTGACTCGGTTAGAACGACAAGGGCAAAGGACTGATAGGAAGGAGAAAGGCGGGCAGGAGAGACATGATGGGCAATAGGGTATTGCGTGCACTGGCGAGTGCCCTTGCGAAGGGCAATGGGAAGGTCAAGGTCAGATACGGGAGGAGGTGGGGAAGGTGGTGGTGATGTGGCCAGAACAGGGGATAGCGGCGAGGAGGGAGGTTCCAGCTCAGAGGATGGATCAGACTGGAGGGATGCCGAAGGAGGTGACGCCTCACGCAAGGAAATCGTAACAGCCGAAGGAGGGGCAGTCATAGGGAGATCGGTAATGATGGTAGTAGATACCGAAGGTAGGAGGGATGGGGAGGAGAGATCCCCGCCAGACTGAGTAGATGGAAAGTAGGGAACGTCCTCATGGAAGGTAACATCTGCCGAAGTAACGTACTGGCGCCGATCTGGGAAGTATACACGGTAGCCCTTCTGAGTCCGAGAGTAATCGACGAACACACCCTTTAGGGCACGAGGAGCCAGCTTGGAGAGGCCAGGGGTGTGATCTTGGACAAAGGCAGTGCAGCCGAACACCCAGAGGTGCTAGAGAGAAGATATCGACGGCGAGGGTCAATCGGCGAAGGGGAATAGCACCTCCAAGAGCGCGAGATGGAAGACGGTTCACCGGGTATGTAGCGGTCAGAACAGCTTCGCACTAGAGATACTGAGGTACCCTCATAGCAAGTAGCAGTGTGCGTACCATGTCCGAGAGGTGTCGATGTTTCCGCTCTGCCACCCCGTTACGCTGCGAGGTGTATGGGCGAGGTAGTCGATGAACTATGCCATGAGCGCAGACAGAGTTCCTCAATTGCCTTCTGAGTGAAC
The DNA here is from genome assembly GCA_024174645.1 of Lemna minuta. Lineage (NCBI taxonomy): Eukaryota > Viridiplantae > Streptophyta > Magnoliopsida > Alismatales > Araceae > Lemna > Lemna minuta. The sequence continues at coordinate 4,536,059 of CM044109.1, forward strand.
TCAAGTGCATTGTCTGTGCGGAGGACTTTGACGATCGTCTTGTACTGGGTAATAATCTCAAGTAGAAAGTGCTGAACGCGAGAGAGTACCTCCTTTCGACTAGTCAGAATATATGTCCAACTCGCCCGGGTGTAGTCATCAACGAACACCATGTAGTACTTTCCTCCTGTGGGCGATGGATGCGGGGCCGGATCCCAAACGTCACAGTGGACCAAGTCAAATGGGCGATGAGTAGGTGGACCAGTGTGCGATGGATACGACGATCTATGGTGCTTCCCGAGTTCACAAGACTCACAATGAAACTTAGATAAGGTTAACCAAGGTAGAGTTTCTTTAAGTTTGACAAAACTAGGATGCCCCAATCGGTAGTGCCACAAAAGAGAGTCATGAAGGGAACTAGAGGAAACAGAGAGTGCAAAAAGAGCTTGAAGTCCCGGAGAGGGAGAGTCAGCCACCAGCTCGTAGATGCCACGGCCGTTCTCACGGCCCAGTCCAATCCTTCAGCCCGTGTCTAGATCCTGGAAGACGCAGTGATGAGGATAGAAAAAAACACGCATGATGAAGGGCTTTAGTGATCGCAGCGATGGACAACAGATCAGTAGAAATCCAGGGATATACAGGACGTTCTGTAGAGGTAGGGACGAAGTAGCACTAGACTGGCCGGAGCCAAGGACAGGACAGGAACGTCCGTCAGCAATACGGACGTCAGGAATGGATGTTTCAGGTCGATAAGAGGTGAGGATAGTGGAAAGACCGGTCATGTGGGAAGAGGCCCCCGAGTCAATAATCCAAGAAGTAGTATGAGGAGTTGAGATAGACGGCGTACCTGGAGACGATCCCCGTCCTCCCGCATAGGACACCAAGCTGCTCGTCAGTGACGCAAGACTGGCCGAAGGTGCCGTGGGCGGACAAAGTGAGGAGGCTCGTGATGCCTGAATATAGGCTAGCTCCGAGGGAGATAGGGTGAGGATGACTGTTCCCGCAGCCGAGGGAGTAGTCGAGGATGATCCGTCCGCGGGGACATAGTCGCGAGACGTCTTGCCTCCAGCAGCAGCCATAGCCCGAGCGAGGCTTCCCAAACTCCTTCCGAGCACTTCTCCGATGGGTGAGTCGTCTTCCCGCATAATTGCGAGGATGGATAGGGAGGTCCAGGTCCTCCCGGAAGGTGCACTCTTCCCGGATGCCACGGGAGCCCCGCTCGATGCGATGAGTGCGGAAGTCTCGGTCGAGCTGTGAGGACCTGGGAAGCGGGCAAGCCGTCACGCACTCGAAGGGCGGCTGCAAAGATCTCCTCGTGGGTAATACCGGGATCCCCCAAGTACCTGACCCCGAATCATATCAGCCAACTCGGGGACGTAACCCGCTAAGAAATGCTCCCGCGAAGCTCATCGCGATACTCGTCTAAGAGTATCGAGATCCGAGACCGATGGTTGATAGAGCTCGAGGTTAGTAAAGATGGCGTCGACCGCTCCATAGTAAGTCTGGAGAGTCCGGGTTCCCTGGCGACATGCAAATAACTCCTCATATAGGCGAACTGTCTGGCTCACGTTGCTCTTGTTGGCGTACATCGTCTCCAACTTGAGCCACAGAGCGCGAGCGGGACGGGTCATGCTGAGCGGCTCCATGATCTGCGTCGCTACACTAGAGATAAGCCAGGAACATACCGCAGACTCCAGTCTGCTCCATTCCGAGTACGCCGGGTTCGATTCCTTCAGCGAGGAATCAGTCAGGTGATGCCGAAGACCATGGGCGTTGAGAAACTCGAGGAAGGCGCACCTCCAGGGCCCATAATTGGACCCATCAAACGTGTAAGCTGGCTTGGCCAATGCACTCACAATCGAGTGTTTCCCGGATTGTCGGGGCAACTCTGTAAGCTGAGGGGGCTGAGCAACATGAGCAACATCCGAGGATGACGATACGGCAGTAGAGTCAGCCATGTGGAGAGGAACCGGCGACTATGGACGATAAACCGGCGACGGCAGATCCAGCAGCGAACAAAGCTGCAGATGCAGCGGCAGGGGCAGATGTGGAGTGGAGTGGAACTGGCGGCACAGATGTGTCGGCAGCTGAACCGGCATGTAACCGGCAGCAAGTGAACCGGTGGCGGTTCCTCTCAGCAGGGTAGAGAGCAGGCGGCAGCAGGACAGAGGACCGGCGGTGGGGCAGGGCAGCGAGCAGGAGCGGCGGCCAGGACAACGACGGCAGGGCAGAGCTGCGGCGGCGGACATGCTGCAAACCGGCGTCAGGGCGGAACAATGGCGGCCTGACAAGGCTGCGAGCAGTGGCGTGGTAGGGCAGGTAGCAGCGGCGCGGCGCGGAACAGCGTCTGGGCGGCACGGAATAACGTCAGGGCGGTGGCAGGTAGCAATGACGCGGCGCGGAATATCGCCAGGGCGGCGCGGAATAACGTCAGGGCGGCGGCAGAAATGCAACGACGCGATGTAGCAGCGACGTTATTCTATCGGAATAACGTCAGGGCGGCGGCAGGTAGCAGCGACGCGGCGCGGAATCTCGTCAGGGCTGCGAGCGGCGGCACGGTAGGGCAGGTAGCAAGGCAAAGAACCGTCGGCAGGGCAGGTAGATGCAGCAGGGTAGATCGATCTCTCCTTCTAACCTTGCTCTGATACCATGTTGAGAGGTAAGAGAGGAGGAAGAAGAAGATCGATAGGTGAGAGAGAGAGAGAGAAGACAAAACCAAAATGACGGCTAGGTTTTTCTGATTAGACGGATACATGCAAGAGAGAAATATATAGGAGAGAGAAGAGAGAGGAGAGAGAAAGAGGGCTTCAGCCCAATAAGAGAGGGAAATAGATGGGCTTTAACAGTTATTTATATTAATTGTCTTTATTAGAGAACTCGAGTGTCTATGAGACAATGATGATGATAAAAAAATATTTGAATAACTTATTAAAAAAATAATAAACAAAGACTATTGTTATTGGTGTTTGAGTTCAGATGTCGACATGGGTCAAGCGCTTGAGCCTTCAATACCTACATTAACAACCACATGCCTTTCTCATTTCGTTTTGGTTAAAATAGAATCAATCGAGTTTATTAATATACAATTTAATAATTACCAATAAATCAATAATATAGATTATCAAACTTATATTAAACTTATATGTCATATATTAGATACGAGATAAAGTCCTCGAAAATGATTGTATGGTCAAATAGAAATGTCCGCCCTCGCTATTTGAAGATATTGACTCAAGAAATAAGATGCGATAAAATTTTTGGCCAAGGTAATAGAAATATCGAACAAAGAGCTATCAATGATTTTATCTATGCATCAGTGACGAAGCGTTTTCATGCGGTCGTTTAAACACACAAACATAAGTCAAACAAAATTTATAAAACCGAACTCACAAAGATAAGATATAAAATCAACTAATGTGTAACTATCGGGTCGATCCACAAAGAGCAGGGTTGACTTTAATTGCAGAGTTGACTTGTTCAAACTTACGTTTAAAAGAGGTTTAAAGAAGTGAAAATAAGATGTGATGAATGGAAATGATATAAATAGACTAAATAAGAAGATTTGAAATCTCGGATTTGACAGAGAAAAGTCAAAAGTCAAAGTCAAAGCATTGACTTTGACCAACAGTAGGTGTTCTGTAAAATCAAAGAATCAAAAGGTGTCATAAGATTACAAAAATTATATATTTGGAAACTAGCAAGAAAATTGAATTTATTGATATAGAATTCGTGATTTTTGGATAAGAAATGGATTTACTATGAATTATTGAAAATCAAATATCAGAAAATCCCTCAAATGAAAACCTCAGAGGAAATCTTCAAATTGACCAGTCAAATGAAATCCAAATCTTGAAATTTATATATAAATGGAAAGCTAAGAACCAGAGAAATCTAAAGAAACCAAAATTATTGAATTCAGATGTCTAAAGTGAAAGTAATTAACCCCGAAAGTCAACGTTTGAATTCTGATGAAGGATAAACTGTGTTCGGTCAAATGTCAAATTGAAGGGTCAAATGAACTCGGAATTCGACGAATTTGCTATCCACAGAAAGCTGATGAAAAGAGGAATCCCATGAAACTAAAATCAAGTGATTTGGAATTATAATCAGAAATATATTCTATTTTCAAGGATCAGTGATTTTTGGACTAAATTTTGGGGAAAATGAAGAACACTAAGAACTAATTTGCGAAATTAAACTTCTAAATCTAATAAAAACTCAAATTACCTCTTGATAATCGATTCAATCTTACTACTAACCCGATTGCCGCAAGAATAGGGCTTCAAGTCACGTGTATTGAATCGAATTTGCTCGATTTCTTCCTGGCGGACGTTCAAAATTTAAGGGGAAAATTTGATGAAATCAAAGAGGAATTCGCGATCAATCCCGCTCCAATTTCTTCGCAATTGTGTCTAAGCGCGGGGGGATCATGAAGAACTTAAGATTTTGCTCGAAATTTGCTTGATTTTTCACGAATCAATCAAAAAGTTAAGAAGAAACAAAGGGATACATCGTCTTTTTAAAGGGGATTTTGGCTCAAAAATCATGGCCGTTTGATCCGGTAGAAGTGAGGGTTTGATGGCCACGATCGCGCGAAGATCGTGGTCCATCATTTGGAACGGTCGTGGCTCCCCATTTTTCGCTGAATGGGCCACGATCGTGCCACGATCGAGCGACTATCGGGCCACGATCGCGCGTCGATCGTGGTTCTTCGATGATCTCGATCCACCGTCCGATGTTGATCCTCTGATGATGATCTCCGCGATCGTGCGCTCGCGATGAATCCATTGACGATTACTTCATCTCTTCAGTGTCGTTTGTTACATGAAGATCGGATGCTCGTTGTGCATCCACGCGTCGCCAGATGATAAGTCCATCTCACTTAAACACGATTTTGCGCACGTGCGTTGGTGGATGATTGAGTGGATTTCATTTTAAATTGATTATTTTTAATTGTTTTTTTCTTATTAAAATTATGAAAAGGGGGGAATTTTTGTCCACGCAATCGACGCTTCGGGCTTGGATCCAACGCTTGTGCTGCCGCCACATCACCTGCACAGAGGAAACGTGTGGGAACATAGTCCCACATGGAGGAAAACAACGAAGAACGCGCGGTTAAATAGGGGGGCGGTTTAACGCTATTGCGTTACCGCCCCAATACTCTAACCAGGGCCCACTAACCCGTGGGCCCTTCACCTGCCAGCCATCTGCCACGTGGCGCCCCACACGAGCGTCCGCGTGGACCCGCGTGGACTCGAGTGGCCTCCTGCCACGTGTCTGTGCCCTGTGCGCCACTTGCGCCTCACGTGGTCCCGTGTGCCACGTCAGCTCCGCGCCATGTCAGCTACGGGGTCTGTGGACAAAAATACCCCCCTTTTTCATGATTTTAATAAGAAAAAATCAATTTAAAATAAGATAAAAATCAGAAAAAGGCATAAACTTCAAAAATTCATAACTTTAAATATACAACTCGTTTTTAATCGAAATTTTCTTCATTGGATCACAAATTTCTTCCTTTTTAAAATCGTGTCATCTAAAATGTAATTTCAAAGAAGAACATAGGATGAATTAAAATTTAACTTACTCATTTCCTAAGAAATCTTCTTAATCACATTTGTATCTTGATCAAATTATCTTTCAAAACATGTACTAAAGTCAAAGTAATTTAAGAAAATAGACTAAATTCTATTAATTTTAACTTTGAAAAAGATTAATCATCAAGAAAGCACATAATTATCCCTAATTTATGCAAAGATATCGACTTTAGTGAAATGACATACCAATGGAGAAAATTCCTAAAAAGTATGATAACATGCATCATATTCACATAAATAAGCATGAATATGAGTTAATTAGGATAAGAAATTAAGTTATAAATGCATGTTATCAATCAGTATTAACTCGAGTGACCAATTAGGGTTTGACAATTGATCATACCCTAAGTCATTCATGGGTTATGCCTAGATGAAGGATTATTATATACATGATAATCGATGATGACAAGGTTCCATCTAGGTATTATTATATACTTCATATCTCCTAGAGTACGTGGTGTATCTTGTCACCCAATCGGCTAGCAACTTGACTTGTCGATCGGGTTAAATCAATATTTAATTAATTCATCTATTTGTTGATGTTGATGTTAATAATTAATTAAGGTTGACCCAATAAGGTGTTATTTGGTCTATAGAGTTATTAACTAGTGAAGTATATGGACCTAGAGGGTCACACATATAAGGTCTATCGATATTGGTGGATATAGATATAATTATGAGGGTTTTCATGAAAAATCTATATACTAATTTTTTTATAAATAAGTAGAGAAGGATCATAGTACAAGGTGCCCATACAAGCCTTATAAGAATTATATCTTTTCCTCAATTTCTCTCTTGGTGAAGAGCTTTGAAGAGGAGATCTAGCCATCTAGTGATTTTATGGATACCTCTAAAGGCTAAACACTTGAATAACTTCAGAAGTCCTTCAAGTGAACCATATAAGTATGTTTTCTCATACACAGTAAATGAAAGGATAATCGAGTCTTAGTGCCTTGATATTTTTAATATCCAATTCAATGGATTATCTTGAGTTCAATGTTTGGATTGAAATTTTGAAAAGCTACTCGACCGTAGATCCCAACCGATGGAAAGGTTGGCTAACCTCTTAAAAAGTTGACAAAGGTTTGATTAACCTTCTAAACAGGTGAAAGATGATAACCAACTTTACAAAAAGGTGCAGGGCCCATTTTCTTTCTCTCCTTCTAGATACTTTTTATTCATGCTCTCATTACACTTCACCTGAGTCCTTGTATCCACATAACGCTTGAAAATATAAGAATTTCAATCATTTAAGTGAGTTTAGTCTTATAATATAATCAAATTGTAGGAAATAATGCATGATAATACTTAAAATGAAACTCTCACTATTATATGGCCCTCTCTCCCCCCCTCCGTTTTCTCTCTTCTATCTAATCCTCTATCACAACAACATTATAATGTGGCAACACTCTCAACGACGATAAGCAAGCAATCACACTTTGAGATTGATAGAGACGAGGAGAGAAAGAGAGAGAGGGAGAGGAGGGATGGAGGGAGGGATAGACAAGCCACCATGATATAGCGAAGATTTAGAGAGCTTGAGGCCTTGATCATGTATGGTGTTCTCTAGCTTGCACATGCAATGGCAATCAAATCATTTAGTTTATCGGTGATGCTAGTGTGAGTAAATCTCATCAGCTAGTCATGCTCGGTGTGTGTACATCGGCTGCCTTGCAGCATGTCCATAGCATCAAGATAACTCATTAATCAAGGTTACATTTTTAACTTCTATTGCATATCTCTCTAGCAATCAAGCCATCATGCTACAAGACATTGAGGCCCTACAACCTTGGCCCAGATTTTTCATCACATCGATCTGACCAACATGCAAAACCCTCTAATTCCAATCATACAAGTCATTCATCGTCCTTTTGATGTTCTTGATCTCCAACATAATAAAAAAAATTAACCATAAATTTTACCTTCAGAATTGTATATCTCTGGTGAAGTAGGGTGAATAGTGAACTTTATGAAGAGCTCGCCGGCATTTCTTTCGCCTTTGCATTTTTTCATTAGTCTATGGATGGCCAAGAGAGAGTCTGCACATACGAGAGGAAAAATGCTGTGCTGAGATATAGACAGGTTTCTTCGTCAAGTCTACCAATGATCGATGATCAATGTCAAGGTATTGTTTGTTTTCTATGAGGAAATTTCTTTCTCAAAGAAGAAAAAGATAACAGCCCAATTCAGCGCAAAGGCGAAGCTTCCATCAACATGACAAAAATATTTGGAGTTGGGAAAATATTTATGGGAAGACAATACAAAACAATTTGACAGCAAATCAGTGATGATCCGGAAGAACATAACGAAATGGATAAATAAATTTGAAGAGGGGCAGTTAAATAATGCAAGGATTTGCATCTACTATGTATTCTCCTCCGATCAAGCAGTTCAAATTCGACCAAAGGTCGCCTAATCTCTTCTTCCTCCAGTAAGGATTCAGGAGGTGAATCCCTTGTCTATTAATCAAAACTTACCTGACCGTGCAAGGAACATAGCAGATTTAAATGCACTTTCTAGCTTCCGCAGGTCAGTGGCAGTCAAACAGCGTTGACATTGCTCAGCAAATATTCAGCTGAAAGTCAAGCCAATGGCCGATTCCTGGAAAATTGATCAGGAAAACAATAACCCTTTTCAGTTTGGCGAACAAGTTTAGGTATAATGACGAAGGGGGAAATCTGAGGCCGATGAAACATTTCCGTCGAAAACTAAAATAAATTGAGTCACTCTCGTTAAGAACATAGATGCGACTCAACTATTCTCATGAACTAGAAAATAACCACCAATTTTATGAGGATAGTAAACTGAAAGGAAAAATTTCGATTAGAAATATTTCCCCCGGTGGATGGTTCATAAATCTATATACCTTTTTATCTCGAAGGCAGTTGAACAGCGTTGACCTCAGTCAGGACCGACTTCAGCTTCCGGGTCTGGTCAACAACAGATTCCTGGTCAAACAGAGCAGAAACAACAGCGACACCTTTCAGGTTAGGCAAAGAAGTCTCCATCACGGATCTGGCATTCCCAAGACCAATCCCTCCGATGGCCACGACCGGGAGCCTCGAAGCCAAGCAGACAGTTCTCAGTCCGTCAAGACCGATGGTGAGGTTACCGGCCTTGGTGGTGGTGAAGAAAACGCCACCGGAGCCGATGTAGTCAGCGCCGTCGGCGAGAGCGGTGGCAACCTGGGCCGGGGTCTTGCAGGAGACGCCGATGATCTTGGTGGGACCTAGGAGCGCTCGGACGGTGCGCGCGGGCATGTCAGATTGGCCCACATGGACTCCATCGGCACCGCATGCAAGTGCCACGTCGACACGATCGTTGATGAGGAGGGGGACGTTGTGGCGACGACAGATTTCGGTGCATTCCGCTGCGGCATCCATGAAATCCCGGGTATCTGCTTCTTTTTCTCTGGGTAATGCGTGAAATCGGTAATGCTTATTAGATGGAGTCCCAACTAAGAGGAGCAGATCGAATAGCAGGAGGGGGGAGGGGGAGAGAGAGAGACAGAGAGAGAGATGGAAAGATCAAATTAGAGGAGATTAATATTTGAGCAGATCAAATAAGAGGAAGAGACGAATGGAAAAATCAAATAAGAGGAGATTGGTATTAGAGCGGGTCAAATAAGAGGTCGGAGGAAGACGAGGATATGGGCAGATCAAGCAAGAGGCGAGAAAAAAATGAGCAGATCAAATAAGGGGGGAGACAAATAAACTGATCAAATAAAAGAAGAGAAAGATAAGTGCAAATGAAGCAAAAAGAGGGAGGGATGGATGGAGAATGGGGGATAAAAGAGAGAAGCAGATCAAATAAGACGGCAGGCACACAGAGAGATGAACTAATCAAATGAGAGGGAGATAGCAGGAAACGAGGCCGATAAAAGACAGGTGAAAAGAGTGAGGCATATCAAAAGAAGAGCGATGAGCAAATCATAAGAGGAAGGCGGGGAGAGAGAGATATTAACCGATCAGGAAAGATGAGCAAATCGAATATGAGAAGAGATGGACAGAGAAGACTAGATTGGATAAGATGAGAAAGAGAGAGAAATGCCCCGGTCAAATTATAGAAGACGGAAAAGAAATGAGTAGATAAAAATAAGAGAAGAGAGGAAGTGAACTTATCAAATGAGGAAAGAGGAGAAAAATGAGCAAGTCAAATAAGAGAGGTAAATATGAAGATCAAATAAAAGAGGGGGGGAGATAAGCAGATCAAATAAGAGAAAGAGAGGGAAGTGTGGATCCAATAAGAGGGACGAGAGGGGGAGAAAATGCATCTGATCGAATGAGCCTGAGATTGAGAAAAGTTTTGAAAGATCAAATGCTTACATATGAAATCAGGATAAACTGAAACTTTACAATAAGAATCAAATCTTTCACACCACCCAGATATGGAATAGAAACGTTGCTTGTTTCTAACCTCAGCTGAACCATGGTGGCTCCTCCCTCTATGGCAGCCTCCACTGCTTCAGTGATGGATCTTCCCCACTTCTTATTCATCCTCGAATCTGTCACAGCATACAACAAAAGACTCTCCGGATTAAATCTACGTTTTTCGCTCCCACTAATCATGTGATGATTGATCTTCAAGAAATGGTCAAACGGTCTCTGGGAGCCGCCACCAATAGCAATGTCTTTGCTGTAATTAAGCGCACTTTCGACATAGCCCTTTGCCACCTGAAAATTAACTTGATCAGGATTAAGAGCCATTTTTATTTGCAGTCTCTCGTGACTTGAAGAGGGCTAAGAGCCATTTTTAAGCAGTGACGGAGGGAAATCAAAGTTAATAAACCAGAAGGACAAAAATGAAATGGAACTTTACTCGCCAAAGGAAGTTCAAATAGATAAGAAACCTTGACAGCTTGAAGCATTGAGGAGCCTTTGGCAAGTTCAGCTGCAATGGATGAAGCCAGGGTACAGCCCGTGCCATGGGTGTTGCATGTCTTCACACGCTGCCCATGTAACTCATGGAACTGTTCACCTGGAAAAAGTCAAAGAAAATTCAGCAAACATACATTCTAGTTCAATGAATAGAGATCAGGAGTCCAAAGACAGGAAGATAGTGATTGAACAAACGCACCATCAAAGAATACATCAATGGCATCAAAAGAATCTGGAAGATGCCCACCCTTCACTAATACGTTTCTGTAAATAAATAAATACTTCTTCTTTATTTGCAACAAGTAAAAGAACCACTGAAGAGTATTTCACTGTCACTTAACGGGCTTTACGAAATTCTGACCTGGCACCCAATTTATGTATGGATTTAGCAGCCGTGAACATGTCAGTCACAGTTTCAAGAGGCAAACCATCCAGCAGTGCAGAGGCTTCTTTTAAATTTGGTGTCACTAAATCAGACATTGGAAGAAGTTCCTGGCTGTTTTATAGTTGATAAATTAGATTACTTGAAATAAAAATTGAAAATCAATGCTTTGTGCGCGAATATGCAGTACAATTGAAAAATGATGCTTATACCGAATTGCGTTCGAGGGTAGCTGGAGGAGCAAAGCAAATCACCACTTGTGGATACCATGACAGGATCAACCACTAAAGCTGCCTTGAAAAATGGTATAAGACTGTCACTAAACGATTAATACATCAGGGGAGAAATTAGAGGCAATATTTTATGATAATTTTGCATACCTTTGACATTGAACTCCCTGAGCTTGCCACATAAAGCTTTGATAATGTCAACAGATGGAAGCATGCCGGTTTTCACCTAATGGATAAATCATTACTCTCGCTTTCAGCATATTTTTTTTTCCAACTGAAAGTATTCTAGCTTGGAGTATTAAGTGAATTAAGCGGTGAAATTCATATATGCTGCGAGGCACAGAGTCCAAGCATTCAAATCGAAGCAAATAAGAAGAACCTTTAAACATCGCCTGGAAACGGGTATAATTCACTGATTAATATACGTAAGTTTCCTAAAAACGAACTTAAAGAATACTCAAACATCAAATTAAAGAATGGCTACAGTCATCGTCATTAAAAATCAATTGAATAAGCAGGCAAGAAATTCCGAACCGAACAACGGAAAATATTTCAAGACATTCTCTTCGTTGCCGGAAATGGCATACCACATCGACCTCCATATCAGAAAGCACGGAAGTCAGCTGCTGCTCAACAGAATCCACCGGAACTGGATGAATGCCCTATCAAAAGAAAAAAAAAGAAAAAAAAAGAAAAAAATAATAAATATCACTAAACAAACGCAAAGCGAAATATCCATTCAAGCAATCGCTAGTCCAGTTGAGAATCGAACCTGAACTCCCAGAGTATTCTGCGCAGTGACTGCAGTGATCACCGAAGAGCAGAAAACTCCTAGCGCCCCACAGGCTTTGAGATCAGCCTGGATCCCCGCGCCGGCACCGGAATCGGAACCCGCGACGGTCAACACGTGAGGAATCTTCCGCTTGGGAACTACCTCAGCTTGCGCCATCACAACACAGATATTTCTATTCACCTCAAATCCTTCACCGGCGACGGATCGTTCACGAAAAACGCGAAACTGCAGAGAAAATTATACCGCCACCATGACAGATGTAGTGTGAGAGCGAGAGATAGAGCTCGTACTTACACGAGGAGTAGGAATGGCGGATGAAGATGAAGAGCCAGCACCGCCATTCCCGCTGACTCGAAAGATGATAGATATTTCTATTATCACGGAGTAGCAATCATGACGAATATGACGATCACCGCGTCGTTAAAATACTTTTTCGTGGACGGAGAGTTGGTTTTCTCAATTTTGCCTTACGAAGAGGTGATGTGGCCAGTACAGCCAATCAGAAGATATTTCAAACGACGTGGTCCCATAGAATTCCAAATTGCTCCCAGATTGTGACGTGGACTCGTCATGCAAAGCACATGTGTCAGATATTTAAATCCATCCACCAGGGTTGGTTTTCCATACGCTGGCCATACCTTGGCAGGAATGGCGGTTGCGCCGCCGCTCTTCGCCGGCACCTACCAAACTCGACGCCATCCCTCCTCGTGACGAGATCGGAGACCTGCTCAAGAGATGCCGAGGACCGGATCATTTTTCCTCCGGTCCACGCTAGAATCATCAATCCGGACGCTACCAGGACTCCGCGCTCGTTTTCAAGCTTCTACGCCTCTGCCACGAATGGAGTTCCCCGATCTGGCGGTAGATATCTTCGACACGGTTGAAAATCCCGACGTCTCACCTCTACACGGCCATGATCTCCGGAAAAATCACCCTCGGATCTCATGTGGAGGCCATTTCCTCATACGCTCGCATGGCCGAAGACGGAATTTCCCCGACTCATTCGTTGTCTCGTACGCTCTCAGAGCGTGCGCGTCAGCGTCGACAATTCGAGAAGGAAAGCAAATTCACGGCCAGATCGTGAAGTTAGGCTCCGAACTGAACGCTGCCCGGCCTGTTCTTATGAGATTACTTGGATTCTATGGACGGTGTGGGGAGTTTCTCTAGCGCACGTAAAGTGTTCGACAATGTGACTGAACATCAGGACAGCGTCGCCGCCACTATCCTAATCTCCTGCTACTCCGCCTTTGGCATGGTGGACTCCGCGATCGCGATATTTGACGGCGTTCCGGATGAGGACAAGGACACCACCTGCTGGACACGCCATGATCGATTGCCTATCCCTCAACGGTAGGTCACATGAAGCTCTGCAACTCTTCCGGCGGATGCAGACGGAAGGACGAGTCTGCCCTAACAGAGATTACCCTAGTCTGCGTGCTCTCTGCCTGCGCACAGCTTGGCGCTCTAGAGGCTCGGCAAATGGATCCATTCCTACGTCGGCAAGAACAACATCAAGCTTAACATTTTCCTTGGCGCTGCCCTTATAGACATGTACTGCGGCTGCGGAAGCCTAGAAGAGGCGGAGTGTTCGATGAAATACCCGACAGAGAGCGCCGTCTGCTACAATTCAATGATCGGTGGCCTTGCGAAGCACGGGCGGAGCACTGCCGCCGTAGAATTGTTCGAGGAGATGACGACGCAAGGGCTTCGCCCGACTCCAGCGACCTTTTTGTGGCCGTCCTCAATGCTTGCAGCCACGGGGATTACTCGACCTCGCATTCCAGATCTTCAATTCCATGAAATCAGACCACAAGATCGAGCCGCAGATTGAGCATTACGGTTGCATGGTGGATTTGCTTGCCAGAACAGGGCGCTTGAAGGAAGCCTACACCTTCATAGAAGAAATGAAGATGGAACCCGATCAAGTAATATGGTGCTCTCTGCTAGGCGGCTGTAAGCTATACAAGGATCTCCAGTTGGGGGAGAAAGTTGCCGTGAAACTCACCGGCGGCAAGTTTCCGGGGGAGTCCGGCACCCTCATTCTCATCGCCAACTTCTATTCGGCTTTTTGGAAAATGGAGGATGCCGCGAGAATAAGGGAGAAGATGAGGATAAGACGGGTACCCAAAGAACCAGGTTGCAGCTCGATTGAAGTTGCAGGAGAAGTTCATGAGTTTTTACTAGGGGACATTAGACACAAAAGGAAAAGAGAAATTTATAAAAAGTTGAATGAACTTGGGGAAAAGGTGAAGCAATTGGGGTATTCACCGGAGACAGAATACGTCTTGCAGGATGTAGAAGAAGGAGAGAAGAGAAGATCTTTAGAGATTCACAGCGAGAGGTTGGCTATCTCTTTCGGGCTGATATCTACCGAAGAAGGAACGACAATCAGAGTGGTGAAGAACTTGAGAATTTGCAACGATTGCCACAGCATGATCAAGATCGTATCGAAGGTAGCCGGCAGGAAGATAATAGTCAGGGACAAAAACAGATTCCACCATTTTCAAGATGGAACCTGTTCCTGCGGAGATTTCTGGTAATTCTTTCTCCGAATAGAAACCCAAAAAAGTCCCAAACAATTTAAACAAAAGAAGCAGCACCAGTCGCATTTTTATTACATTCAACCGAAACGCAGAAGAAAAAATTAGGGTTTTGCAGTCGGAGAGATCTGGGTCTTAGGGGATATCCCAGGGCTTCCCGGTTCAGGGATGGCGACGACCATACCTTGCAGCTCCGAGTCAAGACGACCTGGCAACCGAGCCTAGAATGCTTGTTCAAAACCCTAGTTCTCGAGTTCCTCGTAAGAACGTAAGTCTCATCGTACGTCGCCGGAGGAAGTTTCTCCAGCCATTCCTCTGCAATACTAATCTCGCATTCAGCCAGAACAAGCTTCGATGTCTTCGAGGCGGTGAGAATCCGGGATCGATTAACCCCGCGTTGGATAGAGCTTTGAGGAAGTTTGTCCCGCGAGGTCCCTACGATCTCTCTCTTCCTTCCTTGGAGATCGATGGCGAAGAGCTTCACCATGCGATCTCGCGACTTTGGCGCCGGCGGACGGGGCGATGATGGATGGAGATGGAAGGGTTGACGTTCTTCGGGCGAGCAGCCCTGAGGAAAGAGAGAGATGGACGAGAGAGTCTTCTCGCTGCTGCTGCCATCGCCATTGCCCTAGATTTTCCCCCTTTCCAGGGCCGTCTCTCCTCTTCTGGAAGAAGGTGAGGGCTTTCTCGTAAAGAACAGAAAGCTGTGGGGCTGACAAGGAAGACTCTAAAGAAAACACTTCTCCATGTCGACTAATGTCCTTTATTCAGTGGAGGAGGACTTTATTCTAATAAAAACTAATTTTAGGGCAAGATGGTTCTGAATCAGTTGGGTCCAATTAGTTCTTGCATTTTAGTTGTTCTTCGATAAAGTGTGCCCATAAATTATGAATATTTTGGTATCTACAAGTATTTTATTGTAATTAAAAATCATATTTTAAAAGTAAAAATATATATTGCAATAGGTTGAAATGTTCATGATTAAATATTAAACCAGCTTTTAAACTTTAAATTAATTTTCAATTACTTCTCCCTGTTAATTATAAACTTTTTTACTTATCTGCCCCTCATTACTTAGTTATGAGACTTAATTTAAATGCACATGCCCGTCTATAAAGTTAAAAAAAAATCAAGGTGGTAAAATCATAATAAAATATAAAATTAATTGCGCCTGCCTACCTTTGGTGAGATGGAACTGCTAGTTCTTTTTACCAGGCACGGGATAGAACCGGCAAATCATTATGGTTGTATCTGAAGACATGGAAATGGATGTTTATATGTCAGCAATGAAAGCCCAAGCTTATGGTCTTGTTGATCTTGTGGCACTCGAAAATAGGGGAATTTAGCATAAATTTACAATTCTATTTTGAATTCAAACAATGGGGTAATTTAAATTTTACGTAAGATATCTAATATTTTTATTTTATCCAAGTAAAATAGTTATTCAATTTAAGGGGAATAATTAGTAATTGTAAGGTTAAGATCAATCTAAACCAGCCTACTATAATCACATCACGTCAAAATACGATTCAACATTCCAACTATTGAACAACTTATTAGAAATGCAAGAAAGCCAATCAGAAATGTCACAAAATCTCCTACTCTTTGATGATGATCCCAACATATAAATAAGAATTAAAGCCATATTTTAGGTAAAAACTTTATTTCTAGAAGAAGATGAAAAACTTCTTTGCAATTAAAATCATTTCAAGGTAAAATAGTTCCTCATTTTTTGCCCCTCCACATCATTTAAACCAATTAGTTATGAATGATTAAACTAACATGCTTGATGAAGCGAGATCCTAGGATCATTGAAAACACATGTCCACGCATCAAAATTATATTCCAAACTCAATTAATTAAGACATTAATCATGAATTGATTAACATAATGGTGATTAAGGGTTGAATCCATGGAGAATTAGGGATATTTCTTGATATATCTTCAAATTTGATCAATTGGACAATAAATTGATGTGAGAAATTATGGAAAATATATTTTTAGATAGAAGACTCAAAGACGAATCCACATAATTAAAAAAATCACTTGATTTGGACTGATATTCACAGATAAATCAAAGAGCAAAGTGAGGAGAGAAAAATTGATAAAATTTCATGAAATTGACCTAATCTATAAACTAAAATTAAAATATAATGATATCTGATAAATGTTTAGGAAGAAAACACGTAATCTAACCCAAGATTGCACTCAAAATGATCTAATTAATCGTCAGATCAAGGCTATTCATTCCGCATTTCAAAAAACAAAAATTTGGAGTTCAAGTATGGAGTACTTTCTCATCTGTCAATGAAACCTTGATGTCAAGCTCTCCCTGGATGCAAAATTGTGTCTATAAGATGGTCAAACAAGAGATTCAAGGATTATGCTTTCCAAAAGGTTGAATCAATAAAAAAAATCCAAGAATGCATACATTGTCAAAGAGAGAGGGTATAAATAGAGTGTGAATTAGGCGTGGCCATTGGATCATCTCCCCAGATGCGATTGACGGTTACGATTGAATGGAAGAATTGAATCGCTTGCTTTAAGTCCTTGCCATCAGATTTGGATCGAAGCATCGCGATGAAGCCACGTTGTCGCATGAAGCTTGAACATCGCGTAACATGCACTATTTGATCTTCGTCGAATGCCTAAGATGTTGCCACACATCTTGTGGAGTCCATCGGCAACGTCAAATCTTGGCCGTTATAACTCTTGCGATGAAGAACTAAGATTCGTTGTAAATGATAAGAGGAATTTTCACCTAATGAGATATAATTGCATAACCTCTCCATTTGAGCAAAAAAATGGAGGGTTGCAGTCATCGCTGAGGTCACATGCTCTAGAATGCACCATGTTGCCTGCAAAAAATAATGATACACATAGTCTCACATGGAAAAAAGGTAATCTTTATATATAAACAAAGAAGTGGATTACATAGTTAGCTTATGCCCATTAAGGGTGCTTAATTGCTAATGATGAGCACCATGCATGTGTCACATGGCACGTGCATACGTCGCCACGCGACAAGAAACAAGCACAAATGTCACATCATCGGCCACATCAACACACACTTATAAATTGGTTTTTAATACTTTTAAATAAAATGAATTAAAATAAAATAAAAAACATTACAGAAAAATCCTTAAAAATAAAAAAATTCATAACTTTCAAAATATAAATATTTTTTTAAAACAATTTTTTATTACAAATTAAAGAATATATCGTTCTATGCATTTTAATTTAAGAAATAACAAGAGAATAAATTTCTAGCTAAAAATACACTCATTTCCTTCGAAAAATATAACTAGAAAAATAAATGAGTGCACGTAAAAATATTTTCTCTCATTATTTACATTTAAAACTCAATTATAATCTCAAATATAAATGGAGATAATCTACTGTAAAATTTTAACTTTAGTTGTGCATGGTTATCTCTTAAAAATAATGTATTTTGATATATATGATTTAAATTTCATATAATGATGAATATGTACTCAAAATATGATAACATGAATAAGAATTGAATATTTTATGCCTTAAATTATATTAATAATCAAGTAATTATGAGTATAAGTTATATTTTGTCAATGCTCTACATCACTAGTGTGAAATTTGTGAGTATAAAGAGTTAAAGACATGAAGAGACTTCTACCACTTTATATAGTCAATGGAGACATCAAAAGAGAGAGAGAGAGAGGAATAATATCAATGCAATCGTGCCTTAATAGGTCTTCTCTACCTATGTGAGAAGAATGTACATGACTTGATTGCAATTAAAAGTAAAATGAAGGTAAAATCCTAATGATAAATCATCAAACACTCTATGCCCATATATGGTCATTTTTGACAAGCCAAGCAAATGATCATCAATTTGTCACTCCATCAATCGTATGAAAATTAAAAAATCCCTATTTTGGTATTGAACAAGATAAAAAAATTGGTAACTCAAGGTTCAACATTAGGGACCACATCTGACAATCTTAGTCACTACGAAGGTTCAAGTTCCTTAGTAGCTTGATAAGTCAAAGTTTAAATCTAGACCTAAAATTGAGTATTGTGAAAACCCTCTTCTCTTTGTTGACCAGATTTTTATCTCCTTCAATGTCCCCAAAAAATTTTCATGGTCAATCTTGATGGATATTATGTGGCCTATCAGCGAATCACACTTTCATGTATCTTGTTTATGTTAATTGAAATTATATTTATTCATTGTCATTTGTGTGTGATGTTTGCAATGAAGTCCATGAGCTTGTGCAATGACTAAGTGAATTATGATGAGATCATAATATATGATCACTAGTCTTTAAAAATATGTTCTAAACATTCGTATTCGTAGGATATTCGAGAAGGACATCAAATTATCCGGAAAGAATAACACTATCTAATCCAACTCACATGATGAGTATGGCTGATCTTGTGGCCATCGATATAGAGATACTAAAGATAGATAGTGGGTGCTCTTTGGAAAAAGAGTTCACAGAATTGATTCGTATGAATCCCTGAATTGTATTATACATAATCATTAATCATGTTAATTCATGTCGTGGTTGTGTTGTGTACGAGACACTAAAGACATCTTATGGATGGATTATCGTGTTTTGATTATGACTTACGAATCCCTAGCCATGGGATATCTAAAACGTCATATATTAGATACGATATGAAGTCCGCGAAGATGATTGTGTGATCAAGATGAGATCATTTGTCCTCGGTATTTGAGGAGACTAACTCAAGGAATGAGATGTGATGAAATCCTTGGCCAAGGTAGTGGAAATATCGGAGGAGTTCTCGATGATTTTAACAAGCATCAGTACTAACTTGAGTGATCGATTAGGTTTGACAGTTAATCATACCCTAAGCCATTCATGAGTCTCGTGTGGATGAAGGATTATACATACATGGTAATCGATGATGAAAAGGTTCCATAAGTGAGTTCTTACATACTCCATATCTCTTAGAGTACGTGGTGTAGCTTGGCACCCAACGGGCTGGCAACTCAACGTATCAATTGGGTTACATCGATCCTTGATTAATTAATTTATATGTTGATATGGATAATTAATTATTGACGCATCCTTAGCCTAGTAATAATGAAGAGCAGCGGCTTGAATCCACAAACCTTGATCTTCAAGAAGGGTTAGAGTCTAAATCCATAGAAGTAACCACCTCTACCCTTGAATCTACCAGGGATTGTACTTGAATCCACAAGCACATGAGCACTCTCAAAGCAGGAGAACACTCAAAGGGGATAAAGCAAAAGCTCTTAGAAAGAAATAACTTCAAATTGTGTCTTCCATTATTACAATGGGGGCTTTATATAGGCATCAAAAAAAGTAAAGGGTTGTCTAAGTGATTTGACCGATGAAAAGACAACACAAAAGTCTTGAAAATACAACTCTAACATCATGCATGTGTCAGAGACAGAACTGATAAAAGAAAAAATAAATCTTCTAGGACTTGTCAGGCCTCTGCAGAAAGATATTTATAGTTTCCAAGGCGTGTCATAACTATTTGTGGTCCCTAGGTGATCTTCTACAAAGTGTGCCAGATCCTAGGGATTCTCCCTTGGCCCAAAAAGCTTTAAATGGACTTCCAAAGTTAACTTGCCCAGAAAATGGGCTCCTGGGCCACATTCTAGTCTACATCAATTATGGTTGACCAATAAGGTGTTATTTGGTCTATAGAGTTATAAACTAGTGAGATATATAGACATAGAGGGTCACACACATAAGGTCTATGGATGTTGGTAGATATAGACATAATTATGAGGGTTTTTATAAAAAAACCTCATACCAAATGTCTATAAATAGTGAGAGAACGACCACAACTCAAGGTACCCATGCAAGCCTTGTGAGAATTCTCTCCTTTCTTCTCTTTCTGTCTTGGTAAAGAGCTTTGAAGAGGAGATCCAACCATTAGGAGACCCTGCGGATACCGCTAGAGGCTAGACACTTGAATAACTTCAAGAACTCCTTCAAGGAAACCCTGTGAGTATGTTTTCTCATTCATACTAGATGAGAGGATCATCTATTCTTGGTAGGTTGGTGTTTTGAATATCTGATTCAATGTTTTCCGCTGCATTCGATGTTTTGATCAAAATTTTGAAAGTTTAACCCCATCAGAACCCAAAAAATCTAGCACTAGCTCACTGCTAGTCTTCCATGATACAAGATCATCACCTTTATTTGCATTCAAAGTTTCATGCCACTAGTTGTAGATTAAGACTTTATCTATCATCTCAATCAACCTTCTTTCAGTTTTTTTCATTAATTATGTTTTTTATTCTATCTCATTATATATATTATATATTTTTAATACCCTCCACTTTATTTTTTTCCTCAATATTTCTATAAATTTCTTCTATTCCCTTCTTTTACTTGTTCTCAAGATCCTGTCATCCTATATCCTCAAATCTTTAGTTGTATTCTCAATTTAGCTATTTTTCTCTCATTTTGATTAATTATAAATGTCTTCCTCGATATCTCTCCTTAGAATCTCTATCAACTTCTTCCTCTATCTCTATTTTTTAATCATTCTATTTATAGTCTATATTATCCATATCTATATAAAATAATTCTTTCATCTATCTTCTCAATCTCTTTATTAGTTTATTCATCTATGTCTTATTTTGAATTCATTCCTTGTGTCATCCTCGACCTCTCCACCCAATGTCTTGATAAATTTCTTCATCTTTCTCTCTCTTTTTCTCTCTTTGTCTTCCTCGATCTATTCATCAAAATTTACTCAATTCATTGAGGAATTTCTCACAAGAACAAGGTATGATACTTTCTACCTCTCTACTAGTTTTAAACCTTATCCTCAGAGGAAACAATGAAAATCTTCCAAGTTATGTTTTTCTATTTTTGCTAGCTCATGTGACAAATCATAATGCAAACATTGACTAAAAACATGGGAGTAAGTGTGCAGTCAAATATGTAATATGCCATGTTTGGCCCACATCTTAAACCTTATGTGACGCAACCAACGCTTGTTTGATTTTGATGAATTGATTTAATTGTCAGATTAGTGATTTTGAACTACTGATTCATATGATTAATTAAGTTAATATCATAGTAATGATTATGGATATAGTCAAATCATATGATAAATATACGCTTTCTTGACTACAAGTAAGTAGGGTGCAAAGCGTTAAACATCAAAGGTAATTGATGTATAATATATTTTAAAATAAGTATTCTTATATACTCCTATAATTTACTACATTATTATATTTTATGATTAATCCAATTATTATGTACTCCTTAATCCATTAGCTAGACATACATATATATATCTATATGTTGTTCTATGCCTTTTTTATAATATATTTCTATGGTTATTCCTTTTTATGATTATATTTGATTGAAATTTTTATTTATCATTGGTTTTTATAAATATACAGTTGTATTATTTGAATTATCATTTTATTTTATTATGATTATTTAGTTTTCTATCTCATGGAACCTTTTTTTTAATAAAACATGATTAAATGGAAAAATCATGAATATTGAAAATATTGGTCTATGATTGTAGAAAACAGAAAAGGAGGAAAAGAAGATGATCCTCTCCTCCATCAACCTCCCTCCGTCATTCAAGATCGCAGAGGGGAACCAAAATCACCCCTCTCTCTTCCTAATCCAAGATTTAAAAAAAAGGAACACTAAATTCAACCACTCTATTCATCCTTCAAGATCAAGAAAATAAGAAATTGATCCTCTCCCTCCATGTTTCAAGATCAAGAAGCAATCAAAATGGAAACATGAATAAAATAAATAAAACAAGGAATGACATCTTATTCTTCTTTTCATGATCCTCATCAGCTGGAAATGCCAAGTCAACAAGGACCATGCTCTCAGCGTATTTTGTCAAGTGTTATGATTTAGAAGGTGTTTTAACTGGTTCAGATGTTCATATTTTAAGTCCTTAGATCCATTTTGGCTTTAAATAATCATCTGGTTTAGTCCTCTAGATTCCAATGGACACGAAATCTAATTGTGTGGCGACTTTGAGTTTCTTTGAGTTTTTTTTTTTTTCCATAATTGAATTTCCAATTGATATTTATTTTTTGAAATACTCACAATCATTTATATATTGGACATCTAAGTAAAGGATTTTATGTCTAAATATAAATTGGCTTCCAAAATGTCTGACTATATATTTCAAGACTAAAAAACAAAGAAGTCTGAAATAACAAAGGGGATCACCTTTATCTTATGTAAAGGAAGAGATGGCCATTAGACTTTACCCTTAGATCAAAATCTCCTCATAATCCTTTTTACTCTTCAAAGATACATATCCTCAAGTTTCTAATTGCAAAGTACTTAGAAAATAAGGTTGATATCTAAGGTACGTGATCTCAAAGAAGGTCTAACTTATTGATTACATAAAATGAGCCTTAAATAATGCATTTTGAGAACCTAAGCTAAATGGCATGATATTAAAGAAAATAAAATAAAAGCACTGTAACATGCATCTTCTGACATGAATTTTTCATTAGAGTAAGTTAAAAATCATATATTTGCACATACAAAACATAGGTTATCATCATACAGGTAAATCTATCATGACTCAGGGTCGCCGATATCAAATGTGACAAACCTCAATGTCTCAACACACTCGAACCCCATTTATGATATTTCCTATGAACTAACATGTGGATCATAATGTATAATATAAGATCCCATGTATATGTTTTCCAACACTCTTGAAGAGTAATATCTTACATTGATCCCAATATAGGAACTTGATGTCTTACTTTACTAGTGTTCTTGAGACATTTTGGGATGCCATACGAGTCCTCTACCTAGCAAAAGAAGTGATCGCTTCAAAGTATATCCTTCAGGTGTGATCCTAGACATGATGAAGGAACATGAATAGTGCTTGGAGGAAGATGACTGTTTCCCTAGTGCATAATACTTTGTAATGAGCAAAGTTACTACATCAAAGAAGCTTGCAAGAACATTACAAAAAATTGAAGGAATATGTAGAAAGATCGGAGGGCAAAAACATATATATTGTCATCATGTAAGGGCTACATTCTCAGCTCAAGTTTAAGCATATTCCTCTCCAAAACTATGAAATATTAAGAATTCACGTCAGGCAAGATTCTACAAGTGGCAGATGAATTGATATCATGGTGAGGCTGAAAAAATACCCTAAATAATATCACGGGTGTATCCTCGAATCATATCAAGGGAACATTTCCAAGATTCTATCTAGATAACCATGTGATTGAACCAAGGCCCCACACTAACAATTTCTTCAATTGATAAATTTCAACCATAGTTTAATCATAGTAATTGATAAATTTCACATTGCCTTTGATTTCAGCATCACATGTCAGCTAGAAAAATCTTCTTCATAAGATTTTAATTACTACACTAGTTGCACCCGTCAAGGATAGTATTTCGGCTGACTATTCCGTAATAATATCATTGTTTCGGGCCTTTTTCGAAATTTTGCTTTTTTTCTCTCCAAGAAGTGGGTGGGGCCCACCAGATGGAGCGTTGCCACCGGATGCCTGGAGCGGCGGGGCCCACTTCTATGGTTCTACTCCACAGGTCGAAGGTCCTTAGCACAGCGACAGTTTCCTCCTCTCTCTATCTTCCTCTCTTTCTCTTCATTCCTCCCTCTCACTCCCGCCACACATTCTTGCTCTTTCCAAATCCAGAAGAAGCTCAGTCTAGGTCTTCCAATGGTTAAAAGGGACACCGAGCACGATCACGGTTGCATCTCCTCTCTCTCTTTCCAGCCGGAGAGTAATTTATTAGAGGCGAGGGATGTCGAGCTGTAGAGCCGTCTCCCACTTCCTTCTCAATCTCCGCGCTCCTTTGAAGGCCCCCGGATCCGTAGATTCCCCAGCGATCGGCTTTAAAAGTCGCGGTTTCTTCTCCGGAGCGCGGTTGCACTCTAGCTCCATCATCTCGAACTCCGCGGAACAGAGGCGTGAATGCACGAACATGACCACGAATTCTTCCGTTGTTCGTGCTTCCGCGACGAGGCTGGAGATCGCGGACGAGCTTATCGATTCCGTCGAGACTTTTATCCTCGATTGCGACGGTCTGATAACTCTCTCGATCTCCCTGTATATATAAATTTGCACCTATTTTAAGTTGACGATTGAAAAATAGATTTATATTGGTAAATGGATTTGTAGTTAGTTTTAAGTTTATGAGAGAAACATTTCTTGCTAATGATCAATAGATTTGTACGTAATTTAAGTTTATCAGTGAAACTTTGATTTGTATGCATATAAATAGATTGAACGTAATTTAAGTTTTTCAGTGAAACATTGATTTATAGGTGTTGTCTGGAAAGGAGATAAACTGATTGATGGAGTTCCTGAAACGCTCGACATGCTGCGATCGAAGGTGAGTGAGCATTCCATTGTATGTTGATCTGTGGTTGCTGATCTTCTGCTTTGATTTTAGGGCAAGAGGCTCGTTTTTGTGACGAATAATTCCACAAAGTCCAGAAAACAGTACGGGAAGAAATTCGAAACACTTGGGCTCAATGTCACCGAGGTAAATACGCACTCGTATGATTTTTCACAAAATTATTAAGTTATTTTGTTTGTGTGGTTAAATTTTGCCCTGAATTCTCTATTCAGGAGGAGATTTTTGCGTCCTCTTTTGCCGCGGCTGCCTACCTTGAGTCGATTAACTTTCCTAAAGATAAAAAGGTACTCTGCAAATGACTTCGGAGTGGAATAATTTTACAGTGACGATTTTCCCTCTTGGTCAATTCCAGATTTATGTGATTGGAGAGGACGGAATCTTAAAAGAACTAGAGCTGGCTGGTTTCCAGTATATTGGAGGGCCGGTATCTTGATCTTTGGAGTTTTTTAATATTTTCTAATTCAGTCAACTGAACTTTGGAGATATTCCTTTCAGACAGATGGTGAGAAGAAAATTGAGCTGAAACCTGGTTTCTTGATGGAGCATGACGAAAATGTAACTTTACCACTCTCATCAACCAAATAGAAAATCTTTGCACATCAGCATGCACATTTATTGAATGTACACTTGTTCCCATACACACTTATCCATGCATACACACCCGTGCATGTGAATGCACAAACACACACACACATTCCTGCAAATGTACTCATACACATACACACATGTACACATACACAGATGCACATACCAATGTGCATATCCATACACATGTAAACACCCTAAAAACTATCCCAATGTAGGTTGGAGCTGTTGTGGTTGGTTTTGATCGGTACTTCAACTACTACAAAGTCCAGTAAGTTTTTACTCCCTTCTACTCAGTAGAAATGCATAATAATATCATAATTAACCAATATTTATCATCATTACTTTACTCTAGGTATGGAACTCTGTGTATTCGTGAAAACCCTGGATGTCTATTTATAGCAACAAACCGAGATGCTGTGACGCACTTGACGGATGCTCAGGAATGGGCAGGTTTTACCAATGAACATTCCTCTGAGTTTTTTTTTTCTTTTCAGAATTTATAACGATCTCTTAACTTCTTTTTCAATGAAAAGGTGGTGGTTCGATGGTCGGTGCACTCTGTGGCTCCACTCAGAGAGAGCCTATTGTAGTTGGGAAGCCCTCCACTTTCATGATGGATTATGTGTCTAACAAGTGAGAATTTTATAATTTGATAAATATAAACAGGCAAGAAATAATCGTACTTCACTGAATATCGGTGGTTTTTGTCAATGGCAGGTTTGGAATTTCTAAATCCCAGATTTGCATGGTGGGAGACAGATTGGATACTGACATCTTGTTCGGTCAAAATGGAGGTTGCAAAACCCTCCTTGTCCTCTCAGGTATCTGCAATTAACGATCCAAAACCCTTTAGCATTCTAAGGTTAGGGTTTAGGATTTGTTGTTTAGGAATGAAGATTTAGGCTGTATGATTTAGGGTTCAAGGTTTAGGTTCAGTGTGTAGTATTTCTGGTTTAGGGTTCAGAGTGAGGGTACAAGGTTAAATTTCCAAGGTTTAGGGTTTGGGTTACGCACTGACAATTGTACATTCATGTCTTTATCTGCCAGGTGTGACAAGTATTGATATGCTTCAGAGCCCCAAAAACTCCATTCAGCCTGACTACTACACCAACCAATTGTCTGACCTTCTCTCGGTCAAAGCCGCAGCTGTTTGATTCACTTTCCATCATTCTTTCCCTCCTTATCATTCCAATGAAAATGTCTCTACTAATAAAATATCTGATTTAATGGGTACAACTTCCCTCTTATCTCTCTCTCTATCTCTATCTTTCTATATCAATCTATCAATTTCTTGATATGCCCACATATGGAACTCATACAATAAAGTTTTTATTAATCATTCTGGTTCGATTAGACCTTGTCGAATTCTTTTCATTCATTCTGTTGATTCGATGATCTGTTGAAAAGAGGAGAAAGGGGTCATATAGGGAATAAAATGACCAAAATTGAACAAGATACAATTTTTGAGATTATTAATGGGAACAAAAATACCAGAAGTGGAATTAGGGTTTCCTGTTTCACATTTAGTTGAAGCAAAAATGCAATTTTATCCTTGATTTATTTCTTTTGTTTTGTCAAATGATGTTAAATCTTCGTAATTTTTTGGAAAGAAAATAATTTGATCTCTCATCATTATCCGATCAGCTCTTGTCTTTCTACCTGCTTCAAATTTCACAATCAGTACTTTTCATAAACATGAAACCCATTTCGCACGAGTAAAATTTTTCGAAAAATGAGTTGATTCCCAGGTGTTCTTTTCAAATGAAGTAACATTATCATAAGAGGAAATGAATTGGAGTTTAAAGAAGGGGAAGGAGCCCTCAACCGTGATAGCTAGTGGAAGATGATCAGGTTCTAGCTCAGTAGGTGCTCATCATGGCAAAATTATCTGCCATGATCAGGAGGAAGCAAGGAGCTCATCATTTCCACCTCTATCATCGGCCGAGCTTCAAGGATTCTTTGAATTTCGCACAACTCCATGCACACAAAGAAATGATGGATCCATGGTGGTTTATTTTCTCGATCTTGAGTCAATTACCTACGCCTTTTGTCTCTGCATTGGTGAATCCTCTCGCTAGATTCCCCGGACAAAAGGATGATAAACCAAAAGATAAAGTAGATGACGGGCTTTCTAATTATCTATTCAACCAAGGTTGAGACAGTGCAAGAACTTGAAGATCTAATCTTGAATGCCTCCATAGATCAAAAGAAAGTTCAGGATGAAGATAGCTTCTTGGTGGTTGAGCGTTGTTTGAGAGAATGAGCTATAGTGGCTAAACAACCTTGACTCCTTGAGCAGGGGCGGCCATGGCACTTACAAGCATGGGAGGTACAGGCTGATGAGGAAGAAGAAGGAGAGGATAGTGAAATAGGATAAAAGAATGGGTTGAAGTCCCTGAGAGAGTCCTATATAGTATGTATAGAACCATAAATTTCTTCAACATGATGGGATCAACAAGGGCTCTGATTAGCAAAATTCACACACACATAAGCTAGTATTCACATTTTTCCTTGATATGGGGAGTAGATATGAGTCATAAACCATGTTCAGATTGTCACAGAGTTAAAAACTTATTAGTGAGCTATTTGGTGAATATGTATTCATTTAGCTTTGATGTAGGTATGTTAAGAGCAAAGATTATGCCATGTGAGGCATTATATCGGTTTCAAAGATCATGCCATGTCATGATCATCACTTTAGTGAGGAATTCATATCATTTTAGGATTAAACAATACCACTAGTTCAGAAAATGCATCTCGACAACATGCACTTTTATACATGCAAATACATGATTATATAATAATTTTAATCCACACTTACTTACATATCATTTTAATTCATGTTATCCTAAAGTTCATTTGTTTTCTTTGAATCATGCCATTTTACCAAGTTTATTATTTTTGCATAATTTTTTTTAATTAATTCTTAGATTAGGTGTCTTTGACCGTTCTAAAATTCAAATACTGTAAATCTAATCACATTATTTGGTTTTAATAATTTCACGACTAAGGTTAATTGAAGGAGTAGAAGAATAAGGAAAAAAAGAAAGAAAAGGAACTACTATCAATCTTGATTTTGGTTGTCTAATTTTTCAAATCGAAGTAAGTCAAGGAAACTAAATTTCTCATTACGTAAGTTTTTAATTTTGGTTATAAATGCGGCAACAACTTTCACATGGATTTACGTTGTGCATATTACACTTGAAAGAATTTTTGAAGAAATTACACTCCACAAGTTATAACCTTGGTATGTTCTTTAATGTTTCCAATTGGGGGCCATGGCTGACCTTTCCCCCCCCCCCCCTCTCCTATTTCCTCTTCACTTTTTCTCTTAAACTCTTTCTTTCTCCCTCCTCTCCATCCATCATTTATAAATATTATGTAATATATTTTTTGATTTAATAAATTTAGTTTTTTCTACATGGTATGAACCCATGCTGCAAACTTCCTCCCTGCTCTACATGCCCATCAAGCACCCCATTCTTTTATGTCAGTAGAATTTAATTAGATCAAAAATTAAGGAAAAAGGAATACCACTAAAGATCATTTATAATTTAAAGTCACATTTATGTGTCAATATACCTATTCGCTCACAAGATAGAACAAATCGAGTATAATGGTTGGATCTATAGGGAATTGGGTCAACACTAATGCGATCAATGAACAAAACTTCGAATTAAATCAAAATAGATGAATAAGCAATGCGAGAAAACAGGAACACTTGGAAAAAGAGGAATAAAGAAATCCAACATATCAAATTTGGCCTCAATCTCATTTAAAATGAGTGAGAAATGGAAGAAAGAAAACTATGTAAATTGTAGGAGAGAAAATCGTGAAAAATTAGCAGAAACTCACTAAGATGTACTCTTAATCCTAAATATAACCCTAATTAGACCATTAATACATGGATAAAACTCCTAATACCTTGAAGGTGATGTGATGAAAATTCATAAAATGCAACAAAAAAATTCATAATACCTTGTGCCTCTTGTTTCGATCACAAGCCCTCCAAAGTTTAGATCAACACATTAGAATGTAGTATAAGACATTGAATCAAACATTTAACAAAGTTAAATTATCAAGAATTGATGATCACATCATTTATTCTTTATGATCCTATTAACGAATATAGAATAAAATCAATATAGTATACTCGTCACATTCTCCGCTATGGGGAACCATCTAGCCTTCCACCTCCATGATTCTCGTTTCTCTTTAGTTTGAACTTCCCTTTTTCTCAAAGACTAGTTTGAAATTTTAGTGAAAGATTAGTGAAACACATCAGTGGTATCTGAGCCACCGTCCTCGAAAATTTTTTTGTCTCCCCACAGTGCATGCGTACCCGTTCCCACACGACATGCTTGGATGAGTTGGTTGTAGTCTTGTAGAACTGCATTCTTTTTTCGCTTCCCTAATCGCTGATCTTCAGGCTAACCACGCCCCAAACTGGCAGCATTCGGTGACAACATCGCTTCCATCGCTACTTCCAGTCTTCGCCGATCCTGCCGAAGCCGCTCCGTCCGAACCGCATCCTCCAGCTTGGGCATCGTCGGTGTCGGTTTGCTCTAATACCCCACCACGTCTCACCCCAGCACAAACTCTCCACCCCAGGCTAAGCTACGCTAGCGTATGAGGACCCTACGGGGTTAACTGACGACGAAACTCCACTTGAGCTGGCTCACACACTCAAGCCTGGGAAGCAGTTGGCCA
This sequence comes from Lemna minuta, assembly GCA_024174645.1. NCBI lineage: Eukaryota > Viridiplantae > Streptophyta > Magnoliopsida > Alismatales > Araceae > Lemna > Lemna minuta. The sequence goes on from CM044109.1 coordinate 4,566,149, forward strand.
TCTTTGACGCCGCTCGTATGGCACTATTAGGCGTCCGAGCAACCGGTACTCTACGCATGCAGGGGCTCATTCACAGCCACTCAGTGGTCGTCATGATCGGTCGCTCGCTTGAATCTTCCCACCTCTCCGGGTCCACCCTATCGCATCATGCTCGGCGACAATCATGCTACCTTGGGGGACAAAGCTTGCCGAACTCTTCCGGTCTTCATCCAAGGTTATGTTGTGCGCCAGGATTTTCTCCTACTGAATGACGCTCCGGTTGGTGTGTTCTTGGGCGCCGCATGGCTTTGTACCTTGGGGTGGTTCAGCTCCAACTATGAGCTCCTTCTCAGCTTATGCGTCAATGGCATTCAACACACCCTCAAGGGGGACAAAACCAGCAACTCGCACAGGGTATCTATCACCTGTCCCTCTGCGAGTCCCTATGCTAGCCCTGCTTTACTTGTGAAGGACATGACTTGGTGTTTCTGTGTTGACTATGTGGCCCTCAACAAGCAGACCGTTCCAGACCATTTCCCTATTCCTGTGGTCGATGAGTTCCTCGAAGAACCCCATTGCACGACCGTCTTCTCCAAACTGGACCTCAAGTCTGGTTATCACCAGATTAGGATGAAGGCTGAGGATATGCCCAAGACAGCATTTCGCACGCATGACGGTCATTACGAATACTTGGTGATGCCTTTCGTGTTGTCTAATGCTCCATCTTCTTTTCGGGTCTTGAAATCACTTATTCCGGCCATTCTTGCGACGAACCATCGTTTTTCTTATGACATCCTCGTGTTCAGCCGTCGTGCTGACGAACATGAGGGCCATTTGAGGGCCGTGCTGCAAATATTACATGCCAATCAGCTCTAGGTCAATTTCAAGAACTGCGCCTTCTACCATGGGCAATTGGAGTACCTCAGGCACTAGATCTCGGCTGGTGGTGGGTGGCCACTGTTCTCTCCAAGGTGCATGACATCGAGAATTGGCATGTACCGGCCAATACGAGGCAATTGCGGGGATTTTTTGGCTTGGCGGGTTACTATTGACGAAAAACTTGCGGCAAACTGCGGGAAAACCGCCTATCTACTCACCCGACTTCTGAAGAAGGATGCTTTTGCTTGGTCCAAGGAGGCACAACAAGCATTCGACTCCCTCAATCTAGCGCTATGCACAACTCCAATACTAGCTATACCCGATTTCTCCCAGATCTTTATCTTGGAGATTGATGCCTCAGGGGTGGGTAACGGAGCCGTCTTGATGCACAGAGCCGCCAATCGCATATTTCAGCAAGAGCCTTCATCCCAATGCTTATGAAAGGGAACTGACGGCGATCGTACTTCCTTAATGAACTTGAGGTAATAATTCACCATTCAGTGAAAAGAGCACAGCTTTGGCACTCCATCACGCACCTTCCATTCTTGGACTGCACGAATCTTTTTGAGATCCTACCGCACATTCCCTTAAAGGAAGACATGAACGAGGAATTCCATTATCTCTAAGCAAAATTCGCATTGGCTTGGGTGAGGTAGAGTTGATGCTCCCTCTAAATGACTAACACCTTGCACAAGTGTCTCACATGCTTATCCACTATCATGTTGAATGCGAGATATAAAGCACAAAAGAAAGTAATTGATATATTCTTGGAAAATCATGTTCATTAGGGTATAAAAGTTTTTGGGTGGTTGGTGAGTCCGAACAGCATCACCATGAACTCACAAGAACCATAACGCGTCATGCGTGTCTTCTTCAGATCATCACCTTCCTTGATGTGGACTTGATATCCATTTAGAAAAGTACTTTGCTCCTCCTAGGAGACTGAAGAGCTCCTCAATGTTAGGAATTGGGCGCTTGTTCTTTACCATGACCTTGATTAGGTCTCGGTAGTCCACACACATTCGCATCATTATATCATTCTTCCTTTGAAAAAGGATCGGAGCAGCTTTGGTGCCTTGGAGGGTTGGATGTATCCTACCTTCAATAGATGTTGGAGCTATCTATGCAACTCCTTCGAGTTTCCGGTGGCATTGTGTAAGGTGTGCGCTCTGTTGGCCATGCACCTAACAAAAGTTCAATCCTATCCTTCATATCTCTTGTTGGAGGCAATTTAGCTAGAAATTACTTGAGAAGCGCATGAACAAACTTTGTCAACAATTTGATCATCCTAGATGATCATCCATGTGCCACTATTACACACATTCACATGGGCTAAACCACTTGTTTTATGGTAGACTGTGCGGTCCTCTTGGCTTCTTGTTTGAAAAAAGAAGAAGAAAAAAGCTCATTCCATCCCAAGCTCGTATGATGAAACCAAACTTTCTTTATCTATTCAACGTTTCATCCTCTAGTATGTGACAAAGTATGGGTTCATTATGTAGCCCAGACCCTATTTTGGATGTAGCTAAGGCACCCCTATTTCACATGCTCATTTACAGCTTAGTGGGCTTAACGAGAATCTCTAGGAGCCGTCAATATCTGCAAAGTATCACCTAGGGACACCAAATATTCTTGAAAGTTGAAGAAATATGTCAAAATATCTCTGTGGAAGCCTGAAGAGACCTAGAAGCATCACTTTTTCTTTTGCAGTTCTGTGTCTGACACATACATGCTATCATAGTTGTATTTTTAAGACTTTTGTGATATCTTTTTAAGGGTAAAATTACTTGGACGACCTTTGAGGCCTATATTAGGCCCCTATTGTAACCCTTGAGGATACAATTGAAGTTATCCATTTTTTTATGAGAGCTTTGCTTTCTCCGTGTTTGAGAGTGTGCTTGTGGATTCAAGTACACCCCCTTGTAGATTCAAGGGTTGAATATGTTAGTTCTGTGGATTCAGACACAACTCTTCTTAAACGACAAGGCTTGTGGATTCAAGCCAGTGTTCTTTTATTGTTCCTGCGCTAAGGTTGTGTCAGTTCACCCCTTCTAGAAAGTAAATACCAATGAATTTTTGGAACACAATCATCTTGGCCCTCAATAGGGGGTCTATCTCGAAGAATTCATTGAGGAAATGACAACGCTTAACTTCCCTTTCCACTACAGGATCTCAAGGGAGACACCTAAGCACACACTAGAAATGTCTTTTAGAGCAAATTTCATGAACTATAGCTTCTTACTCATAAAGATTATCGACAACCCCATTGCCTTCGGTATTTGTGGTAGATGATGTTGTGCACGGTGTCAATGTGGATAACCCGATGCAAAAAATGCCCATCAATTGTGAGAAACAGAGAAGAGAAATAGGAGAGAACAAGAAGAATTGCCGAGAAGATCAAGATCCTTATCTTTTATTCACCACAAGTTCATTGGCATATTTAAGTATATTTATACTAGGTATACAATCATATGTTGAAATGTGATACTATAAATATATATAGTTAGATTAAAGAGATCCTATCTATGTGGTATCATGTCTTTTGGATCAATGATCCGTTGCTACAGTCGGTCCTATATAATGTGAACTTATCTATATATGTTCCTAATCTAGGCGATACATAAATGGGACTTATTAGAAAATTATGTCCATATAATATGATGATATCTCTATGTAGATGTCAATCGATATCAGATTTGTGCATGTTTCATCAAAGACAAGGATCGTGAAAGTCGGCCGGCTGATTCACTGATGCAATTTTTCTTGGTCAGAGCCACAACTGAGACTTCATAAGTTGAACTGTGGTTTAACTTCAATTTTGTCTCAATATCAATGTGCATGTTCACCTTGATCAGGATGAAGTGTCTAAAAGAGAGAGGCTCATTAGGATGGATAGGCTTGGATACTTCTACGATGTTGATTGTCATTGTCGAGAAGTGATCTTGTATCTCTTGGGACGCAGCCAGCTCCACCGGGTTTACCATTGGCATTGGCATTGGCATCATTCTTGGGGCACTCCTTCATCTAGTCCGGCCATCCACATGGATAACACCTATGCCCTTCTTTGCATTTCTAGCTTGGGCCACCTCCATTGACTTAGGTTCCCCTTGTCCACCCTTGTAGCCCCTCCGAACCTTGCCTTGGAAGGGAGCTGATTGCTTCCCGTTCCACCATCCTCCACTTGGGATTTCTATCATCATAAATTTCAGAATCCATCGACAACTGTTATAGTCGCTTGGAAATCCTTGTGCTTGAGTCACCTAAGCTTCATTTGAGCCCACCATTGGAGGCCTGACTTGAAGCAATTCAATTTTTCCTTCTCAAATATATCCTTGATCTTCAAAGAATAAATGAAAATGAATTAACATATTATCTTACCAAACTAGTCTAATATAATTTTTCAAGCACTATCTGTGAAAGTTCCTCACTATTCGAGGACTCAAATTGAGCCTTGAGCTCCTCTATGAAAGAATCTCGAGATTCACTCGTTGGACAAGAGGTGTCCTCTGAACATCATCCTCACCACAGCTTGGCATCCCTAACAAGTATAAGCTCGCCAACTCAACCTTGTCCATGTTCGACATCTGCAATACCCTGAAGTTTTTGTTGAGGTTTCACAAAATTTTCAATCTCCTACTCCCTTCTTTGTACCAGTTAGGCCTTCCAGTCTGGGATTCATGGATTCATTGCCATGGCGTGCTCTTTTTGCATCATAAAAACTTTGAGCAAGTACACATCTGGAAGAAGCAGCTCGACTAACTCCTTCGTTTGATCCGTGTCATCACTTTGTGGTGAGGTACTTCACCCTCACCACAAGCTCTTCCATCTGCTTGACGAGGGCACATGCTAGTGCCCGTGCTCGCCATGCACTGATGCCATCCTGTGGACCCTTGCTTCCATGAAGACCCAGGACTTTGCAGAAAAGCCTAAGGCATCCATGAAGACACTTTGCAGAAAAGCCCTCGAGTTTTCATAAAATATCCGGAAGATCCCTTCTTCTCGGACCGTGCTGGATAAAACTGCAGAATGGACTAAGTGTCTGTTCTCGCGGATGGAGGTAGCTACAGCGCCCCCACCTATACCAGGAACATTCCCCCAAGCATCAAAAACCAAGCCGCATCGGAGACGAAGATGCAGTTTTCAGAGTATCCCCAGTTTTGGCGCCATTTCCTCCTTGTTCCGCCGTTCTTCAAATTCTCCCAAACCTAGCCGTAGCTCCAAACCTCCTCGAACAGATCGGAAACTAGAATTCTCCCTGGACATAGAAGAGATCGCGGATAGTGCAACCGCGGATTTGCGGCGATTCCGGCGATCGACGGAAGGGAAATTACGTCGGTTGATCTCCTCGGGGAAGGACGCGTATCACGATCTCCGGACTTCGGTGAAGGTCGAAGAAGGCCGGAGAATTACCTTCTCGTGTAATAAATCTTCTCTGGTGTTCTTCACAGATCTTTTACTTTGGAGTTTGCTGGCGGCTGTTTCTCTAAGGGTTTTGGTGTGGTTTTGGGCCTGGACGAGGAGCAACTGGGGATTGGGAAATCGGGAGGTGATCCGGAGGGATCGTAGTCTCGGCGGAAGAGAGATCGTCGTAGGGAGGCGATCAAAGAGAGTGGAGAGAGAATGGAGAAGTGGAAGTTCGATGAGGAATCCGTTGTCTTCTCCAAGAACGAAGGAAATGGCAACGGGGAAGTCTATAATGTTGCGGAGTGTACCAAAGGAAGAAGATTTGCCTGATTGGTGGCCTGCTCCGTTGTCTGCTTCTGGAAATTCTGCGGTCTTGAATGCGAATGAAGAGCAAAGGAGGGAAGCCAACAGAGTAGCTCGAGGTTTGTTTTTATTATTTCTCTGTCTTCACTTAATCTAATGCAACATTTATTCATTTATCTCTTTTTTAGAAGAAAAAAACTAGAGATATGGATGATTACTTATCAATGGGTTTCAAATTTTTGTTTCCAAAGAAGTCAAGCATTCCAATCGCTTTACTTCATCTAGTTTTGTAAGCAGAAAATGTCTTGACACTATCCGACAGGCACAACATTATCCAGGTCGAAGTATTTCTTGAATTAAGTAGGTTTTTGTTGCATTTCGAAATGAATATTCAATCTCAAAACAGATTATCAGCTTGGGCCGTTATGGACATCCATCTTTTTGAATACCATGTTAAATATTCCAAATCTCTTCTTAATTCAGAGATTATCCTACAGTCGGCAGAATCCAAGATAGTTTGTTTCTCAAATTAATCAGGATGGGTTGCATTTCGAAATGAATATTACATTTTGAGATCGTTTACCTTCTTGGGTCTTCATGGACACCTGACATTTTTTGTACTGAGATGAACTCCTGATCTCACCGGACAATCTGGATACATTTCTTTGAAAATAAACTAAGTTCTTCTTTCATGCAGTCACCTGGAGGATAAACTTCTAAAAAAATTTGTCATGTGCATGGTCGTGTGTATAAAGACCCAACTCATTCTAACTTGTCATCTCCAACTCATTCAATATTTAACCTATCTTTTTCTGTTGACTTTGCAGCTATGTAGCCCATATGCTTCTATTTACCAAACTCCTCTTTTCATGATATATTTAATGACAGTTATTTTTTAATCATATTTTTTAAAGTTCAACTTTGAAAGGTTTTTTTGGTCCACTGAGCTACTATACCGAGTGCATTGATATTGTTGCAATTTTTTTGGAATGAATGTGAGATCAATGTAGAAGTAACTAAATTACACCATAAACATTGATTGATTTTAACTTATGAACAATCTTGATGCTACCCTTAGAATTTGAAGTATGGAATATTTATCATGGATTTGACTTGTAATAAGATGATGGATTTACCTCTGTATAGACAACATGCTATGTGTTGCTTAATCTTAGCATCAGATTCTTTGTTACTTTTATTCTTTTCATCAGATCGTTTTCGTTGTGTTTATGCACATGCTCTTTTTCTTCCCCTGACAGGTAAAGTTTCCACTCTCAACATCTTTGGAGAATTTATTACATTATTTATCGCTCAAATGGCTACATTACGGCTTTCCAGCAATTATGGATAATAGAATGAGCGGAAAGGATTATAAAGAAGATGATATGATACAAGTCAGTTTTCCTCCAACTGTTTAGTTTCATCTTATGCTCTGTGCTTTCTTTGAGTCCATTGAAGGTCAAAACAGCTCCATGCGTCCCCTTCCTTTTATGCAATTAATGTTGAGTTTCATGTCAGCCATTAGCGCCTTACATTTTTTCCTTTTTTATTCATGGAAATTTTAGTTTCATGATGAAAAGAAAAGATAAGCATACAGGTCTTCAGCAAAAATGTTAGGAATTTTCACTTTGGTATTGTTTTCATTTCATCATTCCCTTATCCTTTTCTTCTTAGCTAACGAAAAAAGGAAATCAATTTCAGACATTATATGATAAAAGCATTGCATCATTAATTTGTCTTTGTTCTGGCACCTCGCTCTAATCCAGAATTTATTTAATTCGAAGCTTTAGTATTTCTGCAGGAAATAAATACTTAGGTCCTGAAAGTAACTCTCAAATCTTCAATAGATTTCCATCTTCAACTCTAAAGGGAGGGAAATGTCAGAACAGAAGGACAAAATAATCTATTTCCTTAAGGTTTATTGTTTAAGTATGAATTTGGTTGGCCCTGAACTCAGACGGCTTAACAGGGAATGGCCTGTTTAAGGGGCTTGATCCCTTAAGTACACCCCTCCCCCCCAACCCCAGAAAAAATGCTGGCAAATAAACGAAGATGTAAGAGGCCAAATCCCAGGCCTGCTGTTGCGGGGAAAGGAGACCATGGACTTCTCAAAGTGCCCCCATTATTGTTGTTGTCACTTTGTACTCCCTGATTTCCAGTTCTAGGACTAGGGTCTCATTGAAAGAGTTGATCCCTTCACTTGTAGGCCCACTAGCAATAAAAAGAGAAGCGAGCCTTGCATGGTCCATTCTGCAGATGGGCCCACCATGCCTTCAAGAAAAAGAACTGTTCCTTTGCATGGGCCCGCCTCTGCATGGTCTTAAAAAGGGGCAGCTACCAAGATTACAGCCAGTCCAATCAGACATGCAAAGCGCAACCCTTTGTGTTTGCTGCACAGTACTGCTAGGGGTTTATATATTGAAACGACGGAGGCTTGGGGACAGACTCAGAAAGAAGGGACCCAACAGTCTGGATGGGAAAGCTGGTGCCGGAATGGCTGTTATGAATACTTCTTCAGGGAAACTACTGCATAGGAGGGAAGGACTGTTGTGGGAAAGAGCCTTTAAATGAGGCTCTCAAGGAAGAGGATGTCATCGAAAGACTTGGAGAAGTAGGAGAGGGGCCACCCTCGAAGGCAGCTTCAAAGGGGATGTCTGATGGCAACTGTCACAAGAACAGATCCAGGTCACGTTGTCCAGGGATGGGGCCATTCACTGTCTGGGCTTGTCCCATGGGGCAAACTCTGCTATAGTTTTCTTCCCTTTTGGTTTCTTTTAATCAAAGCTTGCATAATTCTTTTACCGTTCAAAGTTGTCCCTTGATACTGGGACGTACCAGCATCCACCTCTCAACCACCTCCTTGGCAGTCCCAACTTGAGGGCAAGGTGGCTCTTTGGGATAGGGATGGGGCACCCTGTCCCGAAAGAGTTCAGGAAGCTGCACCAAAGGCACATAAAGGAGGCAAAGTCATCAGCAGCTTCTGGTTGCCTCTGAGATTTTGGAGAGCTGTGGCCAAAAGCATGGGAGACATGAGGGATGCACATGTTCACTTTTGCCTCTGCGAACATCATCTAGAGCTTTAGCTGCGACTGTCATCATCCCTGCTATGGACATCACCCTCGCTGTCATCAACATTACCATTTTTGTGGCCGTCGTCATCATCCCCACTGCTGACATCATTGTGGCTGCCACCTCCATCACTGTCCCTTCATGAGGACAAGGTGGATTCTAGGGATGATTAATAATGGGCCCCAAACCTGGGTGGATTCGAGGGATGATTCTAGGGATGACCCTTCTAAGGGGCTAGAGCTGGTAAGTCCCTCTTTCATCCCAGGGCAACAGAAGTGACCGCGATGTGCAAGGGGTTTCCCAGGCCTGCTGGAGCAGGGGAAGGAGACCTGGGTGGTTCTCAAAGTGCCCCCATTATCATAGTTGCCTCCTTGTATCTCCCTAATTTCCAGCTGCAAAACTGGGGTTGTATCAGGCGTACATGATAATGGGATTTTTAGGTAAAAGGTCTAAAAACTCCATAAGACCCTAATGGTAATTTGAAATCACCGTGGGCACTTCAACAATACGCAGTAATAGTGAAGTGAAAAATAAAAAAAATAAACAATTTCATAACCTGACAATAATAAACATTATTATCCACTTTTTCTATAAACTAATAGAAGAGCTTTATTTTCTCCAGTTGCGCCACATATGTAGGCTTTCTGGTATAAAAGTCTCCTTTGACACAGTCAATTCCCGGGATTCATTCTATCGAGCATCAGTTGACTTTATTCTGAAGGCTTGTTACAGGTACTATTCTTTTCCCTTGACCTTTAAAAAAAACTTTTCTTTTCCCTTAACTTACTTCCAGAACAATTATTCTTGTCAATTTATGAAAGTTTTCAAAATTTTAATGTTATTATAGATCTCCAAGCCCCAATTCCAAAGTCCAAATTGATGGTGAAGATGTCCGAAATTTCATCTCTGGACTTGCTGATAACATCGGAATAAAAAATATTCATGCAATAAGAATTCTACGTGGAGCTGTTGCAGCAAAAACAAGATCTCATTTCTTACAATCTTGGGTAAGATTTACTTTTACTTGATGTATCCTCCGCAATTCCTAACTTGTTATTAACATAATCAACTTATGGGGATTAATTTTCAGTAATTTATTTTGATACGACCTGGCCCGGGTCCATCATGTGTTAATTTTAAGTATATATCTTTTTTCCATTGCGATATATCTATTGGAGTTCCCAGGGCCTTTTAAGAAATTTACTCCTAAAAGGGCCTTTATGATGTACAATCCATTCCATAATACCCTAAGAAAACAAGGTTACTTTGCATAGCTCTCTGCCCTGGTGATTCATCTCCTAACTGCTCTCTCTAAGGATAAGATGGCGTTTTGCACAAGTATCCTTGAAATTTATTCAACTTTACTTATTTATAAGTGTCTTTTAAATGAACCAATATGCTTACTTTTAATCAATTTATTCCACTAAGTTATGGTAAATTAGATTTGTTTAATCTATTTTATCCTATGGACATATTCTGGTAAAGGCTTTGGAAGCTCAGGGGCAACGGCTTGAAGCATTGGAAGAGCTAGCAAAGATCTGTCGCATTTTCTGGACATTTCCTCTTGAAACCCATTCTGTAAGTAAACTTATTTTTCTTTTATTGATTTGCTTGACATTCTGGTCTGATGGACGATGGTCTTTCCTATCCATCTTGTTCTCCTCATTATACTCAATGCCAGGATTCCTCTTGCATTGAACTCTTTGATCTTGAGTTTTATTTATAATCCATGTTTCGCTGAACTCTCATTGCAATCCAATTCAAATGGCTTCTCACTAAATTAAGGGATTTTTTACGGCAAAAAATCAGTTCTACTTTTTGGAGGAAAGTACACTTATACCCATGCATAACTCCTACCATATATCATTTACATATTTATCAAAGATGGAATACTTAGTGGGAAATATTTTGCTGTGTTGCAGGCCGAGATGGAGATGGTGGCTGGGGGGCTCGAGAAGGTGCTTAAGATGGAACAAAGAGTTCATCTTTTGAACCCTATTCGGGAAGCTTGTGGGTCTGAAAACCGGAAAATTGCTGCTGCGGCCCTTGGACTGGTAAGAGGTTGAAAGATATTATATATCTAAACATCATTCACATTAAGTTGGTTTTTAGAATCGTCTAGTTATAAATCTTGTTGACTTTTTCTGTGTTATTTCACGGATTAGAAATATTCTGTGATGAACGTATAGGAAAACCTTCTCAAGTCAACTTTTCCCCCAAAAATTGGAAGTTTAGTTAGTGATGTCAATTCCATTTATTTATTGAATACGGTCCAAGTGACATTAGTATTAGAGGCATTCGGTAAAATCTCTATGTATTTGTAAGTTCAATAGAAAATGTATACTGTTCCTGGAATCTCTGGATACAGATTGATTATCTCCGAGGCGACACTTATAGAATTGTATCCTTTCATGGGTTTCTTGACACTTTCTCTTGTGGTTCTCATAAAAATTTTTCCAGGTTTGTCAGATGATGTTAGTTCCATCTATCCATTGAACATGGTTCAAATATGATTAGATCTATACACACTTACATCTGACGGAATGCATAGTCTTTGTGTTTCTAAAATCTGGTGAGCATTGCGTCAAAGGAAATGTATTATCATCAATAGTGAATGGAATTTATCATTGAAATCCAATTACGTCCAGAAAATGAATGTTGGAAAGAGAGGGAGAAAACAGGGAGAAATAGAAATTGCAAAGAGAGGGATAGAGAGCACACCAGATCTACTGGATATTGAGCAGACCTAGGTGCGGACATGCATTGATATAGGTCCCAGGTTCATTCAGCAGTGTATACTGAACAGCAACCCCTCATTTGGCTCTATGGCAACAGTGGTGAGATAAGTTTTGGGCAAGAGGAATGACTTTGTGACAGATGGCTATTGACCAGTTGTAGGGACCTAGTCTTAGCGTATGAATTATGCAGAACAGTGAGTTAAATGCATAATCCTCGTTCTGCGGGAGGGAGCTAAGCTTTGAATCCGTTGAATTAGTATCTTCAACCCTCTGAGCACCCCTTAACTGGGCAATGGTAACCAGGCCATATCAACCCGAGATCGCTCTGTATCTTTGTATGAGGGTTTCTTCCCTTATTGAAGGAGTGCTTGACATGTCGGCAACACGACGTCTTTCCATCAAGCAAGTTTGCTTCCACCATCGTGTACACGTGAAAGGGAGAGGAAGATTCCTTGGCATTGATTGTGAATAAAGACCATCACAACTGAGCTAGATAGTCACACTGCTTAACCTCGTAGTGTGACACACAGTCATTTGCAGCCCATCTATTGAGCATGAGTTTGGTATAAGAAGTTTTATATCAACACTCTGAGAGAAAGATCATTGATGTCTCTCATGTTGCCTTGTGTTTGGAAAATCTTCTAGGCATGCCTTCCTTTCAATTGTCTCCTAAAAACGTCTCTAGGTTTTTTATCTTTAAATTATGTGCTTCTTTTAAAAGAAATATCTATCATTTGCTAGAGTCTTCCGTGTACCTATCATTTGCTGAGTAAACTACACTCACTTTGACCTGCCATTTTTTCAGACCAACCTCGCAGAAACCCGAGGGAATATTGGTGTCATGAAGACCTCAGACTGAATATTGAATTGTATGCTTATGAAAAAATATCTTTTTTTAATTTTGAAATTCTGTCATGATCACTGTTTTATAAGGTTTAATTTGGTAGAAAACGAGAATATGTTCCCACCTGGAATAGAGTGAAGATAACTTATGTCACTTAGAGATCTGATTCCCATTTGAGGCCACTAATGATTGTTGCATGGCCAAATCAGTTTGCAAATACTGCTGTGAATCTCACCACATTTTCTGAGAGTCCATTGATTAAAATCCATCAGGCTGATCATTTAGTAACGTTGATCAGTTAGAAGTCAAGAATGTTTTTTGCAAAACAGGCATGCTGTCGTCTTTTGAAGAGACAATCTATGCTTGTAATTATTTGTGCATGCAATCTACTAAGAGCATTAGCAGAGAGTTTGAATCTCCTTTAAGAGAGGGACACATAGAGAGAGAGAGAGAGAGAGAGAAGAGGTGAGCTGTTTTGGAGGAAATGTAGCCATGTAGGTTTATTTCTGTGAAACCTACTTTACAAAAAGAAAGACATGGCATTGATCAGTGAGAGACAGACATGGATCAAGAGGAAGTATTCAGGTATAGGATTTCTTTCTCAGACGTGTGAGTTAAGCAGTGGGGGCAGCTTTGGCGGCAGATTTGTGGGAGATAAGAGGCTGGAGTGCCTTCACGACAATGGACATGTTTGGCCTGAAATCCGCCTCATACTGCACGCACAATGCTGCTACTGCTGCCAGCTGCAGGCATAAACCATCATCATTTTCTCACTTCATGCACAGCTGGGGTGAGAGGGATCTACAGATCATTTGGGAAGACTGAGCGATCACAAATTAATACATGTGTTTTAAGAGGCAGTAGAGGGAAAGAAATCAAGATAGATAACGTAGTTCAAGAAATGGTACATGGAGATGGATGCACAGTAGTTCATCTTTAAATAATATTTCAAGATAAATAAGAGAGACGAAGAGGGAAAAATTACTAGTTCATTTACAAGAATATATCAATAGACCGTTGATACAGAGACTTCCAGTTTAAGGAATGTTTAAAGAGAGACAGAGGCCAGTATTTCATTTTTAGATGTATTTCAAGCAATTGCAGATTGAGAGAGAGATGTGTAGTTTCTTTTCAGACATATTTCAAGAAATAGCAGATGGAAGGAAAAAAAGGAGGGCATTGGTAGTTTATTTATGGATATATTACACGAGATAGTGGATGCAGATAGATAGATGGATATATATATATATATATATATATATAGAGAGAGAGAGAGAGAGAGAGAGAGAGAGAGAGAGAGAGAGAGAGAGAGAGAGACCTTTGCAACCCCCTTGGGAGGGTATTCCCCTCGCAGCTTTGGGTCCACGCACTGCTTAACTTTATCTTCACTCAGCCTTGGAGTTGCCTAGAGAGAAAAGAGATGAAAGGATCAACAAATCTTCAAACAAGAATTAGGTGAATCCAGCAGAATACTGACCCAAGTGACCAGAGACTGCTGGCCTCTTGGCATTGTATGATCTACGGGCTTCCTGCCGGTCAACAGCTCCAGGAGGACGACTCCAAAGCTGTACACGTCGCTCTTCATTGTCAGCTGGCCAGTCATCGCGTATCTGTAATACTCCATGTAAGAGGAAGGGTTGGGGGGAATCATGAGAGAGAGGGATTATGTAAGTAAGAGGTTCAGAGAGTGAGAAAGAAATTTAGCATGGTTTTATAAAGAAAACAAGATATTTAGAAAGTGAGAAAGTTGGAATACTTGAGGGATAGAAAGAAAGAGATAAATTGAGAGAGAGAGAGAGAGAGTCGAGGGATTTATGGGAGAGAAAGAGTTTTTTAGAAGAGAGAAAGAGTACGAAAGACAGTTGAGGAGATTGGGGGTGAGGTTAAGAAAGAGAGATAAAGAGAGTTATGGTGTTTTTGAAAGGAAATGAGAGATTGAGAGAAACCTAGGTTGATTTAAGAGTGAGAAAGAAATTAAGACAGCGAAAGGCTCAGAGAGAGAGAGAGTTGGGATAATTTTAGATTGATTGAGAGAGAAGAATTGGGCAGTGAGAGAAAGTTGAAGTGTTTAACAACAGAGTTATGGGGAGATTTAATATTTCTATACACATACACACAAAGAGAGGGTGTCTTACAACAGAGATGGGATGACTTAAGATTGAGAGTGTTTTATATGAGACTGAGCTGAATTGAAATAGATAGAGAAAGATTAAGGAAGCAAGAGGCTATGAGATAGAGTCGGGTGATTTAACATTAGACTTAGAGAGTGATTAAGAGAGTGTAAGAAAAGAGAGATTTGAGGTGATTCAAGATAAATAGAGTTTGTTCTTTGAGATAGCTGGGGTGAAATTGACTACTATGGTGCACTGCCAAACGATGAAGGTATTAAACTGTACATAAGGGAGGAGAGAGAGAGACACTGACCAGTTCAGAGACGCAGAGAGAGAGAGAGAGAGAAAGACTTGTGATGATTTAATATATATAGATAGAAAGAGATTTAGAAAGCAAGAGGTCACAGAAGGAGAGAGTTGGGACGAGTTAAAATATATACATAGAGAGAGAGAGAGATTATGATAGCAAGAGACTCAAAGAGAGAGAGAGAGAGAGTTGAGGTGATCTAAGATAGAAAGATATCAAGAGAGAGAAACTTTCAGAGAAAGAGAGAGATTAAGATAGAGGGTGGAGATGTAGGGACTTTGTTCTTACTCTGGAGCATGATATCCAAAGGTTCCAAGAACTCGAGTGGAGTGAAGACGTGCAGCCATGTCAGGAGCCTGATTCAAGAGGTTGAAGTCAGCAATTTTGGCCGTGAAGTTGTCAAAGAGGAGGATGTTGCTGGAGCGTATGTCTCGATGAATGAGAGGCGTGGGAGCCTTCTCGTGCAGATACTCCAGCCCTTTCGCCGCATCCACTGCAATCCTCACCCGTTGCATCCAATCCAGCACTGGTCCTGGTTGTGCCCCTTGGACACCTTTCCTCCCTAATAAATACATCACAGAGAGTGATTAAGGTTTCTACCCATGATTGCCCTAAAAGATGCGTATTGAATCTCTAGTGCTAGATGTATAATCCAAAAAATTATTGTTATTGTTCGAGAAGAAATTCAACAAAAGATATGCTTGAACTAGGACAGACATTGTATGAGGTTTACCTAATGCTAAATGCAGAGGTGCGTAATAGATTGATATAAAAATCATAAGCTGTCCCACAATAAAACCAGCTGTTACTGTCAGAAAAAATGCCTATAGGGCTGATAAGCATGAAGCTTAGGAATACTCCACAAACATAAAATGTGTTACTATCCCAGTGGCAGGAAAAATGCCTAAAGACAGAGAGACAGTAAGGCTGATAGTCCAAAAATACAAAAGATAGTTATAAATATGTGAAGAGCAGAAAATGCCATGACCAAGTGAGAGAGAGAAAGGATGAAAGAGGGCAAGACACACAGAAAGAAGTCAATGCATCCATAAGTTTATCTGCCAATGCAAGACAGAACATAGACTCGCAATTCCCATCAAGAGAGAGAGAGAGAAATCACCCGCTGAACAGGGAAATTCTCCATAAACACATGAAAACAAAGTGGGCTAGGAGTCGAGTAAATTACCATGCAAGACATCATGAAGAGATCCCAAAGTGGCATACTCATAAGCCAGCAAACGAACACTCCCCTCGATGCAGTACCCCAACAGCTCGACAAAATTCTCATGTTTCAGTCTTGACACCATTGCAACCTAATCATAGTATCCAAAAATTAAGATCATATGAACATATTCATCTTTGAACTGAACTTAAGAAATGATTCTGGAACCTGAGCTAGAAATTCATTGTTGGACTCTGGCTCGGAAGGAGCATCAAGCTTTTTAACTGCAAAATCTTTACCGCCTTCAAATTGAGCATAATAAACCCGCCCATATGATCCTTCCCCGATCAGGCACTTTGATCCAAAATTATCAGTTTTCTCCACCAGCTCATTGAATGATATTGCTGGCACTTCGATCGAAGGGACTGCTGACTGTCGTGGCTCAGAGCTAACTGCATTAGATGGCTTTGGTTTCTTCGGGTTCACTGAATTCATGAAAAAACAATTCAGCTGTGCTTTCTCTTGAATTGTGTGGATCATAAGACCATCATCAAATCAGAAAGCTTTGACACAAGCATACCATCAACAGGATTTCTCTCATTCTCTTGATAATGTTCATCAATTTGAGTAGAACAACAAAACCGTCGTAATGCTCTTCCCCTGTTCCGCATCTTCTCTGTGATTCGGAACCTCATATTTCACCAAGTATAAAATTCAGTATTTTGTCACCTGCAATAACAGCAAATTATCAATTTTCAAAAAGCAAACAAAATGCGTAAGCGCAGTTTGTTTGCTTAAGCAAGATTTTA
Organism: Lemna minuta; assembly: GCA_024174645.1. NCBI lineage: Eukaryota > Viridiplantae > Streptophyta > Magnoliopsida > Alismatales > Araceae > Lemna > Lemna minuta. The sequence continues at coordinate 4,582,754 of CM044109.1, forward strand.
AGAAGAAGAAATTAATCATAAAATGATTGTCCTGTATGCTGTTCTTGACAATTGTAAAGTAGATAGAGAAAGGAGAACTGGAAAGAAGAAAAGTGAATAAGATCAGCAATGGGTAATTGGACAAGCTCGCACTATCCCTGTCAGACAGGATTATCCCAAGAAATGGGATAGATGTTCCACTGTTCCTTATCTCAGATTGCAAGAACATCAAGAAGGACTTAGGAAAGTTAAAGAAACACACAGATCATAGAACAAACTTAGGAAAAAGTTCCAGATTCTGTAGGATGAGGGAGAAATAAAAGTGCCAGGGCAGAAGATGATGTAAAAGTGGATAGAGAGACATCAAACTTTGGTAGCATGGTCTGGGTTGACTATCTAAGGCAAATCAAGAATAAACAAGATATGCCAACTCATGCACATCTTAACCACGACATAAATTTTCTTCCGCATAAAATTGGCTCAAATAACCGAAACAGTGACAGTGAATTCTTTTACAAATACCAGAATACAAGTACACAAGAAACAACAGAACACAGTGCTTATTAGCGGGAAGCACTGGAGGACGGTGCTTCCTTCTATACTCCTATCATTGGATATGGGTTAGGTTTTCCTGCACAAGTGTACGAGTAAAAGAGCTTAGGCATCGGATATCAGCCTGACCTCTCTCTTCCTCGTACACCTACGGTATTGAGGAAACCCTAACCCAAATCCGCAGGTACACGTAGCAGGAGCTGCTGTACTCATACGTTTCCAGGTAAGAATTTTGTGGGTTTCTGTAGTTCCTTATTTACTTCCATTCTGATTTCCGTCACGTATCTCTGTCACTATTTTCGTTACTCGAGTCAATCTTTTAAGCGAAGAAATTTCTGTCGAGGTTAAGACACGTGTGAGCTTGTCAAGATCTTGATTATTCTTGGACTGACTTGGGTGTTCGCCAAAAAAGTTATTTGTTGATCTGATTGCCATTTTTCGTGTTCTTGAGAGATATAGAATGAAGAGAGAATAGAGAGAAGGCGGGAGACAATCTGACTAAGCACGTATTACGTAGATAAATCTTAACGAATTACGTAGATAAAAATTTAGGAAACTTCTGAAAATTTTTCTCATGATAGCTTAAATAAAATGGGAAGATGGAGAATAAATACTTTGGCAACATGTGTATTGATAAATCTGATAGAATTTTAAAAAATACATTCTTGATCTTCTTGAAAAACGAGGATGCATGTTTGTAAATCTATCACTTCTCTTGTTTTCATCGAAGTTGACTTGTTTCCCTGGTTTATATGGGAGTAGTCCACATGCAACCACGGGAATCAAAAGAGACAAAATCTCGATGTTAAAAAATCAGAAGAGACAAAATCTGGTAACCACAGGAAAAAGACTACCTATCAAGATCAACCGTGACGTAGAATCAGGCCGAAATGCAATGTAGACACAGTCAAATTAAAATACAAACAAAAGAGAAATCAAATGAAGATCAACCTCTAGGTCAAACCGCACTGCTTGAGGTTTGCTCGAATATTACTCTTGACTCCGATATTTCCCCCCTCGATGACTAGCTACTCTCGCTCTATTCAATCTCTATGCTGCTCAAGAAATTCCGCGATCCTGCTCAACGTTCTTGATCAATGCTTCGCGATGGAGAGAGAGGGGCGGAGGAAAAGAGAGAGCGAAAAGCGCAGAAAGAGAGAGAGAGAGAGAGAGAGAGCGGGCAAATATAGGTTTATGTTTGCAAAATGTAGAAACCTTTTGACGAAAATAGAAAAGAAAAGCATGAGGGGTGCCAAAAGGCAAGGCTGCAAGACTGCAAGAGGAATGGCAGAGAGAGGTAGAGAGCACTGCAAGAGAGGTTACAAAAAACTGTTCCCTGAATTTACAAAAAACAAGAAAATTGCAGGCCTATGTCCTGCAATTTTCAGAAAACCTTCAAGAAGTTAACCAGAAGTTCAGAGGCCTGGTTTATAGAATTTCAAATGTTGTGAGCCATCAAAATTATGCCCATGCTCTCTGCATGTGAGCCTATCATTCAAAATCCAAGGCAACTTTCCATTTAAAGTTCTCAATCAATCTCTCACCCCTTCCCCTCCCTCCCTCCCTCCCTCCTAAAATCCTTTGATAAGTCTTTTCTTCCTCAATGGAGAATGCTTTTTCATGAAAAATCTCACAAAAGGGAGATGAATCAAGCATTAATTGTTATCGAGCTGTAGAAGATTTAAGGTTATAGTTTGGTCGACCCTGTTCTTTAAAACCATCACTCCTCCTATCTTCTCTTTCTTCTCATATCCATTTGACTGATTTCAATGAATTTTTTCGACTTTTTCCTCATTTATAGCCTATGAATACAACTTGACTATGCCAAATCTCGACAATTTTCCTCATTTACTAGATATTAGCCCATCATATTTTGATTTTTAGTGAAAGATTGTCTATGTTATAATTTTTTTTTATTTTGTAAATACGAGGATGCATAGATCAAGTCATAATTCCATGCCTTTGAAATAATTTTTCACAAAAAAAACAAGAACATTCTTTCGGTCAAGATCTAGGTCAAGGCTATGATCTATCCTTAAAAATGAACACCTGTCCCTTTCTAGGGGCAAAAAAATGCAAGAAAAATAGAATACACAATAAAGGAAGAGATAGAGAGAAGTCTAGGGGGGTTCTCAGGGGTTAAGGATCCTCAGATGTTGATATGTGAGGCTTCTAAGGCAAAAACTATATAGATAGATAGATATAATTCAATTAAATTCTATATAAATTCACATAAACAGCTGTGATGTGGGGCTTTTCAACTACTTGCCCAACAGCCACCAAACCCCTCTCCAAAGAGATTAGGGTTTCCAAAAGGAGTAGATGGGCTAAGGCTCACTCGAGTATAGACCATGAGGGCCACTTATAAAACATCATTCAATTGGCATGTGTGTGCTCATTCATTAGGCATGCATTCAACATGCACAAAGCATGTGTCATGTGCCTATGGTGTGTAGCTCATGTGCGTTTGATATCAGCTGCTCGCCTAGTGCATGTGGCTCATGATAACATGCATTTTATGTGTGCAAACATACAACTCTTAAGTGGTTTTGATGCACAATTTAGATCATTATGATGTACTTTATCATGTTTTTTTATTATATTTTCATCAATCTCATGTCATTTCACTCAAATTCTCTAGATTCAAATAATCTTATTTATGACTAGTTTCATGCAAATAATCATTTTGATAAGTTAAGATCAAATATCTTCTTTATTTAGTCTATTTATTGACATTTAAGATTTGAGAAGACTTAGTTTTCAATAATAAAGATATGAATTTGATCTAGGCACAATGATGTTGCAGCTTAGTCTAATGATATTTTTATATTTTTTTAACATAGTCAATGATATATGTGCAAAATATCTTGATTCTCTTAAAATATTTTGGAATTTGCATGGCATCAAAAGATTAATAAATAATTCTTGATCCAATGAAGAAAATTTGGTAGAAAAAGGGATTTAAATTTGAAAGATATTGATTTTCTAAATTTTAGATATTTTTTAATAGTTTTTGAGATTTCAAGATTTATTTTTAAGAGAAAAAGGCGAAAAATAATGGGCCCCTTGCAAAGCTCACTTGGTGTGCAACAACGAGCCAGCTTGGTAGTGGGAAGCCAAGTAGGCAATAATGTGGCACTTCATTAGTGCCTACATTGAGTACCTACACGGCACCATGCGATGTTTGGGTAGCACTCGGGTGGTGCAAACAGGGCTTTGCATTAGGAGAGTAATTAAATTTAAGGGTGCCCAAGTGGGCCAAATTAATACCTTAAAACTAATTCTTCTTTCCATAGGTTAAAAAAATCATATTTGGGGGAGGGGGTGTCAAGTTAAAGCCATTGATCTTCATTTATAAGGGATGGGGGTCTTGGCTCCATCTCATTGGCCAATAGTTTCTTTCTTCTCATGACCTAGTCACGATCATTGGATTTCAATTGGATGACTGATGTGCCTCCTAATGAATCTTCTTCAAAATAGAGTTGTATGGGGCACAATCTAGTGGCTTCAAATCATCATTACACGAATCTAGATGCTCTTGACCTTTATCTTCATCAAACATCTCTGAGAAATCCATGTGGCACAATCTAGGCCATCCATCCGCACATAAACATGTGATTAGGTGGTTGAGAGTGGGTTATTGATTGTTGAGTGCTGACATGGCAAGATCTGATCCGTTGCAATCTTAAATTCTTAGATCAAACGGTTTAGACTTAAAATATCCCACTTAAGGTTGTCTCACTCCTAAAAACCCCTCTTCTTTACCATTTATTTTGATGCTTGAACTCTTGAGGCCTTGTTATAGGCATAAATTGTTTCTTCACCAAATTAGTGATGAATTTATATTTCTTGTTTTTGTGAGCAATAACATGAAAGTATCATTAGTTGCCCTCAAAATGTATGAGAATTTTATGCTTCAACGTTGACAGCCACCATTGAAGAATTTTTATCTTAAGCCGTTGATCCAATGACATGAGGCCATCTTCGCAATGGGTTAGTAATCAACTTTCGCATGTATAAGAGGGGGGTGCTTGATAACATGCTATTTATGCATGTAATTACATAATTATTAATGCAAATTAATGCATTAATCATTATAAATATATGCATGTTATCATCTTTTAAGCATATTTCTATCATTTTGTCTAAATTCATGTTATGATCTTAAAATACATCAATTTATGGGTTAATATGTATAATTAAACATTTCAATCTTTAATCCTAAATTATATTTATGATCATAATCATGTTTTAAAGTTGAAAATATAAGAGAAAATACATTTATTAACATTTATGTGTTTATATGAATTTATTTCATATAATACATAAATGTATAAAATTAATATAAATTAATTCTCTTATTATTTTAATAATTTGACCTTTTAAAATGATAGATTATTCAATTATGAATCCAACAAAAAAATTTGAATTAATTTGGAGTTATATTTTGAAAGTTATGAATTTTAGAATTTTTAGGAATTTTTCTGGAATTTTTCTGAATTTAATTAGATTTTATTTCGATTTTTAAATGTTTTAATTTAATAAAAAAATGCAAAAAAAATCGGGTTTTTACCGCGCGTGTACACGTGGCATCGCCACGTGTACGGCGCGAGCGCCTACGTGGCGCGGAGGTGACGTGGCGCTGATGTGGATGCGTATTATATATATATATGTTAAATAAGTATATAGTTCTCCCGTGTATAGGGAGACAAATTTTTAATTGCGTCTATTATATAGTAAATGTTTTCTGTTATTTCTTCAGTGTGGGACTAAAGTCCCTTTGATTTTACCTGTGCAGGACGCGTGGCGTGATTTCGTGCGTCCGATTGACATCGCGATGATCGAGCGGCGTCGATCGCGTGGACACAAGGTCCACGCGATCAAAGATTCAACACGTGCGCAAATTAGATTTTAAGTGGATGAAGATCAGCCGTTCGATCATGAGTTATAACACTGAGATTTTATGCGATCGATGGACATCAGATCAAATTAACACCGCACGATGGAAATCCAACGATTACAAATCAAGCGACGATTCAATTTAAGGACGCGCGATTGCGACCGTCCATCGCGATGATCGGCTCCATCTAACGGCTGAGATTCATTTTCGTTTTTACAAAAATCGTTCTTCGCGGTGGAAGAACGGTTCGCGATCTTTTGCCAAATTCTCCATGTTTAGAGAACCAAATCGCGTGTCGTTTGTTTCCCTGTGTTCGCAACTCATTTCCGCTTCCATTGAACACTTGAATTCAAACTTTGATCGAGAGAGAAGGAAGAAATCACATCTTGAACTCCACTTTCGTCTTCGAAAATTCAGAATGAAAAGCCTTGTATCCGGCGATTAATTGGATCATTTCAGAGGCTACTTTGGGTTAGGCTGCGTGATTTCATCTTAATCTTTCATCATTTAGTGTTAATTTTACTTTTAGCATTGTAGATTAGTTTAATTTTAGATTAAATTTCAGTTTTTACTCGTTTTTCGAAACGAAAACTTCATCTAACTTCAAACTTTGATTTCTCTTCGAATTCTTATCCAAATCACCTGATTTTTGATTCCGTGGATTCGACTTTGAGTTATCTTTTTGAATATACTAAAACGCCCAATTTCTAATCTCAATTCGTCATCCGATTTGATTGTATTTCAAAGATATCTCTCAAATTTCCCTAATTCTCTGTGGATTTGACTCTTAATTACCATTATACTAATTAATTACTTTAATTAATCATAAATTGGTAAGTTTAGAACTTTATTTTGACACTAAGTCATGTGCATTCAACGACCATACGATTTAGTCTCGTCAATGCTAAGAGGGGGAGCCAAGATAAGTAGTTGAGATTCTGTTGAGGGTAGTGTTTGGGTGGCCTGCTAGGGCAATGCATGGGGACCCCATCAAACGTGATGTTGGAGGGGTGGTTGAGGTGGCGTTAGGGGCATCACTGGGGCAGCTGACTAGGTAACTCTAGGGGTGTCATAATGGTGGTGTTGGAAAATCTAAGTGATGATGCAATGCTTTTGACACTCTTTGGTTGGGGAGGGGGGAGGCAATAAAGGTGATGAACTCCATTTTAGAGTATTTTAGTACTGTTTTGGAATGAGTTTCATACAAAAATCTTTTTACTTCCTTAGCATAGTGATTAGGTAAGGGTCAAATCCTCGGGGAACCTAGGTAATGAGATTAGAGCTTTCTAGAGAGAATAGATACTCATGTAAGGAAGATAGATGAGATGAGGTTATATAGAAATGTGGGATATTAATATATATAGATAAATATGTATTTTATTCTGAATCTATATTTAGATACACACACACACACACTCTCTCTCTCTCTCTCTCTCTCTCTCTCTCTCTCTCACACACACATATATATATATATATGTATATGTATATATTAAGGAGGGATGAACGAGAATGATGGAATAGAGAGATGAGAAAGGTAGAAGTGAGTTTTTGTGATGATGATGAGAGATAAAGGATTTCTATGATGAAAAAATAATAAAACTAAAATATAAAAAATCAAAATAGGTTCCACACTATAAATGGAGGGGATTATAAGCGAGAAAAAGATCCAAATCCTTACGCAAACCTCACTTTTGACACTAGTCCCAGGCCAATGATATTGGACTCAATTTGATGTCATTCCTTTGCTTGATGTTGCCTCAAATAAGCTTCAAAGCCCAAAAATGAAAATGTTGGGCCTAATCTTCCCTTGTCATTTTCGTATCTTGATTCTAAGAGAGACAAAAAGTAATATAGGAGAGAGAAAGTGACAATTTTATAAGAGACACTCTCAGGGCTTTGAAGGCATCAAGGGTGGAGATTGTCTACCATTAGCATCTCTATGCCTCCACAATTGACACCCCCTTAACTGTCTCCTAAATGAAGGAAGTGGAACCCCTTATGGAGGTAAAGTTATCTCCTCAAGGACAAAGTCAAACCCCTTTCTAAAGAAAAAGGTTATCCCCACACTTCCTAAGGAAGTGGAAATAACTTCCCTTGAAGAATGGCATGGGATGCTACTTTCAAAGTGGTGCCCTTCTCCCTTTCTAAAATTGGGTGGGTGCCAGCCATAAAAATATGGCACTGATAACATGTATAGTTAACTCTTATTTTCATCATAACTAACTAGTATTAATGCATAATTTAAGTCTATATGATTCATGTTGTCATCTTAAAGGAATTTTTTTTAATTTAAGGTCAAACCACTTAATTCCATATTTTTCATCAATTGAGCATTCTTATGTGTTTTAAGAGTGTTTGACTCTTTCAAGAGTCAAACCACTTGTATTTGAGCTCAAAATTTTGGTTTTAAATGTTTTAGGATTTAAGTGAATGCATGAAGGTTTAAGAAGAGGAAGAAAAGAAGATTAGAAGAGGGAATTAACCTAGTTTACTCTAGAAAGTCAACTACGAATTAATTCACTCATAATTTTATTTTCTATCTAATGTTTTTTTTCAGGGAACAGATTTAAAGAGGACCCAATTATTGATCCAATGAAGAAAATTTTATGCAAAAAAGAGTTCTATAAATGAAGTTATGAATTTTTTAAGATTAACTATTTTTTTGGATTTTTCATGAATTTATCTGAATTTTTAGAAATAAAAATCATAAAAATAGGATTTATTTCGCGCGGGACCCGTGCAGTGCTTACCAGGCGGAAATTAAGGAGAAGTGGAGCCCGCGCCGTGGGGATCGTGGTCCGCTTATGGTGTATTACGTGGCTTCATCACAGCCGTTCAAGCCCTTTACGCGAAATGGACGGACCGGATATCGAGCGGGAATTCTTCTATAAATCAATGTTCTCTCTTACAAAAATGTAAATTTTCATTAAACGTGAAGAAATTAAGCATTTTTGGAGGAAGATCTTGAGTTCTCAGTGATTCTCTTACGTTCTAGACTCAGTCGCGCATGGATTGAGGTAAGTTAATCATGAATCATTGTGAGAAAATGTTTGAAAATCGCCCCTTGAACGCCAAAATCACGACGAAGAAGAAATCGGAGAAATTCTCAGCAATTAAAGCAATTTGAGGCTCAATCTTTGTGTCAATCGGGTTAGTAGTATGATTCCTTCATAATCCTCATAAATTAGATAGTTTAGATTAGATTTAGATAGGTAATTAGAGTTTAGGGATCAGAAATTTTGACATTTCGTCCAAATTTCATCACGGATTTTTTCTGATTTCCGAACAAGAATTTCTCCCTAGTCTTAAGTCCAATTCGTTTGAATTTGGTTTCATTGGATTCCTTGTTCAATCAGTTTTCTGTGGATATCTAATTTGTCAATTGTCATCAATGTTTGACACTTCAATTTGTCGTTTGATGAACTGTTGTTCAAAATCAATCCAGATTTGGGCATTGACTTTCAAGGGTTATTACTACAAATAAAAAAGGCAAAATTTGATAATTTTGGTATGTTTGGAATCCTCTAACTTAAGCTTTATATTCGTAGGAATTTTCTTGATTTGAATATCATTTGGTACGTCATTTTAAGAATTTTGACCGAAACTTTCATTTCGGTGATTTTATGTGTATTAATTTTCAATAAATCATAGTAAATCCAATTCTTCTCTAAAAATCATAATATTTATATAAAAATTCTCCTTTTTCTTTCTAGTTTCTGAAAATATAATTTTTGTAAAATTTTCTCAACTTTTTCCTCTCTGATTTTATATAAACTCGAAGTCTGGTCAAAGTCAATGCTTTGATCATAACTTTTGACTTTTCTTCACCAAATATTTTTCAAAATTCTTAAAATATCTTCTCTCATATATTAGTACTATTTTCATTGATAATATATTATTTTTGTTACATATAGCTCATTAGAAGGTCTTAAATATAACTCATTATTAGGTATATTGTACCAGCTCTTATAAGAACTCTATATTTAAGCGTGCTTGTGTGAGAGTAGTTCTAGGCTGGGTGACCTCTTGGGAAGTATTCATATTTTATCATGCTCAAGGATATTAGTCCCACATGGGTTATATTTCTATCTTTCTCTCTTTCTTCTCTATAAATAGAAGCTTGTAATCTCTTCTTTACTCACTAAATACAATTGGGCTTTACCATTCACATGGTACCGGAGCCTAAATTAAATTATGTGTTGCCGCCGTTGCTCAATTAAAGTTGCCGCCACCACTGCTCTACTTCTTTCCTCGCCAGCAGCCCAGCAGGGCCAAAGGTATCCCCTCTCCCCTCCTGCCTTTTTTTTCTACTGCCCTTATTAGGCCGCCACTACTGCCCTAATTGGGCCACTACTGCCGCCCTTATTGGGCCACTACTGCCACCCTTTTTGGGACGCCACCGCCGCTGCTGCCGCCCCTATTGGGACACTACTATTGCCCTTTAGAGCCCCTTCCGCCATTGATGTTACCCTCTTCAAGGCTATTGTAATTTGGCCTTTTTTTTTAGTTTGATGGCCTCTTCTAGGTCAGATGAGTTGTCGCCACTTTCACCCCCCGGGTTCCCTTGCTCCACCGACAATCCCGACTACTTTAACACAAATATTGTCCCACGTAGAAGCATTTTCCACCCCACAACATTCCATCACGAGCCAATTGACACGACTGACTTACACCTTTGACAGTCACAATTATGCATCATGGGCTTCTGGCTTTGAAGACTTTCTCATTGCCCATCGCCTACGCACCATTTGATCAGAGTCTTCTCGTGCCACAACTTCTCCATATTATGATACATGGAATCAACTAGATTTTGATGTTCTCTCCTGGATGTGTCAAAACATTCTTCCAACTATTGCTCAACCTCTCTCACATCTCAAACCTGCGAGCACAATATGGCGTACATTGGAGACTATGTATGCAAAAAGACCAACATTAGCCGCATAGTGGAAATTTTTGAGTCTTTGTTTACTTGCACACAAGGTGATCTGTCCCTTCAAGATCACTTGTGGTCGCCTCCAGTCACTTGTGCAAGAGTTATCTCTCTATCAACCACCCACAACAGATTTACGCACATTGGAACGATATCGTGAGGAGCTCATCGCTGGAGTCTATCTTAGTGGTGCGACCATCTATTACTTCCCAAATTCGTGGTCAAGTACATTTCTGGTACCCAAGTTCTAGATATGACATCGATTTTTTCCTCGGGCAAGACTACTCATGCTTTAGAGAAGTGTTGGAAGGAGTTTGGGAAGTCTGAATGGGCTCAAGCTATGTTTTCCTCTACTACTCTAAGCCCGACTCCTCCTAGTCTATCTACGCCACCATATACAAATGACTTTCACCCCAGTAGAATATGCAGCATGAAAACAATCTAACGCATCCACATTGACTGCCAACTTGGCTTCTACTTTAGGTACACATTGTTTTTTTGCTTCTAGATCGTCATGGGTTATTGACTGGGGGGCTTCGACTCATATGACTGGAACCCCTTCGACCCTCTCCTCCCTTACTCCTACCACTGCCTATCCACCCGTATCCATTGCAGATGGTCATTCATGCTCTGTTAAAGGGTATGGATTGACCAAACCTACTCCTTCCCTTATTCTACATAATGTTTTATATGTTCTTGGCTTTCCCACTAACCTTCTTTCCATTGTGTCTTCTAGGACCTTCGTACCGGTCAGAGGATTGGTTTGGGTCGTGAGAATGGTCATGAGATCTATGAGCTCGTGTCGAACACCCCTTTCTCTGGGCTGCTAGCTTTGCTTTTCAAGCTCTTTTACTACTTCTTCTATTTTGTGACATCGTAGACTTGGCCATCATTGTCTTTCTAAACTTAAGAAAACTTTGCCATGGTTATCTTTAACTGAGTTTGTGTGCGAGTCGTGTCAAATGGGCAAACATCATCGCTCAACTTACCCAGCTCGTGACTCTATTCCATCCTCCCGTGCCTTTGACTTGATTCACTGCAACATTTAGGGCCCCTCTTGAGTTCCTTCTCCCTCGGGCCATCTATATTACATAGTGTTTGTTGATAATTATACTCGAGTCAGCTGGGTAGACAAGTTCTTGGCATTGTTTGCCAATTTACCTAAGAAATTATTACCCAACATTCCACCACACCAAAAGTCATTCGAACTGACAATGCCCTAGAACTCGTTCAATCAGCCCTCCAACAATTTTGTGTTGACCAAGGAATCATTCACCAAACCACTTGCCCTTACACTTCTTCCCAAAATGGTGTTGCAGAAAGAAAACACCGCGTATTACTTGACATCACTTGCACTTTACTAAATGAGATGTATGTTCCACATTATTTGTGATCTGATGCCATCATGACAACCACTTATCTCTATAATCGGCTTCTTTCCTCTCCTTTGGGAGGTGCAATTCCCCTTACTCGTCTTTTCCCCAATGCTTCTCTCTTTCCCTTACCACCTCGTGTGTTTGGATGCACTGCCTTTGTGCAAGACTATACTCCATCTCTATCTAAACTAACTCCTTCTGCACTAAAGGGAGTATTTGTTGGCTATTCATGCACGCAAAATGGTTATTGTGTCTACTTTCTTGATACGTGGCGTTATATTACTTCCGCTGATGTCACCTTCCATGAAGATGTTCCCTACTTTTTTTTGTCTACTACTCCTCTCAGAGCCCCTATATCTTACTCCCTTGATTTTCCTTCTATTCCTCCCTCCTCCTTGTTGCCTTCTCCGGGGATCTCTACTACACCGTCTACTCTGCCTCCTACCTTGCTTACCTCTAATGATTGTTTAACTCCACCATCACTTATGATACATACTCCTCTATCTTCCTCTTGTCTACCCTTCACCGGTCGGTCTACTCTTTTGGTTACCTCCTCTATGACACTTGACTCCACTCTATCCTCACCTGCCCCCACCACCACACCACATGATCCACCTCTTGATGACCTTCATCTACCCATTGCCTTACGAAAGGGTACTCGCAATATCCCATCGCTCACTTTGTTTCTTATGAGCGTCTTTCTTCAAATTATCGCACATTTGCTCTTGTCGTGTCCTCTGAGTCACTACCCCATATGTATCATGAAGCTCTCCAAGTACTAGAGTGGAAAGTAGCCATGGATCTAGAGTATAACGCCCTGGTGCATCGCCGTACATGGGACTTAGTACCACGCCCCACTGATGCTAACATTGTGATATGCAAATGAGTTTTTCACCCTAAAGAACCATCCCGATGACATTGTGGCTCGTCACAAGGCCCGATTAGTTGCTAGAGGATTCACTCAAGCTCATGGCATTGATTATACTAGAGACCTCCTCTCCTGTTGTTTGCATGAACTCTATACGCGTTCTTTTATCTCTTGTCGTCAACCTAAATTGGTCTCTTCATCAGTTGGATGTCTCCAACGCCTTCTTATATGGTGATCTAATAGAGTAAGTCTTTATGGAGCAACCTCCGGGGTATGTTGCTCATGGGGAGACTTCCCAGGTTTTCCTTCTTCGTCGTGTTATCTATGGGCTGAAACAAAGTCCTCGCGCCTAGTTTGTTAAGTTCAGTGGTCTGCTCATAGCTTATGGTTTTTAACCCTTGCAAGTCTGATCCGACAGTAATGTGCAAGACAACATCTGCAGGCTATGTGGTACTTGCAATATAGGTGGATGACATTCTATTGACTGGCAACGATGAGGCTACTATCTTTTCTACTAAAGCTTATCTTCAAACTCACTTTGCGATACGCAACTTGAAGACACCACGATATTCCCTTGGGATTGAGTTTGCTTACCAATCAGGTAAGTTAGCGTTATCTCAAAGAAAGTATGCCTTGGATCTTCTTCAAGAGACTGGATTACTTGGGTGTAAACCAGCTACATCACCCTTGGAAGCATGACCCAAGTTTTGGGACACTGACTCACCTATGATGGCAGATGCTAACCGCTATCGGCATCTATTAGGAAAGCTAATCTATTTAACAGTTACTCGTCCCAATATTACTTATGTTGTTAGTGTTCTTAGGCAGTTCATGCATGAACCTCACATGGTGCATTGGGAGGGTGCATTAGGAGTTCTTACATATATCAAGCGTGCCCCGGGCAAAGGGCTTATATATCGACGTCATGATCATCTTCGTATTGAGGCCTATTCTGATGCTGGATATGCTGGGGACAAAGTATATCAAAAATCTACTACGTGGTCTTGCATATATGTAGGAGGAAATCTTGTCACTTGGTGTTCTCGGAAACAAAAGGTCATTTCGTGTTCGAGTGCGGAAGCTGAGTATCGAGTTATGCCTGCTACCGCTCGTGAAATGGTATGGTTGCAGTCTTTTGTACAAGACTTAGGCATCACAACCTCAATGCCTATGCCTATGCATTGTGATAACCAGGCAGCTATCTTTATTTCAGGAAACCTTGCCTTTCACGAGATGACCAAACATATTGAGATCGATTATCACTTTATTCGTGACAAGGTGTTGAGGGGAGTTATTTCTACACCACATGTGTCATCATCGAACCAGCTTGCCGACATCTTCATGAAGAGCATTATTGGTGTGTCGTATGATTACTTAGGATCCAAGCTGGGCATGTTTGATTTATACGGTCCAGCTTGAGGGGGAGTGTTAGATATAGGTCATTAGAAGGTCTGAGATATAACTCATTATAAGGAATATTGTACTAGCTCTTATAAGAACTCCATAGTTAAGCGTGCTTGAGTGAGAGCAGTTCTAGGATGGGTGACCTCTTAGAAAGTATTCATATTTTATCATGCTCAAGGATATTAGTCCCACATGGGTTATATTTCTATCTTTCTCTCTTTCTTCTCTATAAATGAGGCTTGTAATCTCTTCTTTACTCACTAAATACAATTGGGCTTTACCATTCACAATTTTCATTTCATAAAAACCCTAATTAATCTTAAGTTTGACTAAGTCAACTCTTTTGGTAAAAGTCAACCGTGCTCTCTGTGGTTCAATCCAATCTCATCGATGTACTTGATTTTTTATTTTTAAATCATCGTGAGTTCGGAATTATAAATTTTTGTTTGATCGACAATCGTGTGTTTCCACGACCGCACTAAATTGTTTCGTCAGGCACTCTTATCCTTTTAAATAGGATCAAGTCCTATTTAAGAGGGGACCTTAAAATAAGGAGCTTAATCCCCTTTTATACATAATTAGATCCTATTTAAAAGGAGATTAGGAGGGGCGGATCAAAATTTCAAAAAAATAGGAAAGTTAACCCCATTTGATCTCCTAAAAATGTGGATCATACTAAAAATAAGATGATCCATCAAATGAATTGCAAACTTGGTTTGACCACCTTTGATCCTTCTTTGACCTCCTCTACTCACCTTTGAATTCATGAAAAAATAGTTGTCTTGGCTCCAAGAAAGGTATACATCTTTGCATAAACTTAACTAAAAAAAAGTGAGAATTTAGCCACTTGACTTCTAGGACGTTAAGTAGAGTTAGTCTCATAATATACACAATTGTGAGAAATGATGCATGATAGGATATAGTCATATTCACACCACAGTCATATTTTTAGTCTTTGAGTCTTAATTAGTAGATAAATATTGTATATGATGAATGTATGCATCTAGCATTTCAAGATTATCTAAAGGCAACACTAGAGGCATGGGAGACATGGGGGATAAGTGTTGCTAGTGGCGACCAGGAGATGCTACTAGAAGTTCTAGAGGCACTGATGGCAGCATGAACAATGCCAGAGGCATTTTTGGTGGTCCAAGAGGGTATTTCTAGTGTTATTGCCAATGCCAAAGCAACAATGCTCCAAAAATTCCGAGGGCAATGGTGTTGTTTCTCTTGCTCACATGGATTCTTTCATTGATTTTTTCTATGTTTTCTTCAAATATCTCCATGTTGAATTCAAGATTATCAAGGATGTGTAACATATGAGATTGTAAAATTACATAGACATATATCTCTAGAGGGAAAGGGGTGTATGAGAAACAACGATGGGATTAATCTATGAGTACCCCCATTCAACTTTGATATCGAATTGATGAAAGATGTAGCACTAAAGAAGGAGGGATCTAAAGTGGTAGCAGCTATAGTTTACAGTGGATCCCAAGGGCTTTGATACCAAATTGATGCAAGACATAGTAGAGAAGAAGGCAAGATCTGATGCAATAGCAGCAATGGTGGTGCTGTATCCCAAGGGTACTCTTTTGAGAAGAAGAAAAACTCTCAACTCAAATATGCCTATTGATTCTACTACATGGGTCGCATATTTATAAGCTATGGAGGAAAGAGAGATTTCAAAGTCAAAAATTAAAATAGAATAAAATAAAATTACTAAAATAAACTAGAAAAATATTCCCTAATATTAGACGAAGCTCAAGTATGATGATGGGGCTAAGGTGCTTGACTTATTAGTCTCTCATTAGGGCCTAAGACCCTAATGGGCTAACCTACTTGGGTGATACCCTAACACTCCCCTTCAAGCCATCACATATAGGTCAAACATTCCTACATCGGTGCCCAACAAGTCATAAGGTTTATCATTTATGCTCTTGATGAAGATATCTCCAAGCTCGTTAGAGGAAGTTAGGTGCAGTGTTGAGGTTTGAACCTCTTTGTAATGAGGGTGAAGGCTCACTTGATGGGCAGGGTGACACTCCAAAGAGTCCAACCCTCTTAATCAAGAAAAGCGGCATCCTCTTTTAAAGAGGACAAGATGACGATGACATGCCTCTAGCCCTCTTGGGTAATAGTTGATGGATATTATGTAGCCGATAAGATAATAACACTTCCGTGTATCTCATTTATGTTAATTGAAATGAAATTTATTCATTGTCATTCTTGTGTGATATTTACAATGAAGTCCAAGAGCATATACAATTATTAAGTGAATTATGATGAGATCATAATACAGTGATCACTAGTTTTAAAATATATTTTCTACATATTCATATTCGTGAGATATTTCAGAAAGATATCAAATTACCTGAAAAAGAATATAACTATTTGATTTTATTCATATGATCAGTATCATTGATCTTGTGCTCGTTGGTTTGGAGACACCAAGGATAGATAATGGGTGCTCCTTGGAGAAAGGGTTCATTGAATTGATCCGTATAAATGCATGAATGGTAATATACTTAATTTCCAATTAGGTCGATTCATGTCACAGTTGTGGATGGATGACCGTGTTTTGATTATAACTTAGGAATCTTTAACCACAGGATCTTCAAAAACATCATACACTGGATACTTCATGAAGTTCTCAAAAATGATTGTGTCGTCAAGATGTGATCGTGCACACTCAATATTTGAGTATATTGACTCAAGGAATGAAATCTGATGAAATAGAAGGCCAAGGTAGTGAAAACAACATAGGAGTTCTTGTTGATTTCTTCCATGCATCAATACTAACTTGAATGACTGATTAGGGTTTTGATAGATGATCATATCCTAAGTCATTCATGAGTCTCACATGAATGATTTTATACGTAAATGATGCTTGATGACGGGAAGGTCTCTTAGGGGAGTTCTTATACACTCCATATCTCTTAGATTACCTGGTATAGCTTAGCACCCAACACACTAGCAACTCAACCTATCAATTAGGTTAAATTGACCCTTAATTAATTTATCTATATGTTGATGTAGATAATAAATAATATTGACCAATAAGGTGTTATTGGGCCTATAGAGTTATCAACTAGTGAGATATATGGACATAGAGGGTCACACACATAACATCTATGGATATTGGTAGATATAGACATAAATATAAAGGTTTTTTATAAAAAGTTCACATACCTAATGTCTATAAGAAAAGAAAAAATGACCACAACTTAATGTGCCCATAGAAGCCTTATGAATATTGTCTTATTTCTTCTATTTCTCTCTTGGTGAAGAGCATTAAGGAGGAGATCCAACCATTGCGTAATCGTAGAGATACTACGATAGGCTAGACACTTGAACAACTTCAAGAACTTTTTTAAGTCAACCCTATAAATGTATTTTCTCATTTATACTAGACTATAGGATCATTGGTTCTCAATGTCTTGATGTTTTGAATACTCGACTTAATATATTTCTCTACGCTCAATATTTTGATCAAAATTTTGGAAGGATTATCGACCTTATACCCCACTTGAGGTGGTTGGCCCTCCCTGACATGCGGATCCGCTTATTAGGTCCACAAAACCCCCGAATAACCTAATTTAAAATTGGGTTATGCGATTTGCATCCAAGTTTCTTCCACAGAGAGAGGAAGCCCATTACGTCTGGGCTAATGGGTCACTTGTGACTATGGCCCAGTTTTAAAGTCTTATTATACGATTTTCAAATTATTTAAAATTCAGAAAAATCTGAAATAAATCCAAAAAAATTTAAAAAAATTAGAAAAGCAAATATAAATAATAATTTAACTCAAGAAAAAAATTAATGGGCTTAATTTTGGAATCAATTTAAATTACAAAGTTTATATGTTGGAATTTCTAATAATGTAATGAATGAGCTGCAACAATACCAAATTATCACCACAATGCTGGATGGGTGTTGTCTATACCATCAACCATGTCAACATGCCCACTATTCACATCATGTCTAAGACTTCCCCCCTCATCGTTGGTTACACTACTCTTTTCATGACAAGTTTGATTATAGTGTCAATCGATCATTAATCCATGCATTTTCTCATTCGAGACATCCTAGGTCAACATTTCCATGCCAAAGGGCCTCACAACATCCATCAGACCCATTGCTAAGCTGGTTGCATCTACAAATGAATATTAAATGAATTGTTAGGCAGCCCCATGCAAGTGGAGCATGGCCAGAACTCTTTGCATTTCCTTTCTCTCAAGATGCCAATCCTCCCCTCCAGCGACAAATTCTTCAATAGTGTTTCCGACTATAAGGAGACTCGATCCGATCTCCTTCTTTATCCCACTCTCTTGCATGATTGTCCTGAGCTTTCTTGAATCCCCCCATCGTCCAGCAGAAGCATGAATATTGGAGAGAAGGACATAAATCCCGCTGTCCCGAGGCTTTGATTCCATGACGTAGTTGATAATTTTCTGAGAAATCTTGTTTCCTTCAACAGATCTGCAAGCGGCCAGAAGTGAGCTCCAAATTAAGGGGTCCGCTTCCATTGGCATGGACTGAACCAAACGTAAGGCTTCTTGTAGGAGCTCAGCCCGACATAGAAGATCCACCATGCAACCATAGTGCTCAATCTTCGGAGACAGCCCATAAACTTTGCTCATGGCATTGAAGAAGGTTTGGCCCTCCCTCACTAATCCACAGTGGGAACATGCACCTAGAAGCGCAATAAACGTCACTTCATTGGGGACAATCCCACTTCTGATCATCCCATCATAGCATTCAATTACTCTTCCACCGAACCCGTTCATTGCTAAGCCACTGAGGATAGCATTCCATGTGAAGATATTCTTATGCACCATTTTCTCAAACAAGTGAAGTGCCATCTCAATGCACCCACACTTTGCATACATATCGATCATCGAAGTTGAAATATGAATATCCCAAGATATTCCTTTCTGATCTATAAACTTGTGTATCCACTTACCGATATCCAATGCTCCCAAGCTAGCACAAGCAGAGAGAAGACTTGAAAGCGTAACCTTATCTGGCTCTATACCGGAAGCTTGCATCTCACCGAAGAGTTCCAGAGCTTCCTTGGGATGTTTCCACTGCACCAATCCTGTTATAATACTAGTCCAAGAGATGACATCTCTCAGAGGCAATTCATCAAACATTGCTTTAGCATCAGCCAGACTCCCAGATTTCACATACATATCAATGAGGGCATTCCCCATAACAAGCCCCCTCTCCAATCTGAGCTTCAAAACATATCCATGAATTCTCCTTCCTTTATTCACTTGCCCAAGCCGTCCGAAAGCAACAAGCATACTAACAAGAGTCGCTTCATTGGGCTCCTCTTCCAAAGCATCAAAGAAGGACACAGCCTCATGAAAAAACCCGCCTTTCACATAGGCAGATATCAGACCAGTCCAGGAGACAATATCTCTGACAGGCATTTCCTCAAACATCTTCCGTGCGTCACATAAGCATTTGCAAATTCCATAAGCATGAACAAGCGCGTTCTGCACAAAAATATCTCCAAAGAATCCAAGCTTAAGAGCGATCCCCTGAATCTGACTGACTGCATCGATTGCGAAATCTTTTCCGCAGTATTTTAAAATAACCGGAAAAGTATACCTATCCGGGGAAAACCCGCATCCGATCGCGCATTTAAACAAAGAAAGAGCTAATTTAGGATCTCTGGCGATTGATTTCCCAGAGAGAACGAGATTGAGAAGAAACGGGGATCGGAGATGACAATTAACGTGTTGCAGTACTTGGGAAGCGTAATTTTCCTGATCCTTGAATTTAGATAGCGACTGAATCACTTCCGCAATGATCACTCGGTTGCCTGATAATCCAGATGTTATGAGATTTGCGTGAATCTTCTTTATCTGATTCACGTTCGTCATAAACAGATGATGATGATGATGTCATGAAAACATAGGCCAGAATTACCGGTCCCATTCGAAATCGCAACTTTCAGCTCAATGGGCATGAACTTGTCAGCCCCATTCATGCATGAACTACACTAGAGCCGGTACCGGTTTTTTGTGAGAACCTAAACCTACCTGACGTTGATGTCCACAGCTCATTTGAGGTCCATTTGAGGAGGTCGATGCTCGGTGATGTCACAATCTATATATGACATAAAATATTTGTAAAAAAATCAAAATTCAGAGACGTAATGCAAATGTCATGTAGATCAAGCATATAATGGATGAACGAATATCATGTACAGATTGATCTTCAGAGAGGGCGTCGTGATCCGTGAGCCCTAGATACAGAGTGAATGAGTGACGTCACTGTATTTATAAAATTTCAATTCCGTGACAACGAATTTCAAAACCCAAACCGAACCGGAAAAAAACCGGATTTTGGTGACGGTTCGGTTCGGTTTTGGAGAACATTTACAAGACCGGGGGTAGATAATACATAATTTGAAAACATCCAGGGGGATATTTAACATTTCAGTCTGATAGGGTATCTATCGGCAAGTTCCCGCGCATGCTTCAGACTAATTTTTTTTATATAAAGTAATCGATTTTTAAATTAATTAACTAGGACTGATTTTCCGATTTCTCAGTCGCTGACGTTCGTCCAGATGAAATTACCGAAAGGCATCTCTTACGCCAGAATCTGACCTTTCAGATCATAAAAGGGTACCCGTGAAATTATTTTATTTCCTGATAAGATTAATAGCCTGGTATGATCTTCTAATAATTTAGGAAAATATCCTCGCAGTAGACATTGCATGCGGGCAAGATGGTTGACTATTTTCAGCTATCATTTCAAGGGGTTGACTTTCCTTCACAAAAGGAGCGTAATCGTGGTCTCTAGATATTCAATACAAGGTTTTCCATGTCACCTGTTTGCGATGCGGCGGCGATGGCGCCAGCAAGGATTAAAAATACGAAGATAAAGAATATAAAACCTCGCATCAGCAACTTTTATGTTTTATTCTGAAAGTCAATGCGTTGACCTAGGAGATTTTCAGATTTTACACCTAAAGACGATAATCATGAGCTGTAAACATTGAAGATAATGATAAGCTTTGGATCATTCTCCAGATATAATATTTAGTAATGACTTATTAAGCAATAAAATTTAGGACTAATCCCGAATTACCTTATAAAAATAAAAATCTGTCAATAGATTAAAAATTTACCCTCGGAGCAAAAAAATAGCGTAACAATAATTAAATATATATATAATTTTATAATTTGCATTTCATAACTTAGGTAATTCGGGATTAATAGCCTGGTATGATCTTCTAATAATTTAGGAAAATATCCTCGCAGTAGACATTGCATCGGCATGCGTGCATGCGGAACATCTGGCAAAATTCTGGCAAAATTCAATGGTTTAAATCTGGAAAAAGAATATTTTATTTTTTGAAAGTCATCCTGTTCACTTTTAAAAGTGACCGAAATGTGTTCTTGGGCTGCGGAACATCGCAGAAGAAGATAATTTTTCAGATTGATGGCGCACGTGTCCATAATATTTTATTCCCGATACACGTGGCGCAATTTACCTGCAGAATATCCTACGTGGCATGTTGGTACCCTGCGAGAAAGACGGCACGTTCTTTCTCAAATTTCTCACTAATTAAAAACTCGCTTTTATACCCCTTAGACTTATATTTGAGTACGATACGCAAATGAATATAATACAAAGGTTTAAATCAATGATTCAGAAAATATCTTAAAGTCTATGTAACTTCCTCATGGCAGAAACCACACTGAGTACTTCAGCAAATAAAAGAAAACTAGGGTTGATTAAAGAGAAATCTTCAGGAGACTTTCGCGCGCAACAAAACAGTTATGACACTATCTGTCGGCTTGATGGCGACGGAGGCGATGGAGATGGTCGTACACCACGGGAGAAGATCCTCTCTGGCATTATTCGGTCTTCTACCGCCCAGAAAGAAGAGGAACACCTGTTATCGATTTGTTCGCGTACATTCTCCTCCTCCGTATTCTTCTGCTCCTTGGAGCTTTTGGCCTGTTATTGCTGCGAAGGAAAGAGATGGGGACGTCGAAAAAGTTCTGGTCGAAGAGAACTCTCATAAGCCTCGGACTCGGCCAATTCGTGTCCTTGTTGATCACTTCCACTTCCTTTTCATCGTCTGAACTCTCCAGAAGAGGTATGATCCCAATCAGTCTACTGTTTTTGGGCTTTTCTACCTATATCCATAGTCCTTTAACATATATGCGCACTTTACGTGGAGAGACTGCTCTGATAACATGCGGAGATAT
The DNA here is from genome assembly GCA_024174645.1 of Lemna minuta. Lineage (NCBI taxonomy): Eukaryota > Viridiplantae > Streptophyta > Magnoliopsida > Alismatales > Araceae > Lemna > Lemna minuta. The sequence goes on from CM044109.1 coordinate 4,605,003, forward strand.
AGGATGAGAGAACGATATTATTGACTAGAGTCTACGTTAGGGTAAGACCAGGAAGCCTTTCATAGAGCTTAAGTGGGAAAGATATAGAGGTGTTGGCCAGTATTGGGGTTTCATTCAATTCTCTGATTTCTATTTTTCTTGATGATGCCGCAGACATCAACGCTCCCACTTCGCAATCATTCGTAAATTATGCTCTACTGGCAGTTGTTTATGGAGCCGTGACGCTCTGGAAGAGGAGAGGAGTCAAGGTTATCCTCTGTTTGTATCTTCTATTTTCTTGTCATCCGCTTCTCAAATTTTTATCTTTATATTTATTTCGGCACTATTCTGATGATTCTCTAGACAGTTCACGTGTAATATTCCATAAGTGATTATTGCTTTGAGTTGGAATAATATTGTAATTAGTTGAGTTGGATCAGAATGCTTGATTAGAATCATATTGTAATCATTCTACTATTCAATATATATATATATATATAGATAGATAGATAGATATATTGTAATCATTCTCTCGAACCTGATCCTTGAACTTTGATTATTATCTTCAGACGAAATGGTACTATTATTTACTGCTGGCAATCGTTGATGTTGAAGCTAACTTCTTCGGTAAGTAAATTAAACAAAAATATTTTAGAACAGAATCCTCACCCAGTGACATTGTCTCTCATGTTTTATGATGCACAGTGGTGAAAGCATATCAGTACACGAATATTACCAGCATCATGTTGCTGGATAGCTGGGTGATCCCTTGTGTCTTAGTCTTCACATTGGTGTTCTTGAAGACGAGGTACAGATACCGGCACTATATTGGTGTAGTAATTTGTGTAGCAGGATCAATTGCGGTTGTCTTCTCCGATATTCATTCTGGTGACAAAGAAGGTAACAAAAATATAAATATTAATCTTGTTTGGGATCTAATCGTGGCATAATTGAAGAGTTGAGAGAGAGATTTCATATTTATCGTCATGTTATTTTTAGATTTAGAAACTGAAATTTATTTACGAGATATATTTCCCAATTTAAATTGTTTGTAATTGTGTTCTAGGTGGGAGCAACCGTTTGAAGGGAGATTTCTTTGTGATTATTTCATCCACTCTTTATGCAGTCAGCAACGTCAGTGAGGTAATCACCCAACAATAATCGTTCAACCAGAACTCTTGACACATTATTGAAATGTGAGGAAGAGTGAGGACATTATTGACACATCAAGTAGTCGCAAAAATAATCTTTCAACCATAATTATTGATGAATATCTACATAAATAAATAAGTGCAGAGAGACCAATAGGTTGACAGAGAGAAGTATAAGGGGATGTAGACGCATAAGGATAGTTAGAGATAGAGGGAGAAGCAAATGGACTGATAGTTAAAGATATACTTATCTTGGATTAAATGATGACCCATATGAAAATTTATTTCTACTAATTAGTTTTTTCTTCTCACTTGATTCTATGGTTATCTTACTGTGAATATCAATTTCCTCTCTCTCTCTCTCTCTCTTTCTCTCTTACAGGAGTTTCTGGTCAGGGAAGGGGACAGAGTAGAGCTATTGGCAATGCTGGGCTTCTTTGGAGCTATTGTAAGTGCAATCCAGATGTATCCTATACGCTTACTTTCTTTTCGTTTCCTCACATTCGTTGGGATTGAGTGTCTGTTCAAATCAAATTGAAAATCCTTAATGAGTTATTCAGAAGCATATTAGAACGGAGAGAACTCTCCTCCATTAACTGGACTGTGGGTGCGGTCAGTCTTCTCTCTTCTTTCTCAAAAATACAAGAAATTCCCCTGTTATAAATTTTTGTTGATTGATTTACAATTTGGATATGTTCTTCTGGTGGTTCAGACGCTGCCTTTTGTTGGTTACACTGTGGCAATGTTCTTGCTCTACTCTACAGTGCCCACAATACTGAAGGTTAACCAACAAGATCTTAACCATTTATAATTTCTCTCTTCTCTGGTCCATTGAGAGAAAGTTTATGGTGCAGATTGCTGGATCAGCCATGTTCAACCTCTCTCTTCTCACCTCTGACATGTGGGGTGTCTTAATCCGCACCTTCGCATATCACGAGAAGGTTAGAGCTTCTCTCTCTCTTTCTCTATCTTTCTCTCTATCCCCTTTCTTTCCTTTTGACTGTTTCTCTTGTGATGTATGGCTCATTTGCTTCAAAAATTCAAATGTTTCTTCTGCAGGTTGATTGGATTTACTTCGTAGCATTCTTCCTTGTTCTTGTCGGCCTCATTTTTTATTCCGGGTACTTTGTCTCTCCTCTCTTGATGATGCAGATAGAGAAAGCCTGAGAGCTAGCCTGAGATTGAGAGAGCAAGAGAGATGGAGAGAGAGAGGGCAAGAGAGATAGAGCTATAGAGAGAGAGAGAGAGAGAGAGAGAGAGAGTGTTTTATTCTAATGGTATCTTATTGGTTCAGGGGGATGAAGGATCAGGTGCACGCAGCCCTGAATGATGAGAGGGACGTTGAGGCAGTGGTCCAAAACCCAATGGAGCCTGAATTCCCACCGCAGGAGTTCATCTCGAAAGATTTGCGCAGCAATAATAACAGTGTTATTCCTGCTGCATCTTGAAAGAGGAGCAACTCTCACGAGCGGCAAAGGAAGATGGCCAATAGCCTATGGAGTCCCTGTTGCTTATCTGGCCTCCTGCTTATTTGAAATTATTAACTCCCTTTCTCCTTATTCCTCCCTCTCCTCTTTCACACGACTCCTCTCCTTTCTCTCCCCCTCGCTCTCTCTTGCACGTGATCAGATTTTCTGCCGCTCTTGCCATCGCAGTTTGACTGGCCTAGAGCGGGTTGACTGGAATAATTTAAGGAGAGAGAAAGCCACATCAACGACATGATCGTCATTTCAAGCTTTACAAGTTCGCTAGGGTTGATTTTAAGTCTAATACGAAAAAATTAGGATCCTTAATATTTCATCGTGTGCTTCTAGTATTGGCTAGAAGGAAAGAAGGTATTGATTGATCATTCTTTGTGCATGAAACATCATTTTTAGTGAGTTTCTTTTCTTTTCTATTCATTCTTTGTGTTGGATGTAAGACCCCAAGTCCAGGCGAAATGTATGGGCCCTCGAAGGTATGCTTTGATTAGAGAGAATCGATAGAGTGTGTTTTCATCGCGAACCCTTATATTAGAGTCATTTTCTACGAATATTTTCTATTTTCTTCATCATTTCATCAATTCTTTTTTTCAAACCCCAAGATCACTTTTCTACCATCGATCAAAGGTTTTCAATCTTCAAAAGAAGTTTGGAAGCATTTGATCGGTTCATTTCATTTCCCTTGAACATTTTATTTTTTTCATCGATTATCTCCGCTTTCTTAATAAAAAAATACCAAAAATATTTCTTCATTTTAATCTTTTAACTTTCCTCCCTATAGATCGATCTCGATTCGACACTATTCTTAATCTTAAAACTCAATTTGACCTTTATTTCAATATTGATGAGTTTCTTCTCTTTTCCATTCATTCTTTTTGTTAAATGTAATACCACAAGTCCAAGTGAAATGTATGGGCTCTCGAAGGTATGCTTTGATTAGGGAGAATCACTAGAGTGTGTTTTCATCACAAACCCTTAGATTAGAGTCATTTTCTACGAATATTTTCTATTTTCTTCATCTTATCATCAACATTATATTATTTTCAAACCCTAAAATCACTTTTCAATTGTCGATCAAGGGTTTTCAATATTCAAAAGAAGTTTGGAAGCATTTAATCGGTTCATTTCATTTCCCTGAACATTTTTCATTTTTTTATCGATTATCTCCACTTTCTTAATAAAAAATACCAAAAATATTTCTTCATTTCAATATTTTAACTTTCCTCCCTATAGATCGACCTCGATTCGACACTATTCTTTATTTTAAAACTAAATTTGAAGAGTTGAGTGTAAATTTCAATACATGAAACTTGCACATTTGAGATTGTATTTTTATGGCCACCATTTCTCATTCTCGAGTGATATCGCCTTTTATATCCTCTGTGACTACTTTGCCTCTGATGGACCCTTCTCCTCCTCTTTCTTTGTCCCCACTTCCATCTCCCCTTACATTCCCTACTCGATAGTGATTTATCTTCCTTAAATGCTCCAACTCTATTATTGATGCAACGTCTGACCCACCTTCACAAGTTTCCATTCTAGTCTCCATGCCCTTGCTCGTTGACTCCTTGACCTCATGCCCAAGTCCAAAGCCCAATTGCTTCACCATCAAAAAAACTTCAATTACCTATTGCTCTTCACAAAGGTAAACACTCCTACACTCTTCACCCAAACATTATTTCCCAAATTATAAGGTTTTAACTTTGTAATCAAATTAGGATTCAATGATAAAATTTTAATTAATTTTTAAACAATTTTTCCATTAATTGGCTAACTAGAGGTTAATTAAAGATTACATCCCAAATTGCTATAAGTTTTTTGGGATTTTTATAATTTTTAAATCACTTTTCTTTGAATTTCCAACAATATGGACCGACATTTGGTGATATTTGTTGAATTTTTTTTATATCTGACATTTCATGTGTCATCCCATCAGTCATCCATTCTATTAACGAGATCTGATATCTGTGTGATATCAAGCATCCAAGGATGTCATCCAAAACTTGGATGATGGATATTAGAGCTGTCGAATGCTGGATGACTTGCTGATATTGAATGTGAAAACACTATTTTCTACAAGTGAGCCTTGGTCCTAATTATTTATAATAAAATACATTTTTTTTCTAAATGTAGTTCCTTATGTTGTATGCTTGGATTTTACAGATATTCCTCATTCTTAGTTGTATATCAAAATGGAGTAAAAGTCCAAGGGTAGAGCCTTAGACTTTCAAAGGAGACAAAAAGAGGGGAAGGAGGGGGGATGCATGGTCTCATGGGAAGTTATAAAGATAAGTAATGAACTTAAGCCTACTAGGCTACACTACATCTATCTAAAGTGTGAATGATTAACACATCCTACTTTTAGATAATTTGAGTAGATGAACTAAGTGATGGGATATGAGGTCGATAACTTTCCAAAATTTTGATCAAAACATCAAATGCAGCGGAAAACCAATGAATCGGACATTCAAAATACCAAGCCACCAAGAACAGATGATCCTATCATCTAGTATGAATGAGAAAACATACTTACAAGTTTCCTTGAAGGAGTTCTTGAAGCTATTCAAGTGTCTAGCCTCTAGCGGTATCCACACGGTCTCCAGATGGTTGGATCTCCTCTTCAAACCTCTTCACCATGAGAGAAAGAGAAGAAAGGAGAGAATTCCCACAAGGCTTTCATGGGCACCTTGAGTTGTGGTTGTTCTCCCCCTATTTATAGACATTTGGAATGAGGTTTTTTCATAAAAACCCTCATAATTATGTCTATATCCACCAACATCTATAAACCTTATGTGTGTAACCCTCTAAGTCCATATATCTCACTAGTTAATAACTCTATAGACCAAATAACACCTTATTGGTCAACCTTAATTAATTATCCACATCCACATATAGATTAATTAATCAAGGATCGATTCAACCCAATCGATAGGTTGAGTTGCCAGCCGGTTGGGTGCCAAGCTACACCACGTACTCTAGGACATCCCTTAGTTACTATAGATGCATAATGAGTATCTGATGGATATTATGTGGCCTATAAGCCAATCACACTTTCATGTATCTTGTTTATGTTCATTGAAATGAAATTTATTCATTTGTCATTCTTGTGTGATGTTTGCAATGAAGTCCATGAGCATGTGCAATGACTAAGTGAATTATGATGAGATCATAATATAGCGATCACTAGTCTTTAAACATATGTTCTAAATATTCCTATTCATGGGATACTCGAGAAGGACATCGAATTATCCGGAAAGAATAACACTATCTAATCCATCTCATATGATGAGTATGGATGATCCTATAGCCATCAGTGTGGAGACACTAAGGATAGATAGTGGGTGCTCTTTGGAGAAAGAATTCACTGAATTGATCCATATGAATCCCTGAATGGTATTATACCTAACTTTCAATCATGTTGATTAATGTCATGGTTGTGTGTGTGGTCTTTTGACTTGAGACACCAAATACATATTGTGGATGGATGATCGTGTTTTGATTATGATTTACCAATACCTAGCCATGGGATATCTAAAACGTCATATATTGGATACGACATGAAGTCCATGAAGATGATTGTGTGACCAAGATGGGGTCATCACCCTCGGTATTTGAGGAGATTGGTGATAAAATGCAATGTTAACATGATAAAACATGATTATTAATGCAATTTAAGGCATAAAACATTACATTTATGTGCATGTTATCATACTTTGAGTGCATTTCTATCATTTCATGCAAATTTATGTTATAATCTCAAAATACACTAAATTAGGGTTAATTGTGATAAATTAAGGATAAATGATTTTATAACCTATCTTTACTTGAGATTATAAGTGGTTTTTAAAGTTAAATAATAAGAGAAATTATTTTTATAAACATTCATTTAAATTTCTAAACTTAAAATCTTAAGGAAATGAGTGTATTTTTGAAATATAAATTAAATCTCTTGTTATTTAAATATTTTGAATTTTTAGAATGATAGATAATTAAATTTCAGATCAAATGAAAGAAATTTGGATTAATTTGGAGTTGTATTTTAAAAGATATGATTTTTACAATTTTTAGGGATTTTTTCTGGATTTTTCCTGATTTTTATGATTTTATTTTCTATTTAAAAATTTTTTAAAATAAATAAATAAAAGGCAAAAAGCACGTGGGTCCCACGCGGGTGCGACGTGGCACGCAAGGCCACGTGGTAGAGCCACGCGGACCCGCGCAGCGCCTACGTGGCGCGTATTATATTTATAGTATATTTATTTATTTTATATATATAAAATGGGTCTTCAGCCTTCCCTAGATGGGAAGGGTTATTAACCCTTTAAACCGTCGGGTGTTATAAACCCGACGATTTTCTATAATTATTACCGTGTGGGACTAATCCACAGGTTATACTTACCTTTCAGATGACGTGGACGCACGCGGAGCGTTGGATTGGGCGGCGTGCAGGATCTCGCGCGTCGATCGCGTGAGCGCGGTCCACGGATCAGAAATCAAAACACGTGCTATTTAAGGGCGTTATAACGGCCCTGATTTTAGCGACGTGGCGCTATAAGGAGCGCCGGATCGAACGAGCGATCGAACGAGGCGCGTCGATCGAATGCGTCGTGGACCACCGGATTAGATCAGGAGCACGTTTTTAATTAGGAGCGTTATAACGGCTACGATTTGATCTGGCAGGGAGCATCATGACCGCTAGATCGCGATCCGACATCGATAAATCAAGGCGTTTTTAAAACGTTTAATCGCGCGGATGATCAGAGCCGTCGATCGAGATCGGACGCTGGGACTTAACTGAAACGGTCCATCGTGTATGTATTCGAGTTGGATTTCAATCAAATTGACTTGTCTAGACACTGATCCTCTCGTTTCTCTTGATTCCATCCTCTCCCTCTCTCAATTCCGCATCCACAGAGGGGTTGAAATCAAGATTTGGTGGAAAATCGAAAGAGAAATCGCAGCTTGAAGCTCGTCGTGATGTTCTTGGCGTTTTCGGTGCTTAATCGGCTTAATCACCTCGTTTCGATCGCTAAATGGGTTTAGTGGAAGCGGTTTTTCCTAGATTATCTTCCTATTATCTTTAATTTTTGTTTAGATTAGGTTTTAGATTTCAATTTCGTAAATTTTCATTCAAAATCACGATTTTAACGTCTGAAAATTTCTCTCCACTTCAAATTTCGATTTCTCCGCGAAATCAAGTCCAAATTCAATGATTCTTGATTCCGTGGATTCGTTTTGAAGTCTTCTTTCTAAAAACACCATTTTCCCTAATTTCTCACCTCAATTCATTGTCCAATTTGACCAAATTCCAAAAGATATCTTGATAATACCTAAATTCCCTGTGGATTCGACCCTTATTTACCATTATACCCTTCAATTCACTCTTAATTCCCCAAATTGGTAAGCTCGGACTTTATTTTTGACACGAGACCGTGTGAAATCGACGACCTCGCGGTCTCGTCTCGTTAATTGGCTCAAGGAATGAGATACGATGAAATTCTTGGCCAAGGTAGTAGAAATATCGAAGAAGGGGTTCTCGATGATTTCTACACGCATCAGTACAAACTTGAGTGACCGATTAGGGTTTGACAGTTGACCATACCCTAAGTTATTCATGAGTCTAATGTTGATGAAGGATTATACATACATGGTAATCGATGACAGGAAGGTTCCATAAGTGAGTTCTTACATACTCCATATCTCCTAGTGTACGTGGTGTAGCTTGGCGCCCAACCGGCTGACAACTCAACCTATCGATTGAGTTAAATCGATCCTTGATTAATTAATCTATATGTGGATGTGGATGATTAATTAAGGTTGACCAATAAGGTGTTATTTGGTTTATAGAGTTATTAACTAGTGAGATATATGTATCTAGAGGGTTATACACATAAGGTTTATGGATATTGGTGGACATAGACATAATTATGGGGGTTTTTATGAAAAAACCTCATTCCAAATATCTATAAATAGGGGGAGAACGACCACAACTCAAGGTGCCCATGCAAAGCCTTGGTGAAGAGCTTTGAAGAGGAGATCCAACCATCCGGAGATCGTATGGATATCGCTAGAGGCTATTGACGAAACGTTTTCGTGAGGTCGTTAAACACACAAAACGTAAGTCAAAACAAAATTTATAAAATAGAACTCACAAAGATAAGATATAAAATCAAGTAATGTGTAAGTATCGGGTCGATCCACAGAGAGTAGGGTTGACTTTAATTGTAGAGTTGACTTGGTCAAACTTAGGTTTAAAAGGGTTTTAAAGAAGTAAAAATAAAGACTTAATGAGTAGAAATGATATAAATAGACTAAATAAGAAGTTTTAAGAATTGAAAATCTTGGATTTGACAGAGAAAAGTCAAAAGTCAAAGTCAAAGCATTGACTTTGATCGATAATAGGTGTTCTATAAAATCAGAGAATCAAACAATCTCAGAAGATTACGAAAATTATATATTTTGAAACTAGAGGGAAAATGGAATTTATTAATAAAGAATTCGTGATTTTTGGATAAGAAATGGATTTACTATGAATTATTGAAAAATTAAATATCATAAAATCCTTGAAATGAGCACCTCAGAGGAAATCTTCAAATTGGCCAGTCAAATAAAATCTAAATCTTGCAATTTATATGTCAATGGAAAGCTAAGAACCAGAGAAATCTAAAGAGACCAAAATCCTAGAATTCTGATTAGTAAATTGAAAGTAATTGACCCCGAAAGTCAACATTTGACTTTTTATGAAAGATTAATAGTGCTTGGTCAAATGTCAAATCGAAAGGGTCAAATGAACTTGGAATTCGACGAATTTACTATCAAAGGAAAGCTGATGAAAAGAGAAATCCAATGAAACCAAAATCAAGTGATTTAGAATTATAATCAGAGAGATATCCTATTTTCAAAATCATGAATTTTTCGGACTAAATTTGGGGAAAATGACGAACACTAAGATTTAATTTAAAAAATTAAACTTCTAAATCTAATAAAAACTTAAATTATCTCCTGATAATCATTCAAATCTCACTATTAACCCGATTTACGCAAGAATTGGGCTTCAGTTCTTGTGGATTGAAGTGAATTTGCTCGGATTCTTCCTAGTGGACGTTCAGAATTCAACGGGAAAATTCAATGAAATCAAGGAGGAATTCACGATCAATCCCGCTCCAATTGCTTTGCAATCGAGTCTAAACGCGGGGGGATCACGAAGAACTAAAGATCTTCCTTGAAATTTGCTTAATTCACTTCACGAATCGATCAAAAGTTAAGAGAAAAGAAGGGAAAATACATTGCTTTTAAAGGGGATTTTGGCGCAAAAATCGTGGCCGATTGATGCGGTCGTGGGAGCGGATTGAAGGCGTCGTGGGAGCGATTCCCTTGGCATTGATCGTGGCTTCAATCCGGCGATGAATCAGCCCCGATTTGGTGGTAAATTAGCCCTCGATCGTGGGGCGATTGGGCCATGATCGCGTAGCGATCAGACCACAATCGAACCGCGATCGTGAGCCACGATCATGAGTTCAATAAAATCGCTGCCGTCCGATCGATCAGGTAGATTGGGCCGTCCGATGATGATTCGACCGTCTCGATGAGTCGCGAGGCCAACCGTTCGATGAAGATCACAATCGCGATCCACGCGGTGCTCCCTCGATTGCCGAAATCGCGAAAGATCGCGACCGTCCGATGAAGCCACATCCGATGAAGCCGTGATCAAACTGCGATGAAGATCGGACGCTCCTGGCGGCTCCACGTGTCACCACGTAAGGCCTCGATCGAGTTTCACTTACTCCTTATTTGAGCACGTGCTCTTGATGGAGATCGGTTGGACTCCGTGTCCACCACATCGACGTGTTTCAAGCGATGCCCTTTGGATCCGACGTCCGCTGAGCCGCCATGTGTCCTGCGTAGGTAAGAACCGTGTGGGACATAGTCCCATACGGAAGAAATTTTGAAAGAAGTTAAGCTTAAATATTGGGGCGGTTTAAACGCTGTTGCGTTATCGCCCCAATCATCTTACCAGGGCCCACTAACCCGTGGGCCCTCCAAATGCCAACCCCCTTGCCACGTGGTGCCCCACACGGGCATCCGCGTGGACCCGCGTGGCCTCCTACCACGTGTCCCCGCCCTGTGCCCACCTGCGCCTGGCATGGCCCACCTGGCATGGCCCACCCGCGGCCCTGCCACGTGGCCTCAGTGCCGCGTCGCATCCGCGCGGTGGTCCCGCGCGCCATGTCAACATGTCACCTAGCCCCGCTCACCATGTCATCACCTGCGGGTAAGTAAAACCCCCTTTTTATGATTTTAAATAAGAAAAACCTAATAAAAATTAATTTAAAAATCAAATAAAAATCGGAAAAAGGACGTAAACTTCAAAAATTCATAACTTATAATATACAACTCCTTTTTAATCCAAATCTTCTCCATTGGATCACAAATTCCTTCATTTTTAACATCATGTCATTTAAAATATATTTTCAAAGAAGAAATTATGATGAATTAAAAATTACTTAACTCATTTCTTAATAAATATTCTAAATCATAAATTCATCTTGAAATTATCCTTCAAAACATTCACTAAAGTCAAAATCATTCAAGAAAAGAGATTAACTTCTATTAGTTTAAACTTAATAAAAGACTAATTATCTATCAAGCATGAAATTATCCCTAATTTATGCATAAATATCGACTTTAATGAAATGACATGCCAATGGAGAAAATTCCTAAAAAGTATGATAACATGCATCATATTATCATAAAATAAGCATGAATAAGAGTTAATTAGGATAAGAATTTAAGTTATAAATGCATGTTATCAGCTAGACACTTGAATAGCTTCAAGAACTCCTTCAAGAAAACCTGTAAGTATGTTTTCTCATTCATACTAGATGATAGGATCATCTGTTCTTGGTGGCTTGGTATTTTGAATGTCCGATTCAATGGTTTTCCGCTGGATTTGATGTTTTGATCAAAATTTTGGAAAGTTATCGACCTCAGATCCCAACAGTATTAAGCTGCATCACGAAAAAATTTTGTGCGATTGTTGAGTACACACAATCTCGTGTCAAAACAAGTTCCAAACTCACCATATTAAATATTAAATCATTAATTAAATAGTATAGTGGTGAATAAGGGTCGAATCCAGGAAGAAATAAGGGAAATATTTGAGATATCTTTGAAATTCGATCAAATCAAATGATGAATTGAAGTGAGAAATTAGATATTTTAGTATATTCAGAAAGATAACTCCAATACGAATCCACAGAATCAAAACTCACTAAATTTGGATTAGAATTCGCGGAGAAATCAAGAAAGAAATTCGATCATCCGTTCGATCTTCACTGGACAATCACGATGAGTCCACTTGTCCATCGGGCGCATTTAATCTTGACTGTTATAACTCCAAAGATGAGCGGCTGAGATTAAATAATCTTTAAATTGAATCATCGCCTAATCAGATCTCACCACGTACCCCGCAAGGAAGTGACATCCGACGAACGTGATTTAACCATGCGATTAGATGCTTCTGATTGTGCCACGTCACCTGCAAATAAAAACAAACATACGTAGTCCCACATGATAAAAATTGAGGCATTTCACGCGTATATAATGTAAGGGAGCTTAATGGGTTAGAGTCAATTCGTTAAGGATGTTTTAGCCCATTAACAACTCTCATGCACACACGTGTGCACACCCGTGCACACACGCGCACACGCGTCACACACAAACACCACAGCATGGCGTTTACACGCGTCACCACGCGGTGATGTCCTGCCATGTCAGCTCGCGAAATATAAAACATTTTTGTTCTTTTTATTCTTTTAATAATAAAAAATAGCTTTAAATAAATTTAGTAAAATTCTAGAAAATTCTTAAAATTATAAAATTTATAACTTTAAAAATATAACTCTAAATTAATCCAAATTTATTTTTGGGTCAGAGATTGAATTGTCTATCATTATGAAAAAAATCAAAATATTTAAATAAAAAGAGAATTAATTTTAATTTAAAAATACACTCACTCCTCTTAGAAAATAAATTTAGAAATATACATGAGTGTAAATAAAAATATTTTCTCTTATCATTTAATCATGAAAATATAATTATGATCTCAAATATTAATAGGATTAGCATTACATTATTTAATTATGCATAATTATCCATAAAATGATATATTTTTAGATCATAAGCTAAAATTATATAAAATGATAAAAATGCACTCAAAATATGATAACATGCATACAAATAGAATATTTAATGCCTTAAATTGCATAGGTAATCATGTTAATTCATGCATAAATTGTATGTCATCAGTGCCTGATAACATGCAACTTATACTTGAGATTACATGATTATTAGTAGATTTTAAGACGTAAATCATTCCATTCTTATGCATATTATCATACTTCGAGTGCATATTCATCATTCTATACATTTTACATTAAAAATCTCAAAATACATTATTTTAAGGGTTAATCACATATACATCAATTTAAAATTCAAAATAGATTATCTCCATTTACATTTGAGATTTTATTTGAGTTTTAAATGTAAATAATAAGAGAAAATATTTTTATTTACACTCATATATTTTTTTTAGTTTTTTTCAAAGAAGATGAGTGTATTTTTTAGTTAAAAATTTATTCTATGATTATCTCGTAAATTAAAATTCATCAAATGATATATTACTTCTTTATTTCTGAAAAAATTATTTTTAAAAAATAATTTTATTTTAGAATATATACGAATTTTCTATTTTTAGGGATTTTTTTAGAATTTTTCTGAATTTATTATGAATTTCATAGATTTATTTTAATTAAAAATATTTTAAAAAGTCTTTTTTTATAAGTGCGGGCTAATGTGGCAGCTGACACGGCACGTGCGTACTAGCGTGTGGCCTTGTGGCAAAGTGTGAGAGTGCTAAGTGGCATGTATTTGTGTATATGTGGCGGGGATTTAAGAAAACAGATTAAGTGTTAAGGGCCCTTAATGGGCCGCATTTAATTAAATAGATCACCACCATATTTATATATGCATAAGTTCATTTATTTTTCTAAAGTGGGACTATTTGTGTTTTATTTTTATCGTAGGTGACCGGGCGCAATGAGGAGCGCCAGATTTCTCGATTTAATCTAAGCCTTTGATTTTCACTTAAAGTTAGGGTTACATGGAGAATTCTTATTAGGCGTCGATTTGTTTTATCTATATATAACAATCTTAGCCATTCATCTGAGGAGTTATATTGGTTGAGATTAATCGCACCCGAAAGACTCCCGAGGATGTGTGTCGTCATTTTGCACGTTTGATGGAGATCAAACAACAAACATTAAGTAACGCTTCCTCCTCATGTGTGATATGTGACGAGACAAATTCGTGAGGTCATTGAATACGGACAGAGATGTGTCAAAATTCATTCCAAACTCACCAATTTAAGATTAAAATCATGAATTAAAGAGTATAATGGTGAATAATGGTCGAATCCACGGAGAATCAAGGTATTTTTAAGGTATTCTTCAAATTCAGACAATAAATCGAGGTGAGAAATTATGGATTTGAGTAATTTTAAAAAGAGAACTCAAAGAAAATTCCACATAATAAAAAATCACTCGATTTGGATAAAGATTCATGGAGAAATCAATGAGTAAAAATTAGGTAGAATTTCCGAACACGAAAAGAGAGAAAACCGAAATTCAATCTAAAATTTAACAAATATATGACTCGAAATTGAAATCTGATCTCACAGGAAGAGAGATTAGGAGTAAAACACATAACCTAGCCCAAAATCGCACTTGAAACGATCCAATTGATCAGTGGATCAAAGGTTTTCATTTCATAATTTTAAACACGAATTTTGATATTCAAGAGGCGATTTCTCCATTTTCTCTCCACGAAATCTCACTTTTAAACACTCCTTGGATGTGGAAATTGATCTAGAAGATGAAGAAAGCAAGAGATTCAAGGATTGAGATGTCTAAACAGTTCGATTACTCAAAACACCCAATAATGGTTTACATCGTCGAGGAACATGTGTATATATAGGCAAAATTGGGCGTAGCCATTAGATTTGGCGTTTAATCTTTGATCAACTATTCTGATGAAACACTTGGATATGAATCGTTACAGTTAAGTCGTGTCTATTCGATCAAAGATGGAGCACTAATATTTCGCCATGTCGCGCGTGAAGAAGAAACGTTGGGAAATGCCTACCGTTTGATCTTCATTGGACGCTCTGAATGCGTACATGTGTCCACGGGAGTCCATCGGTCGCTTTTATTCTCAGCTGTTATAACTCCTCAGATGAACAACTGAGATTAAGTTTCTATAAAGCGATTCAATGACAAACCGTGATGCCCCAAGTACCCACCCTCTTTAAGTGAATATCGACGATCGTGATTGATTCACACAATCGCACGCTCTAGAATGTGCCACGTCACTTGGGCATAAAAACAAACAAAAATAGTGTCATATGAATAAATCCAGGAAAAACCTGTGTATATAGGGTACGCGGTTCTTAATGGGTTACCAAAAATCCATTAATCGATGTTGAACCAACTAATGATGCGTGTATACACACACGCGCGCGTGCGCCATGTGGCACGCACACAGGCCGCCACGTGGCAACACGTAATTTTGCTCTACCACATCAGTTGCCATGTCAACGCATGATTTTTATTGATATTTTTATTCTTTTTGATTCAAAATAAATCCAAATAAATTCAAATAAATTCATTAAATATCATAAAATTCTAAAAAAATTCCTAAAATTTAGAAAATTCATAAATTTCAAAATATAACTTCAAATTAATCCAAATTTGTTTTTGGATCAGAAATTAAAGAATATATCATTATGAAAATTCAAATTTAATAAATAACAAGAGAATAAATTTCTATTTTAAAATATACTCATTTCTCTTAGAAAATAAAACTTAAAAAAATGAGTGTATAAAAAATTATTTTCTCTTATTATTTAACATTAAAACCCAATTATAATCTAAAATATAAATTGGGAATAATATAATACTAAATATTAGATTATTTCTCTTTGATTATTTATGATTATCCCTTAAATAGTGCATGTTGAGATTATAACTTAAATTTTCATAGAATGATAGATATACACTCAAAATATGATTACATGCATAAAAATGGAATTTTTAATGCCTTAATTTGCATGAGTAATTGTATAATTTCATGTTTAAATTGCATGTTATCAATGTGGCAAAATCTTAATACTCCATCTTCAGTCGGACGGTTGTGACTTAACGAGCTTAATTCACACCCCTAACGTTTCATCTGAGTTGTTGATCATAGATGAAGCATCAAATCCAATGGTTACACTTAATTTCTGTCTATTTATACTCTCTCTCTCTCTCTCTCTCTCTCTTTGAAAGTATATATTCTTGGATATTTTGATAAATTGAACCTTTTGGAAATCTCAATACTTGAATCTCTTTGCTTTGACCATCTTTTAGACTCATTTCCACATTCAAGCAGAGCTTGAAGTCAAGATTTTACTGAAGTAATAGGGAGAATTCACTGCTTGAACTCTGAATATCCATTTTTCAAAATGTGAAATGAAAATGCTTTATCTGGAAATTAATTGTCTCATTTCTATTATGATTTCAGGTTAGATTATATGATTTCCTACTAATCCTTTGTCATTTAGCATTATATTTTAATTTCATCGCATAAACTAGGTGAACGAATTTCTTCTTCTTAATTCACTCTTTGATTTCTCCAAGGATAGAACTCTAAATTGATTGATTTTTGATTTCGTGGATAGATTTTGAGTCTGATTTCTAAAAATTATAATTTTTCTTAATTTCTTACCTCAATTCATCATCCAATTTAATCAAATTTGCAAACTTCTCAAGAAATTCTCCTAATTCTTCGTGGATTCGACCCTTACTCACATCTATTCTAATTAAATTCTAATTAAACCTTTATTTGAGAGAGTTTGGTACTTATTTGGACACATGGACGTGTGTTTTCAACAATTACAATTCATCGCGATTCGTCAAGTGTGATCCCATTATTTTCCTAATTAATTTCTTTTTGTGGAAAGCTGATAAGCGTAAATTGTGAAATTTTAGAAAAAAAAAATACTTAAACACCCGATTAAGTATAAAAAAATAACAAATATTTGTCCATTGAAAAAGTGAGAAAATCAAATAAAGCAAGAAACAAGTGCCGAATCCACATGGAACTAGGTTTGAAATGAATGATTTGTTAAAATTTGAACATATTTTAGTAAATCAAAGGAAAAATTTCAGTACATTGGAGAAGGAATTGTGATCATAAGATAAAGATGAATAAATAATTGGAAGAAGGATGAAAAACCTATTCTAATCTGTCCAATAACACATGAAATTGCTTGAGAATGGCAAAGTAATCGGCAATCCAAGAACAAAGAGAGAATTTTGGCATAAGGAGTGAGAAAACAAAGAACATGACCTCAATTATGTATCTAAAATGAATAATTAAAGCTAATTATTTATCCAAGAATTTTATTCTCATAGACCTCAATAGACATGAAAGATCACTTTGGTTCACACTAGAAAAAGTGCTCTATAAAAAAAGTTCAAGAATTACTATGCACATGGGGTTTGTTTGACACAACATTGAGGGTTTTTTTTGCTTGACAACATTCCAAGATGTGTAAAGGATCACCCGGGCTCCAAGAAAATTGAATAAAATGATTCAATTTTAACTCAAATTTTGTCCTTTAATACACAAATCAACTATTCATTTATGTTATTAGTCTATATTGATGGATATAATGTAGCCTATAAGCCAATCACACTTCCATGCATCTATTTATGTTCATTGAAATGAAATTTATTCATTGTGATTCTCATTGTCAACGACTAAGTAAATTATCATGAGATCATAATAAAATGATCACTAGTCCTTAAACATATGTTCTAAACATTCCTATGCGTGGGTTATTAGAGAAGGACATAGAATTATTTAGAAAGAATACAACTATCTAATATGGCTCATATGACGAGTATGACTGATCATGTATCCTTAGTGTGGAGACACAGGGATAAATAGTGGGTGCTCTTTAGAGAAAGGGTTCATTGAATTGATCCGTATGAATCCATGAATGATATTATCATCACTGTCAATCAAGTTAATTCATGTCATGGTCGTGTATGTGGTCCTTTTGACTTGATACATCAAATACATCTTGTGGATGGATGATCGTGTTTTGATTATGACCAAAAAAATCCCTAGACACGGGATCTCTAAAATGTCATATATTAGATTCGACATGAAGTCCTCGAAGATGATTGTGTGCTCAAGATGGAATTGTCCACCCTTGATATTTGAGAACATTGACTCAAGGAATTAGATGCGATGAAATCCTTCACTAAGGTAGTGGAAATATCAATTAGGTTTTGATAATTGACCTTATCATACCCTAAGTCATTTATAAATGTTACACTAACAAATAATTATATATACATGGTAACCAATGATAGAAAGGGTTCCATATGAGAGTTCTTATATACTCCATATCTCTTAGAGGGTCACACACATAAAGTATTTATGACGCTTGGCACCCTAACAGGCTGACAACTAGACCTATTGATTGAGTTAAATTGATATTTAAGTAATTAATGTATATGTTGATGTAGATAATTAATAAAATTTGACCAATAAGGTGTTATTAGGTTTATAGAGTTATTAAATAGTGAGATATATGAACCTAGAGGGTCACACACATAACATTTATGGATGTTGGTGGATCAAGATAAAATTATAAGGGTTTTTATGAAAAAAATTTATGAGAAATTTCTATAAATAGGAGGAGAATGATCACAACTTAAGGTGCCCATAAAAATCTTATAGAAATTATCTCATTTCTTCTATTATCTCTTGGTGAAGAGCATTGAAGAGGAGATCTAACTGTCCAGTGATCATGAAGATACTGCTAAAAGCTAGACACTTGAATAGATTTAAGAAAACCTACAAGCGAACCTTGTAAGTATGTTTTTTCATACATACTAGATGATAGGATCATTGGTTCTTGGTGCCTTAGTATTTTGAATAACTAATTGAATATATTATGTTGCGTCCGATGTTTTGATAAAAAATTTGAAAGGCATATCGGCCTCAAATCCCAACATCAATAACATCTAACATAGTATAAGTAAGGTCCATGTTAGCAAGCAAAGAGGTCGTCCAATGTGATAACTAGTTATGGGTTTTGAGAAAGTTCTCACAAAAATAGCCAAAAAAAGCAAAAATTATGCTCTTGAGTAAGTTTGTGCCATTATTCTCAATGCATAAGGAAGCAAGGGCACATCAATTGACAATGGAGGCAAGGGGGTTGATGCTAGAGGGATATCTATCTTTGATGGTAGGGAGGAGGAGGTTTCCTCACGAGCTGTAAGTGGTGACTTTCATAGTTACAAGGATGAGAGACCACAAACAATCACATCACACGAGCAATACAATAGGAAAATTTCATCATAAATTGAATGATGTAAACATGCAGATGACAATAATATTCTAGAGGAAGTCTATGTGGATAAAAGACCTCCAATGCAATAAGCAAGGAGAGATGCAGCTGCAAGGAGAGCTTTGCTTAGGATTAACATTACTTGTATACCATGTAGATGATAGAGGAAACTGGCAAAATGAATTGGCACGGTCGTTGAATATACACCAATTCGTGTCAAAACTAATACAAAACTCACAAATTTAAAGATTAAATCACGACTTGAATAACATAGTGGTGAATAAGGGTCGAATCCACAGAGAAATAAGGGAATTTTGAGATATCTTTTGAAATTAGATCAAATCAGACGATGAAATGTGATGAGAAATTAGGAAAATTGATATTTTTGGAAAGAAGACTTGAAAACGAATCCATGGAATAAAAAATCATGAAATTTGAATTAAGTTTCACGGATAAATCATCAAGGGAATGAGATAGAAATTTTCCAAATTGAAAATTGTGAAAAATCAAAATTGAAATTGACTAAAATTACGATTCGAAATTGAAAATCTAAAGCTATACGAAGGAATATTAGAGTGAAACTTAATCTCTAACCCAAGATTGCGCTCAAATTGATCCAATTACTCGCCGGATCAAAGGCTTTTTATTCCCGAATTTGAAAAATGATCGTTGATGTTCAAGAGCTGATTTCTTCCTATTCTCTCAACAAAATCCCCCTTTTACGACTTCGTGGACACAAAAATTGATCTAGAAGCGATGGGAAGCAGGAGATTCAAGGGATTTGGTGTCTAGACAGTTTGATTACTCGAAGAACCCGAGAATGATTTACAATGGTGAAGAACATCTCAATTTATAGGTCAAATTGGGCGTAACTGTCCGATGAAATGCTTGATCTTCGATTAATGGCTCTGATGAAACACAAGAGTGCAAATCATTACGGTTAAGTCATGGCCATTGGATCGTAGATGAACCGCCGAGATGATTCGATATCGCGTGCGTTATAAATAACACATCAAACGCCCGTCGTTGGATCTTGATCGGATGCTTAGATGTGTTTCTGTCGATTCTAATCTCAGCCGTTATAAATCCTCAGATCGATGGCTGAGATTAAATCATTTTAAAAATGATTTGCCGACTAATAAGATTGTGCCGTGTGATAACACACAATCTTAACATGATAAAACATGATTATTAATGCAAATTAAGACATAAAATATTACATTTATGTGCATGTTATCATACTTTGAGTGCATTTCTATCATTCCATGCAATTTTATGTTATAATCTCAAAATGCGTTAATTTAGGGTTAATTAGGATGAATTAAAGATTAAAGATTTTATAACCCATCTTTACTTGAAATTATAAGTGGTTTTTAAAGTTAAATAATAGGAGAAATCATTTTTATGAACATTCATTTAATTTTCTAAAGTTAAAATCTTAAAGAAATGAATGTATTTTTGAAATAAGAATTAAATCTCTTCTTATTTAAATAATTTTACTTTTTAGAATGATAGATAATTAAATTTCAGATCAAATGAAAGAAATTTGGATGAATTTGGAGTTGTATTTTGAAAGTTATGATTTTTACAATTTTTAGGGATTTTTCTGGATTTTTCTGATTTTATTTTTGATTTAAAACGTTAAAAATAATTTAAAAAATTACAAAAAGTGTTCAATATTTCGCGCGGGTCCCACGTGGATGCGACGTGGCACTCGGGGCCACGTGGCAGCGCCACGCGGGCCCACGCGGTGCCTACGCGGCGTTTCATATACTATATTATTATTATTACTACTATATATATAAAGTTCTTCAGCCTTGCCTATATGGGAAGGGGTAATCAAAACTACTAAACTGTCGGGTGTTATAAACCCGACGGTTTCCTAAAATTAACTCCGTGTGGGACTAAATCCCACACATTCTTTTAACGTGCAGGCTACGTGGCCGACGGAGAAGCGTCGGATCGTGATGACGCGTCGATCGGATGGAGTGCGGACCACCAAAGGATCATCAAGCACATGCTCAAAAGGAAGGCGTTATAACAGCTCTGATGTAACGGTGGCGGATCACATCTGGACCGCACGATCGTGATCCAACGGGCACGATCAAACGCGTTTTAAAACGCAAATCAAACGGAGCATCTGGACCATCCATCGGCGATCCGACGGACGCGACATTTTTCGAAAACGGTCCATCGTGGACCGTTTATCGTAACCGTCGATCGTTTCGATCGGACGATTACAATCAAACACCCTTTAAATAGACTTGTTCTTCGACATTTGTAAGCATTCGAGTTGGATTTCAATTAAATTGAACTGTCTAGACACCATTCCTCTCATTTCTCTTGATTCCATCCTCTTCCTCTCTCATTTCCGCATCCACGGAGGGGTTGAAATCAAGATTTGGTGGAGAATCGAAGGAGAAATCGCAGCTTGAAGCTCACGTTTGTGTTCTTCACATTTTCAGAAATTAATCGGTTTAATCGCCTCGTTTCGATCACTAATTGAGTTTAGTGGAAGCGGTTTTTCCTAGATTATCTTCCTAGTATGTTTAATTTTCGTTTAGATTAGGATTTAGAGATCAATTTCATAGGATTTAGTTCAAAATCACGATTTTTACGTTCCGAAATTTCTCTCCACTTCAATTTGCAATTTCTCCGCGAAATCAAGTCCAAATTCGATGATTCTTGATTCCGTGGAATCGATTTGAAGTCTTATTTCATAAAATACCATTTTCCCCAATTTATACCATCAATTTCTTGTCCGATTTGATCAATTTCCAAAAGATATCTCGAAAATACCTTAATTCCCTGTGGATTCGACCCTTATTTACCATTATACCCTTCAATTCGTTATAAATTCCTAAAATTTGAATAATTTTTGACGTGATACCGCGTGAAATCGACGACCTCACGGTCTCATCTCGTCACCGTGTACCCCTCGCCTTAAGTGAAGATCAACGATTCATCTTCAACGTGCGCATCAGATGCTCCTCGAACTGCCACGTCACTTGCGCACTTAAAACACGAAACAAAGTCTCACATGAAAAAATTTAAAAAAATAAAACGTGTGAATATAAGGTGTGCACGATTAAGGAGTTAGCGAAAATCCTTAACATGGTGCTTTCTCCGTAATCATACACATGCGCGCATACACACACATGTGCACACGCTCACACACGCACACTCACACGCACGCACATGTACATGTGTGCGACACATGGTGGTCTCATATGTCACCACGTGGCGCGCTTTTTCTGCTCGTGCCACATCAGCACGTGAAAATAAAAATGTTATTCTAATGAATTTAAATCAAATAAATCGATTTTAAATTCAAAAACATTAAAAAAAAAATCTGGAAAAATCCCTAAAAATTAGAAAATTCATATCTTTTAAAACACAACTCCAAGTTAGTCCAAATTTGATTCATTGGATCAGAAATTAATTTATCTATCATTCTAACAATTCAAATTTAATAAATAAAAAGATAATAAATTTCTATTTAAAAAATAAAATGATTTCTCTTATTATTTAACCTTAAAAACTAATTATAATCTGAAGTGAAGATGGGTTACAAAAAATGTTCTTCTTAATTTATCATAATTAACCCTAAATTAATGCTTTTTGAAATTATAATGACGTTTTCATATAATGATAGATAAACACTAAAAAATATGATAACATGCATTAGAATTGAATGCTTTTATGCCTTAATTTGCATTAATAATCATATATTTTCTTGTTAATTTGCATGTTATAAAAAACCCCACTAATATAATATGTGGTATATGAAAGAGGGGAGGGGGCAAAGAGAGAGATAGAGAAGGTAAGAATGTGAGTGGAGGGAATGTAGAAAGGGAGACAATGTGTAATCTGAGAGAGGATCGTGTGAAAATGGGATTGAGGGAGGGGATCAAGAACACCTCCCTATAAGGCATCCTAGGTGTTCCCCATGCATCTATGGATAGAGGTCATCTGATGATGGGTAAAGAGCTTTGAGATGCATTGCCAAAGGATTTCTTCCCTAGGGTTGGTAAGATTTCGTTCGGTACTTGTCTCACATTATCTAGTTCTATTGATCATCGTTGCCACGATTGTTGTGTTCAAGTTCTCTACTTCCTCTCCATGTTTGAATCTATAAACTAGGGGCTCATTCCTCATAGTTAGAGAGGGGGATATTATCTCAACGAGTGCTTTTGCACTTCGAGAGAGGAAATGATAGCTACTCATATCATGTTAATAATCTATATGATGCAAAAATTAAAAGTGCATGAATGATATCGATTCCACCCAATCCCTACATGAATTGGGCGGAGCCCTAGAGAGATGTACCGTTTCCATTTAAAGGATATGGCCCAATAGGTCCATTAACAATAGTTTAAGTCAAATAGGTGGAGTTTGACGCAAACAATCTACAGGTATATAAGTGACTCAGGAGAAAGAATATGGAAATTCTTCACCATCCCGACTGCGGTTGAGAGAGAAAGCGGAAATATTCAGTCATCGGGAGAGGGGGAAATCTGCCACCATGCAGGGTGTGACGACGGAGGTTTGCTTCTGGTCAATGCCCAGCCACTGCTTCAACAATTCGAACACAGCCTTGTCACTGAGCAGGCCCCTGTGATTGGCTGGAACTCCTACTCTAGCCACTGCCTCAAACCCATCAGCCTGCATGGAGAAGAAGGAAAAATAGTCGGCAAGAGAGAGAAAATCAGGGCACGGTGAGGTCGGATGAGATAGAGTAAGAAGAACCAACTATTGCTGATTCTGCGGGAACAGATCCATCCCCATCAACGTATGAATACGAAGGCTGTGAAGTTCAAAAGTCGCCAGCGTTAGAGATCATATCAATGCGATACTTGAAGAAAAAAAAATCCTCTCTATCTCTATCTCTCTGTCCGGTACCATGGTTTCGCAGATTTCAGACAAGTCATCGATGGGCGAGTCTCGTTGGCCATAGCTGAGAAACACGGGAGCACGATAAACAACCGAGATCAAATAAAACGAATTATGGGGGCATACCAGACATCAAATGGGGTGTCAAATGATGTCCCGTAGATGACGTAGAAGGAAACGCTCTCCGGCAGGTTTGCCTTTTCAAGAATTGTTCGAGTCTCAGCAGCCCACTCGAGAATCGAGAGGTTGAAAGGCACCGGGAAGGATTTCCCATCGTACTTGAGCTGCCCATTATTTTAAAGTCAAGCTTTCAAAATATTTTTTTTCCAGAAATTAATCCGCAAAAATTCAGTGGGTACCTCGTTATTCCTCAGAGCTTCCACAAATAATGAAATACTTTGCTTGGGATCGTACGTTTCCAGCTCGATTTCTGACTGTTTTCTCCAGACTTGAATCAATGGCTGCTTTTTCCACTTGAATTCTGGATTCGGTAACATTTCATAGATGGACGGGCATTCAACGAGCTGAATCAACAGGACGGGAGAAATATTTTCTTCAAGAAAATTTTGCCCAAAATAATTTAAAAATCAGTTTTAAAAATTACCAGTTGATGCATAGTCCACCTGGATACAAAAAACAAGCTCTCGAATCCGTAAACGAACTGCAGCCCGGTTAAAAGACAATCATTGATATATCCCGGAGCACCTGCCATGCGATTTTCCCATCATCAAATCAAACGTTGAGAAGTCAACGATAGCAGATTACCTTGGAAAGGGCATGCAATGCAGATCCATTTTTCAATGTACTTCTCAAAAGTCTGCATGAAATTGAAAGAAATAAAACGATAAAACGAGAGAATTTAAAAAAATTGCTCTTTCAGAAGAATTGATCGCTCACATCTCTATACAAGGATAAGAAGCCACGAAGAAGTAAACCTCCCATCGAATGAGAAATAACGTTGACTTTCTTCCCACCAGAGGCCTTGTAAGCCATTGCTAGTTTTTCCACTAGACCTTTGATAACTTCGTCGTATCTGTCGGAGTCAACGGTCACCCAAAGTCAATGCTATGATAATAATTCATAAAATGAATTTTTAAATACTGAATTGGCGATCGACGACCGATTGCTCTGTCGAAAGTCGTAGCCGTATCCGAAGAGAGTGGTTCCCTTCTCGTATCCGCAATCGATGAGCATATCGATCATATCATGAAAATGATAGACGTCGGTCAAATGCAGAAGCTTCACGAACTGCATCACCAAAGAGCAAGACTGAATAAAATCTATGGACACGTCGACAGTCAAATTCTCGGCGACAAATCCGTCCTTGCACGTGGCTTTAATTACAAGTTTGCCACAAAGGCTTGCTCGTTGGGCCTGGTCTTACTGGGCTGGTTATTGGTCAAAGATAGGGAAAACTTACCCAAGAGGGATCAAGAATGTCGATTGCAGAAAGCCCATGGTCCTCGTCCGGAACAACAATCTCGATATCCGGATCCAAACACTTCGTATATCCTGTAAACCAGAATTTCATGAATAAACTCTCCCGTTCATCGTCAAACGTAGCCGCGAGACAAAAGAAAGGAAGATTCACCGGTCTCGGAATCGAAGAGCGACCAGAGCTTCTTGAACTCCGGATCCGCCCTCAGAATCCTCACCCATAACCGCTTTTCAGAACCATTAGCCTTGCTCCTGCCGTTCAGGATAGATCCTCCCATGCCGGACACGAGCAGAACTGGAGCAAGCTCCTCGTTAGCTTTCTTCTTCCTCGTTCGTCGCCGTCGTTGCCCGTGAAAGCACGACGAAAACATCGTCGCGACTGGCGCGAGGAAGGAGAGGTGGACGGGGAAGTAAAGAGTAGCAGGGGAGCATATTCTCCGGTTCCTCCCGGGAGCCAAGGGAATTAATATGCTCCGGTCGCCCGTCACGATCAGCGATAAATTTTAAATCTTTTAGGTTTCCGCGGGGACTGGAAACTGCCAAATTGACGAGTGCCGAACGATAAACTGCTGGGAGTTGTCCACGTGGCATCGCCTCGTTCCTCTGCGCTCGCCATTACTCCAATGAGAGGGGAAGGTGAGGGACATAAAGCTCAAAATAATGTCGTATAGCCACTAATTTTTCAACTATTTAAAGAGGGTAATAAGCTAGAAGACAAATTCTTATATTATTTGGTATAAATTATCAAGGATTATTTGGTTTTAATTATCTTCGACTTGCCTTGGGCAAGGGATTAAGGAAAATCTAGATGATTAGCCTACTCTTGATCTTCAAAATTCTCTTCCTCTCCCTTCCCTTGGTCAAGGGATTAAGGAAAGATCTAGATAATTGATTGATGGAGACTCTATTGATCTTGAAATCTCTCTCATCCTTGACTTAATCAGGAATTTAGTGAAAGAAATA
Source organism: Lemna minuta (assembly GCA_024174645.1). Taxonomy (NCBI): domain Eukaryota; kingdom Viridiplantae; phylum Streptophyta; class Magnoliopsida; order Alismatales; family Araceae; genus Lemna; species Lemna minuta. The sequence goes on from CM044109.1 coordinate 4,631,372, forward strand.
GATAATATTTTGGTAATCTTATTCTCTCACTCTCGACTTTTGTTGCTAAAATTTTTATGAAGAATGTGAAATCTAATCAACTCCTACTCTATTCTTCTCACTGATCTAAGCTTTTGGTCACCCGAAGATATTCAGGTGGATCAAATGTCAACTACCATCATAAAAAAATAAAAATGTATACCCGTCTGCACCAATTTGTCCCTCCTTTAGTGTTTTATAAACTCTCTAGCATGGAAAACAAAAACATAAAAACCTTAAACCACAATGAAGTATGTAATGCTATGTAGAAAGATGCTTTAGAGATACATCTTGATCCCACATCATCATGATGCAGCCATTGATAAAGTGGTCAGTTGTTGTCTAATTCTTGGATTAAATGTTAAATAAAAATTTTCCCTCGATCCATAGACGAGCTCGTGTTTCTAAGGAGAAAGGTACAAAATATTATAACATTCTTAAGCCATGAGTATGAGATTTCGCCTTGAGACATTGAAGTTTAAGAAAAATTTTAACACTTGACAAAAAGTACCCATTTTACTGCCCATAATCTTGTAGAAGGTGCTTCATCTCATTCTTCAACTTACTTATGGTTAGGCTTTTGTGTTCTTCGTTCCAACCCCGTTTGTTATGAAAGCTACAACTACAAGCAGCCTTGAATCGCCCCACCGTCAAAACCAAAACATGATCCAATGACCTATATAAACAGATAAATAAAAAATGATACCGTTGACACCATGTCAAAAGAAAAATTATGACCATTCTATTAAAAAATATGATTAATCTCAACTCTATTAATAGACAACAACTAAATACCATAATGACTATAGAATCAATAATTTAAGTAGTCTTCTTGTTATTATACCAATAATAGTTACTCAAGGTATCTATAAATCAATAAAAAAGAATCAGATTCTTTGAAATAGAAGGATTTATTACCATGTGTCCACGTGAGACTCAAAATTGACTATTTCTTCTTCTCATTATCTTCTTGTATGAATTTATGAATGAATACAGGCGGTTTGAATAGAATTCACTATATCATTCTCATTTTTTCATGTCAGGGACCTTCTTGTGAAATTGGCTATCGCATCAGAGTTTCTATTCCTCAAGATACAACTCTATGAGACTAATGTGGCATTAACCTTAGCACCTTCCTCATCTTCCCAATTTCCTTGAATACTTGAGTTCCAAGTTGAGTTTTTATTTTTGTATATCTTTGGAAGATTCATGAGGACCGTTTATTATCTTTTCTTAACCTTTTGCCTTCACCTTTTGCAGAAATAAGTGTCATCTAGTCCATTGGATATTATCTAGGGGCATACTTTGGTAGATATTCCTAAAATTCATGCTATAAGTAACTTGTTGTGCTTCCATGATTTTCTAAGGAAGATTATGATTAATTTGTTTCACATTAACCGAGAGAAGAATAGTAAAATCTGCCCATTTCCTCTAAGAGACTCCCCTTATACGGAATTAAATAGGCCCGATAAAGAGGACCCTACGAGAGAGATATGACTATTCGATAAAATGTTTGTAACAACATGAAGAGAGAATATTGTTCACACTCCCTCTCAAGAAGAATTATAACTTGATTAGACATGACTTGTCACAAAAAATATAAGTTAAACTCTCGATAGGATGACAATTAACTAAGAGGGTAAGGGTGAATTAGATAATTAAAAATCGTTAAATCTTCTAATTTCTATTTTAGATTCTTTGATTATATACTCAAGTCACAACTTTGAGTGCAATGCTTTTGCTCAAGTGTGAGAACCTAATATCCCATACGTCCAGTTTGTCTATGAAAATGATCTCTAGTGACTAATAGATGATCGGTGCGTCCGCTAATACAATTTGTGCATCATGCACAAACAATTAAACAACTCAACTTCTCAAATGTCTCCTGGGTCATGTAAGCTCGTCCGTACCCACAGGCCAACTCCTAGAGCTCTGCTCACTGCGCCATGTTTCCTTCGAGCCAGTTCACTTCTCTAAAGTTCTCGAGATTTAGTCATAATACTCATTTACCTCGGTCCTCTCCGTTCAACCCTAGAGTGGTTAGTGGGCTTTGCTTCTTAGACATATCTATGATGCAGCCCAAAGCTATGCTTGCCGCTCCTTATGTCCTTTGGGCGAGCTTGTCACTCTACAATTTGTGAGCTTTGGTCACCCTTCCAGATCTGCCCCAAGTGAGACATCTAACCCCGATGCACTATGTATCTCGTGACACAAGTAGGCAACCTAAAGTCATTGGTTTTGCGATCAACTCTCGAGGCTCTTCCTTGATCCGTTACCAACTTAGTAAAACTCTAGCCTTACCCTCACAAGTATAACTCACCTAGAGTCCACCAAGTGTATGTGTAAGGATAGTTTTTCACTACCCTTAACTCCGATTGTCACTAATGTAAGGATATTTTGTGAAATCAATGTAAAAAAACTTTCTTACTATATCTAATGTCAACTGTTGACCCTTAAATGCTATTAAGTTTGACTTTGGTGATGACCCTTGAATGAAGACTTGCAGTAGCCTTTTGAGTGGAGTTGCCACTTAGCCTTCAATTGACCTTCTACTTAGCCTTTAATAGTTCTTCTACTTGCTCTTCAAAGTGCTGGCTACTTGGCCTTGAATGGGCTTTTCTAATTGAATTAAAAAAAAACTTTTCAATAGATATATAATAATATCACTAATTATATAAGAAATCTAGAAATAAATATCTGAATAGACCTAATCCCAATTATGTATATATGTGTGTATCAAACCAAGATTACTCCTAAATCTAGTCTTGAAATTTATCAAGAGATCAAGTAGAAGTTTACAAAAATTAGACCATGAAATACCTATAAACTGGACCTTGAATTTTTTCTTAAATAAATTTCTAAACCGCTCTTGATAGAGCCCAAAAATCAGACCTAAATTACTACTATAATAAGACCTTACAAAAGACCTCCTAAAAACCCTAAAATCAGAATTTTAATCCGACTTGAAATTTCTCAAGATGATGTCCAGAGAATCAATCTCCAAAAATGTCCCACAATGTAAAGAGTTGGAAGATGACCCAAAAATCTGAAAACTAATTTTAAATTTGAAACTAAAAATTTTTACCCAAAATAATTCTAACCAAAAAACTATTTAGAATGGATCTAGTTAACAACCTAAATTTTAAGCACAAAAATTAACGTGCAATAAATCTAAAAATTAACCAAAACTCCAATAAAACATTAACCTATAAACATTAACATTACTCTAAAATCCTATCAAAAAGTTATCTGGAAGACTTTGGCAGTATATGTAAAATAGATTCTCAATATCAATCAAATTTTAATCTGAAATCTATCAAAAATAGCTAATTGATCATACCTCAAAAGTAGATAGAAATCATTCCTTAATAAGAAATAAAATTAAACCTTAAATATATGAAAATTAAAACTAAACTCAATAGATAGTGTCTTAAGTTACACAGAAGTTAGACATTGAAACTAGAATTCAATAAGAAATTAGACATGAACTATTCAATAAATCATACTTCAAAACTGATAGATGACCAATTATCCTCTTCAATCATACCTCAAATGACTTCTGAAATCAGGTCTTCAATCTTTGTAATCAGACCTCTAAATTGTCTCAAAACCAGAAAAATAGACCTAATAATGAGTAGAGACTGATGTGCAAATTAGAATCATAATGATTCCCATACATATGTATTGGGTTTAATCATAATATATATATATATTTATGGAATCATTCATAAGGAATATGAAATATGAGAAAATTCATAGAAAATGTTAAATCATAAGAAAAAGGAAAAAAATGATACAAATGGATTGTATAATGCCGAATTTCCTTTTTTTCTTCAACTACTTGACTTTTTGCATCCTCTTTACCTACACCCATCAACACATACTTTTCTCTCGAGATTGGCTATACACATTATCAATTAACATGAGATTAGATATACGCATCAATTAAAGTCATAGAGACAAAGGTTAAGTTCATCATAATCAATCTTGCCATGTCAATATCACAAGTTTCCTTTGTGAGTTTTAAGTCACAAGTTTTATAAGAACTTTCTTGTCCAAGCAGATCGCCACCAAAATGGTATTCCGTTACTCTCAGCCCATGTCGAGTCCCTTTATTCCCCATGAACCTACCTTCTCTTTCCAAGTTCTACTGTCAGTGCATTTGATCTCTTGAGGCAAGCAATGTTAGCAATTATATTGGTCATTAACCATGTTAAACCTTACAAACAATTGAAGAGTTAATTCCACCATCACTTTATAATTTCTCAATTGCAAAAAACTTGGGTATTAAAATGAAAGGCATAAATACATGTTTAATCTGATTCTAAAATTTTCATCAAATTCTTATCACACCAAAGACTACATGAATTTCTATTGGAGTACTTTATCTTGTGTTGATCAAAGGTTAAAGAAAGGACTAGACCATTAATCTGCACACAATCTTTTCCTGTCTATTATAATTGTCTTACTCAAGGAATTAGTGAAGAGATAGATAATAAAAGTTCTATTAAAACATTCTCTCCATCTCAATGTAGGGCCACCCAATCTATCAAGGAAGAACTCTGCATCTCATAAACCATGACTCTCTCTCTCTCTCTCTCTCTCTCTCTCTCTCTGTGATGTGAAAGTGGATTGGCCGTTAAATGACATGCTGAGAAAATAAATATTCTACGATAAGAAAGTTGTGTCCCTTAAGATAATACTCTGCCCTAGCATGTCTGAGTCATCTTCAATACCTTCTACATGATCTAGCACAGATACATAACACAAACAGTGGTCTAACAAAAAGATGAATTCATGCTCAACAGAAAGATGCTTTAAAAAGCAATTTGGTCTCCCAAGATCATGCTTCATTCAAAATTGGGTAAAATTTCTTTTCCAAATTTCTGAAGCATTCGTGCAATTCCACGAGTACTTCAGTTCATACTTTGTAGTCCACAGCAACATCTCTTGATGTTATTAACCAACTGTTGTGTGAGAAATCTTAAATTTTAATGCACCAAAATCACCGACGAATACCAAAATAATTTTTCCGAGCAAGTTATCAAGATAAATTATTTTTTTCGAAAATATGAAGATAAATCAGGATTCCTCCAAATAGAGAGGACCCAAAACTTAATTGACTGCACCCGATAAAGAATGGGAAAAAAATCATGGACCAATAAGAAAGTGTATTATTTTAGTAATCATTCAACAAATACTTGAATCCGGTCACCTCTTGCATCATTGATGTCCAAAAGCACCTTACCCACCTGAGAACCATCGATAATTACATCCTTGCCAACATCTTCCAACATGTCCATGATGTTCACCCCTGCCAAGCCTGGAGACAAACACAAAACCATTAAAATAATTTTCTCTGACAAAAGTTTCAAAATAATATTGATCTTATCTCAAAGAACCATGTTTCCTTGTGATATCTTTATTTAATTAGAGTTTGATACTTCAGTAATATTTATTTCTACAGTAATTTGAAGACTTGGAAAACAACAATATTCTTATATTTGTACCGGGGATTATCTTGGTTGCTCCTTCAAGAAATCCTGCCTGCATGAGCGCATCAAACCACCATCAGATGAATAGTTGAGAGAAATTGAATTAATTCATACTTAAAATATTGTATATATATAATTTATGAAGTTATCTCACTGGAACCCTAATATCCAGCTTATCAATCCCATTTTTTCCAGTGATCTTGATCCGCAGAGTGCGTGACCATATTCCAGAAAGGAAGCCTCTTGACTCGTATGGGCCAGTATCTTGAAGCACTTCAACAACGGGGTACACGGTCTTCTCAGATGTTGTTTCAGTGAAATCCCGGTATGACCCTTCAGAAGTGGGCTCCGCTAGTTAAAAACCAAGTAAGCAGTAAATAACTAACTGAACTAAAAAGTGGAGAGGAGTTTTAAGTGACAGGAGAAAGGACAGACCTCTTGGAGAAGAAACTTGAGAGACTGTAGTGGTGTAACGCTTTTCTTCTTCATAGTAGGAGTTGAAGCCTATAACTTCTTTAATTTCATCAAAAGAGGGTAAGCTGTGGGGAGGAGGTACTCTTCCACTTTTAATTGCCAAGAGTGCATCCTAGAAATCATGGTGTAGAGTGAAGGTATAAGAATTTTGATGAAGACAAAGGACAGCAAAACATGCAAAGCCATGCATGATAAATGCAAATAAAATGGCGTTAAAAATTTAACTTTCTTTAGACTGACTAGGTGATCACAAAAATCACTCACCGCTCATTTTTGGATTTTTTTTTCTTCAGCTAGCTTTGAACTAGCAGCGGCTAATCTCTCAGCTGGTGTCCAGGCAAGAGTACAAGAATAATCTAATTAGCTCTTATTACGGGGAAGTTTTAAGGGCATTCTTGCATTCTGCTCCTGGTGAATTTAAGGACATTGGAGGTCAGAGATCAGAGATGAGTTATTGCTTCAGAGAAAGAAAGGGAGAAATGAGGGAGAAGAGGAAGCAGAAGTGCCAAGAGAGGTTAAAGCAGTAAAGTGCCTGTTTTAATTACTAGAGAGTTGGTATGTATACAATTGTGATACGACTGCTACAAATATAACAGTCATGTCATATCATAACAGCTGGTGTCCAGCCGTTGTTAATAATTGCAGAGGGGATACATTTACTCTTATAGGGTAATGATGTAAACCGAACTATTTTTTCAGCTCCCTAAATATAGGGTGCATAAACAGGCTTAGGTGTAGTTAGTATCATAACTTGGAATCACGATCTATAGAGCAGCCTTTGGGGAAGGAGAGGAACATGAACCTCTCTCGTACATTCCCTTCGATCAATGATGTGGTTGCATCAAACCATGTCTTCAGTTTTCAAGACACAATCGAGGGATCATAGCATGTCATAATTTCTTCACACTCATAAAAAAAATCAAGTTGGTTCAATCATCATGCATAGAACAAAGACCGTAACCTGAACTTTCCAACCTCCATTGCTCGGATGGAGACCCCAATTAAAGAGAGCGGGTAGCTAACAATCTTAAATCCCATCTCCTCAAGTTCAATCGGGTTCAATATAGGAGTCTTCCCCCCACCTTCGAGCATGTTAGCCTGCAATAAAACTTAGCAACCATTAAAGGATGGATAAAAGATTCAAACCAGTAAATCCAAGAAAGTATTACCATTTTAGGAAGGAGAGGATAAACATCACAAAAGCTTTTCATCTCTTCTCTAGAGGCAAGTGCATCTATAAAAAGGACATCTGCTCCAGCATCAGCAAAGGCCATAGATCTCCAAAGAGATTCTTCCAGAGATACAGCCTGGCGAGAATCAGTTCGGGCAATAATAACGATGTCAGACCCGCTTTCTTCACGGGCATCGATAGCTGCTTTTATTTGCAGTATTGATTCCTCTCTTGAGACTACTTTTCTACCTTGAGTATGCCCACATGCTTTAGGTGATACCTGTGAAAGAAGAACATACTGTAAATTAAGATTTATTGGCGCGTATCAAGAACAGTAATTCTTCAAGAAATAAAGAAAAAAGAAAATAAGGGAGAGTGGTTCAAGAAATTTCCCCGTATTTCCTTTTAATTCCTGCTCTCTCAATAGTTTTCATTGAGAGTGTTCGGAAATTTGCATAATAGTGTCTCCTAGTTACTTTCTTCCAGTTGGTGAATGTGTAATGTAGCCAATACCAATTACTTCAAAATTTTCCCCGATCAGTATCACCAAATTACAGTGAAGAGTGTTATTTTTATGTTAAAAGAGTGTCTTTTCGTAAACTTACTGTTTTAGTTCTACAGATTCACACACCAAAATTTCTTTGGGGAGAGGCTTTCATGACCACAACCTATCTGATAAATAGGTTACCGTCTCCAGTCTTACAAGGACAATCCCCTAAAAATGCCTTGAAATCTTTTATCCCTAATACTTGCCTTGAAAATGGACTCTCCCCACAGATTTTTGGTTGTGAGTGCTATGTGCACTTATATCCCCACCAGACAGACAAGCTCTCCCAGTGCTCGATCAAGTGTGTATTCATGGGGTATTCCGATACCAAAAGGTTATAAATGTTACCATCCATCTGTCAAAGAAATTATTACTCCACGGGATGTATCATTTCATGAGGGCAAGTTTTATTATCAACCTGAGCTTAACACTGATAGGCATATGGAGGATCCTAGTCTGGACTTATCTGCAGAAGGACCACATCCTACTTCCCTGGCTAGAGTGATCTCTCCATACCCCTAAGTCTATCTGCAGAGGAGGGAGCACCAGCTGACCATCTTGACCATATTGTGGAATTATTTCTGCCGAGTACTTCCCCAGGGGGCAGGGAGGCGGCAAAGGTAGATCCAGTCTCCGCTGATGTCCATACAAGGCATGATCTTACCTCCACTGAAGGACATGATCCCATCTCAGAAGCTGCAACGGTAAGTCAGGCAGAAAATTATCCTAGAATGGCTGAAGGGTCACCTAGTAAGCTTGATCGACATATAGCTTTAAGAAAAGCTATCAGATCTTGCGTTTAAACCGCACCATATTCTCTACGTAATTACTTGATATTCTGTACGGTATCAAATGCCCATAAATTGTTTCTTACAAAAGTACAAACAGAAACGATACCCATGAACAGTGCCAAGGCCTTACAATATCCCCACTGACAAAGGCTATGGACGATGAATTAGCGGCATTCAGCAGAAATCAAACATAGGAGTTATTTCAACTTCTGCCCATTAAAAGTCAGGGGGAGTAACCATTTTAGTAGTCTTCGTCGATGATATCTTTATAACTGACAATGAACCAATTGCTCAAGTGTTACTGAAAAAGCTCTTGTGGAGGAGTTTGGATTGAACAATTTGGGACACATGAAATACTTCCTAGGGATGAGATTGCTTATTCATCGCATGGAATTATGATGTCCCGACAAAAATATACTCTAGATCTCCCGATGGAAATGGGGTTCAATGACTGTCATCCACTTCAAACCCCAATATAGTGTAGTCATAAACTCACCTTAGATGAAAATGAATCAGATGTAGATATCAGCTAATATCAAATACCAGTAGTGAAACTAATATATTTAACTCACACCCCACCTGATATTTCCTATACTGTGAACGCATTAAGACAATGTATGAAGAGACCAAAGAAATCTCACCAACAAGCAGCACACAGAGTCCTCAGGTATTTAAAGAGCATGGTGGGATTGAGAGTAGCGTACAAGCGCCAAGGTAAACAAAGTCTTGAGATCTATTCTGATGTCAATTTTACACTATCTCTCTCTGATTGCAGGTCAACAACTGGGTATTTCTCCTTTCTTGCGTGCAACTTAGTCACATGGCGAAGTAAAAAGCAGGTGGTATTGCAGTCGGGCACCAATGCAGAGTATAGGGCAATGGTGCATGGAATTAGCAAATCATTATGGATCCGCGGACTGTAAGCTGAACTCAAGGTTGAAGTGGGGGCTCCAATCAGCTTATGTGCAACAAAAAATCAGCTATTGATGTAGCTCACAATCATGTTCAACATGATCGCATGAAACATGTTGATATTGACTGACACTTTATCAAAGAGATGACTGAATTAAACCTAATCTGCATCCCATATGTTGGATCAACAAAACAGTGGGTAGATATTCTGACAAAGGGGCTGCCACGGGATCAATTTCAACGTCTTACAAGCAAGCTGGGAATGATTGATACTCATTGCTCAGCTTGAGGGGAAGTGTTAAAAGAGGGTCTTTTAGTAAACTTACCATTATCATCTAGCCATTAGATCAGTTGGTAACGGTTGAGGTTTATTGGGCCAGGTATGGGTCTTGAGTAGACCTTTTCAAATAGGTCGTTTGTAATAAGATATGGGAGGTTTTTAATGACATTTTTTTAACTTTGTCACCTGATGGATCATCTCGTGTGCCTCTCTCTCCTGGGTTGTTCTTCAAGAAAAGCTAGGTTTAAATCCCACCCTTTTATTTCCAAAATTAAATGATGGTCTTAAAAGAAGAATCATCAATGAGAATAAATCAGAATGAGAAATTTGTGAAGATGGGGGACCTGATCTTCAAGAATAATTCCTGCAAAGCCAGCTTTGATGAAGCCTTTAACTGTCCTCTTAACATTCATAGCATTACCATATCCATTGTCTCCATCTCCAATTACGGGAATTGAGACAGATTGAGTAATTTGAAACCCTTGATCAACCATTTCACCGTAAGAAATTAGACCCACATCTGGCAAACCCAGTCGAGCAGCTGAAACGGAGAATCCTGAAAAGAAATCTCATAATAGATCAGAATCTCATTAATAAAGTAGGTGGAACATGAAGCAATAACACCCCACCGCATGCATCTATTTTTTTGAACAGTAACAGAGCCGATACCATATTTCCCAATTAAACTTTAATGTGGAGAGTCTGAGCTAATAATTCGGGGAAGAACGCCTAAGTGATTTAAATAGATGCTTTCTAAAAAAGAAATACAACGAGGATTATTTCGTTTCAATCATAAAATTGCAGATGATGATTTTTTAGTAAACTATTCGAGTTAACTATGTTATTCAAATTCTTTTTTAAAATTTATCTTCAACTTGGATAGTCTAAGCTATTAATTCAGGTAAGACCATCTAAACAATTCAAATATCTACTCTTTAAAAAAGGAAACACAAGGAAGATCATTCATTTTCCAACGTAAAATTGCAATTATACCGCTGGTGAAGCAGAATTTGAACCCCGCACGTTCAACGAGCTTAGCACTAAGGGAATCGAAGCACGCAGGTCCCTGATGGATCCCAGGAGATTCGAGAATCTTCCTCAGAACCTTCGCCGGTGGATCACTCGGACGCGAGCAGCAGTGTATCTTGATGACGTCATTTCCTGGTAATTTCCGGGGAGAAGATGTCCTTGAAGGAAAAGAGGGAGCAATCCGACGGCGCAGAGAGAGAGATGCAGAACATGCAGAGGATGGATGGAGGCAAGGACATCGTTGGTTTTGGCGAGCGATCAGGAAGGTAGAGCTCCCTCCCTGCGCCCCGATCATTTTGGAAATTCGCTTAGAAAAGGTTTTCGCCCGAGAGATAATGGGAGCAGAGAGCTAAACTATTGGGCCGTAACAGCCCATAATTTTGAAACGTTTTCACATCACCTTTAAGAAGAGAGTTTAAAAAACAACGATTCAAAGCCCAAAAACACGTTCTATCTCTCTCTCTATATCTCTATGCATGCGTCTGCCGTCCCCCTTCTCTACCTAACTTGAATATTTAGTTTTTACTTCCACAGTTCTTCCTACCCTATTCTTCCTCCATTCCTCATCTGCATATCCTCTCCATCTAGACTTGATTTCACCATCGAGATCATCTTCATCCTGAAAACGTGATAACGTATCCTTCATCTCTCTCTCTCTCTCACGCGCACCCGACAGGGATACACACTCACTCTTGCGCGCGAGTCTGCTCTAGAATGAGCTTATCGTCTCATGGATATCTCTCTAGAGGAAAATCAGCTGTTGAGGAGAAATTGTTGCGAGTAGATTTCAGCGAGCACGCAATAATACAGAAATTACGGCGACAATATTTGAGCAAACTCGAGCGTCCTCGTAGACCTCTCCCCGTTTCAGAGCGCCAGATCAGCTCAGTCGAAGTCCAGAGAGTGACCGAAATACGGAGTCTTGTAGTCGTATGAAGTTGGCGGGGAACTGTAAATGTAATTGGGCGGCGGCGGCGGAGACGTCTATTTGTAAGCTGGATACGGTGGCGGCGGAGTAGACTTTTAGTGATAATAAGACGAATGCGGCGGATCTAAACCTTTAAAATGGACTTGACGACGGAGGAGACTTGTAGTGATAGTAAGATGGCTGATGCGGCGGATGAGACTATGAGATGATAATATGATGGATGCGGGGGCGGAGAAGACTTGGGGTGATAATGAGATGGATGCAGCGGCGGAGACTTGTAGTGATAATGAGATGGATGTGGCGGAGTAGGAGACTTATATTTGTAGATTGAAAACGGGGGAGGAGGAGATTTGTACTTGTAGTCCGAATATGTAGGAGGAGACTGGTATTTGTAATAAGACTATGGTTGCGGAGAAGAGTTGTATTGTAGGCTGGATATGGCGGAGGAGGATACTGGTAATAATAGTTAGATGGATGTAGCGGCGGTGGAGGAGGAGACCTGTATTTGTAGGCTCAATATGGCGGAGGAGACCTGTATCTGTAGGCTCAATATGGCGGAGGAGGAGCGCTGTATTTGTAGGCTGAATATGGCGGAGGAGGAGCGCTGTATTTGTAGGCTGAATATGGTGGAGGATACTTGCTATGATAATAAGATGGATGTGGCGGCGGAGGAGGAGACTTGTATCTTTAGGCTGAATGTGGCGGAGGAGGAGACTTATAGTGATAGTAAGATGGATGCGGCAGCGGAGGAGAACTATAGTGATAATAAGATGGATGCGGCGGCGGAGGAGACTTGTAGTGATAGTAAGATGGATGCGGCGGCGGAGGAGACTTGTAGTGATAGTAAGATGGATGCGTCGGCGGAGGAGACTTGTAGTGATAATAGGATGGATGCGGCTGTGGAGGAGACTTGTATTTGTAAGTAGGATATGGCGGCGGAGGAGACTTGTAGTGATAATAAGATGGATGCGGCGGTGGAGGAGAACTATAGTGATAATAAGATGGATGCGGCGGCGGAGGAGACTTGTAGTGATAGTAAGTTGGATGCGGCCGCGGAGGAGACTTGTAGTGATAGTAAGATGGATGCGGCGGCGGAGGAGACTTGTATTGATAGTAAGATGGATGCGGCGGCGGAGGAGACTTGTAGTGATAGTAAGATGGATGCGTCGGCGGAGGAGACTTGTAATGGTAGGCGGGAAATGGGGGCGGAGGAGACTTGTAGTGGTAGGCGGGAAATGGGGGCGGAGGAAACTTGTATTTGTAAGCAGGATATGGCGGCGGAGGAGACTTGTAACGGTAAGCTGGATATGGCGGCGGAGGAGACTTGTATTTGTAAACTGGATGAGGTGGGGGAGGAGACTTGTATTTGTAAGTAGGATATGGCGGCGAAGGAGACTTGTAACGGTAAGCTGGATATGGCGGCGGAGGAGACTTGTACTTGTAAACTGGATGAGGTGGGGGAGGAGACTTGTATTTGTAAGTAGGATATGGCGGCGGAGGAGACTTGTAACGGTAAGCTGGATATGGCGGCGGAGGAGACTTGTATTTGTAAACTGGATGAGGTGGGGGAGGAGACTTGTATTTGTAAGTAGGATATGGCGGCGGAGGAGACTTGTATTTGTAAACTGGATGAGGTGGGGGAGGAGACTTGTATTTGTAAGTAGGATATGGCGGCGGAGGAGACTTGTAACGGTAAGCTGGATATGGCGGCGGAGGAGACTTGTATTTGTAAACTGGATGAGGTGGGGGAGGAGACTTGTACTCACTAACTGGAAGCGACGGCGGAGGAGACTTGTAATGATAATAAGATAGATGTGGCGGCGGAAGAGACCTGTAGTGATAATAAGATGGATGCGGCGGCGGAGGAGACTTGTAGTGATAATAAGATGGATGCGGCGGCGGAGGAGACTTGTAGTGATAATAAGATGGATGCGGCGGCGGAGGAGACTTGTAGTGATAATGAGATGGATGCGGCGGAGGAGGAGACTTGTAGTGATAATAAGATGGATGCGGCGGAGGAGGAGACTTGTAGTGATAATAAGATGGATGCGGCGGAGGAGGAGACTTGTAATGGTAAGCTGGATAAGGCGGCGGAAGGGACTTGTATTTGTAAGTAGGATATGGGGGCGGAGGAGACTTGTACTCATTAACTGGATGCGGCGGCGGAGGAGAAGCGTACTCGTACTTCTCTCCGGCGGCACTGGCAGCGTAAGACAGTGCCATAAAAACCGCCAAGAATGCAACCATGGCCATACCGGGAAATGCAACGATCATCGCCGCTTGGCTGATCGATGAAAGTGCAGCGAATGTTGGAGAATTTATGGTTTCAGAGATCGAGGAGCAGATACTCTGCTACTGGTTCCATCGAAAATAAGGACAGTGGGTTAGATGCAAATTATGTGCTTTACGTCCTCTCTCTCTCTCTCTCTATAGCTCTCTCTCTCTATGTATATATTACACAGAGAGAAGCACTGTACAGTTGACTAATCTACCATGATCAATGGTTCAGACTGTTGACCCGTTGACCGGGAACCAAGATGCAACCAAAAAACTTTGACCAAGGCTCAAGATTAGCCAGACGAAGGTTCCATGGTCGCTAGCGAACTGCTTATTTAAATGCAGGATTTCATGAACGAAGAGAACATTTAATAAAATTCAAGATCCGTTGCTATAATCTCTGCTTCAAAATTCACTCTCCATCGTTTTGTCTCACGATCCGCGCTACTTCTGAAGGATCCCATGCTCGTCAGCTGCACCAACGATTCAAGTGATGCCCTCGTGAGCAGTGGTAGCTCGAATGCTTCGTTTTAATGGAAGGATATTGTTATTAATTCAGTTTTTATATGAGTTAATATTCTGAGATATCTGAAAGATTAGTAACCTTATCTATGAACCTGATTTGAAGATGAATTGGTCCAGGTATGGTTGGAGCAGCACCTCGGTGGAATGATTGCAGAAGCTACTGGTGGAAGATGAGAGCTGCTTGAAGTCTTCTGTTGATGTGAAGCTTCAGGTCTTCCTGGAACTTCTATCCACAGAGAGAAGATCCGCGTCGATGGGAATTGGTGAAGACAGAGAGCTCAAGATCGAAAGATGGAGACAGGTAAAGAAAATGGGGTTGAATTCATCGGCCCCCAAAACCGCAAACTCAGTACCTTTATACAGTTCTGACTTCTAACTAACTTTGTCTTGAATTACTAACCCACCCCTCACCGTAACAGAATGTGCGTCGGGTTTATTTAACTATTCCTTGCTTTGACACTCCCCCTCAAGCTAAATATGGAGATTTTCCAGTTTTAGCTTGCTTAAGAAACTTGTTAAATGTGGTTTAGTCAACCCTTTAGTAAACATATCTGCATAGTTACATTCTGATGGTATATATGGGGTGCATAATGTACCTTCTTCTATTCTCTCCTTAATAAAATTCCTGTCCATATCTATGTGTTTTGTTAATTCATGCTGAATTGGGTCATGTATCATACTGATTGCTGACTTATTATCACTCATTAACATTATAGGTAGTATAAGTTCAATATGTAATTCTTTAAATAAATTTTTTATCCATAATGCTTCCTTAACCCCTGTTTCAATGGCTATGATCTCAGATTCTGCACTGGAGAGGGATACATATTTTTGTTTCTTACTCTTCCATGATACCAAATTCCCTCCTATAAAGGTACACATTCCAGTGATTGACTTCCTATCTATTCTAGAATTTGCGAAATCTGCATCAGTATATACTTCAAGAGTTAACTTCTCCCCTTTTATAAACTTAATTCCGTATCCTATTGTTCCTTTTAAGTATCTTAGTACTCGATGTGCAAGTTGTAAATGATTTATTCTTGGATCATGCATGAATTGACTTAATATGTTTACATAATATGCAATATCTGGTCTTGTAGTAGATAAGTAAATTAATTTACCTACTAATCGTTGATAATTCTCTTGATCAGTCTTTTCTTCTCTTTCATCTAATAAAATTGTAAAGTTAGGGTCTATTGGTGTACTAATTGGTTTGCAATCTAGAAAGCCAGTTTCAGTTAGTATATTTAAAATATATCTTTGTTGGGATATGAAAATATTCTTTTCGGAATAAGATATTTCCATCCCTAAAAAACTTCCAAGTATGCCTAAATACTTCATATCAAACACCTTAAAAAACTTTTCTTTCAACGTTATTATTTCTTGAGTGTCGTTTCCTGTTACTATTATATCATCTACATATACAAGGACTACAGTAATTTCATTGTCCCTATTATATTTAAAGAATAAAGTATGATCTTGATTGCATTGACTATACCCGAAAGATTTCATTACTTTTGTAAATTTCCCAAACCATGCTCTAGGTGATTGTTTTAGTCCATAAATGGTTTTCTGTAATTTACATACTTTATTACTCAAGTGAGTTTTGTACCCTGGAGGAAGATCCATATATATTTCTTCTTCAAGATCACCATGTAAAATGCATTTTTTTACATCATATTGATATAAATTCTAATTTTTTTACATGCAGCTAATGAAATTAAGATTCTAACAGTAGTCATTTTTTTCTACTGGTGAAAAAAAGTTTCCATGTAATCAATTCCATATACTTGTGTATATCCCTTTAGCAACTAATCTTGCCTTAAACCTATCGATATTACCGTCTGGTTTGTATTTTTATATTAAATAACCATTTACATCCTACTGTTTTCTTATTATTTGGAACATTTACAATTTCCCATGTATTATTTTTCTCAAGAGCATAAATTTCTTCATCCATAGCAGATTTCCATCTTTCATCCATACTTGCTTCTTCTATGTTCTTTGGAATTTTAATATCTGATAAGTTTGCAACATATACTTTAGGAATTGGAATACTACATACGGTTACATACTCTTTTATTGGATATAATTTTTTAGGAATTTTTAATCTTTTACTTTTTCTGATTGATATGGAATCATTATTTTCATCAATCTTTTCTATATCAGGGCTCACTTCTTTATCATTTATATCATTGACTTGTGTCTCAATATTAGGTTCAGCTGATATAGTTTCATCATTTATATTTATGGTCGGATTTCTTTCCTCACTTGAGAATTGTATTTCTTCTTCAGGTATATCTTCTCTTATTGATATGATTTGATCATTGTGATTTGATGAGTAGTACATTACATTCTCATGAAATGTTACATCTTTAGAAATGAAATTTTTTTTCTGTTCTGGTGAATAACACTTATACCCCTTTTTGGTATTTGAATATCCAACAAAAATACACTTAATAGATTTAGAATCAAATTTACTTTCAGGGTTATTATTATGTACAAAACATACACAACCAAATACTCTCAATATTAAGTTATTCTTAAGAGTAACATTTGGGAAAAAACTTTGTAATTTTGTTAATGGAGACTCATTTCCACATACATGAGTTGGAAGTTGATTTATTAGTTGAGTAGACGTAAGTACTGCCTCACTCCATAGCCAGATGGGTACTTTACTATCTATTAATAAAGCTCTTATTTTTTCAGAAATGTGGCCTATCTTCCTTTCAGATATTCCATTCTGTTGTGGTGTATATACACAAGATGTTTCATGAACTATTCCTTCACCCTTAAAGAAATCATTAATTACATGGTTATCATAATCTCTGGCATTATCAGTTCTTAACCCTTTAATCTTAGTCTCAAATTGCTGATGTATATATTTACAAAAATAAGGAATGATGTGTGAAACTTCAGACTTATTTCTCATAAGGAACACCCAAGTAAACCGGGAGCAATCGTCAATTAACACAATGAACCACCTATGGCCATGAATTGATTCTTCTTGAATAGGACCCCACACATCACTATGTATTAATTGGAATGGATAACTCTTCCTGGATTGTGATGATGGATATGTTGTTTTTTTATGTTTTGAGTACTCACATACTTCACATAGAGGAAGAGGGTAAGGTGTTTTTATAGACGGAAACAAAGTCTTCAACACTTGGATAGAAGGATGTCCAAAACGCTTATGAAGAATATCATAGTTTGATAGTTGATATTGATTACCTTTATTCGGTTGAGAAGCTTCTACCAATGCTGCTTTGCTGCTCTCTTGTAGTTGATAAAGGCCTTTGACCACCTTAGCCAGTCCAATCTTCTGGCTTGATGACTTGTTGATCAAGAATGCATCGTCATCATCAAACAATATTGAATAGTTAGGCAATTTAGCTATCTTTTGGACTGAGACTAAATTTATGCATAGTTTAGGTATATGAAGTACTTCATCTATAGTATCTAGTATGTCAATATTAACCTTTCCAACACCAGCCACAGTCAACATTGACCCATCGGCAGTTTGTACCTTTCGATTACTAGGACATGGATTATACTTTGTAAAATGTTTTGAATTGAATGTCATGTGATCTGTGGCACCCGAGTCCAAGATCCATGAATTACGTAAGTCATTGAATGCTTTAGATGTATGTTTCGATTGAAGACACTTACCAATGTTTGCCACTGATGTTGCTCCTGTTGCAGGTGATGAAGATGGAGCAGATGATCCTTGATTCCAGTATTGAATGACACTCTTTATTCGTTCAAGTTCAGACAGATTATAATTCAGCCTGTCAGTCAGTTGATGAAGATCTGGAGCAGATGCTGGAGTATTCTCTTGGTCAGCTTCTTCATAGGTGACAAAACTTTTCCCAAGATTCTTAGGTCTACCATGAATATCCCAGCATGTCTCCTTGGTATGTCTCTTTTTCTTACAATGAGTACACCACAGGGAATCCTTAGGATCAGGAGTTTGTGACTTCCATGTCCTCTTTTGGGGCAGATAAGATTGAGGTTTTTTCTCTTGAGATTGCCCAATAAATGCAGAATTTGATGATATGTCAGGAACTTGTGGGATTTTATTTTGTAATTTCAATCGACTTTCTTCATGAATAGCTAATGTAATTGCATCCTCTAAAGGGACTTTAGTAGGTCTGTTGAAAATTTGTCCCTTAAATGCTTCAAAAACTGAATTTAAACCAAGTAGAAATAGGTACACTCTATCTCTTAGGATATATTCCCTATCAATTGAGTTGGGAGTAGGAGGTCTATAGTGATCTAATTCTTTCCAAATAGCCACTAATTCATTGGCATATACTAACACTGACCTCTGTCCCTGTTTGATACCATATGTAGATGAAACTAATTCATAGATCTTAGATTCATCTTCCTTCTTGGAATGTCTCTTATGAGCTGCCTCCCAAATCAACTTACATGAGGGTTCAAACTTAAGTAAATCAGCAATATCCGGGATCATTGAGTCTAACAACCATCCATGTAATATAGTCTCACTTCCAATCCACTTCATATAGTTACGATTTTCGATCTTTGGACTATCCTCTGTAAGATGATTCATGAGATTTCTAGCTATGAGCTGTCTTGTAATGTAATTGCTCCATTGAAAGAGGTTATGTCCTGTGAATAGTTCCCTTTCTGGAACCTTTGTTAAGGTATTTAACCATTTTTTATCATATTTGAGAGTATCATTCACAGTCAGTTTATTCTGATCTGTGATCAAGCCTTGATCAAATGATCTTGGGGAATCAGTGTGTGACATCTTCTGATTTCCTCCTTTGATTCTTTCTTGATCAGGATAATCTTCTCTTTCTGTCTTTTCTTTGATAATCACACTAGTTTTCCAACTTTGATTTGATTCAACTCTGAAATAATCAATTAAAGAATTGCATCAATTACTTGATGATTCATTTTTAATCACACTACTGCAAATAAAGAACCTACATTAACTCATTTTGAGCAAACCTTGCTCTGATACCATGTTATTAATTCAGTTTTTATATGAGTTAATATTCTGAGATATCTGAAAAGATTAGTAACCTTATCTATGGACCTGATTTGAAGATGAATTGGTCCGGTATGGTTGGAGCAGCACCTCGGTGGAATGATTGCGTAAGCTACTAGTGGAAGATGAGAGCTGCTTGAAGTCTTCTGTTGATGTGGAGCTTCAGGTCTTCCCCGGAACTTCTATCCACAGAGAGAAGATCCGCGTCGATGGGAATTGGTGAAGACAGAGAGCTCAAGATGGAAAGATGGAGACAGGTAAAGAAAATGGGGTTGAATACATCGGCCCCCAAAACCGCAACCTCAGTACCTTTATACAGTTCTGACTTCTAACTAACTTTGTCTTGAATTACTAACCCACCCCTCACCGTAACAGAATGTGCGTCGGGTTTATTTAACTATTCCTTGCTTTGACAGATATCAATTCCAATCGAGCCTCCGATTGACATAGTTTCAGTTGTTATCGTTTCAGGCTTCGAGAAACCTGAAACTACTCCTGAATATTAATCAAGCGATCGAGATATTAAAAGAATCAATGATTCAAACATGCAAACTTGATCTACTCAATCATTTTTCATGATTCCGTGATGCTATCGAGGTCAGCTTGGATTGGACTATGGAGTCTCGGAGATACGATGCATAAAATCTTATGGCGGGCAGTTGAAATCGATAAATGGGTTTCTTTTCTGTTTGGAACGGATAAAATACCCGAAGGCATTCAATAGCCTGAGGTGGTCATTCAAGCTTTCCCCCTCCTCCTCCCTCCTCTCTCCTGAAGCCGATGGAGGGCGCCCCAGACGACGATGGTGCTGCTATGTCTGCCCTCACCCTCGTCGACGAGGTCATCGCACCCGCGTCTTCCCATCTAAAGATCGGAGGTTTGGTGATTATCTGTCTTCTTCTTTTTATTTCGGTTGGGTTCATTTAGTTTTTCTTGTAACGACGAATTAGATCCTGATCGAGGAGACATCTTTGGAAGTCTGGAGTCTTTCTCCGGTTTTTCTTTTTTCTTGATTCTTGATGATTTCTCCGGTTTTTCTTCTATCGCATATTCATTCCTCGGTTACCTAATTGTCTAAACCAACTTGGGGAAGATGGATTACGAATCCATATTCAGAATTTTTTGGATTTTGGTGAAAGAGATTCAAATTCTTATCTCTTCTTCTTTGATCGAGACCTCAATGGTATTTGGGATGCCACTGCATGCTTGCCATGCACTCCACGGGTGTGCGTCGAGTGTGCGCCTACTGAGCTCACTGGGTGCTCTCGCGTGCCACGGCGGCGCTACGCATGCCAATGTGCCCAAAGGGAGAAAATTGAAGAGAAGTTGAGAAGATTGAGAGTGAGAGAGAGGTGAGGTGAGATGAGAGCAATTCCTATGCGATTTCAAGAATATCTTTCATTGATTCAATCACGATCATTACATTCTGTATTTATAGAAGGAATAGGTCCAAGAAACGGTTATAACCGTTTCTTGGACTTACATGCGATTGGTCCACGTGTATAAGTGGCAGTGTCCTCACGATCAGTTAAGTGAACCGGTCTGCAAGGTTGACTCGGCCGTTTCACTCGAACCCGGTTCGTTGTCCGCTTTAACATCCCCCCTCAAGCACAGCGCCGGTAGGAGGTTGAGCTTGGAACGAAGCTGGATAAATCGAATTTTTGGAAGCGGTTTGGTCAGGAGATCAGCGATCTGATCTTTACCGGATATGACGCAGACACGGAGCTTTCCGGAAGCGACTTGCTCGCGCACAAAGTGAAAATCCACCTCAATATGTTTCATCCGAGCATGAAACACAGGATTTGATGAGAGATAAGTGGCTCCGATATCATCACACCACAATGTTGGTGCTGGAAGATTTAATCGGAGTTCCCTAAGGAGTGAATTAATCCAAATCAATTCCGATGTGGCATTAGCAATTGCCTTGTATTCTGCTTCAGTACTTGATCTTGCCAATGTAACTTGCTTCTTTGAGCTCCAAGAAATGAGATTGTTGCCAAGATACACGAGGAATCCACTAGTTGAACGACGATCGAGAGAGTCTCCAGCCCAGTCTGCATCACTGAAGGATGTGAGAGAGATTGGAGATGTACGACTGAAGTAAATGTCATGTGTTATTGTGCCTTTAAGATAACGTAATAAGTGTTTAAGATGAATCCAATCAGCTGACTGAGGCTAATGCATTGATCGGCAAGCTTGATTAACTGCATATGAGATATCTAGTCTTGTGAAATTAAGATACTGTAAAGCACCGACAGTTCTCCGATAATGAGTCGGATTGTCAATATCTTTAGTGAATGTGTCTGAACAAGTAAGAGGACATGGTGTAGGCAGAGGTTTACAATTTTCCATCTTCAATTTGCGAAGAATTGAGATTAGATATTGTGTCTGTGTGAGAAGAAAACCATTTTGAACAGCTTGAAACTCAATTCCAAGAAATCGTGAGGCAGGCCCGAGATTCTTGAGTTTAAAAGAAGTGGACAGGGAGGTAATAAGAGATTGAATTTTCGGTAAAGATGGTCCAAGGAGAAGTATATCATCAACGTAGATAAGTAGATAAATGGGTCCGTTGAGTGTGTAATATAAGGAAGTATTGGTTTTTGAATCTTGAAATCCCAATTTAAGCAATTGTCTAGTAAGTTTATGAAACCATTCTCTCGGGGCTTCTTTGAGTCCATAGAGTGATTTCCGCAACTGACATACATGATGCAAGAATTGAGTATTGTGGAAGCCTGGAGGTTGATCCATGTAGATTATTTCCTGAAGATCTCCATGCAAAAATGCATTGGAGATATCTAACTGTCGTATGTGCGATCCTTGACTGATAGCTAATGCCAATAGGAGTCGAATTGTGGTTGTTTTTATAACTGGGCTGAATGTTTCATGATAATCAATGCCGCCTTCTTGAATAAAGCCTTTGTCTACAAGACGAGCTTTATATTTGTGAGTGGTCCCATCAGATGAGGGTTTTTTTGTAAATCCATTTACATCCAATGACTAGACGATTGTGCAGTCGTGGGACCAATGTCCATGTATTGTTGTGTGTGAGAGCAGAAAATTCTTCTTTCATGGCTTCTAGCCATTCTGGTTGTTTAATGGCAGACGCGACATTGACAAGCTCAGATGGAATAGATGATAAAACATGAAGGCATTTGGGTAGAGGAAATTTAGATGTGGGAGAAGGGTTGACTGAGTCAATGGTTTTAAAGATCTCAGACAACCGACGGGTTTTGATGTTTGGGCTTGAGTTGTTGTTATCCAGATTTGATGGAGATAATGGATCGGTTGATGGAATATGGCATGTGTTGGAGAATTCAGAGAGATTATCATTGGATGAAGGATCGGGTGGTGAATTAGAAACTTCTGATTCAACATGCGATGAGTTATGAATTCCTGAGTCAATAGGTGAGGATTGATCTTCTTCAGGTTGTTTAGATGATGTAGATACTACAGGTAATGAGTTTGTAGATGGATGTGAAGATTGACCTGTCGGGATTGATCCTAGAAGACTCGGTGAGTGATTGATTTCTTGATTGATGATGAAAGGTTGCTCTTTGAATGGATAGATATGCTCATGAAAGATCACATCGCGACTTATATATATTATTCCACTTGTCAAAGACAGACATCTATATCCATGATGAAATGCGCTATAACCAAGGAAAATGCATCTTTCTGATTGAGTGTCCAATTTAGAGATGGTATATGAACGAAGACATGGATAACATGCACATCCGAAGCTCTTCAGTAGTTTATAATCTGGTTCTTGATGATGTACTAGATAGAATTGGGATTTGTTATCAAGATTTGGTGTAGGAAGATCATTAATGAGATATACTGATGTACATACCGCTTCATCCCAAAACTGATGAGGTAAGGATGCATGATGCATGAGAGAAAGAGCTGTTTCAACTATATGGCGATGCTTCCTTTCAGCTGTTCCATTTTGTGCCGGGGTATGTGGACAGCTGATGCGATGAATAATTCCCTACTCTTTAAAATGTTTGGTAAGTGCTTGAAATTCACCCCCCCCCCTATCAGATTGAAAACTTTTAATTTTCAGATTGAATTGTCTTTCCACACGATGCTGAAAGTCAATGAAGCTTTGATGGACATCACTCTTAAGCTTAAGTGGATAGAGCCAAGTATATCTAGTGAAATCATCAACAAAAATCACATAATATCGATTTCCTATATGTGATATGACTGGTGAGGGTCCCTAGAGATCTGAATGGATGATTTCAAGCGGTTTGCTTGTCTGAGGAAGCCGATGTGATTTGGAAGAGGAACATGCATCACACACCAAATTTTTATTGCTTGACAATGTGGGAAGTCCATAAAGGGAGATTATTTTCTGCAGAACTCTCATATTGGGATGTCCAAGTCGATGATGCCACTAATTGAGGCTTGTTCTCTCTCCCATGTGCACCTGAGGTTGTTGAGCTTGATTAAGAAGATACAGTCCATCCTTGACTGTTCCCCGGAGCAGTGACTTCCCTGTTGCCTCGTCCTTCACAACACAGTAGGTGGCATGAAATTCAACATACACTACATTATCATTAGTCAATCTATATATTGATAATAGTTTCTTTCGGATTTTTGGAACATGGAGAATGTTAGATAATTTGAGTGGATAGGATCGTAAGATTAATGATGAAGATCCAATTGAGTAAATTGTCAAACCTGATCCATTCCCAATTTGTAATTGATCGAGACCTTGGTGGAGAGATGGATGAGTCAAGCTTTGACCATCATTTGTAACATGATGTGTAGCTCCACTGTCTGGATACCAGGTATGATCCTGTGATGTAGGTAAAGTGCTGAAATTAACATTGTAAGCTTGAGGGGGAGCTTGTGCATTCTGAGCTGCTGGAGCATGCTGATGACCGTGAAACATGCGGTTGAAATCTTTCTCTGCATTCCAACACTCGATGCCCATATTGTCCACACAATTGGCACCGAGGAGTATACCTTCCACCATTCCTACCTCTTCCTTGATTATTCCTGCCATTGTTGCGACCTCTACCACGATCAGAAGAGGTGATTTGCGCTTGGTTCGCAGAGGGTAGAAAGTCAATAGATCCGGTATCTTTTGTTGGATTCAAGAACTTCATGAGTTCATCATAAGAATTGATTTGAGCAATCACATCGTCAAGACACAGGTTAGTTAAATTGGATGAAATGCCATCACATCGTCAAGACACAAGCAGAATATGAGGATCCAAGTCCTCGAAGCATAGCGTAAATCGTCACGGTTTCTTGAACTGGATAACCAGCAGCTGCAAGTTCCTCACATATTCTTTGAATATCTTGCACGAAATCAGAGATAGATCGAGTACCTTTTGATGTATTGTGAAGACGATTATGTAGATGCATGATACGTGAAGGGTTGGTGGATGAACAATGCTTCAAAAGTGCCGACCAAGCTTCCTTAGCCTTGTTCTTGCCTACCACACAAGATATGACGGACTCGGAAAGTGAAGTAACGATTAAGGATATGAAAGAGAGACACCCCGAGAGAGAGGAAGAAGGAGGCTAGGGTTTGAAGAAAAAATAAACCGTCTGATGGGACGGCTACATGCGACGTAGTTATATAGGAGAGTGAGGGAGAGAGAGGAGAGAGAAAATGGGCTTAGCCCAATAGGAGAGAGAGTGGAGTCGTGGAGGCTTTAACAATCCCCCTCAAGCTGGAGCGTGGAGGTCAAACATGCCCAGCTTGGACCCGATGGTCTCATATGCAGGACCTGGTAGGGCTTTAGTAAAGATGTCTGCCAACTGATGCGCGGAAGCGACGTGTGGGGTACAGATGGTACTGTTAACGACGTAATGTCGTATGAAGTGGCAGTCGATCTCAATATGCTTCGTCCGCATATGGAACGTCGCATTACTGGCGATAAAGGTAGCAGCCATGTTATCGCAATACATCTGCATAGGCCCTTCTGGTGGGAAGCCAAGCTCGATGAGAAGAGAACGTAACCACAACATTTCTGCCGTGGTATCCGCCATGGCTTGATACTCGGCTTCAGCACTAGAGCAGGACACGATAGACTGCTTCTGAGAGCGTCATGTGACCAGGTTACCTCCAACATAGGTGGCATATCCACCATGTGACTTCCAATCCTCCTTGTCACCAGCGAACCCAGAGTTAGAGAAGGCTTCAATGTGGAGATGACCCTGTCGGGATACAAGAGGCCCTTCCCCGGAGCTCTCTTAAGGTACGACAGAACCCGATAGACACCCTCCAGATGGATAGTACGAGGAGCCTGCATAAACTGACTCAAGACACTAACCGCATAGGAGATGTCCGGGCGAGTCACGGTGAGGAAGATCAATTTCCCCACAAGTCGGCGGTAGAGGCCTGCATCCTCGAGAAGTGCAAGAGCATTGTCCCACCATCCACATTCCCCGCCCCATGGGTGAAGCGGCCGGCTTGCACCCGAGCATCCCTCGTCTCCTCCAAGAGATCAAGCACGTACTTCCGCCGACAAATGGACATCTGCCCCGGACGATAAGCTATCTCAAGGCCAAGAAAGTACTTGGGGGGAGACAAGTCTCGTGTCACGAAGTGCTCGAGCCGATAGGCCTTGGTCGCAGTCACCTCGGCTCGTCACTACCAGTAATGATGATGTCATCCACATACACAGCCAGGATAACACATCCATGCGGGGTGCGTTTCCGCATGACAGTCGGATCGGAGACAGTAGAGATGAAGCCATACGAGAAGAGCAGCTGCGAGAACTTGTGAAACCACACACGCCGGCTTTGCTTCAACCCATAGATAACCTTCTTGAGGAGACACACCGCAGAAGACTCCCCCTGAGCAACGTACCCAGGCGGTTGCTCCATGAATACCTGCTCATCAAGGTCTCCGTAAAGGAAGGCATTGGACACGTCCAGCTGATGAAGTGACCAGGACTGATCTAGTGCGATGGAGAAGAGAACACGGATGGAGCTGAGGCGCGCCACATGTGAGAATGTCTCATGATAATCAAGACCGTAGGCTTGAGAAAAGCCATGGGCCACAAGGCGCGCCTTGTAGCGAGCGATGGAGCCATCAGGATTGTACTTGAGGGAGTACACCCACTTGAAGGAGACAACATTGGCATCAAGAGGCCGAGGAACTAGCGTCCAGGTCTCCCGCTGGATGAAGGCCGCATACTCCGCATCCATCGCCGCTTTCCACGCCGGTACCTGCAATGCCTCAATATACGACTTGGGAATTGACTCGGTTAGAACGGCAAAGGCAAATGACTGATAGGAAGGAGAAAGGCGGGCAGGAGAGACATGATGGGCGATAGGGTATTGCGTGCACTGGCGAGTGCCCTTGCGAAGGGCAATGGGAAGGTCAAGGTCAGAGACGGGAGGCGGCGGGGAAGGGGAAGGTGATGTAGCCAGAACAGTGGATAGGGGCGAGGAGGGAGGTTCCGGCTCAGATGATGGATCAGACTGGAGAGATGCCAAAGGGGGTGACGCCTCAGGCAAGGGAATCGGGATAGTCATGGGGAGATCGATAACAGTGGTAGCAGATAGCGAAGGAAGAAGGGATGGAGAGGAGAGATCCTCGCCAGGCTGAGTAGAAGGAAAGTAGGGAACGCCCTCATGGAAGGTCACATTGGCCGAGGTAACGTACTGACGCCGATCGGGAAAGTACACACGGTAGCCCTTCTGAGTCCGAGAGTAATCGACGAACACACCCTTTTGTGCACGAGGAGCCAGCTTGGAGAGGCCGGGGGAGTGATCGTGGACAAAGGCAGTGCAGCCGAATACTCGAGGTGGTAGGGAGAAGATATCAGCGGCAGGAGTCAATCGCTGAAGGGGAATTACACCTCCAAGAGCGGCAGATGGAAGACGGTTCACCAGGTATGTAGCAGTCAGAACAGCGTCGCACCAGAGATACTGAGGTACGCTCATAGCAAGTAGTAGTGTGCGTACCATGTCCAGGAGGTGTTGATGTTTCCGCTCGGCCACCCCATTCTGCTGCGAGGTGTATGGGCAGGTAGTCTGATGAACTATACCATGAGCCAGACAGAGTTCCTCAATCGCCTTTTGAGTAAACTTAAGAGCATTGTCCATGCGGAGGACTTTGACTATCGTGTCGTACTGGGTAATAGTCTCAAGTAGAAAGTGTTGAACTCGAGAAAGTACCTCCTTTCGACTCTTCAGGATATATGTCCAACTCGCCCGGGTGTAGTCATCAACGAACACCATGTAGTACTTTCCTCCTGTAGGTGATGGATGCGAGGCCGGACCCCAAACATCACAGTGGACCAAGTCAAACGGGCGATGGGTAGGTGGACCAGTGCGCGATGGATACGACGATCTATGGTGCTTCCCTAGTTCACAAGACTCACAATGAAACTCAGATAAGTGTAACCAAGGGAGAGTTTCTTTAAGTTTGACAAAACTAGGGTGCCCCAATCGATAGTGCCACAAAAAGAGTCATGAAGGGAACTAGAGGAAGCAGAAAGTGCAAAAAGGGCTTGAAGTCCCGTAGATGGAATATCAGCCACTAGCTCGTAGATGCCTCGTCCGTTCTCGCGGCCCAGTCCAATCCTCTGGCCCGTGTCGAGATCCTGGAAGACGCAGTGATGAGGAAAGAAAAATACACCACAGTGAAGGGCTTTAGTGATCGCACTGATGGACAGCAGATTCGCAGGGAATCCAAGAATATACAGGACGTTCTGTAGAGGAAGGGAAGAGGTGGCACGAGACTGGCCAGAGCCAAGGACAGGACAGGAACGACCGTCAGCAATACGGAAGTCAGGAATGGAAGTTTCAGGCCGATAAGCAGTGAGGACAGAGGGGAAGCCAGTCATATGGGAAGATGCCCCTGAGTCAATAACCCAAGAAGTAATATGAGGAGTTGAGGTAGACGACGTACCTGGAGAAGTGCCCCGTCCTCCCGCATATGACACCAAGCTGCTCGTCAGTGCCGCAAGACTGGCTGATGGTGCCGTGGTCGGACAAAGTGAAGAGGCCCGTGATGCCTGAATGTAGGCCAGCTCCGAGGGAGATAGGGCGAGGTTGACCGTACCCGATGCCGAGGGAGTAGTCGATGATGACCCGTCCGCCGTGGACAGAGTCGAGGATGTCTTGCCTCTAGAGGCAGCCATAGCCCAAGCGGGCTTCCCGAACTCCTTCCAGCACTTCTCTGACGGGTGAGACGTCTTCCCACAGTACTTGCAGGGTGGATAGGAGTTCCGGGTCTTCCCGGAAGGTGTGCTCCGCCTGGGAGCCCCGCCGGATGCGATGAGGGCGGAAGTCTCGAGAGGCTGTGAGGACTGGGAGGTAGGCAGGTTGTCCTGCACTCGAAGCGCGGCTGCAAAGATCTCCTCAGTGGGTAATACCCGTGATCCTCCAAGCACCTGTCCTCGGATCATGTCAGCCAACTCAGGACGTAACCCGCTGAGAAATGCTCCCGCTCGGAGCTCATCACGGTACCGTCTAAGGGTATCAAGATCCAAGACCAGTGGCTGATAAAGCTCGAGGTTAGTGAAAATGGCATCAACCGATCCATAGTAGCTCTGGAGAGTCCGGGTTCCCTGGCGATAGACAAATAGCTCCTCATATATGCGAACTGTCCGGCTTACGTTGCTCTTGTTGGCATACATCGTCTCCAACTTGAGCCACAAAGCGCGGGCAGGACGGGTCATGCTGAGTGGCTCCATGATATGAGTCTCTACACTAGAGATAAGCCAGGAACATACCGCGGACTCCAGTCTGCTCCATTCCGAGTACTCCGGGTCCGATTCCTTTGGCGAGGGATCAGTCAAATGATGCCGAAGACCGTGGGCATTGAGGAACTCAAGGAAAGAACCCCTCCAGGGCCCATAATTGGACCTGTCAAATGTGTATGCCGGCTTGGCCAGGGCACTCACGATAGAGTGCTTTTCGGATTGCCAAGGCAACCCCGTCTGCTGAGAAGGCCTGCTGAGCGACTCCAGAGGATGAGAGGGCTGAGTGACATCAGAGCATGACGACCCGGTGATCGGCTCGGCCATGAGGAGAGTAGCAGCGGTGACGATGCAGAGGCGAGGCAGAAGCGAGGCAGCGACGGCCGACTAGACGGGACCGGCCAAACAACGGAAGAGCAGCGGCAGAACGGCAGGACAGGGCGTCGGAGTCGGCGTTAGCACCAGGGCATCAGGGTCGGCAGGGCAGTAGGTCGGCGGCAGGTCGGCGGCAGCTGCACGGCGTCTGTAGGTCGACGTCGTCGGCGGCAGGTCAGCGGACGTAGCATGACGGTAGGTTGGCGGCGTCTGCAGGGTGGACAGGTCAGCAGTGTCTGCAGGTTGTCGATGGCAGGTCGGCGGCAGCTGCACGGCGTCTGCAGGTCGACGTCGTCGGCGGCAGGTCGGCGGACGTCGCAGGACGGTTTCGCAAGGGTAAGTTGAACTTCGCAGGACGGTTTCACAGGGATACCACGGGAGGACGATTCCGCAGGGGCGGCGTTTGCACGACGTCTGCAGGTTGACGTTGTCGGCGGCAGATCGGCGGCAGGTCGGCGGCCTCTGCAAGGCGTCTGCAGGGCGGAAGATAGGGAGACGGATCGTCGCGGCGTCGCTGAACGTCGCAGGGCGGTTTTGCAGGGCGGCGTCACAAGACGGTGCAATTGGGCAGCGTCGCAGGGTAAGGCGGCGCAAGGTAGGGCGTCGCAAGGCAGGGCAAACCCTAGATCTACCCTCTAGGTTTGCTCTGATACCATGTGAAAGAGAGACACCCCGAGAGAGAGGAAGAAGGAGGCTAGGGTTTGAAGAAAAAATAAACCGTCTGATGGGACGGCTACATGCGACGTAGTTATATAGGAGAGTGAGGGAGAGAGAGGAGAGAGAAAATGGGCTTAGCCCAATTGGAGAGAGAGTGGAGTCGTGGAGGCTTTAACAAAGGACAAAACCTTGCTGATCTTGACGCCACCAAGTTTGGTATGCTGGATTGACGGTTATTCCACCGTGATCATCAAGTTGAGTGGATATTGGTGGATCTTGTGTGAGTATATGTGCAAGATCATGATAATTGAGTAACGGGAAGATCTGCGTCTTCCAGAGGAGAAAATTTTCTCTTGTGAGCTTGATAGGTACGTGAAGACCTACTGTGTGAGCTGCAATCGTTGGTTGTAAGGTGATTGCCTTATTTCGCTCATCCTTCAAGATTTCGGGCGGTGAATCTGCCATTGCCGAAATCGTTGTTAAGCCGCTAGCTCTGATACCATGAAGAGAAGTTGAGAAGATTGAGAATGAGAGAGAGAGGTGAGGTGAGATGAGAGCAATTCCTATGCGATTTCAAGAATATCTTTCATTGATTCAATCAGGATCATTACATTCTGTATTTATAGAAAGAATAGGTCCAAGAAATGGTTATAACCATTTCTTGGACTTACATGCAATTGGTTCACGTGTATAAGTGGTCGTGTCCTCACGATCAGTTAAGTGAACCGGTCTGCAAGGTTGACTCGGCTGTTTCACTGAACCCAGTTCGTTGTCTGCTTTAACAAAAATCACCCTCTACAATCTCCTCCTCAATTTTCTCCTCATCGCAAGCCTTCTTCAGTGCAATTTTGTCATACACCCATAACTTCCTTCACTAATTTGGCTGAAGTTATGGCTAGAGATTCAGCTTCACATGAAGATAAGGCTACCACCTTTTGATTCAAGCAATTCCAAGTGATAGGTAGACCACCAAGAAAGAACACTTATCTTGTAGTGCTCTTCTTATCTTCCACATCATCGGCGAAGTCATTATCACTATAACCAATCACCATGAGATTTATCTCCCCATTCTCATATTTAAGACCAAAGTCAATGATACCTTTGAGATCCCTTAACATCCTCTAAGCTTCTATCTAATAGTCAGAGGTAGGATTCATCATATATCTACTTAAAACGCTTATCGAATAGGTCAAGTCAGGTCGCATACGGAGAAGATACCTCAAGCTTCCAATCAAGCTTCTATACAACATCACATCCACACTTCTCCCACCTCCTTCTATACAAGGCTGCAGCATGGTGTTTGGGAGGAATGTTGGAGGTCAAATCCCTGCCCTTGAAGTGTTAAGACCTGGGAGTAGCTCCCTTGGTATAAGTCTGGCAAGCCATTCATATCATCTGTTTCTAGAAAATTGTTGTGGATGATATTTCCCTCTCTCTTTGTGTCGTTCTACTACCATCCATCATTGCTTTAGGACTTTCTTTGGGAATTTTAGTTGTGAGGGAAATGAATAAGGGATCTGCTTTAATGTGGAGAATCTTTTGGAGGAGGAGATTCCTCTTTCTTCTTTGAGAGAGAGCTCCATTGGGAGTGACATGTGTTCCATTTGCTTGGACTATACTGTTCTTCAAGAGATTGCTCTTGTCTAAGGGTGCACGCATGCCTATTGGTTTGTCTTTAACGTCTATCAATTGGTTTGTCATTGACTAGCTCCTTCTCTTGAGGTCTTTCTCTTTTTTCATTGGCGACCATTGATTTCATGAAGATTTCTCATGGTTTCTATTATTTGTTGCATCTATGCTTTTGTTTTATCTTTCGTTTTGTGACTATATATAAAAAGAATATTTTAGCATCTAAAGTGGACAATTTTTTTTGTTCCTCGTTTCAGCATTATCTACATAAGGAGATGGGCATCATGTAGTAGCAGGCAGCCCAACTGCCCATTGTGCAAACTCCCCTTGTACTTCTTGGTTCTCCATAGTACCCTTGATGGCCATTATTTTGCCAACTCTTTCTCGCATTCATGCCCCATTCTTTCCTCAAAATTTTTTGGCCATTTCATCATATACCTTTGTCCCTCTAGATGCTCTTACAACATATTAGACTGCATGTTCGAGGAGAATGCTCACTTGATTTTGAGGGCCGAGTGGAGAGTCAATTGACAATGGCCTCAATACATATCATATCAAAGAGGCATACAACAAGGAACATGATGTGGATGACTACTTGTGTAGCATCGAGGGCATCCACTATTCTTATTAGAAATCGGATGTGAAGCTAGAGTGGCTTCATCCAGGCAGGACGATGGACCAAAGGGCAACAAAGAGAGAGGATGCAAAGCAACACCCTCAATGCTCCAAGATGAAATAACATAGATAGAAATGCGCACTGAAAGAATCTAACCTCATGCTTCACTCTGACACTCAAGGATCTATCACAAAATATAGAAGAACAAGAAGTACTTTTACAAAACTATAAGATCAAATCTTCATCGATATCAATGTTGGAACTCAAGTTCTTATATAGGCACAAGTTGAACACTTGGTAGCACTAGATATAGTGCTAAGCACCTTGAGGGTGATGGTTAGTGAATCTTCACCTAGCTAACATCATCAAAGCCATCATAAAAATCATGATGAGCAACTCAGATTACTCGGGAAGATAAAATGATTCATTCAAGAGATAAAACAAAAACAAAACCTTTTGGTGTTTAATCGAATACTCATCAAGCTGCCGATCCTCTTGAGATCATCTCCATCATGCACAAGGAGAACTTACGACCATCCCCTTTGAGGGTCAAGTGGTTTGTGCCCTTATCTTTTCCTTACAGATAGGTGAGAGTCAATGGATGATGACCTCAGTCCATATCATGTCGAAGAGGCACATGATGAGGAAAAAAAAAGGTTTTTCTATTCTAATTTTATCCTAATTTTGGTCTTTCTGGAATCCTCTTATCGTAAGCTTTCTATTCATAGGTGATTTTCTAGACTTGGATAGCATTTAGTTAGTCAATTTAAGGATTTCGTCTAAACCATTTATTTCGGTGATTTTCTATTTACTGATTTTGGAAAAAGCATAATAAATCCAAGTCTTCTCTAAAAATCATGAATTTTATATCAAAATTCTTAATTTTCTCTCTAGTTTCTAAAAATATAATTTTCATAATTTTTTTCATCTTTTTCCTCTCTGATTTTATATAAAGTCAAAGTCTAGTCAAAGTCAATGCTTTGACCTTGACTTTTGACTTTTCCTCTCCAAATATTTCAAAAAATTCTTTAAATATCTTCTCTCATATATCAGCACTATTTTTACTAATAATCTATTATTTTCAATTCTTAGAAACCCTAATTAGACTTACAGTTTGACCAAGTCAACTCTTTTCGATAAAAGTCAACCGTGTTCTCTGTGATTCGACCCGATCTCATTGTTGTACTTGATTTCTGATTTTTTAATCATCTTGAGTTCGGAATTATAAATTTTGTTTGACCGACGATCATGTGTTTCAACGATCGCACTAAATCGTACCGTCAAAATGGCGTCGTTGCCGGGGAGCACGCGTTATTGATTTTTCATTCAAATTTGAGGTCAAATTAGGTTTTTTTCTCTTCTGTTATTGTACTAACCTTGTAGAGAAAGTAATTATACAATCTCTTTAGTAGAAAAAGCGATAATGAGATAAGATTCTCATTTTGCCCTTTCTTTACTTTTTGGTGCAATTGGGTATTCTATTTTGTGTTTTTCACTTGCTTGAGACGAAGAAAGCAAAATATCATGTATGTTCTATGTTATTAAAGGTTTATTAGTATTATTTTGCTCTTGTGGTATGATTTGTGATCGTGTGTAGCTCGATTTCTCTTTTGGTGGAGTAGAGTTAAGCATTTTTTATTTAGAACATCATATTTAGAGTCTAACACCTCTATGATTTTCTTATATATATTTAGTATTATCTCTTTGATCACTTTTGATATAGCTATGAATAGGAATCCGAGGAACCGAGGAGGACGACAAGGTCACCAAAATCAGATACCCATGAGGCATACAAGGAATAACCCCTTGTATGATGACCTATTTGACACATCAATACATTCTAGAGCTCAGTAGAGACCCAATCTAGTTCTCCCATACCAGCTCTCGCCACACCAGCGCGAGGAGAACCACTAGGTGCCTCTCATCCCACCGAGACAGTGAGATGACACCTTAGTGATTGCGCGAGGCTGGTCGTCCAGAGGCAGACTACTCGAGTCAATGCCCCTCTTCAAAGAGGTGCGAATTTTAAAATTGATTCACACATACTTAGCCTCTTGCCCACTTTCTATGGACTCCCATCGAAGGATCCGTATCGACATGTGGATGAATTCAGCCAGGTGTGTGAATTCAGTCAATTCCACAGTGTCCCCTCCAAGATGGCCAAGATGCTCTTCTTCCTTTTCACACTTAAAAAAAGGGCAATGAGTGATTTTTCACCTTAGGTCGCAAGTTTGACTCCTAGAGAGATATGGAAGATGCATTTTTGCGTAAATACTTCTCGGTAGGGAAGACTAGTGTCGTGAGAAGAGCTATATGTGAATTCTCACAAGGGTCGAGCGAGGTTTCCTATGAAGGATGGGAGAGACTTAGAGATCTTTTGAGACAATGCCCGCATCACGACATATCAAAGCATGAGATTACTCATACATTTTATGATGGCTTAGGTGCGTCGGATCGATATTTTTTTGATGCCTCTAGTGGAGGCACATTTATGAGCAAATATGAGGATGAAGCCTTCTAGTTGATCTAGTTGGTGGCGGAGAATAGCCACCATCATGCGGCTAAATCCTTCTGAGGACTGAGCGCTCTCTCAAAGGGAGGGATGTTGGATGTGAAGGCAGTGGAGACAGGCATGCTCTTTGGATAAGATTTAGAAGCTGACCGAGGCACAAAATTTCATTATGGATTCACTTAAGATCCAATCAGGTTTCTGATGGCCTCGCACCAGTAGCACACATATATGTCTTTCCATGTTCGCATTGCTCGAGTTCTAATCATGTCGAGTTGGATTGCCCCGTGATGGCAATCTAAGGTCCATTTCTATATTGACAAAACCCTACGACTTATCTGGGGTTGAGCCAAGCGGGTAGATCTCACTACCCGAATGAACGTTATAGTCATACTAGTTATAATAACTCATTTTATGCGCAGCAGCGGAGCGGGCAGCACACTTCATACCATCAGCCCTTTGGATCCGCTCAGCAGCCTATTGGGAACCTAAGGCCGACACCTTTCACCTCTGATCCTCCTCGAGCAGTAACACCACCACCAACAGTACGACCTCCAGCACCCTTCGTTGATCCTGTCATGAGTGCATTAGCACAAATGATGAGTAAACTAACTGAGGTTGGCGACCGACTTGATATAGTCGAAGGGGCTAAGGCCCAATGCTTTGATGCTTCAGCCGATAAGAGGAAGGGAAAGCAAGTAGAATTCAGTGACCAATTACCTTCCTAACCTCTAGAAAACCCTAAGAATCTAGGGCAAGCATCATCGAGCCGCACCCTCAATGTGAACCAAGTTTACATTTATAGTGCACCGGAGGAGGCACATGCTATCTCGGGCCTACATAGTGGCAAGGTTTTAGTGGATCATCATAAGGACCACAAGAGCCCAATCCGGAGGTTTATAAACCTCCAGTGCCTTATCCTCATTTATTGAGCCGGCCTTTAGACAAGCGAGAAGGACGATAAATTGCTCGAGGCCTTTAGACAGGTCACTATCAATGATAACATGTTATTTATACTAGAATTTACATGATTATTAATGCAATTTAAAGCATTAATCATTCCAAATGTATGCATGTTATCATATTTTAAGTGTATTTCTATCATTTTATATCATTTCATGTTATGATCTAAAAATACATAAATTTATGGATTATTATATATAATTAAAACATTGTGATGTTTAATCCTAATTATATTTAAGATCATAATCATGTTTTAAGGATGAAAATATAAGAGAAAAGATCTTTATTAACATTTATGTGTTTTTATAAAGTTATTTTATAAGACACATAAATGTATTAAATTAACTAAAATTAATTCTCTTATTATTTTAATAATTTGACTTTTTATAATGATAGATTATTCAATTTCTGATCCAAAAAAACAAATTTGACTTAATTTGGAGTTATATTTTGAAAGTTATGATTTTTACAATTTATAGGAATTTTTTGGAATTTTTCTGAATTTATTTAGATTTATTTTCGATTTTTAATTGAATTAAAACATTAAATAAATGGCAAAAAGGGGGAATTTTTCGCGCAAGCCCACGTGGATGTGACGTGGCAGAGCCACGCGGACCGTGCGAATGCCGGCGTGACACGGATGTGACATGTGCTATTTATATTTACTCGTATTATTAAGGTTATAGTACATATAAGCATCTGATAGTTCGGATTACGCTAACCCTCTTATTTCTCGCATGTTATATACTCGACAAGTTCTTTCAATTCTTTTCGTGTGGGACTATGTTCCCGTCATTTCGTTAACTACAGGACACGTGGTGCGATGTGGAATGTCTGGATCAATAGAGCGATAAATGACGTGCGAAGATCATGTGGAATCGCGGTCCACCGATCACCGATCAACGCACGTGCGTTAATGGGAATTAAGTGAATCCAGATCGACCGTCCATCTAAGGAGTTTATAACGGTCATGATTAATCACGATCGGAGGATCTTCCGATTAATCGTGACCATCAGATGAAGATCCGACGAATTAGATGAAGCTACGCACCTCCTTCTTCATGTGATGAAATCACATCTCGACCCTTCATCCGCGATCGAATGGTCATCAAACAGAAACACCGATTCACCAAAGGACGTCTCATCGCGACCATTGATTGCGAGGCGTTTGTTAGATCAACGGTCACGCCCAAAATTCTGTCTTTAAATAGTTGTTCTTCGTGACGGAAGAACGGGCCCTTGAAATTTTGAGAAATTCGAACTGTCTAGACACCCATTTCATATGCCATTTGATTTCTTGTGTTCTTAATGCATTTTTCGCATCCAAGGAATACTTGAAATCAGAATTTGATCGAGAGAGAAAGGAGAAATCACATCTTGAACTTCAATTTCGTCATCGAAAATGCGAAATGAAAAGCCATGCATCCGATGATTAATTGGGTTAGATTGCGTGTTTTCATCTTAATCTTTCATCATTTAGTGTTAATTTTACATTATGAATTGTAGATTAAGTTTAATTTTAGTTTAATTTCAGTTTTAATCATTTTCGTGATGCGAATTTCTACCTCATTTTCAAACTTCGATTACTCAGCAAATTCTCATCCAAATCACCTGATTTTTTATTCCGTGGATTCGCAATTGAGTTATCTTTCTTAATATAATAAATTTCCCAATTTCTAATCTCAATTCGTCGTCTGATTTGACCGAAATTTAAAGATATATCTCAAATTTCCCTAATTCTCTGTGGATTCGACTTTTAATTACCATTATACTCTTTAATTAAATTGATTAATCATAAATTGGTAAGTTTAGGACTTTTTTGACACTAAATTGTGTGCATTCAACGACCATACGAATTCGTCTCGTCAATCACCATCCCATTAGTAGATTCAATTCAACACATTCTATCTTACACTAAGTTCTTAAAAGGAGTTTGCACCCCCACGAGGAAGACGAAGTGAATCCATTTGAGCGAGACAATTAGCTCGATTATGTTGAGTACGCTTCCTCGAAAGCGAGGTGATCCGGGAGCTCCCATGATTAGTTGTGAGATAGGGAGCAAGAATTTTACTCTATCTCTTCTTGACACATAGGCTAGTGTTAATATCCTCCCGAAGGGAGTGTATGACACATGTCCACATGGACAGTTGTAGCCTTTATTTATTGAGTCGAGCTTAACATATGGATCCGTGAGACGACCTCACGGTATTGTGGAGGATGTGATTGTGAAGGTAGAAAACTGTTACTTTCTGGGAAATTTATTATCGCGGATATGAAATCCATGAAGGATTTCACTCATTCTCACATCACACTAGGGAGACCATTTTTAGTTACCGCGAAAGCCATTACGGATTGGGGCAAAGGAGAAGTGATATTTCAAGTAGGAGTGAGTACTATGAAGGTGAGCGTCAATAAATTGATGTGACATCCTTCACATGCATCTGATGAGGTAGGCGTCATCGATATTTATGAGGATCCAGAGATTTCGAGTTGTATCGAGGAGACAATGGCATTTATCAAGGACGGGAGCATCGAGGAGCCCGAGGACGATCCCTTTCCCTCGAATGAGATGGCACTCGAGCTCAAACCACTACCTTCTACTTTGAAATATACAATTTTGTTATGATCAGTACGCCAAACCCATGATTATATCCTCGCAGCTAGAGAAGGACCAAGAAGAGAGATTACTTGAGGTCCTGTGAGGAAGGAAGCGATAGGATGGAGTTTATCGGATCTTAGGGGGATTGACCGCTCTTTGTGTTAAGGATATTATTGCTTCCTCGATGGATATTCCGGGTACAATAAGATGGTGATTTACCTCGATGATCAGGAGAAGACCACATTTACATGTCCTTTTGACACTTATGCGTTTCAATGCATGTCATTTGGATTATGTAATGCTCATGCCACTTTTCAGAGATGCATGATGGCCATTTTCACTGACTTTATAGGAGAGAGTCTTAAGGTTTTCATCTTGAAACGCTTAGTGCTTAGTTGGGAGAAGTCACACTTCATGGTTAGAGAAGGCATAGTGCTTGGGCATCTAGTCTCAAGAAAAGGATAGGAAGTGGATAAGACAAAGGTTGAGGTGATACAAGACCTCGCGCTCCCAAAGTCGATAAGGGAACTACAAAGTTTCCTTGGGCATGTCGGCTTCTATTGGCGATTTATTAGAGACTTTGCTAAAGTCTCAAAACTATTGCCTTCTCTCTTGTGCAAGAACAAAGATTTTATCATTGAGGAAGAGAAAAAGTAAGCCTTCATGTAGCTGAAGTAATCTTTAGTGGAAGCACCTATTCTACAAAGTCCTAATTGGGACTTACCTTTTGAGATCATGTGCGATGCTTTAGATTATGCAGTGGGGGTAGTTTTGGGGCAACGTATCGACAAGAAGCCGATTGTCATTTGTTATGCGAGCAAAAAGTTAGCTGATGCTCAACTCCATTACATGACTACCAAGAAAGTGTTGTTGGTGGTAGTATTTGCTCTTGAGAAGTTTAGGCCTTATGTCTTGGGCAGCAAGATCATTGTGTACATCGATCATGCTGCTTTAAAGTACTTGCTCTCTAACAAAGAGGCTAAACTGTGACTGATTTGATGGGTTTTCTTTCTTGGAGAATTTGAATTGGAAATTAAGGATAAGAAGGGAAGCAAGAACTCAGTGGGTGATCATCTTTCTCGACTTCAGAACACTTCTTCTCAAGAAATTAGAGACACATTTCCCGATGAACAACTTCTCGCCGTTGTGACTAAGGCACCTTGGTTTGTGCATATCGTGAATTACTTAGTCACGAATCAGTCCTCGAGTATTGGAACACGAATCAAAAGAAAAAATTCTTCCATGATATTCGATATTACTTTTGGGAAGAACCCCAATTGTTCCACTTAGGGGCTGATCAGATTATTCGGCAATGTGTTCCGGAGTAGGAGCAAGTTCATATTTTAGTGACGTGTCACTCGCCCTTATGTGGAGGTTATTTTGCATCAAGAAAGACTAGAGCTAAGGTGCTGTAAAGTAGCTTCTATTGGCCAACTCTATTCAAGGATGCTATAGAATATTACAAGGAATGTCTTAAGTGTCAATCCGCATTAAACATCTCAAAGCGAGATGAAATGCCCTTGCAATCCATCCTTGAGGTAGAGATTTTTTATGTTTGGGGTATAGACTTTATGGGACCATTTCCACCCTCAGGAGGGAAAAGAGTATATTCTTGTAGCAATGGATTATGTGTCTAAATGGGTCACGGCAATACCAATGAGGACAAACGATCATCGAGCGATTAATAAGTTCATTGCTAGCAAATATATTTTCTCGATTTGGTTGTCCTAGGGCAATAATCATTGATGGTGGATATCATTTTATTAACTCTCATTTCAGGACTTTACTTTAGAAATATAGAGTTCATCATCAAGTGACGATCCCGTATCACCCCCAAGAAAATGGCCAAGTAGAAGTCAGCAATAGAGAAGTCAAGAATATCATGAAGAAGATAATTCACATGGATGAAAGAAATTGGGCATCGAAGCTATCAGATGCTCTATGGGCCTACTGCACCGCATTCAAGACACCCATCGGGATGTCTCCATTTAGGCTCATATATGCCAAACCTTGCCATCTCCCTATTGAATTAGAACATAGGGCTTATTGTGCTATTAAAAAGCTCAATCTCTCTCTTGAGCAAGCTGAGAAAGAAAGACTTCTACAACTTTAAGCCAAAACACTGAGATTTATAAAACCAAAAACAAGGATTTTCATGAAAAACATATTAATCAGAAAACTTGTCATGTTCATGACAAGGTATGGCTTTCTGGGGAAGTTACACTCTAGGTGAGATGGTCCATATGAGGTTCTTGAAGCATTTGACAATGGATTAGTCTTAATTTTAGATCCTAAGACCAACAGTTCCTTCAAGGTGAATGGGCATATATTGAAACCATACATTGGTGAAGAAGGACCACCGCCAATCCATGATCAAGAGCTACAACTTCTTGAGACATCAGCCACTAAATAGTCGCTAGAGTATGTTGAGTCCGGCTGAATATGTAAAACTTAGCGCTTGTTGGGAGGCAACCCAACTTTATTTTAGTTTTTACATTTACTTTTTACCTTATTGTTGCTTTTGTACTTGTTTTTACCTTGTTTTTGCTTTTGCATTTACTTTTACTTTTATTTTTGCCTTTATGTTTGCTCTTTGCTTTTATGTTTGCTTTTGTTTTTCTATAGGCTCCATCTACGCTGAGGAGGAGAGAACAACAAATAAAGGAACTTCATCCATACAAAACTCCACGAATGAAGAGAAGAATGCAACCAACGCAAAATACTCGTTAAGTTTTTTCTTTTAGCCCCTTGTATTGATAACATGCAATCTTAACATGATAAAAATCGATTATTAATGCAAAATAAGGCATAAAACATTCCATTTATGTGCATGTTATCATACTTTGAGTGCATTTCTATCATTCTATGCAATTTTATGTTATAATCTCAAAATGCGTTAATTTAGGGTTAATTATGATGAATTAAAGATTAAAGATTTTATAACCCATCTTTACTTGAGATTATAAATGGTTTTTAAAGTTAAATAATGAGAGAAATCATTTTTATGAATATTCATTTAATTTTCTAAAGTTAAAATCTTAAAGAAATGAATGTATTTTTGAAATAAGAATTAAATCTCTTGTTATTTAAATAATTTGACTTTTTAGAATGATAGATAATTAAATTTCAGATCAAATGAAAGAAATTTGGATTAATTTGGAGTTGCATTTTGAAAGTTATGATTTTTACAATTTTTAGGGATTTTTTTGATTTTATT
Organism: Lemna minuta; assembly: GCA_024174645.1. Taxonomy (NCBI): domain Eukaryota; kingdom Viridiplantae; phylum Streptophyta; class Magnoliopsida; order Alismatales; family Araceae; genus Lemna; species Lemna minuta. The sequence continues at coordinate 4,673,078 of CM044109.1, forward strand.
TTCTGATTTAAAACGTTGAAAATAATTTAAAAAATTGCAAAAAGCGTTTAATTTCCGCGCAGGGCCACGTGGATGCGACGTGGCACTCAGGGCCACGTGGCAGTGCCACGCGGGCCCACGCGGCGTATACATATTTATCATTATTTTCATATAGTCCATATATAATAGGTAAGTCAGCCTTCCGTAGCCTGGAAGGGTATTCGAAATCATATAATCGTCGGGTCTTATAAACCCGACAGTTCTCTCTATTTATTTCTGTGTGGGACTAATCCACACGATGTCTTTAAGATGCAGGTGACGTGGACGCGTACGGAGCGTCGGATCACGATCAAAGAGCGCCGATCGAGTGGACGACTGGACCACCGGACTTGATCAAGCACGTGCATTAATTCAAGAGTTATAACGGCTACGATTGAAGGCGACGTGGCGGCATTACACGCGCCGATCGGGTGGACGCACAGACCACCGATAGGGATCAAACGCACGTGCCTTAATTAAGGCGTTATAACGGACGAGATTTAATCTTCCGGGAAGCATCACGATCGTCCGATCGCGATCCAAGGGGCGCAAATCAAAGCGTTTTTAAACGCATATCAAGCGGAGCGATCCGGAGCGTCCATCCGCGATCTGATGGCCACGATATAAGCATAACGTTTCACTATTGAGGCATTTAATCTAGACCGTTGATGGAGCTTAACGCACCGATCGGACGGTTTCGCCCAATTTGGGCTATAAATCGACGTGTTCTTCGTCATTTGTAAGCATTTGAGGAAGATTTCACCTAATTGACCTATCTACACGCATCTTCTCTTGAATCTCTCTCTTGTAATCGTTTTTAGACTCAATTTCGAGTCCACGGAGTGTTTATAAGTGAGATTTCATCGATCGAGCGAGGAGAATTTGTCTCTTGAGCACCGATGTTCACGATTGAATTCGCGGAATGAATAGCTGTCGATCCGGCGATCAATTGGATCAATTTGATCGTTATCTCGGGTTAGAAAAACAAGTTATTCCTCTTATCTATCGTCATGTATCATCAATTTTAGGTTTAGGATTTCAATTTAGTTCAATTTCGTTTTTAATTTCAATTTGTGTTCTTCGCGATTCCGAAAATTTCCTCCCACTTCCATCTTTGATTTCTCCGTGATTACTAATCCAAATCGAGCGATTTTTGATTCCACGGATAGATCTTTGAGTTATCTTTCTAAAACCACCATTTTCCCTAATTTCTCACCTCAATTCATCGTCCAGTTTGACCAAATTCCAAAAGATCTCTCGAAAATACCTTAATTCCCTGTGGATTCGACCCTTATTTACCATTATACCTTTCAATTCGTTATAAATTCCCAAAATTGGTAAGTTAGGCTTTATTTTTGACACGAGACCGTGTGAAATTGACGACCTCGCAGACTCGTCTCGTCATGTATCATTTCATATTTATTATATTACATGCCATGCATCATGATTGACATTTTCTTCCCATGAGCATGCTGATTTTTTTTAGGACAATAAAAGAAATGAGTTTGGGGAGAGTTTTCTAGAAAACTTAGAATTTTTAAAATTTTTGCATTCCTTCATTTGGTACTCTATATAGGATATGATTATAAACCATGCGAACATCAACATGATATTTCCAAAATCACATAACATGTGAAAAATATAGAGTACATAAACACCTTCAAATGCTTAGTGAAGCCATGGGAAGAGCAACCTTAAGTGTCATGTTGAGGAGGTTGTAGGGTCAATGGAACTATGGATTTAGATATTCCTTTGGGGAGCCATAAGATCCAATCAAAGAATTTACTCAAGCTTATAGTATGATATTTTTAAAATTTCTATACTTCTCATCCACTCATTCATCCTTTTTCAATCATGAGTTAATTACTCTTTGCACGCACATCCTTCCGCTCTCCATAGCAAGTCGTAGCTTGTATCATCCTTTTCTCGACACTACTATTATTGACATAGTGAAGCTCCCTGATCCATAGAGATACCAAAACCTCTTTGGGAGCATAAACTGCATGTCTACTAAGGACGACACATGGGTAGGATGAATACCATTGAATGAATTAGTGTAAATGTTGTTTCCAATAAGCTGCATAAAAAGCCTTAGAAAGTTGTAATTCTACATTTGCTCTTCATCATCTAATCCCTCTTCTTAAAAAGTCTTGCAATAAGTTTTAAAAAAATCTAAGTAGAATTAGAATGAAAGAAAGAACAAGAAAATAAAGTAGAGTTAGAATGGTAAGTTGACTCCCATGTGTATTAGCTGATTCTATTTTATAGCCCTTATGTATGGAAAGGATGATGTTTGTTTCTACTTCTTGCTCCTTTATCATTCATTTTCATAGTTCAAGGAGGAATCGACAATTGATTTGGTAAGGTGAATCATTTCCTTAACATATTTATATCTTTATTAGTATGTAGAGCAAGGTGAATTCTTAGTTTATTTGGTGGATTAAAGTGTTCGTCGGAGGAATGTCGTGACCCTAAAGTTTCTAGTGAACTACTTTCTTATTAACATTAATTAAGATAGAACATTCATTTCAGATTCTATCAATGCTTAACTCATGATCTTCTGAGGTCATTTATTAGTCCTATTACACATTCTTTATGTTTTCCATTGCTAAGGGACACGCAATGATTTAAGTTGGGGGGTGTGATAACTGCATATTTAACTTGAATTCTTATAATATTTAACTAATACTCATGCTTATCTTATGTAATTATGATGCATGTTATCATAGTTTTATGAATTTTCTCCATTTTCATGCCATTTTATTAAAGTCCACATTTTTGCATTATTTAGGCTTAATTATGTGTTTTATTGATGTTTGACCTTTTGCAAGGTCAAATAATTTGAAATTAACCATTTTCTTTGATTTTATTTTGACTTTAGTGGATGATTAAAATAAGAAACTGGAAGAAGAGAATGATGGGATAAATCAAAATAGAACTTCAAAGGGTTGACTTAATATTATTTTGAATTCATCATATTTCTTGTTTAAATTTATATTTTAATTGAGATTAAAGAAAAAGAAATTTGTGATCCAATGGAGAAAATTTGAGGCAAAAAGGAGGTCTAGAAATGAAGTTATGAATTTTTGAAGTTTATAGATTTTTTTGGATTTTATTTTTGATTTTTCAGGTATTTTTCGGAATTTTAAAAGCTAAAAAAATATTACAACAACGGGTTTTATATGCGTTGGACCTCCGCGAAGCTGACGTGGCATGATGCAGACACGCGGCGATACTATGGGAGTCGACACAGACCCATGTGGGCCCACGTGGGTGCCTACGTGGCGCGATGGGTCAATTGGGCTAATTCAATTGGGCCACGGGTATAGTGGGCCCAAGTAAGAGGATGGGGGGCGTACTAAGGCCCAGTGGGCGACGCAAGTGATTAAGAGAAGCTCCCGTTATATAGGCGATATTTTCTCTTCTTTTCTTACGTGTGGGACTAATATTTCTCCTTAGCTCGCAAGCGACGTGGCATCTCGAGAAGCGTCGGATCAAAGCACGCGTTGATCTTGTGGACTTTGGTCCACCTGATTTGGATCATACGCACGACAAATGCACGACCGTCGATCTCATTAGTGAAATCTGACGGTCACGATTTAATCTCACACTTAGCGAATAATAGAGCGACATGTGGCTGCATGAGGACGCTCTGATAAAGATCAAACGGCGAAAATCAAGGAGGAAGTGGGCAAACCCTAACTTGGCTCTAATAACATGTGGAAGTGTCCCATTACAACGAGATGAAGAAGAGAAGAGGAAAGGAAGAAGAAGCTACAAGAGAAGGAAGGAGGAAGATGGAAGGGGGAGCTCTAAACATGAGAGAACCCTACAGCCAGCCACTAAGAGCGCGCGTGCGCGCAAGCGAGAGAGAGAGAATCTGATCTTCGAGTCGTCATTGACTACAAGGCCATAAGCAATGGCCACCAAGAATGATGGACAATTATTGAGACTGGCTATGGAATCAACATGACAGTTGAAAGAATGGCAAGTGCCAAAGGGGAACCTCTACTGCCTGGCAGAATGAGAGCTCAAGAACTCCTAGAAAGTCTGCTTTGATGTCATGTAAAAAGGTGAGACGAAAGGAAGATAATCGTGAATAGAGTCCTGACAGGGCTTCCACAAGGCTTTCCAGTAGGTGCCAACAGGGATCGCTTCTCACGTTGATGTTGACCGTTGATCCCGGCGTTGACTTCAGTCTAAGGGATTCAAACTAGAAGTTGTCATGAGTGTGAGGTTTACTTTTAGTACTGACCCGTGAGTGTAACTAGGCGCCGTACCACGATAACGTATGTTAAACCGGCGGAACATCGGATCACCTATCCTGGTCAACTCCTATCATGCTGAATCAGAACAGCAACAGAGTTACAGACGAGATATACTTCGTCCTGCATGGAAGGAAGTATCGAGGAAGGAAGCGCCGGTAATTTCTTTCATTTTTGTTTTAAGTCTTCAGTGATATGACATTGTTCTTTTTTCTTATTATACGAGGCTAAAAGATTCCGGATGTTTATCTCTTTTTAAAACTTTTCAGATTTCCGGCGATCTGTGGCAGTTATCGGCGGGGGAATCAGGTGCGCCTTTACCAGCGTTGGATTACGAATTATGCTATCGGCCCGCGAAGACTGGAAAATCAAAGAGTTTATAATAGAAATAGCTGGATTCCTATCATATGGATTGTGGATGGAGATTCTTTAAAAATTCCATCCTTATGAATAAGCAAGGAATTTTTCCTCTTTCTTAGAATGCTAACTTGTGATGGTTCAAGTATAATGTTATGACGGATTTTTCCCAATGCCTGTACGGTTGGAACTTATTATTACTGGTACATTCTTGGGGAGCTCACCGACCTCGGCTGATCTCGTGTTTCAAAAAAATTACTGGTCCATTCTGTTGTGAGATCAGACTAAAAAATGTCAATGCTTTTCTAATAGTTGACTGCTTTTAACTATAACGGAATAATTTCATTATTTGATTGCTACCTGATAACTTCTTTCTAGTGTCCAAGTTCTTTTATCAGAATCTTGATTCTTGTTGATGTTCCTTCATCAATCATCAGTGGGCTTGCTGCTGCTTACAAGCTGAAATCAAATGGATTCCGGGTTGTTGTCTTTGAAGCTGAAGAAAGAGCTGGAGGAAAAATCAGAAGTGGTTTCCAGGAAGGGCTGATATGGGATGAAGGGGCCAATACTATGGTATACTTCACATTTAAGTTTATTCTAACTCTTGATTGTAGTTATTTGACGATTATCAGGATTAAAAACTTTGTACTCTCATCAGGCAGAAAATGTGGATGCAGGGGTGTTATTTGATGATTTAGGTCTCCGGGAGAAACAGCAGTATGTATGTCTCTTCATCTCCCTCACTTTTATTCATTGGAAACCTGATCATTTTCTTATGACATAATTGCACAGTAATAACTGGGTAAAATTTTCTGCAATGGAGATTGTACTAATTTGCATTCACTTGATTGAATCTACCAAAGCCATGAAAGCCACCGTGTTGGAGTTTTGGTGAACTTTAGGTATTCGTGACAAAAGTTAATGGATTGGGGAGGAAAGATTGGTGGCGCACCATTTAAAAATAATCAATAACTGCACACATCATGATAAATGGATTAATGATGCAAAAAGGGGAAATCATATCGATGATCCTGTCTCATCAGATAAGAGGGAAAGTAAGATGTTATGCCTGAACATCACATCAAGGCCAAAAAAGGATAGATTATAGAGCAAGAGACCAAAATGACTGTTGTTTTTCATTTTAGTACCTAACAACAAGATGGGAGTGTTCTTTTTTCATTAGAAAAACTATGTAAACATAAAAGAAACTTGCTATTAAAGTATGGCTGTGATTGTGGTGATGATCTCCTGCTTCAGATCAACTGTCCGCATTCTTCAATAGATAAAGTAGGAAATCTAGAGAAGGGGAGGATCTCTGGACAGGAATTGGATGATGGATAAAACATTTATAATAGAAGAATTCCTAGGGGAGAGAAGGATGGCTGGGCCTCTGACTGAGATGTGCTGTAGACCTGTCAAAAGATAAGCGCTAGAAGAACGAAACCAGCAAGAGGTAGATGGAGATCTGGGAAGAGACATGGTCAATTACCTAATGTTTGCTTCCATCTTTGATTTTTTTTTTGTTTGAAGCAGAGGGAGAAGGGCACCCCGAAACAGTGCCCCCCCCGTTGTCATTGAATCAATGACGAAGGATACAGATCATGAGCTACAAGGGTCTAAAATTCGAGGGGCCTAGACCACCTCAGTGCCAAAAAGACGCAAACCCCCTCGCGCTGTGCAGAATAACATCAGCGGACGGGGCACGGCCCTTGAATATGACCTCGTTCTCATGGATCCAAATGGACCACAATGTGGCAAAAATAGTTTGCCACTCATGTCCGCGACGAAATGTACCGCCGCCGAGAGACCGCCAGAATGCCTCCTCCGAGTTCACCACGAGGTGGCCGACTCCCGTCACCTGCCACACAGTTTGGGCTAAGGGGCAGACAAAGAACAGGTGTTGGCAATCCTCCACAACCCTAGCGCACAATGGGCATTCCGCTGGAGCATCTGGGACCATGCGCTGCAACCTCGACCTTGTCATCAGGCGCCAACATAGCAAAAGCCAAGCAAACACCTTTATCTTCAGAGGGAGGCGCCGCCTCTACACCACACGACACCTCTGCAGGATGAGTGGATCCTCCGGGTTTTCCTGGTCTCGAAGCCGTCTGTATGCGGCCCGTCTTTGATGACTTCTCTTTCTCAATGAATATAGAATTGTCTCAACCTGTGTAATAAGGAAGTGGTATTGTATCGTTGCTAGAAAGCAGTACTTTCCGCATGACATGGCTATCAATTTATCCCACTACCTCTAGTCCATGGAATCTAACCTGACTTTAGTTGTTCTTCTAGATCTTTTCACCATTCTATCTTATGATTCAACAGTTAAGTAGTAGAATCTAATGGTAAGACTATGAAGGAACCCCAACAAAGGTGCAGAGATCAGTACGAATCAAGGTTACATTATCTATCGTTTCAGATCACAAGTGAGGTAGGGAGATCCGTTGAGGTGAAGATAGCATGGACACCACTAGAGTTTGGGCGTGTGTGCAGTTTGAGTCATCACAGTGAAGGCACGAAAAGTTGTAGATGTGCCAAATCACCCAACAGATCACCCAACAGAAGGTACCAAGTACCCAACATTGTGATAAATTTATGCAATCACTCAAGATCCTTATAAAGGTTATCCTCTAAACCCAAGTAAAATTCAAGTTAAGGGCCCAATGACTCTTTCTTGACACGTCTTATTAATTTGATATCTAATACAAATCTGTTGATTAATTATAGATTGGCTTAAACTCTACAGATAGGTTGACTCTCTAACGTGTTAGGTGCCAAGCTATACTTTGTATCCTAGAAAGTAATGAGGTTTTGCTACCCTCGTATGGACTCTAATACCATATGCATGTAATTTCTTATTGTGTGACATTCCTCAAATGACTTTGGGCATGGTATACTATCAAACCCTCATAAGACATTTTAGTTCAAAAGTGTGATTGAAAATGATTAGAAATTTTGTTTTTCAATAAATTTCATTTGTCTTGGCCAAGGTCTTGTACCAACTATTCCTCAACTCTGTCTCCTCTTAGTAATAAGAGTGGAAGATCTCATCTTGACTACACTAGCACCTCCGTAGATATCTTTTAGTGTTCAAGCCCTGAAAGTTTGAAGTCTAGTGATTAGAGACTAGTTAGTCAAAGTTAAAACAAAACAACATATCAGTAAGATGTTTTTGGTATCTGAGCTTTAAGCACCACTGACACAACTATGAAATTCATTGACCTGGCTGACTATTAGGTATAGTACCATTTAAGGATTCATTTGGACTAGTTAAGTAAACTCTTTCTCTCAGTAGCACCCAATGTCCCTCCTCAGTCTCTCAAGACAAATGAACGCAAAATCAACCATTCTCATCATATGAGCAAGAGCAAGTTGTGTCATTTTTTTGTTTAAGAGCACCAGGTTATGTTATTCTGTCTAGATATCTGATGTCCTTCTCAGAGATCCTATGAATAAAAAAATTTAGAATTCCTGTTTATTGAAAAGTAATCACTGTAGTATGATCTCATAAAAATTTACCTATTATTGCACATATTCTTTGACTTCAGCAGAACAAAACACATGTACAATAAAAATATAAGATTTTGAATGAAATGAAGAAGATGTGTATAGTTGATTTGCTTGTAAGCCACTTATTACTAACACTGACATAGCATTGTTGTTAGGGTGGTTTAGGGGTACCTCACTTAAAGACGATGAACATAGCATTGTTGTCGAAATGGGTGAAGAGGATAGTAGGCCCGGAGGAGGACGTGATCGGTGCGGTGATGCGGGACAGATATGGAGTAGGCGTGGATTGGGACACGTTGACAAGTAGTTCGAGGGGAGCATCGGCCTTTTGGCGGGGGTTAGGGAAGGTGGTGCCTAGCATACAACATTTTTTTGTACCAAGCCTGGGGGATGGGGCTTTATTTCGGTTTTGGTTGGATGAGTGGTCGGATATGGGGTGTCTAAGAGGGAAGTTTCCATGGCTTTTCGCGCTAACCCAGCACCCGCGAGGCACAGTCAAAGAGTGTTGGGACCGAGGGTGGAACCCATCAATTGCAGCACATCTATCGGAGCAGAGGATGGAGGAATTTATGAGTATGCAGCAGATGCTCGAGGGGCGGAGGCCCAGGGACGACGCCAGGGATGGGTGGATATGGAAGAATGAGCCATTTTCAGTTCGTGGGCTGTATCGACAGCTGAGGACGGCCCATTCTGAAGATCCTATAAGGTTGGAAGCATGTCGCGAGGTGTGGAATCAGAGGCTACCTCTTAAGGTGGCGATTTTTGCATGGATATTCGCTAGACAGCGGGTATTGACACGGGTGAGACATAGGTTGTTAGTCTCAGCTGGGTCGACATTGTGCATGTTATGTGGAGAACAGGAGGAAGACTGTGAGCATCTATTCTTCCAATGTCCCATTTCGATCAGAATTTGGGCCAGCCAAGGGCTTTCCGAGATTAAGTCAAGTTCCGTATTTTGGGCTACAATACCGAAGCGACGAAGAGGTTGCGAAGCCGAACTGGGAAGAAGATTTGCGGTGATATGGGCCATCTGGCTACACCGTAATGAGGTAGCTTTTGAGGGGAAAACGGTCTCAAGTGAGGGGTTAATTCAGGAAGTGGAGAGGTTTGTTGGGGCGTGGTTTGCTCATGTGTGAGCTGGAGGGGGGAGGGAACATGAGGGGCCATTGTTGGTCTTGTCACTCTTGTCCCTTCTTGTATGGCGGGTCGCCGTTTTGGGTGATCTGCTTTCTTTATCAAAAAAAAAAAAAATTACTAACACTGACATCATAACCCTGTTGTTTAAATTCTGCATATAGTTGAAGATTTGATCATATATAAGATTAAAAAGTTGAATGTATCTAAGTGGAGTGTGTAGTGCATGTTATGATTTGTTTTATTTCAATTCACAAAGTACTAAAGCTCTTTGTGACATATTTCTTTTAAACAGAGAGGATGTATTTGTCTTCTTCAATTCAATATTCTTAGCATAGTTTTGCTGGAATACTGTCTAGTGTTAGATTTTTATTATATTAAACTTCAAGCCTTTAAAATTATCTACTCCTTTTAAGTATTTTCGGCCTTTCAAGGATGCAACCTAATACTGTTTTGTGCTGCTGCAGCCACTTTCTCAAAATAAGCGGTACATTGTGAGAAACGGAATCCCCGTCATGGTATGTTGTTCTGCACATACATTTCATTAGAATTTTTTAGCATCTTTTCACAAAGATACTCCACTTTGAGTTTGAGCCTTAAATTTCCACATCTTTACATGGGTTTTTTCTTATCTCAGATTCCATCCGATCCTGTTTCTCTGATCACAAGTAACCTTCTATCAACAAAGGCCAAGGCAGGTGTTACTTTCATACCTGATAAGTGATTGCCCAATGCTCTCAGATATTCACTTTTGTCAATTTTATTGCCCTCTTTCTTCAAATGGCTAAATGCATATCCAAATGTTGCGCCTTTTCAAAAAATAGCTTTTCTAAATGTTGTCATGCACTAAGTGTCTTTTGTTTTAGCCAAATTTATGGTCAAGGCTATAACTAACTCACTAACTTGTACCTACCTTTCCATGCAGTTTCGAATGTTGTTGGAGCCATTCATTTCTTACAGAAGAGTAAAGTCTATGAAGGTGTCCGATAAAAATTTATCAGAAAGGTGATTAATGATCCCCCTGTATTCATGAGTGGCATAACCAAAAATCCCTCTTATGATATTTTAACCAAGACTAAGCTCTATTGGCACCTGTATGTGCTTGAACTTTCATTGCCATGTGCTTCTGCACTTAGGGTATAAAAATAAGCCATGACCATTTTTTAGATATGATAAATTTGGGCACAGAGATATTCAAAATGATGGAATCCAGTTCTTTATCATTTTTCCCCTATACTCACACGTTAGTTCAATGTGAGAAGTCACCTGAGTTACCCTTCTGTCTGCAGTGTTGGGGAGTTTTTTCAGCGGCATTTTGGAAAGGAGGTGCACATTTTCTATATCTTTTTTTTTCTGAAAGTCTCATGACTTTGGAGGCTATTCGAGTTTAATACAATTCTTGTCTATTTAAGGTTGTTGACTATCTCATTGATCCATTTGTGGCTGGAACGAGTGGGGGAGATCCTGAAACTCTCTCTGTAAGCACAATTATATGCTATTTATCATTTTTTTTAGTCAGTTGTGTACTTCGGTGAGTACATTTTAAATTAAGTATACTACTTACTAGGAGGTTGTTTAGTGGAATTTTCTTTTTTGACTCTGACTTGGTTTTCTTTTCTACTTCAATTTCTTTACCAGATGCCACATGCGTTTCCAGAGATATGGAATCTGCAAGAGAAGTGAGTTCCGTGACCCCTGTCCTGACCATAAACTTATTAACATAGAAACCGAAATGTGTCATTCATATTTGTTCAGTCCTATCACTTCTTCCTTCTCATAAAACAATCTTTTTTCCTCACTTAGAAATCGTGTTTTTTGGAACCTATTTCACATCATAAAGCAAACTTGTCCACACCTCTTAGAGAAATTCACACATTTTATTAATGCATAAAACATCTCTAAAAAGCTTTTTTATGAACCAATTATATGGTATCACCTCAAACCCCCACGGTATCATGATGAAATTCAAACTCACCATTTAAGTTTAAGGCAAAGCTGCAACTGGAATATCTCAAGTATGGTCCCATTACTATCTGTATTTGCACTGCAGGTATGGATCAGTCATACTTGGAGCTATTCAATCTATGCTCTCAAACAAAAGGAAAGGAGGTGGCACCCAGAGAACATCAGTGAAGAAGAGACAGCACCGGGGCTCATTTTCATTTCATGGTGGCATGCAGGCAAGCTTTGTCTAGAATTGGCTCTGTTGTTGGGTCTGATGAAAAGGAATCTGGTTTCATATTCAGGAGAGGTCTAAGTAATGTGAAGGTCCCTAATATTGGACTCACAACCTCTGGAGGTGTCCATTAAATCTAGAGATGAGTCAAAAAGTTTGAATTGGTGTTGACCGCCATACAGTATTCATGTTTAATCAAGTTTTAAAGAAGAACATCCTTATGCAAGAGATGTAATTATGTGTGTTAAAAAGTTTGAATTGTATGAGATTGTTGCTGGAATTCAATATGAATTTGGATGAAAAATCCATGATAAAGTGTTTTTTTTACAAGTTGAGCTGGAAGAGTTATGGAACTATTTCTCCAAGTTGAAGAGAAAGATCAGTTATATCTGAGCTCCATTGAACACAATTTGCCTGTGAACTTGTGGAGATCCATCAAAGAGTGTCCCGTCCACTCCAGGAATCCTCTAACTGTCTCTTGATCCCCTTCTTTCCTTTATTTCTGGAGCCTGTTTGTTGCATGAACTGTAAATTATTCAATCAGTTTCACTTGCTTTCAATCCACTTCATTGAAAAAAATTTCTTCTGATTCTGGTGTTCATGGATTCCAAGATTTATTCTTCTTTTGTACATGAGAAGGGAAATCATAGCTCAATCCCATATTTGTAAGTTTTCTTTTCTAGGGTCGTTTAACATTACCAAAATAGGAAACTGAAGTCGCCCATTTTCCATCTTTCTAATATTGACGGTGTGTTTTGCAGACACTTATTGACATCCTATGCACTAAAGTTGGCAAAGATAGTTTGGAATTCAACTCAAAGGTCTTATCACTAGCATGTGGCCATGATGGAGATCCATCGTTTGACTCCTGGTCAATCTCAGTTGCATCAAGTGATGGCAATCAGAAGGATGTTTTGATGAAAAATTCTTTTGATTCAGTCATAATGACGGTATGTATCCTTTCATGCATTTCAAGATGGGAAACATTCATCTGTAGCCCATAAACAGCACACGCACTGTTGTCATCTTATTTATTTTGTCTTCAGAATATTTCATCATCATGTATTTATGTATATTTGTCTAAATTTGAAAACGTTAGTCTGTTCATCCTGCTGGATAATTCTTGTTCCAGTGATTTATCATCTAGAGTCTTGGCATTGATAGAAAGGACATTACACGTTGAAATCGATAGATCTGTCTGGATGTTTGAAGTCTTCTGTAGGGCATTGTTTTAACCAATGGAGAGGCCTAAATTTGTGATGATGCCAGTCGTCATAAAGTATAGATTCACTTGATAAAATCATCTGAAGGTCAATTTTGAGACTGATTATCCTCAGAGATCTTGGCTTATTATCCTGATCCTGATTCACACTGTGATCATGTAATAAATTGTGACTCCAAATATCCTGTATGCAGTCTTTAGACTACCTGAATCCAAAATCTAGCTTTCAGGTTAGTCAACAATATAAAACTGTAAAGAGAATTAAGAGAAAATGACGCAGGCAAAAGATTACAGAAATACAACATGATAGTTAAGTGTGCTTACTGTGTTGGAAGGCTGAAGTGACTCAAATGAGATTAGGCCAAAATATTGTCTTACACCCAATTTAGTTGCCAACCTGCTTTTGAATTCTCTTTGAAATTTTATTTTATTTTTAAAACAAATTTAAGGCGGCATATCACTCGTACAGTGATGTACCCTGAGTGGTTATATCCATATCTGAGGAATGCAACAATCACAAGGAAGCTTGAAATTACATGCTTCTAGACCAAAAGTTTATGATAGCCTTCATGTCATAGAATCTGTCCTTGCCCGAAAAATGGCCTCATTACAGTTAGCTAGATGGCATCGAGAACTGCACACATCTTTCCCCTCTTCGCTGCCTCTCAGGGTCCGCTACTTCTTGTTGATGCCCATAAAGCCTGGCTAGATGTGACTTTGGCACATGGGATGTTTTGGGAGACCCAAACTGCCCGAACCCTGGAGCACTAAAAAAAGATGCTCTTAATCCTTGTTTTATGTGCACAAGACACACTCAACAGAGGCTGTTGGGTATCACTGCTGGTAAACAACTTGTACCATAAGTTGTTTCTTGAGGATCAGCAAACAGAAAAGTTTCACATTCAAGGGGATCTACTGTTTCCATATCACCCGCTATGCTTTCATAGTGTTGGGTGCTTCAACACTCCCTCCTTCCCTGAGCCGTTTATATGCCACTTGGACTGAGAATGGTGGGATATTCCATTTCCAGTCATCTTGTGCTCCTACTGGGTGCCAAGGCAGTATGGCTTGTTAGAGCTGTAGGAGCTCTGACATCCTTTGGTCCATGCCTATTAGGATTGGGCACCATGTATCATCCGAATACTTGGCAACTGTAGCTGGAGGGTTGCTAGCTAGGGCAAACAGCCACGCGAATTTATCCCTCAAAAGGCCATAATTTAAAGACCAGTCATCCATCCAAAACTGGAAGTCTGACCCATCACCCAGATTGGCTGAAAAGAGAGGTCGTAGGATAGGGATTCTTCATATCCCCTGCCAAAAAGCTGAAGCTCCGTGGACTGGTCTTGTCTGCCCCTCCCAATCTTTCCATTGGCCATAATTGTCTCATAGCGTCAAGGACATAAAGTCTTCTGCCTGGCTTACAAAACTAAGCACCCATTTAGTTAAAAGCACCAAATTCATGGTAGATAAGTGTAATGCACCCAGACTCCCCTGGTTGACCCATCTGCACACCATATCGTTATCTGTCCTGGCCCAGGCCAAACTTCATCATGACAGCATCCAGTCTCTTTTGGATATGGCATATGGCAGATAGTATAAAACACAGAAAGTTAAAACATGGGTATGGCAGATGGTATAAAGCGTAGCAAAACCAGGCAGCCCCCTTTGATAATATTGGGTTTTACCATCCCTCGAGCCATGCCTCCACCTTCCCCATCATGGGTTGCCAGTCTGTTTTTCACAAACATCCCTCTGTCAATATTAGGCAGAGATGTCTCATTGGAAGCTTTGTGATCTCTATCCAAGTGCTTGGGAAGATTATAGCTCTTCTTTCAAGGACAATTCAAAACACACCAAAGCTGATTTGCCTTAGTTGATTTGGAGTCTTGAGACATTCACAAATAAGTCCAGCAGCACCGAAAGATTTTAATTTTCCTCCACTGATCGCTCCATAAATAAGGTTGTTTTGTCTGCATACTAGAGCAATGGAATGCCCAGTGGGTAACTGGAAGTTTGAAAGCCCTGTAATCTCCAGTGCAAACATGCTTGGGTGGTGCAAATAGCAAGGGCGTCAACTGCTAATATGAAAATTCTCTTTGAAGTTGTTTTGGTGGAAGACTGACGCCATAGGGGAGAGAATAGAGGAGAAGGATGAAAAATTTGTAGTCAGGACTGTGAAGCCCTGAGTATTTGTTCATGGGCCCTTATGAATATGATAGTAAATAAAGGGGAAAACAGAAACAAGATAGAGAAAGATCTGACAACACTCCCCGTCAAGCTAGTGAATAGATGTCTCATGCCTATCTTGCCACAAAGGTGGAGGAAATGTGTTGAGGAGAGGCCATTTGTGAAGGCATCTACTCGCTGTTGATCAGACAGAATGTATGGACTGCATAAATCTCCCATCTCAAGGTTTTCCAAGATGAAGTGGCTATCTGCTTCGACTTGTTTCGTGCAGACATGTTGAATTGGATAATGGTCGATTAATTGTCGCAAAATAATTGAACTGGATGAGTGCATGGAAGTCGAATTTCAATCAGCAGCTGTTTGATCCAGACAGCTTTTCACAAGCCCTGGGTCAACACACGGAAAACAGCATATGCACTTGACTGAGCACCCAAGGTATTTTTTTTTTCATGCCGAGAAATTACATTACTACCAGGGAAGGTGCAGTAACTGGTAATAGAACAATGATCAACTTGTGAGCCTACTTACTCTGCATCCATGTAGACCTCCTGGCAGGGTTGAGCATCCAGCCAAAAATAGAAGCCTGTGGCACACCATACCTTTGAGGTAATGAATTATATGGGTGGCAAAGCCAATTTACCACATTCTTGAAGAATGTCTTAAGAGTATTTCTGCTGGCAGATTTAGATACCCCTTAAGTATAGGTCACTTTAAGTCCCAAGAAGCACAGCAATAAGCCTAAACATTTGATCTGAAAATGCCAAGGCTAACTGGTGAGTAAGGGACTAGGCCTCAGTGGTGTCGCTCCCATTGATAATGATATCATCCACCAAGACCAAGAGGAGAGTGACTCCCCTTGAAGAGGAAAGTCAATAGGATGAGTATGCTCATCATCATCAAGACAGTGAAGTGAGCACAATAAGAGTGAGATGACTGTTTGAGGTCGTAGAGAACATTGTTGCAGTGAAAAACAGTTGTAATTGATGAGGAGACCTGGTACACGAGAGGAAGCACCACATAGGTATCCTCTTTAAGGTCCCCATGCAAGAAGGCATTCTTGACATGAAGTTATTGCAAGGCCAAGCCAAAGTGAGCAAACAGTGGAAGAAGAATGTGAACTGTGTTAATTTCGTTTCCTGGGGCAAAGGTCCCCTGGTACTCGGTACCCTAGTGCTGAGTACAATCCTTGGCAACCTAACGAGCTTTCCAATGCTCAGATTAATACTAAATTTATGAACCCATTTGCAGGCAACAGCATTGTGATTTGAAGTTAGAGTAATCAAGATCCTGGTCTGGTTCTTCTCTGGAGCGTTGAAATCCTTGGCCATAGCATGACACCAATCAAGATTTTTTAGAGCTTTGTCCACGGTGCTAGGTATAGAAATGAAATCAAGGGATCTGAGGAAGGCAAGGCAGGATGGTGAAAGGCAGTGGTCAGAGAGGCTATGTGCCATAGGATAAAGGGGCAAAGGAGGTGAGGATAGATCAGGGGGATGGGTCTCCAAAGAGACCCAGAGACCATTGTGTTCTGTGTATTTGGTGGGTTGGGGGATTTTTTTTTTGGGTGGGTCATGAGGAAGGCCCTTTAACGAGACTTTCACTTATTTATTCCATTTAGGGAGACTGCAGCCCATAAATTGGTGTTATGGAGAAATCTGAGGCAGGTGCTGGTACCCCAGCTCGCTTAAACGCATCGATCCTAGAGAGTTGTCGATGCTTGAAGGTACATCTTCAGGGAGTTCTGGAGGGACATGAGCAGAGTCAAGGGTTGACATTATGGAATCGTCAGCAGTGGTGACTTGGGGGTGGTATCATATAGGGTGAAGGGTTGGTGCCATGGGAGAGAGAAAGTAGAGGAGATGAGTGAAAACATTTAGTCAGAGCTGTGAAGGCTGAAGTTTTGTACATGAGCCATCTGGGGAAATGCACAAGTAAGATAGAGAAGGTAATATATATCTGACAACATGGTGGCTTATGCTACTGGTGCTTAAGGTGCTGCCTGATGCACACTAATTAGATTATCTTTGTAGTATTATGCATTTGGTACCCACTTCTCATGAAGCTTCTTTCTCTTGATTATTAGATCTTTAAATGGACTTATGATGTTTAAACTCATTCATCTTTTTCAGGCGCCACTCAGCAATGTTGAAGAAATGAAATTCACAAGAAGAGGATTGCCCTTTGCTCTTGATTTTCTTCCCCAGGTAGGATTTATCACTGGTTAATGTGTTGACTTCTGAATTACATATACTCTCAGATACATTCTTCAAATCTTATCATAGTGGCATGGCATGTAAAGTATCTTCCTCCCATTCCCATCTTGTGTTTATAGATAGATCTGTCTGTATGCTGTTATGGTGGTTGATTTCTGAAACTTCAAGTACCCTGGTTGCTGCCGACAAGCAGAGTTCTTGTGGGCTTTTGTAGAAGTATTATTGGAATCTTGGGAATGTCGATTACATAGGTGAATATTTAGTTTGATAAGGTAGTGGTCATGGAGAAGAAGCTGAAAACATAGACTGATAATAGATTACCATCTCCTCCCCTCCCCCGCAAATTTCTGTGAGCCAGCTTGGCTGGCTCACAGTGCTGGGGGGATAGTAGAAAAAGAAAAGCAAAGAGGAATTGATCTTTCTCCCCATATCACTCTCTTGTTGGTGTAGCTTATTACTCCATATCTCTGTCTACTCTTTCCTATCTCTATCTATTGAGTGATAGATATCTCTTATCATTCTTTCTTTCACCCCTCTCTCTTTCTCTCTCCCTCAATATTTCTTGAATTCTGTGGAACTTAAGAGTATAACACCTATACAACCATTAGGTTTTATCAGATGACAAGATACTAGGTTTTGAAAGGAAGCTGAATTTATCCTGCAGTAAAATTTTATGAAGAAAAAATAATGTATGTCTTCTCTTTTGCATTTTTCAATCTGTACCCCTTTGTTACATTTGTATCCTCTCTATTTCCTTATGATTCAGGTGACATATCTGCCACTTTCCATCTTAATTACATCTTTTAAGAGAGAGAACGTCAAAAAACCCCTTGAGGGATTTGGAGTTCTTGTTCCTTCAAAAGAGCAACATGGTGGTTTCAAAACGCTTGGTAATTATAACCAATCTAATTATCATTAATTCATTATTGTGCTTGTACTTCTAATGACTTCATTAATTTGCTCAAAATCCTTGAAAACCCACCCTTTCTACAGGCACTCTCTTTTCATCGTCCATGTTTCCTGATCGAGCACCAAGTGATCAATATCTCTACACCACCTTCATCGGAGGCAGTCGAAACAGAGATCTTGCTGGAGCCTCACTGTATCTGAGTCTTGGAACTTTTATGGAAGATATTATGCTAGTATTGTCTACTTGTGGAAATTGATTACTTTATCCATGTGTATCTGCAGGGATGAACTGAAACAGATTGTGCTCTCTGATCTGCACAAACTCTTGGGTGTTGACGGAGAGCCAAGTTTTATTAAGTGGGCGGCAACACATTCATCATATCCATTTTCATCTCACATTGAACTAACCTCTATTTAGATTTTTCAGTTCGATCATGATCATCTAATTTAGTTTGATTTTAATGCAGGCATGTTTATTGGAGCAAGGCTTTCCCGCTGTATGGTCATGACTATGGTTTAGTTCTAGAGGCTATAGACAGGATGGAGAAAAATTTTCCAGGCTTCTATTATGCAGGCAAGTCGCACTCTGGTCCCAGAAATTTCCTATTACTGTACTGTTATGTTTAGAAGTTTTGCATCTGTGTTCATTTGTTCGATGGAATTTGATGACTTAATTGAACATTTAAAGGGCTCCATGACCCAGCAAACAAACATACTAATAAACCTTCATTAGTTTGTGGGGTTCAGATGCGGTTGATTATCTATTATCAGGCTCACATCTTAAAATAGGGAGAGAGAAACATGCTATAAGGGATTTTAGAATGAATAGTCCACTATACCTATTCTAATGAATGGATTTTCATGAATCATCAAGCATTTGATGAACAGTTAATCATTCATCACGGAATCTCCAACCCTAAGCTCAGCAACAGATAAAGAAGGTATCTACGGCTTTAGTAGGTTAGGTAAAAGCCTAATATGCGTGTATATTCTTTTCTGTGTGTGTCTATACATTTTTTATAGTAAAACATTCTTCGATAGGGAACTGAGTACCATTTAGTGACATGCCCTGTATATGACTGAAAACATCTGTTGAAAGATTTTCCAAATTAGCATCTTACTTTTTAAGGGCAAATGTTTTTTGTATCTCAGGTTTGGCTTGTGGTAAGGTCCCTGCCCTCACCTTTATTCTCTTTATCCAAAATAGAATCTGGATGAACAGAATCAAGAAATGTGCTATAACAGAAGTGAGGGGAGTAAAGAAGGGAAAGAACAAGGCTCTCTCTCTCTGTCTAGGAAAGATGTAATTCGATAGCCCTCCTCCGCAACACTCTCCTCAGACATAACTGCTTCTTGAATATCCTTCTGTGAACTGGGCCTTCTTTATTTGTATGAGTGGCCTGGAATCATATTGGAGAATGAATGACGTGACCTCTTCCCATTGGCCTTATTGAGTAGCCAATTGGAGAGGGACAGCTGTCCCTTGTTTCTTCTTCTTCTTTCTTCTTAGGTTATTAATGGGCGCCTACCAGCTGCATTTTGATTTATTTAATTTTCTTTTGTCATATTTGACCTTGCAGGCAATCATATAGGAGGGCTTTCTGTAGGGAAGGCCATTGCCTCTGGATTCAGAGCCGCCAACCTTGCCATCTCTTACCTCAATTCTTCAGTGAGACAAGACTGAGAAAGGACTCAGTCACTTAACTTTCGCAAGTCCTCAGCAAATATGCGGTCCTGTTTTATCCTTCTCTCAAGTTATCTAATTTGCTTGTAGTTTACCTGTCTATCTTTCTGTGATTTATTACGATGGATACATGCCATCTGTTAGATTTTCTAGCTCACCATCGATTCATTGGCTAAGGACAGTTATGTTCTGCAGTGTCTCATTATTACCATCGATTCATCGATTCACCATAGACTCATTATTTTGCCTTTTTCTGGTTATACTCTTGAGCATTTGATGTGGGTCACCTTTATAGATCAAGCATAAAAGATAACTTTATTAGTGAGATGCCAGAGAGTGAAGATTTAAATGGATATGATCGATTTGATGGCATGAAGGTTTGATCTGAAAACTAGGTAATATATATGCTATGTTGACTAGTGTCTTTATCTTATGAGAGGATATAAGTGAAGAAGATAAATCTTCACTTATCTCTGGAGCACATTCTAATGGATACAATTGCGTTATAGAGACTTACTACTTGATCTATGAGGCATTCAAATTCTCTATCAAGATAGTTGTGTTTGAAGAGATGTGATGAGAAAGTTTAAGGAAGGAAAATGTGAAAATACACATTCAAAGACTCATCTTTAAATATTGCAGCCTTCTGATTGAGATAAAGACATTTTCTAGTTAATAATGAAAAGATTGTTCAAAGCCTGTTTTTCATATTCAAAGCCAACATTTAATAATGTAAAGATATTTTCCTGTTAATGTCAATCAAGAGAGTATTGTCAAAATCATTAGGAATGTGAACAAGTTAATAACATTTATCACATGATAGTAATGGGAAATTATCTATTAATTTATTAATGGATGTTTTAAAAGCATGTTTGATCCTTATTATCTTAAGAGAAGATATTTTCCATCATGACTATAGTTGAAAATTTTTCCCTTCTCTACATGTTTCAAGAATAATTTGAAGATAAATTTCAATTAGTATATTCAATCTAATGATCGACTTCTATTGAAGTGTCTCATGAACCTTGATTGTCATTTGAATTGTATGCAAATGACCATTTTCGTAATCTGAAGATTACTTATCGAGCAAGTTAAAGTTAGGGAACTCTGCATTATTAAATTACACAAAAATATACAATATTGAGATCTAATCAAAGACACCAGTTGACTAAACTTTACCAGATCTATTGGTAATTTGAAAATTTATTTTTAATTTCATAACTAAAATTGAAATCGACAGCACAAAGACGATCTCCTCAATGGGAATGGTCTTCTCTCATCTATTTGTATCTACTTCTAAATGAATGCATTTGAATTTTGCACATAGTCTCCCATAACCTAAAATTATTGTATTTCTCATGGGGTCCAGCTTAACTATGAAATTTACATATCTCTCAATACAAGTCCCACAAGCGCAACTAAGAGTGTACAGCTTACCCAAATCTTCTTTACTTACAGTCCCTTTAAATGAAAGCTTACTAGGTTCACTAATCCAGAGTTGATGGAGCATCTAGAAAAATTTCTCAAGTGAAAATTGTTTAGGCTATTGAAAAAGTTTCCTAAAGACTTAATTTTTCCTCCACTAAAATTTCAATGTGATCAATCTCCTATGTAATTTATAGATTGATGATCACCCACAGTTTATAATTAAATATTTCTTTTGTCCAATATTTGTCTTATCAACATTGGAAGTTTTGGTTGACTTTCCTATGATTGATATTCTCAAAGTTAAGGTTATCTGACCACCCAAAACTGCCCCTTATCTTGGTTTTCCCCAAAATAATGTTTATAAATAAATCAAAGAAGGGCTCCAAAGAATGCTAAAGAATTAAAATAATGGGAGTATCTACGTTATACCACAGAGTGTGTAGGGAGATAATTATTTTGGGATATTTAAAAAATTTGTGTAAGTTAAGTTTTTTTTCATTATTGTGAAAGTCATAACCACTTTCTAGGCATTTAACATATCGACATTTTGAAGTAGATGTTACCACTGCCTAGAGTGCATAAATTAGGTTTAGGGAGCTCTTGGGGAAGCATTACGAATAAGAATTACACTCATCTGCATTGATTCAGAATCTCTTCTACAAGTCAAGAAGAATAGATCTTATTGACCAATCTTTCTTGATATCAATTTATTAAATTACTCTATTTTCATATCCAAAGAAATGCATAGTCATATCTTGGGAGTGAGATCTTCTATGGAATATACAAAGATTTCATGATTTTCTCTTTAAAATCTAAAATTCCCAAGATAATTTAACAATTTCTTGTTGTGATAGAGGGTGATATTGACCACATTGATTCAGAATACAAATCAAAGAAGTTTTAACGATGAAGATTCTCATATTATGTGCTTTTCTTTTACATTTTTTTATCTACTTTTCTATACAATGAAAAATTTTTGAGATGACTAGAGTTGAAATTAAAATGATGAGTGAGCTAGAATGGTGGAAGGATAAATATTTACACTCCTTTAAGGTAGAATGTTTTCTTCACGCTAATACGATTTAAAGTTTTGATTACATCAATTCAAAGGAAATGTGATGTTAATGAATAGGAGACTTGAGTTGAATACAAAGTTTGTAGGAGAGAGGATGAATGAACCAATTCTAACATGAATGTTATAATGGAAGAACATAATCTATCTATATCAAATGACTTTCATTGAGGATATTATATATCAAGTACACAGATTTTATTAGTCTTTCCTATTTGAACCCTAATCATTTGATAGCCTATGTGAACCTTGCAACTCATGAGGTATTAAACCGAAATTTTGGAGACTGACAAAGCGAGATCATGTGGTCATTGAAAACACACGTCCACTTGTTCAAATAAATACCAAAATCACTCAAATTCAGGGTTAACTAAGTAAATTTTAGTTGTAGAGGTGAGTAAGGGTTGAATCCACAGAGGATTAGCATTTTTTCTTGAGAAATTTTTTAATTTGATCAAATTAGATAATGAATTGAGATGATAAATTAGAGAATATTGTATTTTTTGAAAGAAGACTCAAATATCTATCCACATAATCAAAATCACTTGATTTGGAGTTGTACCCATGGACAAATCAAAGAGCGAAGTAAGAGGAAGAAATTAGTATGCGAAGAAAGAGAAAATACCAAGATCAATCAAACTTAACCTAATCTATGAATTGAAATTAAAATCTAATGTGAACTGAAAAAGATTAGGGAAAAACACAAAACTGGCCTAAAATCACGCTCGAAATGATTTAATTAATCACCAGATCAAGGCTATTTGGATGAAGCCCTCAGTTTTCGGAGTTCAAGTGGTGAATTCTCCCCATTCTCTCAATGAAATCTTGACTTCAAATGCTCCTCGGACGTGGAAATGAGTCTAGACAATTGTTAAAGTAGGAGATTCAACTATCAAGGTGCCCAAAAGGTTTGATTACTTGAAACATCCAAGAATACATCTTTTGTCAAAGAGAGAGAGTATAAATAGAGTGTGAATTGAGCGTGGCCGTCAAACTGTCTCCTCATATCTGATCAACAGTTACGATTAAATGCTAGGAGTCAAATCACCATCATTAAGTTCAAGCAGTTGGATTTGCATCATAGCGTTGAGATTTTGTCGCGTCATCGCGTGCACACCCAATGTTTGTGTAATTGCGGTCATTTGATGTCGATCAAGCGCTCTAGATTAATAGGAGCCCATCAGCAACAAAAGATCTCGACCATTATAACTCCCGTGATGAACGACCTGGATTTGTCGATGCTTATAAAATGAATCAACGCCCAATCATAGCGTGCCACGTAGCCCCAGCTATAAGTGAACATCAATTGTCATGATTTAATCTAGAAATAAAAAAATCCCACATTGAAAAATTGATATATTTATCAAGTATAAATATGGTAGGAGATTTATTAACCAATTTTAGCCCATTAAGGGCACTTACGAATAATAATTCCCTTAATCGACACCACCCGTGCACCACGTGGCAACTTTATGCACTACCGTGTGATGACATGCAGGTGCATGTGCCATGTCAACCCACACTTAAAAAATAATTTTAATGATTTCAATCAAAATAAATTTAATAAAAAAATTGAAATAAATCAAAAAATTCTATAAAAATCCATAAAAATTATAAAAAATTATATCATTAAAAATAGAACTCCTTTTTAATCCAAAATATTTCTTGCTTGATAAAAAAATTCAATAATATATCGTTTGTGTATTTTAATTTAAGAAATAAGAAGAGAATAAAATTTTAGCTCCAAAATACACTCTAGTTACTGAAGAAAATAAAAGTAAAAATTTTAGAATGCATTAAAAAATGTTTTTCTCACATTATTATATATTTAAAACCCAAATAGAATCTCAAATAAAATTAGGATAATCTATTTAAAATTAAACTCATGATTTATGGATAATTGACCCTTAAATAATACATTTTGAGTTTATTGATAAAATTTGCATAGAATGATGAATATGCACTCAAAGTATGATAACATGCATCAAAATGGTATGAATTATGCCTTAAAATATATATTATCTTAAGTATAAATTTTATTTTATCAAAGACTACTGACGAGACGGGACCGCGAGGTCATTGATTTCACACGGTCTCGTGTCAAAAATAATACCGAATTTACCAATTTAAGGATTTAATAACAAATAGAGGGGTATAATGGTAAATAAGGGTCGAATCCACAGGGAATTAAGATATTTTCGAGAGATCTTTTAAAAATTGATCAAATTGGACGATGAATTGAGGTGAGAATTAGGGAAAATGGTAGAATTAGAAAGATAACTCAAAGATGTATCCACGGAATCAAAAATCACTCGATTTGGATTAGTAATCACTGAGAAATCAAAGAGTGAAGTGAGATGAAATTTCTAAAAATCGGAAAATTTAAAACCAAAATTAAAGACTAAATTAAGCTAAATTACAATCCTAAATTACAAATTGATGATACATGACGACAGATTAGAGGGAAAACAAGTATTTTGACCCGAGATAACAATCGAATCGATCCAATTGATCGTCAGATCGACAGCTATTCATTCCACGAATTCGAACGTGAGCATCGGTGTTCAAGAGACAAATTCTCCTTGATCGATCGACGAATCTCACTTTTAATCACTCCGTGGACGCGGAATTGAGTCTAGAAGAGATTAGAAATGAGAGATTCAAGGATAGATGCGTATAGATAGGTCGATTAAGCAAAATCCTCCGAGAATGTCTTACAACAATCGAAGAACGCCTCAATTTATAGGCGAATTGGGCGTAACCGTTCGATTGATGCGTGTAATCCTCATCAACGGTCCGGATTAAACGCATCAATACGAACCGTTATGAATATATCATGGCCGTTAGATCGTGGATGGACGCTCCAGATGCCGGATGCGTTTATGCATTATGAAACGCGTAAAAATGCGTCCGTTGGATCGCGATCTGACGCTTTGGATGCGTTTGATCGCGTGAAATCTGGACCGTTATAATTCCGCTTTTAAGACATGTGCGTGATTGATGATCTGGTGGAATTTTGGTTCACGTGATCCATGTGCATCATTCGTCCCGTCCTTGATCCAACGCTTGTGATGCCGCCACGTCGCGTGAAATGTTTAAAACACGAGTGAACATATTCCCACTCGGCTAAAATTAAAGAAAACACTCGGGTGCATAAGGGGCGACGAATAAGTGGGTTTAATAATCTGTCTTTCGATAATCGGAAGACCTATATATATTATAAAACCTATATATGATAAATACAAATATTGCCCACGTGTCACCTCCGCGCCACGCAGGCGCTTGCGTGAGCCCGCGTGGCTCTGCCACGTGGCCTTGCGTGCCACGTCGCACCCACGTGGGACCCGCGTGAAAATAAACCCCCTTTTTATTCTTTTTTTTTAATTATTTTAAACGATTTAAATCAAAAATAAATTCAGAAAATTCCAGAAAAATCCCTAAAAATTAGAAAATTCATAACTTTCAAAGTACAACTCCAAATTAATCCAGATTTTTTTCATTGGCTCTGAAATTCAATTATATATCATTAGAAAAAGTCAAATTATTTAAATAACAAGAGATTTAATTTTTATCAAAAATACATTCATTTCTTTAAGATTTTAACTTTTAGAAAATTAAATGAATGTTTATAAAAATGATTTCTCTCAATATTTAACTTTAAAAACCACTTATAATCTCAAGTAAAGATAGGTTATAAAATCATTTATCTTTAATTTGTCATAATTAACCCTAAATTAAAGCATTTTGAGATTATAACTTAAAATTGCGTGAAATGATAGAAATTCACTCAAAGTATGATAACATGCATAAAAATGGAATGTTTTATGCCTTAATTTGCATTAATAATCATGTTTTATCATGTTAAGATTGCATGTTATCAACTACTTGGCCTTTTTTCTTTTAGGCATCTCTAAGAGGGACGATATCTTAGAGATTCAATAGATCCTCCAACTATAGACAAATGAAGATGAATGGATTAGATAAAGATTTTAATATATTTTCACCAACGAGACGAAACCCCTAGGACTAGTATTAACCTATTCCCTAAACATATCCAATTTTCCCACCTATGTGATCACTCAAGTGGTGGATTCAATAACTAATAAGTTGATAGTTAGATAAAAGTGCCATCATTTCACCGTTGGAGGGTTAAATTTGACTCATCCTTCAAAGTTCTTGGATATGTATCACCTTTGAAAATTTTCTTTGGTCTTGTACGCATTCCACAAATTTATGCCCTTTTGAAAATGAAAAGCATATTGTATTGCGTCTTTTGACCTTCATGCTTGAGGCTTCATCTTAGATGTCCATCTCATTCCACATACTTAAAACCCTTGGATGAGGTGAGAGGACATAGGGAGAGGCCAATAGGTTGTGCACACAAACCCCTAGGCTTATTTTTCCTCTTTATCAATTGATCTCCAATCACAAACCGTTACAATAGTTTTTTGGCATAACTTTGGAACTTCCTAGGGGTGATCCTAGTAAAGGTAGCTTACTCTTGAGCTACCCTCAAAGGATGAATGGTGAATGGTGGTTCTCCTTTAAGAACCTAGAGGCAAGTCTCCTTAAGAACATGGGCCCCTTCGCAATGGGATTGTAAATGATGAGGTTAACCACCTTTTAATTGGGATAATTCCTTACAGAGATGTCCCAAATATAAGTTGGAAGTATTCTTGGGTGAACGTTCTATTTGCTCTCCTCACTGTGAAAATTGTGGGCCAGATGATATTTGGATGTTCGTCCATAGGATAAGAATAGGTTCATATTTTATTTAAATTAAAATGATTAAAATTTAATTATTTCAATAAGTAATGCATAAGCTCACAAAGATTTGAATTGAAGAAATTCGCATAGACTATATAGAATGTTTTCTTCTATATATTTAATTTAGGTTAAAAGAGTATGCGAAGAGATGCGAAAATCCATATGAAAGATTTTTTAAGGAATATTATTATCATAAAAATGAGGTGAAGGAGAGATGATCGAACTCTAATAACTACATTTACATTCTCATGCATATGTGGGCATTGTAGTCGATGAAGCTTATGAAGAGACGTGTAAATCAATTCATTATGACTTAGGGCCATACTAACCAAATTAAACCAAAAATTTATCATCACAATGAAAAAGGGAAGTTCATAAGCTTGGTTTCAGCCTTAATTTTATTCAAACCTATAAAAATAGATAAACCAAATCAAACTAAATAACATGATACTAGCATTCACATGAAAAGACTATATAACAGTGTTATTTATGAAAAATAATCATGTTATTTTTTCTATGTTTCCATCATTAGTAAATCATCTTTCTTCTGACACATGCTAGTTTATCGCCAATTTCATTGTTTCAATCCTAAGAGTATGTGCAAGAACTACGGCCATCTGAAATGTGTGTATCATGACTTTACATTACATTTATTATGAGTTATTTATGTCACTTAAAAAAATCTCTATTTTTTTATTGATTATAGGGCATGTAATTAGTTTTTTAAAATTATTGGTATTGGTGTTTTCATATTCTCAACATTTGTTGGAAATATCGCTATGTTGTCCTTTCTCAGTCAATCTTGTTTTTCTAGAATCACCTTAATGTTTTCTTCTTTTCATTTATCACCCACCATCGAAGGCCAAAACTTGTCATCACTATCATTTTTCATCATTGTCATGTTGAGTGCATCTCCCAACATATCAAATATTATCAAATCCTTTGATCATCACATTTGTATAGAACTGTTTTTAGAAGTCACAAATTGCAAAATGTTTTCATTGTAGTCATTTATACACAAAATTTCTTTCAAGGTATATCATTACATCATATTTGAAACCTATGTGCTAATAACATGCAAATTTTGTGCCTATAGTTACCAAATTATTAGTGGCTTTAAGTCACATTTTATACACTTATGATGCATGCTATCATGTTTTATAGATTTTCTAGATTATTTTTTATTTCTAAAACTATTTTTAATGTTTTTAGGTGTGCACTGATATGGTAATGGCACCACATGATAGCACACTGTTCGTTGATACTCACACATGTGGTGCATTCACACACTAGGGGCATGTGTTAATGTTTGATTTTATAAATTTAAACCTCATGATGTTAATTAAAATTAATTTCAAGTAATGTGGCACGCTTTGAAGCTTTGAATCAATGTGATTAGCCTAGGTCATTCAGCCTTAGGGGAAAGTGGTATGTGGTGCAATTTTATGAAGCATCAATTTATGGGATGCTGATGATGTGGTGCAGTCTAGAATGTTTGTTGGAGATATGGTGGTTAAAACGTAAACATAATGGTTCATCAATTAGGAGATGTGGCCTAATATAGAGCCTCACAATCAAGAGGTGTGTTGATCTTTCAACTATGCCCAATTCTCTATACTCAAACATTGTCCTTCCTCTTCAAAAATGCATTCTTGAATAATTTCCAATTAAAACTTTTCGACTATATTTCCTTCAATATATTGATTTAAACCTATTCTATACTCATTTCTACCTCTTTTGGGCATTTACAATCATGATTTCAATGAGAGAATAGCGAGAAGTTATTAATTGAACATCAAATTTCTACCAAGAACATGCCAGATGAAGATCTTTGATCTAGAAATTAATTGGATCATTTTTTCATGGTTTCAAGTAAGTCAAGTCGCATTTTCATTAATTTTTTTATCATTTACTTGTATATTTCAATTTAAAATGGTTTTATTAAGATAATTTCATCTATTTTACGAAACTATAAAACATCTCACAGTCAACTCCTATTCTCTATGGATTTCAAACCTTATTCAATAATTTAATTAAATTAATCATGAATTAGGTGAGTTTGGACTTTATTCAAACCCATGAGTGTGTGTTTTTAATGATCGCCTAAAGTTGGCCCATTATCAATGTCTGCTTACATTATCCATGAGTATTATATGGCCTTAGTCATTGAAAACAGTAAAAGAGGTAAGTTAGTTTTTACTATTTCAAGTGTTTCTCATTTGCATTTCACATCCTACATTCTCTTCGATGCTTAAAAATTCATGGTTGGCATTTATGACCATTTTCTTCAGTATCACCATGAATGTTGTTTAATGTGACAACTTTTTTAAATTATCAGACATATATTGGTCATGTATTGTCATCATAAGCATTGTCTACGTGTCATGGTTTTCAATGGCCCAGAAAGCTTCATATATTTCATTATTTTTTGTTCATGTTTTCATCATTGGAATGATCTACCCATCCTTTTATTCATTTAACATGCAAAATTTCATCAATAGAATCTTATTTACATTTACAAATTCATCTATATTTAATGTTTTCCTCTCTAGAAACATTTAAATATGAATATATTCATCTATTAGATTTGGGTTTTTTAATTAATTTAAATGTATATTCATATAAGAATATATTTCTTCATGCATCATTCATAGTCTCATCATAAACATCATTTAATAACTTATATTTAGAAAACATAATACATGTGTTAATCAAAATCTACATCTACATACACTTTAATTCGATTATCTAAGTCATCCATAAATAGAGCTACCTTATCCTATTTGTGTGATCATTAATGACTATAAATATTCACTATCTACTCGCTCATTTGAATATTAATTCAATATTCATTTCTATTTATTGCACATAATTTATAATTGGATTCACATATTTCACACAAAAGATACACTGCACATGACTAAGAGAGAGAGAGAGAGAGGGTAGGTAATTGTAAGTTCAATCAATGTCAAGCCTCAAGATTGAATTAAACATCAATATCTCGAGATGAAAGGAGGATTCAAAGGTAAAGTCAACCTCAAGTCAATGGTATCTCAATAGCAATTGAGCAAGTGAGCTATAGTCAAGTAAAAAGTTAACCCCTAAGCTAAACCCAATGGTTGGGTCAAATCAAAGATCAAGAACAGTCAAAATAAAACTTAAAAGTGAAAGTCAAAATTCAAACCAAGTCAAGGTTCAAGATGAATAAAAGTCAACCAAAGTAAACCAAATTAAGTGTCAAGTCAATTCAACGTGTGAGATCAATTTAAAGTCAATGGTAAAGAAAAATAAATTGGTTTAGTTAAGTCCTACTAAAAAATGACAAGTCAAAGTCAGCTTGAGTCAATTCAAAGCCTATTCAAGGGTTGATAACAAATTGAAAGCCAGATTTATCAAGGATCGACATTCAATAGTCAAAACCAAGAAAGATAGAAATTAATTTCATTTAATATTATCTTATTAAACCAATTTTAATTTTAAATTTACTTCTTGGAACAATATATACTTGCATTCATGACTAATTACTTGTATATAGAGGAAATATAATTAGTCTATAAATTACACCCACACATACTCTTGAGTTGTAATTATTCGTGAGGATAAAAGGCAAAACCTTTGTGAGTGAATAAAATATATTGGCAGATCATGAGTGACTTTGTGAAATTAAATTGCATCTTTCAGGGTTAAGGGAAATTCTAGTACTAGATGAAATTTACCCAAAGGGCACACTAGAGAAGGGGAGATAAGGTAATAGAAACATGTGACTTCTCAGCAACTAAACTTTACAAATTTAGTGATTTTTACAACAATGGGAGGTTGAACCTTGGATTTTTAATACTAGAAGAGAAGGCAATCTAAGTAGAGATGCCTTGTGGATTCAACACTAAAAATTGTGTACTAGAAGACCTTGATAGTCATTTGTACCTAAAAAATAGTATTATCTAAGGTACCTGTGCCAAGGCACTCAAGAAGTGGGTCCCCAAAATCAATAAAAAATTATCTCATAACATCTTGTAACACTCATTTCCACTTTTAAGAACGTTCCTCAATGAAAACCCATGGGCATGGGTGAGATGCAAAAAGGTCTCTAAGGTGAAACAAAACATCTCTTGGTAATGCAACAAAAGGTTAACATAATCAACAAGCATTCTCTAGAGTAAATATGACGAGCACCATGTCAGCACAATTTCCAATAGGAGATATTTTATCTCCTTAATGATCAATTTAGTTCAAAGTCGAATGAGGTGTCTAGGGTTAAGTAAGTTGTGATGTCCATGCAATTACCTCAAACCAGAACTAAAGAGCCATAGTTATATATACTTGAATGAATGAATGAATGAATGAATATATATATATATGTGTGTGTGTGTGTGTGTGTGTGTGTGTGTGTGTGTGTGTGTGCGCGCGTGTGCGTGTGTGTGTGCGTGTGTGTGATTTTCATAGCTCTTTCCGATAGTCAACACTAAATTGAGATAACCATAAACAAGTATATATAACTATGGCTCTTTAGTTCTGGTTTGAGATAACCATGAACAAGTATATATTTTGATTGAGAGTCATATAAATATTTCAGGATGATAAAAACCAGTGGCAAAAAAAACAAACTCACTCCTCTAGTAGGAATTTCATAATCAAAATCAGCATTTGGTATTAGAAAAATTTTTGGGTATAGATGAATTTAAACTTATTAGAATAAGAATTTTTTGAATAAGAAAGCAAAGAGATAGCACTTAAAAGAGGAACTAAGTCAAATATATGGTAGTTGACCTAGTAGGAAAAACTAATGAATGAAATATCAATGCCAAAAAACTAAATAAATTTGGATCCAATTTCCTATGATTCAAAGATACTATTTGATGAATATATAGATTCTAAGTGACATAAATTGTTATTTCGAATCTTATATGTGAAAATGAGCTGCTAAGTCCTTTGATATCACTAAAGAGACTAAGTCAATGCAAAGTCAAAGAGAGGGAGAATGGAAGAGAGAGAGAGAAAGTCACAAAATCTATGTCGTCTATTCTAATTTTCAAATATTTAAAAAGTATCATTGACAAAAATCGATGAAAAGTAGAACAAGAGAAGAGAGATCTTATTGAGCAGCATTGACTACAGTTAGATGGAATAAAGAGATTTAAGAAGGTATAAATGTTTTGACAAATGGGATCGTTAAATCTACCTTCTAAAAGTAAAATTCACATACTGATTTTGGGCATTGAAAGTAAAGAGGCATTTGATCTAGTGTTTTTGTGCATAAAATTAAATAATGTTTTTGTGCATGTGGCCCATTTTATACTTGATTCATTGAATCTAGAGGTTCTATAGAATTTTCCTTCACGTGCTCTCCTTTTTAAATCCATCTCTATTTCATTTTAGGTTACAAATGGCTTGCACATGTTATGAAATATTTTTGGTTAACACATGCCATAATTTTCATTGAACTTTAGCTTCCAAAGGCTTATAAACATTCTTCAAATTTTCTGGAACAATTTTAAAATTCGAAATCATTTTAACGTCAAAAGGGGAGTTGGCCACTCCATTGACCACCATGATTTTCTATTGTTATTTTTGTCAATTAACAGATTTATTTCATAGAAAATTTCGTAAATTAAATTTAAAGATATAATTCAATAAAACTGCTTCCAAAACTATTAAGATTTTTTTATTTATATTCCTTGTAAAGAGGGCCATCTTTTATTAAAATTTTGAATAATTTTAGAATAAACATGAAAAATTCTTATTTAGCATGGGTTTCTAGAATTGGAAATATGATTTGATGAATGGTTTGATAAAAAATTATGTCACTATAAATATTAATAATATCTAACATAGTGATATTTATAACAGGTAAACAAACTATTATCAACAACCTATATAATGAAGGCTTAGCATAATCACAAAGTCTCATAAAAAAATATACCTTGGTGGCTTTAGGATGTGCTCAATGTTTATTTCCTACTTCCAAAGCTCTTTCCTCCAGCATAGTTAATAAGTCTCTTTGTATGTGGCTTTTGATCATGGGCCACACAAGATAATCATTCTATATAATGTGATGATGATTGATAGGTTTTGTCAAGATAGTCAAATTGTGTATCATGACCGCTATGATCCCCAAGAATCAAATCGCATAAATCAAAAGTCCACCACTTGATAATTAAGTGAACCTAAACATGTGCTTGACTATTAGCATTCAAAGATAAGATCACTGTGCTATGTGACTATATGGTCAAAGTCATTGAGCTGATAGGTCAACTTTGATCCATCAAAGGTAACGTGAAGGTCAAAAATCTTATATATGTGACATTGGAGATTCAATCCCTTGGAATTTGCCCATCCTTAAGTTCTACCAAATCGGGTCTAAACTACTCTCGCAACCCTAGATACATAGGCCATCAATAGATGCATGAATTTCAAGAAAAAAATCAATAAATCTGAAGTCTTCCTAGAATCACCACCCATGAAGATTTTGTCCCTTCTTAATTATAATAGATCTACCCAATCTACCATGATGCTCACAAATAGGACAAATGTGTAAGTACCTTGAACAAGGATCTCCAATGATGAATTTCTTCTTGTAATTCTTACCATAAACGCAATGTAATGTTATATAAATCCAATATTTCATAAATACATTGAAAATTCTATCTCGAAAGTAATTCCATAACTATTGGAATAAAACTCCCTTGGGCCATGTAAGATGAATGATAACATGCAATTTACACTTGAAGTTACATGATTTTTAATGAATTTTAAGGCATAAATTATTCAATTCTTATACAAGTTATCATATTTTGAGTGTATATTCATCATTCTATACAATTTACATCTAAAATATCAAAATGTATTATTTTAAGGGATAATCATGCATAAATCAAAGATGAATTTCTAAAATCGATTGTCCTCATTTATATTTTAGATTTTCCTTGAGTTTCAAAGACAAATAAGGAAAGAAATATTTTTTTTACACACTCATATATATTTTATAGTTTTATTTTTTTAACAAATATGAGTTTAATTTTGAGTTAACAATTTATTCTCTTATTATTTCTTAAATTTAAATTTATAAAATGATAGATTATTTAATTTTTATCAAAAGAAAAAAATTGGATTAAATAGGAGTTATATTTAAAAATTTAAGAATTTATTTATTTTTTAGGGATTTTTAAAGAATTTTTTGAATAATAAAAAAGGCTCATGATGACGTGGCATGCGTGCTTGCATGTCCCCACTTGGTGGCGTATACGCGTACCACGTGATGCATGTGTCACACACTTTTTATGGGGCGCATCATTAGAGTTTAGTGCCCCTTTTAAAGGCATAAGCTAAACCCAATAAACTGCTCTCCTATTTATTTATGAAAACTTTATGAATTTTTGCAATATGGGACGATTTTTTATTCCTCCTATGTAGGTGATGTGACACAATAAGAGTCATCGAATTACACAATTTAATCAAGATCATCAATTGTCACTAACTCAAGGAGGGGGTCATGGATGCATCTGATTCATCGATGTTTTCTCTCTTCATGATATAATCACAATCATTAGATTTGAATTGGATGGTTGTCATTGATCACGATATTTCTTCTTCTCAATGACGGGACACGTGGCAAGATCTGGTGGCTCTTGACCATCACAACGCTCGATTCAATGGGTGATGATGCACCCTACCCTTGATCTTCATCAACAACCCATTGAAGGGTGACATGGCATGATTTGGGCTGTACATCGACCCAAAAAACAAGAGATCGGATGGCTGGGAGTGTTTCTTCTTATTTTTATAATTTTCCTTTGTTTTTAAGGGTGCTGATGTGGCAAAATCTCAGCCGTCGCGACCTTGACGTCAGATCAGACAACTGAGGTTTAAAATGGCCCATTAAAGGCTATTTTAAACCAAAAAACACATGAAAAAGGATCCTCTTCCCCCATTTTCTCTTCTTGAACATATGAGGCCTACTTCTTGGCCAAAAATGTGTCTTTCACCCAGCTTATGATAGATTTGCATTTCTTTTCATGATTTTGTGAGATATTTTGTAGAATTATCATGAGTTGCCCTTGAAATGCGTGAGATGTTCATGCTTGAACACCGACGCTCATCTTGAAGGAATGTTATCTACATCCTTTGATCCGTCAAAATAGGATCATCTTCATGACATTGTCAAGTTAGCAATTAACTACCTCGTGTATTAAAGATGAATTAAGAGTTAGATTAGGAGTAGGAGTAGGATTTGTAGATTATTTTTTATAATTCTCTGCGATTTTCTCTCTTATAATCGCGACACTCTTTCTTCAATATCTCATCTGTTTCAATTCTGATTGATGTTCGGTTTAATTCAGTGCATTCTTCTATTCTCCCTCTTTCTTTTTTTCATTATCTCTATGTTTTTCATCTACTTTCATCCTCTAATTTGACTAAATACGACTAGCTTTTCATCTCTCATTGTCATCAATCCAATTCCCTATGGATTTGACATGTATTCACCACTTTACTTGCTTTCAATCATCTTCAGAATGTATTAAAATTTATTTTTTATGCATTCATACATGACTTAATAAGTGCATAAACGACCTTGCGAAAAGCGTTTATCAATGAACAAGTTTGTGCACTGCTTTCAATGTCATTAGCAACAATCTAATTCATAGAAAAATATTTGTAATTTGCCTTACTCACCTTAGTATAGCTTAAGCAAGGGCTAAATCTACACGAAACAGGGATGAGCGTAGGTTTATTGCGAAGAAACAGAGATGAAGAGAGAAGAAAATGATAGATGAAAAGTTTTGGTAAGAAGAGACAATGAGATATTATGATCATATGAATAGATGAATACATCATTATATGAGGAATAGGCATCAATATAGATGAGAAATTGGACTAGAGATGGAAGGGGTTGGATGATGATTGGTGTTATAATATATTCGAAGTAAAAGATTAATCTACTCCTATTTTATATAGATATAATTCAAATGGTATGTAACAATGATGGTCGCAAACCTTGATTCGCTACGAGTGCCAAGGATTGGTGATTTGCCGTAGACAACCAAGCGGTTCATCGAAATCTTCTTGATCGATGAAACTAAATTTCGAAGAAAACACTCTTCGACAAGAATGGATCCAAGCTATCTTTGTTGTAATGGATCACTGCTTTCCTTTTAAAATAGATGATACCTACGCTTATGGTCAAGGCATATCACTCATAAACAAGTTTGGAGAAGATCTTGAAGACGTTTAATTCCTTGACAAACAATAGTCACCAATTCCTTCTCAATAAAACCCTAGGGCACATCTGAAATATCCGCCAATACTTACATATTTTACGTACTAATATCCTCCGCGCCTCTCGCTAGCTTATCATTTAAAGTGGACTCCACAAGGGCTGAATGGTGAGGGGGTTAAGCGGGTGAATGGCGGAGAACTTTAGTATAAAATGTTCCGGCGTTACAACGGAACTCCATCCTCACAGCAAAAACCCTAGCCAACGTCGAAAGCTGGGTTTTAGGTCGTCCGTTACTATTGCACTTGGCTCGCCTCCATAAACCCTAGAGAGGGGGATAGTGGCGCGCAAGGGTCTCTCCTGCGATGTCTCTTTACCTCCTATTCGAATCGGCCTCCGGCTATGCCGTCTTCCAGGCGCACGGTATCGACGAGATAGGGCAGAACATCGAGGCAGTGCGGAACTCGGTCCTCGACCTCACTCGCTTCGGCAAGGTCGTTAAGCTTCTCGCCTTTAAGCCGTTCTCGTCCGCTCTCGACGCTCTGAATCAGTGCAATGCTGTTTCTGAAGGTGAGGACACGTGGAAAAAAATTATATGGTTTGTAGGGGAAAGAGTCTCGTTTGATTTGGCGCTTCTTTACTCCTTTACAGTATATGGTTTTCCTACAATCACTGCCCTCTCAATTCGCTTTTATTATTGCTCTTGCTTATATTTATTTACCTTCTCGATTAATTTATTTTACATCAGAACTCCTTCGCAAGAAGAGTTTAAAGGCCTTCTATGGCTCTCCTCTTATTGATTCAATATCACTCCTAAGAGACCTAAGGAATATTCAGACTCAAAACTAGGTGAAAATCATATGGGTTGTGGGGCATTAGCCTAAGTCTCTTTACTGCCTCTATTCTCTCTTAGTATGTTTATTATATTTGTGTTCTGTTCCAGGTATTCTCACCGACGAATTGAGGAACTTCCTGGAGGTTACTTTTCCGAGAACCAAGGAAGGGAAAAAGCCCAAATACAGTCTTGGCTTGGCCGAACCCAAGATCGGTTCACAGATCTCTGAGGTGACTAAAATTCCTTGCCAGAGTAATGAGTTCGTCCTCGAGTTACTCCGAGGCGTCCGCCTACATTTTGATAGGTTCATTGACAGTCTCAAGGTTAGATTCATTCTTAATTTCCCTAAAATCATAGGTATTCTAGTTTTTTTTCTCATCAATGACTTTCTTAAATACAGCCGTATGACTTGGAGAAAGCCCAGCTTGGATTAGGGCACAGTTACAGCCGAGCAAAAGTCAAGTTCAATGTAAATCGGGTTGACAACATGGTCATCCAGGCCATATTCCTGCTTGATACCTTGGACAAAGATATCAACTCCTTCTCCATGAGAGTTAGGTCAGATTGGCAATTGAAAAACCATTTACCTTGAAAGCATCCTGGTATCTCTGCATTTTTGTCTATGGTTACCTCTTATGCTGCTATGCATTTCTTGAACTTGGTTCATATTAGGGGTCAGATTATTGGGTCATTATCTCTTTTCTTTTCTATTTTATTTCCTCTTAGCTGGTTCATACAGCACTTTGCCCATCAACTCCCTCTCTTTATTTCTTTTGTGTTCTCTGCCGCATCTCTTTCATGTTTTATTCTGCCCTGTAAATTTTCACCCACTATTCCAGAACCAGAGAAGACAGTAAACTACTAATTTCGGAATTTTTCAGAAGGCTAATAAAATTTATCATCTCATCAATCCAGGCCAAAATGTCTTTTGATGATCTCATGTTCTTTTCAAATTTGGGATGTGTTTCCCAATTAATTTGCAGGGAGTGGTACTCATGGCATTTTCCAGAACTAGTGAAGATAGTGAACGACAACTACTTGTATGCAAAAATTGCCAAATTTGTGGATAACAAATCGAACTTGACTGAGGAACACATCCCCGCGTTGGCAGAAATACTCAGCGATGATGATAAGGCAAAAGAGATAGTTGAAGCAGCAAAGGCTTCCATGGGTAAGCACTTTTATTCAATTCTCCGAGTTATTAGTTTCTGCTCATCTGATTCTATGTTTCTGCTGTTGGTATTTCTAGGGCAAGATTTATCTGTTGTGGACTTGATCAATGTCCAACAGTTTGCGCAAAGGGTTATGGATCTTTCTGAATACAGAAAAAAGCTGTACGAGTATCTTGTCCAAAAGATGAATGACATTGCCCCTAATTTGGCGGCTCTAATTGGTGAAGTTGTTGGTGCTCGTCTGATTTCACATGCTGGAAGTCTCTCGAATCTCGCCAAGTGTCCTTCTTCCACGCTTCAGATTCTTGGTGCTGAGAAGGCTCTTTTCAGGTCCCTTTTTTCTGCGTTACAGTGGACTAGAGTTAATTTCGTAATTTCTTTTTCTAGCTTATTGTGGTTTTCCACAAGATTAAGGTCTGAGTATGCTTCAAATACTATTAGGTCTGGTAGGTTGTATGGTCAAAGATTGAATGATTAATTGATTAGTTTACCAACTGTGGGGCCTTTTATCGATCTCTAACTTGTTAGAGGTGATATATTTTGTGGATTGAGTAAGATTGAAGATTTTTTAATCTGGGCCATGAATACTCGTCCTCATTCTGTCATCACATTAAGTTTCAGGGAGAGAAACTGAATGACCCAGATTTCGGTTTTATCTTATCATACCCCAGAGGCCGAGAGTCGAGAGAGATAGGGAGAGAGATGAGAATAAGAAGATAAACTGGAAAGAATACACCTCGATGCCACTGAAGAAGGGGACATGCGTGGCCGGAAGAGGTTAGGCAGAGTTAGATGAAAGGCAGATGGAAGGGCAGGGTTGCTGACAAGAGGGGACTTGAGAATTAGAGCGAGACCCTGGGAGGGATTGAGAGACATCCAGTGTACCTTGATAATACTTCCATATCTAGAACAACCGATCCAATTCCCCTATTCATACTCTTTCTCAAGGCCATTGGGGGAATGTCTAATTCTATGAGGTATGCAGTTTGTATCAGTTGCATTTTGTCTGTAAAGGTACTTAAATCTTAGAAATAGAAGAGAGATAGAATCTTGTCACCTGCACTGCCCAATCATTGATATGAAGGGAATGTGGGTCTCCCTGTGCTCACTCTGACCCATTAAATATTAGGCCAATCATTATATGACCACAATTAAGCAGTTGCCCAGCTGTCTTTCAACGATGACTTGGGGGCCTGTGATCACACCGATGATGATTATCACTATTTTGCCGATCCCTGAATCCTAAATATTAATGCAATGCGATTTATTCCGAATGTAATATTTATTCAAAATTTGATGGTTGGTTTTATGTAGGATAACATATTTTTCCAGTGAAAGTATTTACAAGTTAGGGTTTCTTTATAATTATTTCTCGCTGATACATGTGACCCTCTTAAACAAATTCATCTTCACTTTTCATTACAGAAGTAGGTACCCAGAAATAGGGTTACATAAATGGAGTATCTGAACCAAATATACATGCCAGTTTACTGTAACCATGATCTTTCAGGGCTCTGAAAACCCGTGGAAACACTCCTAAATATGGTCTGATCTTCCACTCATCGTTCATTGGTCGGGCATCAACAAAGAACAAGGGGCGTTTGGCCCGTTACCTCGCTAACAAGTGTTCTATTGCCTCCCGCATTGACTGCTTCTCTGGTGCATCTATTGTTAAACATAATTTTACTCTATTTGATTTTTGAAGTAATGGACACCATCACCTCAAGTGGAACTTCTTTGCGACAGATATGAGCACCACGGTGTTTGGTCAGAAGCTAAGGGAACAGGTTGAAGAGAGATTGGACTTCTATGACAAGGGCATTGCTCCAAGGAAAAATGTTGATGTAATGAAAGCTGCCATTGAGACTGCTCTCAATGAAGATGATGGCAAGAAATACCTTTTCATTGTCTTGAAAATGTTTTATTATTGTAAACCGGGGTAGTTAGTAGAAGGAAATCCATGTCATATCTTCGTTTTGGTTAAAGAATTTGTTAAATAGGGTTCGAAATCTGCCCTTTTTAGTTAACTTGCACTCTTAAAAATCATTGGAATACAATCATAGAGTTAGAACTGTATTCCACGAATCGAATTTATATAGTTCATTATACTTTACTGGTTTTCTTTCTAATTTCTTCGCTGATCTTGGAAATTGTAGCTGTGAAAGAGGATGGAATGGACGTGGATGAGAAGTCAGCAAAGAAATCATCCAAGAAGAGCAAGAAATCATCCAAAGTAGAAGCTAATGGAGTATCAGAGGACGAGCCAGTAGTTGCTTCCACGGCAACACCCAAAACTGAGAAGAAGAAAAAGAAACACAAGCTCTCGGAACAAGAATCAGAGGAGCCTGCTTCTGCGAAGATCAATGGAAATGGATTGGAGTCCGAGAGGAAGAAGAAGAAGAAGAAACAGGAAGAGGAAGTGGTGGTTAAAGAAGTTCAACCCGCAAGTGAGAAGAAGAAAAAGAAAAAGTCCAAGAACAAAGACGACGAGTGAATCAAAGAGGTGGTTAGCATCATCTTGTAGCCTAATCATGTTCTATTGGGATCAAAAACCAAGTAATCAATGGCCGAATTGAGTAATTTTGATTTAATAGTTTATTGTGTACTTTTTCTGCATCTCCATGTTGAGTAATCTAAATTACAGTATAAAGATTTGATAAGATGTATCATCTCTCTATCTCTCTCTCCTAGGGTTGATCTTCCACCCCTACACTCTGCGTGCTACCTCTCCGTTGCAACACTGATCATGATACTTTCATGGCTGAATGTTCCATGTCAATAGGGAGGTGTCCTAGCAAAGGTCCCGTAAATTTAAGTATTTTGCCGTTTTATTATTCTGCATGTGCCTAAAAAAGGAAAATTAATTAATATTTATAAGACAGTTATTTGACCATTAAAATATAAATATGCAGTTTTGAGCAATTTCATAGGAGTAAAATACCAATTTGTCAGAAAAACGCTTCGTCGTCCAAAGATAGTGGGCGGTGAAGATTCTTATTCTGACCTCAGTGACAAGAAATCACGGGGAAAATATCAGATAATATAATATCTGAAGATTCTGAACCTTTGCGCGCGCACTCGACCACATCAAGTTCATGGCGGAGGTTGTTATCCTCACCGCGGTGATTAGATTGGACGGGAGAACTGTAATTATCTGAATGAAAGAGAATGTCGTTCCGTTTACTAGCTTGTGGAACTCGTAGAGTATCCTCCGGCGGCGATGTGGACTCCGAGGATATCCTCCGGCAGCGGGGTCAGGCAAATCCCGTGGATTAGCCACGGACGAGATTGCAGGCTGCAGAAATCAGGCCTGGCGGAGCACGCCTCGGTCTCTAGGTATAGTCTTTAGTGTTGAATTTCCTGGATTTTTGGATGTACAGGATATTTCGATGTACAGGCTGTACAGGATTTCTCTGGGTATAACTTCATATGTAGATGATTTGCTTTTGTTTTTTTGTGTTTTGGCTGTCATGGAGAAGCATTAACCGATTATTCGAGTTTGAACTTTCCGCCTGTTTGATTTTCAATTAACTTTGGGAAATCTGAGTTAGCGGTGCGTTTGCGATGATTCTCGGCCATTTAACTATCTGAATTATCGGCGGAGGTGAGCTTCTATATCAGAATCGGTGAAACGATAAATGTGATTACTCATTCTGCTACTTTTTCTCCATCATTTATCCCCTCTTTAGCGAATATACTGATGTTATCTATAACGATCTTTGTATGTATCTGTTATCTATGACGATATTTGTAGCTAATATGCTGAGGTTTGTCGTAGAAGTCCGTTTTTCGTGGTAGTGGACTGGTTTATCCCGAAAACAAGGGAAATTAGCTGTTTCATGTTAGCGCCAAGTTTTGATTTCACGATACTTCTTTGTGCCTCGGTTCTGTTTTTTACAGGGGGGAAAGATCCTCCGTAACATCGACGGATTCCGTGAAGGTCTTACCCCTGAAACGAATTTCAGTTTCTTCGTCGTGAAAGAAGAATCAGGGGTTTACATATGTTTTTCCATCTAGAGTAGTCAACTTGAAAAATGGAGGCCCTGTATAGTTGGAGGATCATTGTCTGTGTTTAACCTTGAATATTTTCATAAACCACTCGTCATTTAAATTTTTCTCTTCCAAAGAAACAAAGTCGCATCCGTGACATCAGTAACTCTCACTGAAACCATCTATCGGAAGGTAAAGTCATCTTTCTATCGCACAGATCGGCCAAAAATTTTCTACGGTTTGACGTTCTTTGCAGACTCAGTCGAG
Organism: Lemna minuta; assembly: GCA_024174645.1. Taxonomy (NCBI): domain Eukaryota; kingdom Viridiplantae; phylum Streptophyta; class Magnoliopsida; order Alismatales; family Araceae; genus Lemna; species Lemna minuta. The sequence continues at coordinate 4,715,495 of CM044109.1, forward strand.
CACTCTTTTTTTCTTTGAATGTCTATTCTCTGGGTCAGTTAATGCATAATAGCCTCAAATAGTTTTCTGATCTTTTCAGGACCCATGATGTGGTTCTTGTCTGCAAGGCACGGTCGGGTGTGTATCCTCTATTTATCTATTTGTCTTTCTCTTATCTGACATGGCAACAATGATAACAGAGGATTCATTTGTACCCGGAGGTCAAGCGTTTACAACAGTACCTTCAAACCTTCTGGTTGCGGAGAGAGAAGAGGCCAAGGCAGTTCTCTCCCTCTTCCTAAGAAAGCAAGGCTCCAGCAATGCTGTAGCCTCCCGCGCCATCAATCGATCCGATCAGTTCATTGATCACCTCATCTCCAAGCTCCACTCCATCCACAAGTCTCGCTACCTAGTAGGTTCGGACTTCTTCGACATCATCACCATTGTCACTATCTCTCACCACCTTCTTCATGATATTTACAACATCAATGACCTCCTCCATCTTTACCGTTGATTAATAACCATTTTTCTTCATCGTCACAATGTTTTTGGCCTTCGTAAAAAATCATTATCTTTGCCTCAGATCATTATAATCCTTATAGGCTTCTTTAATTCCATCTCCATCATCATAATCATCGTCATCATCACCTTTGTTGTCATTATTGCAAATCATCTTCCCCTCTGAACTTGATCATCATCAATGACATCCATCACCATCATCATGAACATCATCTGCATCATAATCTCACTGCCATTATCATTAGATGTCAAAATTATCGTTCATCTTCATCATACAATCATTGTCTAACAAACTCTCTATCTTTCGCAGGTAGAGAACTAACAACCCTTGAAATAAGGTCTGCCCTAGTCCCTTACCTCACTACCCTCCTAGACGAACACGGTGATCAGCTCATAAATCTAGTCGAAAGCTTCCCCAATCCACCGACCCAATCCCGTCACTTACCGCCCATCTCATCCCCCCCGCCATCCCCAAACTCCAAAACTCACCGCGCCATTACCCGTGCCACGACACCAAACCCCAACGGTGACCTCCCCGACCATGTCATCTACCTGCTCGAAATCGGCATGAACCTCACCCAAATTGAACACGTCACCCGCCGTTTTCCCGCCTTCGCCTATTACAATCTCGATCGCAAGATCAAACCTCTAGTTGAACTTCTCCTTGAGCTAGGCATCCCCCAAACATCCATCCCTGCCATCATCTTCAAACGCCCTCAACTCTGTGGCATCAGTATCTCCGAAAACCTAAAACCCACTATGGCCTACCTCGAAGAACTAGGCATTGATAAGGCCCAATGGGCAAAGGTAATCTGCCGCTTCCCGGCTTTACTCACCTACAGCAAGCAGAAACTCATGTCTTTGGTTGATTACTTAGTCGAAATTGGAGTCCCCAGTTCTTCCATAGGGAAAATCCTCACTCGATGCCCTCACATCATCAGCTACAGTATAGAAGAAAAACTTCGCCCTACGGCTCAGTACTTCTCCTCTATAGGAGTCGATGTCGCTTCTCTAGCTAGGCGATGCCCCCAGACATTTGGACTGAGTGTGGAAACCAATCTGAAACCCATTACGGAGTTCTTCCAGGAGAGAGACTTTCCCATTGAGGACATATCGATCATGGTGTCCAAGTATGGAGCTCTGTACACGTTCTCCCTTACAGGAAACTTGGCTCCAAAGTGGGAGTTCTTTCTGACTATGGGATATCCCCGCGAGGAGTTGCTCAAATTTCCGCATTACTTTGGGTATAGTTTGGAGGAGAGGATAAAGCCAAGGTATAAGAGGATGGTGGACTGTGGAGTGAGGTTGGTGTTGAACCAAGTGTTATCCGTTTCTGATGTTGATTTTGAGACGATTTTGGAGAAGAAGAGGAAGAAGATGCTATCCCAGTAGACCCTGAAAAATGGAGAGGGTTTTCTCTCTCTCTCTCTCTCTCTCTCTCTTCTCCCTTCGCCCGCTCTCTAATGTCAGCAGTGATTTGAAAATTTATGTCATCATCCGGGGGAATAGTTCAAAATGTTTACAGTAAGTTCTCCTCGATATCATCCGACGGGCCATAGTTTGAAGCTTATATCATCAATAGAATATGAACGATTCAGCACTTTGTAATGATTGCGCTGTTAGATCATCGGGTATATTCGCTCATATCTATGGTAAGGGTCTTTTTCCAAGTAATTTCTACGCGTGAATTTCTACAACAATCATCAGCCCCAATTATAGAGAATAATACATGCGCAGTGGCATGTTTGGAGAAAGAATAACATAAATCTTGGTGCTCTGATGGAGATTTGACAGTTGCAATTTAAGGATATTGATTCGACTTTTTATGTTCAATTGTATCCGTCAATCTCATTAAAGAACAGATTAGATGGCCATGCCTCTTTTGAAAACATTATAAATTCTCTCTCTTTGACCGTGAACACATTCTTTTTCTAATTAATTAGACCTTTTAGATAGCATGATCCTTAAATCTCTTGATCTTATTATGTCTTAGACTCATTTCCGTGTCAATAGAGCCCTTTAATCAAGATTTCGTTAAGAGAATGAGGATAAATTATAGCTTGAACTCTGAGGTTCCACCTTAAAATTGCGAAATGAAAAGCTCTTGATCGAGTGATTAATTTAATCATTTAAAGCATGGTTTTAGGTTAATTTATCCTTTATTTCTTAATCTATAATCATTTAATATTAGATTTTAGTTTTGAATCATAGATTACTCAAATTTTATAGTTATTCATCGTTTTCTCTTTACATGCAAATAGTTCTCCATCTTTAACTTTGGTCTTTGATTTCAAAATGCATTAAAATCTGATTTGTTTGATTTTTGATTTCATGGATAGATATTTGAGTCCTCCTTCTAAATCTATTTTATTTCTTAATTTCTCATCCCAATTTATCATCTAATTTGATTGAATTCTATAATATCTCTAGATTACACCCTAATACTCCATGGATTCGACCGTTACACAGCTCTATGCTAAATAGAATTTGATTAATTCAATTTATAAGTGAGTTTGGCTTTTGATTTTGATGTGTGAACATGTGTTTTTTATGACTACACTACCACGCTCCGTTAGGCACCCAACCGTAGATGACCTGAAATAATTCTTGAGATTAGTGCTTATGTGCTTTAGTCTTGGCCATGCCAAAAAGATCAATAATCTTCCCAAAGATAGCTTCTCCAAGTCAATCATAAGTGAGCCCCCTCATGATTCTCGTGGCAATCGGATTAGTAGTGAGATTTGATCGATTATCAAGAGGTAATTTGAGTTTTTATTAGATTTAGAAGTTTAATTTTGCAAATTAGTTCATAGTGTTCTTCATTTTCCCCAATTTTAGGTCCGAAATTTTTTTGATTTTGAAAATAGGATATCTCTCTGATTGCAACTACAAATCACTTTATTTTGGTTTTATTGGATTCCTCTTTTCATCAGCTTTCCGTGGATAGCAATTTCATCAAATTCTGAGTTTGATTGACCCTCCAATTGGACGTTTGACCAAGGACTGTTTATCTTTCATCAGAAGTCAAATGTTGACTTTCGGGGTCAATTACTTTTGATTTACAAATCATAATTTGATAATTTTGGTCTTGTTGGATTCCTATGGTTCTTAGCTTTTGATTGACATAGAAATTACAAGATTTGAATTTCATTTGGTCATTCAATTTGAAGATTTCCTATAAGGTGTTAATTTCGGGGATTTTCTGATAGTTGATTTTTAATAATTCATAATAAATCCATTTCTTATCCAAAAATTACGAAATATATATCAATAAATTCCATTTTCTTTCTAGTTTCTAAATATCTAATTTTCGTAATCTTCTGAATCTGTTTGATTATCTAATTTGGCAGAACACCTACTGTTGGTCAAAGTCAATGCTTTGACTTTGACTTTTGACTTTTCTCTGTCAAGTCCGAGATTTCAATTCTTAAAAATTGTTATTAAGCTTATTTATATCATTTCCGTTCCTTACATCTTATTTTCTCTTATTTAAAACTCCTTTTAAACCTAAGTTTGACCAAGTCAACTCTACGATTAAAGTCAACCCTGCTCTCTGTGGATCGACCCGATACTTACACAATACTTGATTATTATATCTTATCTTTGTGAGTTCGGTTTTTATAAATTTTTTTTGACCATCGTCTTTGTGTTTTAACGACGCACGAAATAGACACGTCACCCCCTCATGGTCCTTGGATCTCTATGCTAAGGATCTTAATTTCACTTTGATATTCTTTATGCCAAATTCCTTTCTCAATATTGTAATCTCATGTTAGCTTTTAATAAGAATAAACATTGTATCCATATAGCAGCATTACAATAATGCAAGAAACATAATTTCATGCTTCTAGATAAACACATAAAACTCTCATAATGAATAGCCAATTTGCACCATATATAAGTCAAACTCATTTTACCTTTGCCTCATAGATTTTTTTAATCCAAAAAGACTTTTTTTAATTTGCAAATCGGATGTTTGCACCTTAGTGAAATGAAGCCCTTGTGAAGTTGCATGTAATTTTCTCCTCCATATATCTAAAGAGGAAGAAAATCTTCACATATAAATCCCCATGAGCAACCATAGCCAAAACCAATTTGAATTGACGCGCACTTCACAAATAATATGGAGATTTTGTTTTATGCTACTCTCTTTCTTTGTGCAAACCCCTTTCCAACAAACCTTGCTGTCTCTTCTAGATTTATAAAGAGGAAAATAGGCTTCACATATAAATCCTCATGAGAAATCATGACTAAAAACCAATCGAATTGATGTGAGGAAATTTTGATGTGAGTGCGTCACAATGAGTGAGGAAATTTTGTTTTACTCAACTCCCTTTCTCAATGCAAACCCCTTTGTAGTAAGCCTTGCTTTTTTTTTTGTTGCTGGTCCACATCAGATGTTGATTGCATCTATTTGAAGACACTTATATTTGATTACGCGCTTTCTAGTTCTTGTCAAGCGATGCTCTCTCCTGAAATATTTCTAGTAATTGCTTCTCCTTCTTTGCCTCTTTGAATCACATCTATTAAAAATTAGTTGAAAGCAAAAGCAATAGATTCATCAAAATGAGTATGAGGCCTTATCTAATCATTTATTGCTCACATAATTCTCTACATTAGTTATATTTCCACCTTCAAAAACTAAATTGGTAGGACTCTACACTTTTTCTAACTCCACCAAGAAATTTTGAGTTTGTGGTTGTGCCAATCAAGCCTTCAACATCAGATCTTCATCGACACATGTCAGAATCACTGCATATGAATATAGACTTCATTGCGAAACATCTCACAAGAATATAAAAATGAGTAAATTTCATTTCCAATGAATATAAATGAGACATGGAAGTGTAATTTGGCTCATATGGCACATAACATCTATCACTTCAAGTATAGTGGATTGATGGGCGAAAGCATGCTAGCTTTACGACGGGATATGATCTTCATCTATTATTAGGGTTTATCTTTTTAGTTTATTTTATAATTTTATTTCATTTTATTTTAATTTTAAGTTTAGAATTTCTCTTTTCCTCCGAGGCCTATAGATATGCTAACCATAAAATAGAATCGATAGGCATATTTTGGGTTAATAGTTATTTTTTCTTCTAGATTTTTGTATGGATGCATCACCACTACCACCACCAGCTGTAGCTAATGCTGTAATGTTCGATCCCCTCTTCTTCTCAATTGCTTCCTTAATAAAAAATAAATTCCCAAAATAATGTTCTTGGTCTTTTCAAATCATCTTCAAACTTCTAAAACTTAACAATTTTCTATGTAGCAAAGGCTTTTGAAAAGGCTAAATGTGAGCACACAATTTGGTTTTTGAAAAGGCTAAATCACAGTTGACAGTGAGAATAAGATAAGGGGAATATGCATAAACCCCAATATCATGAAACCTCAAGAGATCTAATCCTTGAACTTTATTACTAAGATGACTCTTAACAAATGAATTTATTAAGTCTCCAAGCACTTACCGCAAAGTGGTAGAATTTTCTTATTCCCTATTGATTCTCTAGAAACTTTGATAATAGACCATTTAGAAAAGATATATTCTCTTCTAGAGCCAAAGAAAGAGTAGAAGAAGACCCAAAAAGGGATGCTTTGAATAATGGGAGAAGGTCTCTATTTGTGGCCCAATGCTTGTAGTTGCTAGCCTAAGGCTCTTGAAGCTTCTCATTTGATGGGGTGTTGAGATAAAGTCCCATAAAATAGAAACTATTAGGATATTCTCATGTGATGCAAGCATAATCTTGAACTTTATGTCAAATGGCACATGATTCAACGATAAACCAATATATTCACTAGGTTACCCATTTTAGTTAGATCAAAGGTTAAATGCAAATAATAATATGTGTCTTTGATTTGGAGATCATCAGACCTATGAAATCAAAAGAACTTAGCAAGAAAAATGCATTTCACTCGATTAATCTTAATTCTATTCCATCAAGTTGAATAGGACTGTTCACCGATGAGAACATGATACAATGAAAAAATAACTTGAACCCATGACCATGGCATGTCGAAAAAGAATATCAAGAGATTATTTTATTTGAAGGGTTCCCACATTTAAATTCATTTAAATGGATTCTTGGGTTTCAAAATGGAACTTACATTTGACTGGTCAATGCATCAAATGATACACAAATTTAGACGATCGAATACTAAAAGAACCGGAGTATTGTAATTATGTGAGGAATTCGAGTTCAGACATATATCGAATAATTAATAGGACATAATTAAATTGAGGGATTTATGGATTTGTGACAAGGCTATGTGAGCTATGTGGGCTTTTTCTTAAAATAGTAAAACTTTGTGGCTTAAAATGGAAGCGTGCTCAGGATGACTTGTGAGTAATGGAGTCGGCCTCCATGAAGTATGGCTGTGCATTGAGGTGATTGCTGGAGGGGTGGCGCCGTCAGCGACGCCATTCAAAACCCTCGGGACTTCAGGTGCGGGAAGGTGCTCGTCACAGCTGTAGTTCCTGATCCGGAAGTGATTGCGAGCAAGGGAACCAAGCTCGACTCCATAAAAGAAATGCAGTTTAAATTCGGGCTCAATAGGAACTAAGTATTTGAACTGCCGCGACTTGGCAGGTAGTTCACCAGTTCCCGCCTCCTTTCCTCGGTCGTTTTTCCCGCTCCCCTGCCCCCGCGCACTACAAATAGGCTTCTTGTTCTTCCATGCGAGCCGTTGCAATCATGTCTGCGGATCTGGAAGCAGAGGAGGGACGCCAGCCTTCCGAGGAACCTCTCCTCGATTGCCGTCTTGATCACGGTCTGCGCCGCATCGAGATCCTCCTCTCGCTCCTCGGATTTCTTCAATCCACTTCGGTATTCGCCTCCCTGCTGCATATTTTGGTCTTCATTTCTCTCGGTCTGGTGATCCCTATCGGTTCCGCGTACTTTTCCCGCTGTTTGAAAGACGGATGCAAAGATCACGAGGTCCGGAAGATAGAGCTGTGGGTGCTTGCCCCGCAGGTGGCGCTTGCCGTTGTTTCCATCGGTTGCGTCTCCGTTTACCTGCGCAGGGACGGGCTCAGGATGTTTCTTTTCTCGGATCACGACCAGGGGAGAATGGAGAAATTCCAGGACCAATACGTGAAAAAGATCCAGGTAGATTCGATGGATAAGTGTTTAAATTAGTAGCTAATGATCCATTACGTATTTTCCTGAAACCATTTTTTTGCTGTATCATGAGAATCATAGTTACTGTGCAACCCTGGTTAAGAGAATCAGTCGGTTTGATGTATGTATGTTAAAAATAGTTGTTGTTGATCCATTCACCATAATACTTTAATTCCCTCTAACCCACCAAACAGAAAAGTTTTTATTTGAAGTACCACCAAACAGAAAAGTAATCGTGTTCTTCTGCTTCAAAGACTTACTAGGGTAGAACATTGTTACACATCCAGTACAACGACTTGCGGTGGGACCAGTTATCTACTTGAAATTGGGGAAATGTTTTTAAGACTTTTTCGTAGATCATTTTTTTTCTCGTTTATTACAAATTTGTGTCGATTATGAGCTGAAAGTTCCTTAATTTTTTCCTGGACATTTCAAGTGCCTGGAATTCTGATCTCTTGTTGTACATATCTTACAAAAGTGCTTGAAATCTTGTTTGACAATTCTCTTCAGACCAAATATTCTGAATTTTTCAGTGTTTCTCCTTCCCTTCATTTTCTATGTTTCTTTCTGATTGTTGTGACATTTAGAAGATTGATCAACTAAGAAGAGTTCACTGAAAGTTTGATAATCACAGAACTGAAGCTCGAATACTGTAGAACTAATTTTCCTGATCCTGTTTCACAATAACTTATAAGCCAAATTTATAGTGGTTTCCTTATTTCATAATGATAACTAATCTTGACTTTCTGAAGTTGCTAAGGCTTCTTGGTACCTAGGACCCAGCAAACAATGATACACAAGAAATTACCTTAATGTTTTTTGAGAATTCTGTTTTTGTGGCTGAGAGCTATACATCAGACACTTAAGTTCTATGATTTTTTTCCCTTTCAGAGCTTTAAACTCTGTTAAAATCTATTTATCTTTCCTGATTCTGAGTGCTGCGATGCTGATTTTTCTTTAAAAAGCTATTACTCAATATCAGATAATAAAATTAGAGTTATCCCTTTCAGAGTTATTGCTTCCCCTTTTGCTGTTGCATCCTCTTCAACATTCCTAAATTAATGTTTTTGACCTTTGTGTTTGGCACTCCAGTGATTTAAGCGGAACGTTTATGTAATCAAATTTAGTTTAAAAAAAAGTGCAGGAAAGACTAGATAAATTTTTGTTTTTAATTGTTTGTTGGTTGAAGAGTTCCCTTACTGACCTTGATAAGTGGATATATGTTGCATATATAAGAAGTGATGTACTCTATAATATTTCACTTTTCTTGTAGGAGTTCATCTGCATATTTCTCTGGTGCTTTTGCCCATGTTTCCTTGTGAATATTATCAGGGAAGTCGTCCGCTCTGGATGCTCTGCTCAAAATTCTCTGTGGATATCCGTTGCTATCTCAGTGGCTTCAATCCTCGGTTGGTCCTATTTAACTGCAATCTTCCTGTCTGCATGTGCCCTCTTCAACCTGGTTTGCAACATTCGAATCATCCATGTCGAGGACTTTGGTGAGCAGTTTGAGATAGAGAGAGATTTAACATCTTTACTAAAGGAACACTTTTTCATTCGCAATTGTCTCACCACGACAAGCCACATATTCCGAAAATTCCTTCTTTTTGCATTCCTCCTTGTCTCAGCCAGTCAAGTTCTCACCCTTTCCCTTACCATGGGATACAGTGGCACAATCAACACCATGAATGCTGTTGGCATTGTGGTAATCCACCGTAAATAGATTCTTTAATAAGTAAAATTTTTTATCAAGTTTATTTAATTTATGGCAGGTATCATCAGTTGTTCAGATTGTAGGCATGATCCTGTGCTTGTACTCAGCATCAAAAATATCCCACAGAGCCCAAGCTGTTGCATCACAGGCCGGGAAATGGAACGCTGAAATTACTTGTGCAACTGATGATCTATCAGAAGGGAGACTAGTTAACAATGGGCTTAGGAATTGTGGGGTTACTCCACTGGTCGGTCTGGCAAAAAATCAGTCCGAAAATGACTTGGAGCCACTGGACAAGGTTGTCGAACAAGTGAATGTTCAAATGGCTTTCTCTCTGTCTATGTACCACAAGAGGCAGTCCCTGGGTATGTAAATTTCTGATTTTTTTTTTGGAGTTTAAATTCACTCCACTTACTTGGAAGGACTCATGATATTCAGATATAGCAGTATAGTTTCTTAATCATTCATTTTAATGATTTATCATACACTTCTATTTATTGTATTGACTAAAAACCATTTGCATGCAGTCACATATTTGCAAGGTAACCCTGGGGGAATCACCATCTTTGGATTCACTGTGGACCGGGCTTTGATCATCACAATCATCTTCTTTGAGCTCTCCCTCATCCTCTTCGTACTCGGGAAAACCATTGAATTGTCCGACAACCAAGCTAATTAAGGTATTCATTCAGTTGGAACTATAAAATCTCAAAATCATAGATCTCAAACTCACCTGTAGAGCATAACAGCGGTAAAGCATTGGTGGTTAATGTAGCATCCTATGATAACAGAGCACAAGTGCTCGCCCAGTCACTGAATTGGTGACCCTTTGGCTAGAATTTTGTCGACTCTCACATGAGGTTGACAATCAAGGTTTAAATTGTGGCATTCGGAATATCTAGGTAAGATCTTGAGAAAAATTTCCACTAGTGATATCAATTTTCTATGCAACACTTAGAAATTCTTGTCAAATAATTTTTGAGATGAAGAATCTCATCGATGCCTCGTATTTATTGGGAATTTAGATTAATTGAGATTGTTCTCAGAGCATTTTGGGTTTGTTACAAAAGGTATGCATTTGAAAGTTACTAGAAAGATATGGCATTCAAGATTCTAAACAATTTGAAACTCCAGCTGCAAATGATATCAACATTTCTGAGCTCATTAAGTTATGATCCATAATATCTTGGTTCATAAAAGATTGAGACATTTTTATTCAATGTGCAGTTAATTAAATGTGTAGAGGACATTAATCTTAATTAGTTTATGAAAAACTAATTAAATTAAGATAATTAGAGGCTCAAGTTATGCCCTAACTCAAAAAATAGAGGGGCCATGGTCCTTGAATCGACCATTGACTTAGCGCCTCTTTGGCATTCCATTACCTCTTGAGAGATCAAGAGGTTGGCTTGGGTAGACTCAAAAGGCCTCCCATTGAACCTCAAGATAAAAAAAATTCCACAATTAATGGATTCAAGTCTGATTTAATTGTGAAATCTCATCTAATCTCATTTCATTTGTCCTCAAGCCTGTAGATTCTTACAAGAAAAGAGTGAGAGACTCTCATTTGTGTGTATTTGATAGTTTGGACTTATAGGATGTGGATGCTTTCCTTCCCTTATGCATACTTTATTTTACATTTCATTTTTTATTTGTGGACTTTTCCTTATACTCTCTTTTCTGTCTACTTGTTTTCTTTCTAATTTCCACATCTCTCTCAACCTAAGACAAAATTCCCCATCTCCTTCATGACTTTCATCTCCATATGTTGCTGATGAGAGTAGAGGAAGACTCTATCAGCATCAGTTGCCATTATTGCTTTCTTACTCTCTGTAGATATATAGAGATAAGATAGAGATTAAAGGGATGAGAGAGGTTATTATTTATTAGTTTCAAAGCTTTGGCAGAGGCAAAGGTGTTGACAAAACTTTCATTTTATTATCTGTTCATGATTATTGAATCGAACCATGTTTAGATTGTCAAGAATGATCGATCTTGCTATATTGATCATATGACTGGATCTCCATTGGTGATCTATCATTAGCGCATGATCAATCATGATCATGATTAATATGGGGGCCATGTTGGTGCCGCATCATCTGTATATGCACTTGCTCATGGTCAGGATTTAAATGTAAATGCATCGACTTTTGATGAACCTCTTGAAATTTCAGGTTATGACAAAAAAAAATGTAGCTCATTACTTGTGAAACAATTAATTACTCGATTATACCAACAGAATACATTTAACCATTCTGTTTATAATTCTAAGAAAAAATAGATTTTTTGGATGCAATAAGAATTTTTATTATCAAATTTTATCCAATCATGCACTCAAATTTGATCATCCCATCTTATCATGTGTGCATTCACTAGTACCTTGAGTACTGTTTCAAAAATCAGGTTATTGATTGTCTGTTCACGTACATTAGAGTGCCTCCTTGGAGCTAGAGCCACCACTAGTGATAACATGCCAATTATCACATTCCTATATGTATATATTTATGTATTTATTTACACAAAAATATCATATATTCATGTTATTCTAGTTTAAAATGAAGATTTATGTGCATACAAGGATTTTTGATCTTTCAAAATTTTCAGGATTTTTTGACTTTTACATCATCAAGGAAATAATTTATTTTGCCATTAAATTATTAGTTTATTTCTAATTACAACACATTTATTTATATGAAAAAAATTCAAAACACATTTTATCATGGTTTAAAATTTAATATTTTAGAAGATGTTTTTTATTTATGAACTTTTTGGTATTTTTTTGGAATTTTTAAAAGTCAAAAATTAAGAAATTGATTTTTCATTATCATAAATTGTGCTAACAGAGAATGCATGGAGAATGAAGAAGTGAATGCAATGAACAATATACCTCCCTTTAGTACATGGAATGGGCATGGAAATGAGAACTATAATAGAAACCCTGAGCTATCATATAAGCAAAAACCATATTTTGAGCCTTATAACAGGCAACCTATGGTACAAAATAATCCTAACGAGTTCACATTGCATGTTATCCAGGATATCATGGAGCTACTAATGAAGAATGTTCAAGGCATAATCAAACAAATGCACCTAATGGCAAGGAAAGTAGAATGACTAGAGATGGATAAGTCAAGTCAAGTCATAAAACATGAAAGGTAAAGGAAAAGAGGTGCACTCCAAAAAATGTTGACTTCCAACTCATCCTTCTATTAACCCTTGCAATATATCTTTCATTGACTCAAATGAAATACCCTTGTTAGATGAAGATAGAAAGGGTTTTTATGCTATGATGAAATAGAGAAATCAGGAATAGATGGTTGATCCATATGATAGGAAGGAATAGGGAAGGAAGAAGTAATAAGAGAAGAGGGAAATTTAGGAGCAGAAGAGGTAGAACTAGATAAATTTTGAGCGAGAAGAGTCTACACCGAATACTTACGAACCTCCAATTCCTTTTCCTATAGCTCTCAAATCATCCAAACCTAGAGGCCATAGAAATGAAATCATGGAAGTTTTGGAAGAGAGAACCATAAATATTCCTTAAGAATAAGTCATTAAATACATCCCTTCATCTTCTAAATATGTCAAAAAGCTATGCATATGATGTAGGCCAAGGGCCTCTATTGCCCAATTAGGAGTTATAAAGCCCAGAAAAGTCACATGGCCCACTTATGAGGCTCAATTAGAGATTATTGGGCCAGGATAGAATCTCGAGGAGCTGTCACTATCTGTAGACGATCACCTAGAGACCCACAAAAGTGTGTGTCAGATTCTACAGTTCCTAGAATCTCCAGAGTGTCTCTTGTCAAGCCTAGAAGCTTCTTTTTGTTGTGTCAGGCCCATTCCCTGACACAAGCATAGTGTAATAGTTATAGTTTCAAGACTTTGAGTTGTCTTATCAGGGGGTCATGTCACTTGGATGACCCTTTACTTTTGAGGCCTATATAAGGCCCCCCATTGTAACACTTGAAATCACAATTTGAAGTTATCCCCTTTTCGAGAGCTTTGCTTTCTCTCTTGAGTGTTTTCCCTGCTAGAGAGTGCTATGTGCTTGTGGATTCAAGTACACCCCTTGTGGATTCAAGTGTTGAAGAGGTTAGTTTTGTGGACTCAGAACCAAACCCTTCTTGAAGATCAACATTTGTGGATTCAATCTATTGTTCTTCATTGTTCCTGCGCTAAGGCTGCGTCTGCATACCTCATAGGAGGCCAACTAGATTTCTAGAATGAAAAATGAAATTCTAGAAAAAAGAAAGATCCTAGTACGCCCTTGATTACATGTGATATAGGTGGAATGAAATTTTCTAGGCCTTTGTTGGGTTTGGGTGCAAATGTAAATCTTCAATTAAAACCTCTATATGATAAATTTCAATTTGGAGAGGTTGAACCCATTTTCTTAGACCTATAACAAGCTGATGGATCCATAAAACAACCATTTCAGATACTAGAAGATGTTATGCTAAGAGTAGAGCTATGTGTCTTCCCAGTAGATTTTCTTTCTAGTGAAAATGTAAGTACCCAATAACTTGAGTAGAGCACTTATCATCTTAAGAAGAGCTTTCCTAGCTATTGCTTAAACACAATTGATTGGTAGACGGGTCTAGTAGTTTTAAGAGTGGGAAAAGAAAGCATAGAACTAAATATTTCTAGGTTAATGACATGTAGTAGTTCTAGTTATGAAGAATTCAAATTCAAATTTCCTCCAAGGACATGTCAACACAAAAAGCTTGATCGGGAAATAAGTTGGATCATTTTATCAGAGGTTTTAGGTTAGTTGAGTTGTATTTTTATTAATTTTCATTATTTAGTTGTAGATTTCATTTTAGAATGGTAAATTAGGAGGATTTAAAGTTTTTTTATCACTTTTTCTCTCTTTTGAAATGATTTTCTCTTTCAAACTTCTTTCTCCAATTCCTCATTGGACTTAACTCTGGCTTGTCTGATTTGGTTCTAGAGAATTTTTAATTCCCTAGAAGGATCTATCTCTCTAATTTCTAAAACTATAGTTTGCTAATAATTCTAGTGTCGTTTTAATGTTCACTTTGATCAAAATATAAAAACTCTTAAAATTAAAGTTTAATTCTCCATGGATTTAACCTATTATCTATATTTATAATTGAGTACTTTTAACTTAAAGTTATTTGGTTTTCTTTTAACTTTCTGAAGTGTGTTTTCAATGACCGCACAAATGCCATCTGTAAAGTCTCATAGCTTAGATGCTCGGGCTTATATACTTTGATAGGAAGTTGTATTCATCATAGGGCTCTACCTTCCATGAACACAAGTTGCACATTGAGATTGATCATTACTTTATTGAAAAAAGGGTATTACAAGGGGGTCATCACCACATTATTAGTGTTTTTAGTTGGTCATCTGATAGACATCCTCCTTGAAAGCCTCAATAGTATATCATTTGACTTCTTGGGATCCAAGCTAGGATATTTGAAATTCCTTTTTCATACTTTGGCTGCCGCCACTACTGCTTTATTGCATTCCCCTCATAAGCAGCCTAGGAGGGCCGAAGGTATTCCCTCTCCCCTACTTCTTCTAATTGCCCTTTTTGAGCCACTGCTGCTGCTGCTGCCACTACCATTGTCGCCCTTCTCGAGCAGCCGTCGCCACTGCCCTTTTTGGGCCACTTCTATTGCCCTTTCAGAGCTGCTTATGCCATTGCTGCTACCCTCTTCAAAGCTATTGCAATTAGGCCCTATTTTTTTGTTCTGATGGCATCTTATGGGTTAGATGAGTCGTCACTATTATCTGCTCCACCAATGGGCCCCCTCACTCCACCTACTCTACTAACAGTCTCGACTACTTTTATATAATATTTTATATGTTCTTGGCTTTCCCACCAACCTTCTTTCTATTAGTACCATTACCCGTAACCTTAATTATGTTGTCATTTTCTACCTTTCTATCGTGTCTTCTAGGACCTTCGTATCAGTTAGAAGATTGGTTTGGGCTGTGAGAATGGTCATGAGATTTGTGGGCTCATGTTGGACACTCCTTCCTCTAGGTTTCTTGTCACGTTTTCTATCTCTTTTGCTACTTTTATTTTGTGCCATCGTAGACTTGTCATCCTTGTCTTTCTAAACTTAAGTAAAACTTTCCATGGTTATCTTTAACTGAGTTTGTGTGCAAGTCGTATCAAATGAGCAAATATCATCGTTTGACCTATCATGATCGTTACTTTCAATGCCTTCGACTTGATTTATTGTGATGTTTGGGGCTGCTCCTAGATTCCTTCTCCTTCAAGTCATCTTTATTACATATTATTTGTTGATGATTATACTTGAGTCAACTAGGTATATCTCATTAAAGACCGCACACAAGTTCTTCTCATTGTTCGCCAACTTGCAGAAGAAATCATTACACAACATTCCACCACACCAAAAGCCTTTCAAATTGACCATGCTTTTGAACTCGTCCAAATGGCCTTATAAAAATTTTTCGTTGAACAAGGAATCATTGAGCTAACCCTTTCCCTTACACCTCTTCTCAAAATGGTGATATGGAGAAAAAACACTACATACTACTTGACATCACTCGCACATTACTATATGAGATGCACGTTCGCACTATCTTGTGGTTTGACGCTGTCATGATAGCCACTTATCTCCATAACTGGCTTCCTTCCTTTCATTTGGGAGGGCAATTTCCCTTACTCATTTTTCCACATGCTTCTCTTTTTCTTTTACCACTTCGTGTGTTTGGACGCTCTCTGTTTATACACGACTGTACCCCATCTCTCTCTAAATTGATTCCTCGTGTATTAAAGGGAGTCTTTGTTGGCTATTTGTGCACAAAAAAGGGATATCATGTGTACTTTCATGATGTACGGTGCTTTATTTCTTCTATTGATGTCACTTTTCATGAAGATGTTCCCTACTTTTCTCCATCTACTGCTCCTCTTAGAGCATCTGTATCTCCACCCATTGGGTTCCCCTCTATTCCTCCATCCCTCTTGTAGCCTTCTCCGGGGATCTCCACTACCGTTACACCATCTACTATTCCCCTTCCTTTAGTTACCTCTTAGAGCCAATATATAGCACTCCGAGGATCTCCACTATCGTTACACCAACTCCACTACTACTTGTGATACATACTTTCCAAGTTTGCCTTCTTTGGCGTGCTATATATTGGCTGAAACAAAGAAGTTTAACTTGGTTTGTTAAGTTTACTAGCCTGCTCATGGCGTATGGCTTTAACCCTTAAAAGTATGATTGGATAGTGATGTGCAAGATAAGATCAGGGGATGTGCGGTGCTTGCAATATATATGAATGACATTCTTATGATTGGTAGTAATCAAGCTGGAATCTTTGCTACCTAAGCTTATCTTCAGATGCACTTTTCCACAAGCGAATTTCAAACACCACGATATTCTTTTGGGATTGAATTTTCTTACCAATTAGGTAAGTTATCATTATCTCAAAGGAAGTATGTCATGTATCTTCTCCAAGAGACAAGGCTACTTGGGTGTAAACCAACTAGATCACCCTATGAGGCATGGCCTAAGTTTTGGGACACCAACTCACCTATGATGGCCGATGCCGACCATTATCAATGTCTATATGGGAAGCTAATATATCTAAAAGTTACTTGTCCCAATATTACTTATGTTGTTAATGTCCTTAGTCAAGTCATATAGGAACCTCACGTGGTGCATTGGGTGGGTACATGATGGAGAATTATTTTAAAAACATGAAACACAAGGGTTCTAAGTGAACCTATCCTCCTCCTTATCCACCAACTTGATAAATTATCCATTCATTAAATAGATGAAGAAGACCTCTCTAAATAATTAAAGAGAGTGTAGAGCTTAAGGGAATTATCTTCCCTCCTTTCCCTATTTTATACCGATCTAAAGATTGACTTGGTCAAAAGAAATTAGCCTTATCCTTAAATACTTATAATTCCTTGAATGGACCAAGTCAACCACCCTTTTCCCTTTGATATAGGTTCCTTATTTTCCAAACCTTATCCACCATATCATAGGTACCTTATATCATTTTAATTAATGATCTCAAAAGAAAATAGTAGGAACATCCTTGATTTCCAATTCCTTTTCTTTGAAAACCACCTTAGTTAGAATTTTAGGTGAGATCTAATAGAAGATACTATCTTTTCTTCCATTCAAGACAAAATCCTGGCATGAATAAATCTTTGCATCTATGAAGCCCAATCAGATTGAAGAATCCCAGATGTTGACATTAAGTTTGGAGAGAAACTGCCCAAGAATCATCCTCCAAATTATCCTTCAACCATTATGAGAGCAAAGTGAATTACCTTCTATATGACAAGGCCCTCACGGCTGATAATGAAGAACAAGCTGAGTCTATTATCTATTGATGATCATCACTGTTAATCAATGTCATCTTCCACAAATATATGACACTCAGTCCCACAGAATATCTAGTTTGCATGAAGATGGATCATCTTAAAGAAGGATATGACCCAAAGGAGATCTTCAGGATAACTCTTATCTACCTCATAAGGATTATAAGCTAAGCTACGGTTGACAGGAATAAAGAAATCCTTTCTCAAAAGTGACGAATGGTATCGGACTGTTCCCACATTGCCTCCCGCTTGGTCCACACTTATATAACTACAAAAGAAGACTTGAGTCACCCATGAGGATATTCTCATGACCACCATGGGAAAGTAATCCTGTAACAGGAAGCCCTCGGGCCATCACTGAGATTGACAGCCACGAGAGTCAATCTTAGGCTCACCTCGGACATGCACCTGTCGTTTCGGGGAGGCAATGGCGTAAAGGAAACCCACCTCGCATAAAGCTGTCGACGAAGATATCGGCCGACGGCCTTGGGCGACGTCTTCCTCGGTAGCATCCGTCGGAAAAATCACCTGGAAAGAGAGTCCAATGCTGCCTTCATCATCTCCTTGTTCATCTAGAATATATATATCCGCAGTGTCCAGAGGAAAAGCAACAAAGATCAGTGTGAGATCCCGATTGCCAAAAAAACCATCCGCCATGAAGCTTGCATTGGACAAGGTGACGATATTGAAGCGTGAAACCTTGGCTAAAACTCGTCAATCGACGAAGAATCCGATGGTGGATGTGGCGACAGATCGATGACCCACGAATAATACTACGGATGTCGAAGTTCTGCAGAAGGGTATTCCGATCGTGAATCGTAATCCCAATTCTACGTGGGACCCGGTTGCTTCTCGTCTCTACCCCCGAGTTCTCCTCGTCCGACATCTTTGTTCGGGAGCTACATCAGGATTAGATCAGAAGAAGCCGAAGAAAATCAGTCAACTATTACCCATCGGCAATGGCGTTGACTTTCTTTTGTGATTGCAGTTAAGTGCATTTCCCAGCGATCAACGTGATTTGATATCCAAGTGGACGGTCATCGCGAGATGTACAAAGTTATATCAAAACCCCGAGGAGCGAATAACTGCTGCTCATACGAGGAAGACAACTGTCGCGACGCGTCGTCTCCCCGTAACTCCTCTTTTCGTAATCCTATAAAATGGAAATTGTAAGAGAACAAAGACAGAATTTATTGAATGAAAAGCTGTTCTTGGTTACCTTTGGTTACCCGTGTTCACGCTCACCCCGCATCTCCATCGCTTCCATTCCACATCATCTTCATCGCCGAGTTCTACCCTCCTTTCCCTTTCTCCCTCCCTCTCTTTGGCTTTCACCATCTATCGGTCAGAGAAACGACGAGGATATCTTCTATCGTCAGGCGTATCCTGGAGCATCACTTCTCCGCCTCGATCAGGTAGTCAATCCTCTCTCTCTTCTGGTAATAATAGTTCTTCCTTAAATCTATAAGTCCACATTCGCCACTCCGTTCTCCTCTCATTTTCACCACCCTTTTCATTTTCCGACGCTCTCTCACCATCCCCGATTTCCCCTCGTCTCTCGCCCTCTCTCCCCATTTTCTATATTATAATATATAATATCTTCTTCTGTTATATCTCCGCCTACTTCATTTCTCTATCACTATCCACCGATATCAACGCCCTCCTTTCCTCGTATTCTCTCTCTTTTCTCTACTAACGAGATTATGCACTGTTAGATAAGCCCCGATTGTAAACCCTTATACTATAATATCTCTTTTATCTTTTATCTTTATTTATTACTTCTTACATATCACTCTATTATCCATCTCACTTCTCCACTTATTATAATCTTTATCTCTCTTACTACCTGCACTGGATTATAAATCTAACTATCACTGATATCACTTCATAGATCCTCCCCATATTGTAGGATTTAGATACCTCTTCTAAAATATCCTACATCAGTACATTATGGGGTTTTGGATTTATCAAGCATGCCTTTGTTAAAGGGCATAAATGTTGACACTATGATCATTTTTGTATTGAGGCCTATTTTGATGTTGGATATGTTGGGGACCAAGGCGATAAAAAATCTACTAAAACATATTGCTCATAAGTAGGAGGTAATCTTCTCACTTGGCATTCTTTGATTGGTGTGTCGTATGATTGCCTAGGAACCAAGCTGGGCATGTTTGATTTATACAATCTAGCTTGAAGGGGAGTGTTAGATATAGCTCATTAGAGGGTGTATTGCACTAGTTCTTATAAGAACTCCAAAGTTTTTCATGCTTCAATGAGAACAATAGTAGGATGGGTGACCTCTTCGGTAGAGCTCATATTTTATCTTACTCTTCGGATATTAGTCTCACATGGGTTATATTTATATATTTTTCTCTTTCTCATCTATACATATAAGTTTGTAATATCTTCTTTACTCACTCAATACAATTGGCCTTTACCATTCACAAGGAGAAGAATTATATTGCCAAAAAGGTTAATCTTAATTATAAAATTGAATCTGAATTTTTTTAGAGTTTAAATTTCTGATGAGGTATAAATTTATGACATATCTTGAGGCAGTTCATGTATGACGAAATGAATCCAAGCGGAGACATGTCAAAACAAGTTCTCAACTCACCAATTTTAAGAAATAATTACAAATTTAAGAGTATAGTGGTAAATATGGGTCGAATCCACCAAAAATTAAGATATTTTTGAGGTATTTCTTCAATTTCGATCAAATCGTATGATGAATTGATGTCAAAAATTAAGGATTTTGATATTATGGAAAGATAACTCAAAGAAGAGTCTACGAAATAAAAAATCATGAAATTTGGATCAAGATTCGCGGAGAAATCAACGAGCAAGAATTAAGTAAATATTTATTTCAAAAATATATTTAAAAATCCCCAAAATAAGACAAAACTCTGAAAATAATCCAAATTTTTTTTCAAGAAAAACTAGAAAGAACCCAAAAGAACTCTAAAAATCCAAAACCTTGGCAAGAAAATCAATAAAATTTCATAAGCTCCTAAAAATTTCATAGACATGCCAAAAAAGTTCACAAAAATCCCCAACATTTAGAGAAACTCTGAAAACAATCCAAAGAAATCTCCAAAGAACTGAGAAATCCAAAAAAACATTAAAAAAATCCCAAAAAACTCACAAAAGTTCCAAAAACTACATAAAACTCTGAAAAGAATTGATAGAAATCTCTCGAGAACTAGAAAGAACATAAAATAATGATAAAAATCCAAAAACTCTAGCAATGAATCATGAAAATAGCATAAACTCCAGAAAAATCCTTAAAACACTTACAAAAATACTTATAAATGAAAGAAAACTCCAAAATTAAAAAATTAAAAAATCTCCACAAAACCCGAAACATAGTAAAAGAATCTATCAAAATCAAAAACCTCCCGAAATGAATCAAGAGCATTCTACATACTAAAAATAAGTTTAGAAAAATCCTTAAAAATTTCACAAGAATCCCCAAAAATCTAAGAAAATTTTGAAAATAAGTGAAAGAAATCCCAACACACCCAAAAGGATTAATAAAAATCCAAAAATCTCTACAAGTGAATACAAATATGTCATAAACTAAAAAAAAGAGAAAAAGGTTCCAAGAAAATTCACAAAAAACCCAAAAATCAAGGAAAACTCTGAAAATAATCCAAAAAATTCTCCAAAGAACTAGAAAGAACCTAAAATGAAAATTCATAAACGTCAAAAGAAATCATAAAAATCCCTAATAAATTCACATATATCCCATAAAAATTAGAGAAGCTCTGAAAAGAATCTAATGAAATCTTGAGAGAATCATAAAGAACCCAAAAAGTCCAATAACAATCAAAAAGCTCCGTAAATGAATAAAAAAATGCCATGAATTCCTAACTAGTTCACAAATATCCTAATAAATTCACAAAAATACCCCAAAATGAAAGAAAACTTTGAAATAATGGAGTAAAATCTCCAAAGAACTAGAAAGAAACGAAAAAGATCTAGAAAAAACTAAAAACTCTATAAATGAATTAGGAAAAAGCCATATACTAAAAAAAATCACAAAAATCCGAAAAGTGTTCAAAAAGTCCCCAAAAATCATAGAAAATTTTGAAAATAATCGAAAGAAGTTTCCAAAGAACTAGATAGAATGCAAAAAGACCTATACACACACAAAAACTCTAGAAATGAATCAAGAAAATGCTGTAAACTCTAGAAAAAATTACCAAAAACCTACAAGAGTTCACAAAGAAATCCAAAAATAAGAAAAACTCGTGAAATAATCAAAATATCCCCAAACAATTGGAAATACTACAAAAATTTCTATAAAAATCCAAAGGACTGGAAAGAACCCAAAAGATCTGTAAAAATCCAAAAATTCCAGAAATTGAAACAAGAAAATGCTACGAACTTAAAAAAATTCACTATAACCCCAAAAAATTCACAAAATTACCAAAAATTTAGAGACAAGTCAAAAAAAAAATCTACAAAGAACCACGAGAATTGAAAAATATCTATAAAAATTCAAAAGGTTCATAAATGGATAAAGAAAATTCCAGAAACTCTGAAAAAATTCATTAATCTTTGAAGGAATTCATAAAAATTCCTGAAAAGGATTAAAAATCTAGAAAAGTTGTCAAAATGAATCAAGAAAAATCCATATACTCTAAAAATTCAATAAAAAATCGCAAAAGATACATGAAAAATCCCAAAAATCCAAAGGAAATTGTGAAAGTAATTGAAAGAAATCACCAATGACCAGGAAAGAGCCTAAAAAGACCTATAAAAATCCCAAAACCTTTGGAAATGTATCATGAAAATGTCACAACTTCAAAAACAACTCAGCAAAAACCTAAAGAGTTCACAAAAACTTATAAATCACAAAAATAATCAAAATAAATTAGCAACAGACTAGAAAGAACCCATAATGACCTATAAAAGTAGAAAAACTCTGAAAATGGATAAAAAATACCCAAAAAAAGAAAGAAAAAGTCCCAAAAAATCACAAAAAATGTGTAAATAATCAAAAGTAATTTTGAAATCGCATAATTTATACACCTTCGAGAGAGAGAGAGGGAGTATAAATAAGGTTCAATTTGGGCATAACCATTGGATTGCCTCTTCTAATGCGATAGATGGTCAGATTCATCGAAGGGAGATGAATTGATGTCATTAACTACAAACCATTTGATCTGAGTTGGAGCATCCAAAATTTTTCGTGTCATCACATGTATGACAAGCATTGCATAACGCCTATTGCCCGATTTCAATTAAATCCTCCAGGTTGCACCACACATCATGCATGAGTCCATGGGGTGTAAAGATCTAGACCATTGTAACTCTTACGATGAATGGCCAACAGTTTTTTTATATTTAGAACTCAAATTAATGTCTAGTGAAACTTTGTCACATACCCTTGCTCTACAAGTGAAATTCGTAGTTTTGATCAAGTTGGGAGATTGGACGCCTCCCGTTAGGCCACATCACCAAAAATGTAAAACACCCTTTATTATAGTCCCACATCGAAATATTATGAGGATTTTTGGACTATAAAATAGAGTGATGTTTTAGTTAAATAAAATTGGCCCATTAAAGGCACTCAACACTAATTACACTCCCTTGATATGCACCACGTGTGCGCCGCCTATGCGCCACAACGGTTACTGGGTAAGTAAAATACTTTGTCTATGCAAGAATTATGAATGATAGATGATATGGTCATTCTTGCATAGACATAGAAAATTTATATCACCCGCTCATTGGATGCCAAGCTACAGGATGTTCTATAAGAGATATAGACTGTATTAAAATAAATACACTTTGTATGTAAATCTTATCATCAACGGTTACTGTGTAAGTACAATCCTTTGTCTATGCAAGAATTATGAATGATAGAGGATATAGGCATACACACCACATCAACTACCATGTCAGTCGGCACTTATATTTATTATTTTAAAAAAAATTATTAAAATGAGTTCAAGTAAAAAAATTCACAAAATTCTCTTAAAATTCAAAAATTCGTATCTTTCAAAATACAACTCTTTTTAATTAATTTTTTTTGTTTGATCAAAAGTAAATAATCTATCATTATATGCAATTTAATATAAAAAATAACAAGAGAATAAAGATTTAACTCCAAAATATACTTAGGTTACTTAAAAATAAAAGTGAATAACTTTTAGAGTATATATGAATACATTTTTCTCGTATTATTTTACATTTAAAGCTCAAATGAAATCTCAAATATTAAATTAGGCTAATCTATTTAAATTCAATCTCATGATTTATACATGACAAGCCTGTGAAATGATTTATTTTCATATTTTTAATATAAATTGGACGGAATGTTGAAAATGTACTCAAAGTATGATAACATGCATGAAAAGTATATGAATAATGCCCTAAAATGCACTAATGATCATGTAATTATAAGTAAATATTGCATGTTATCTATGAACTCTACCACATGCACAAGTCAACCTCCGCTTGCAGCCAAGAAAAACAGTCTTTGTGAGCTCCACTTGCAGCAAATTGCATGGCCAACTAGGCAGCCACTATGCAAACGCAACAAACTAGGCAGCCACCACATAGCTGCCACACCAGCCCCAATGGACACAATAGTGTCATCATCATTTTCTCCACCTATGTGCCCTCTAGTGCCGGCTGCCCCTCGTCCCTCTTGCATCAATGTCATTTGTACATGCCCACTTGCCCGTCCTCCAACACATGCACAAATTTTTGCGCCACCATCGTCCACTTGCACATACTCCACTACACATGCAAATTCCTATGCCACCACTACCTTAGCCCTCCTCTCTTCCTTCTGCATGATCTCACTTGCATGACCTTGTCTATGCACCCTCCTCTAAGCCCGATCACCTCTTGTGTGTCTTTTACCTTCTCTCTTCTGTGTGTGTTGTAACCCTAGCCCATTCTTGCCCTCGCCCTTGCACTCTTATGCCTATCCCTAACCTAGTCCTCACCCTTCCCAGCCCTAGACTCACTTTATTTTAGAGAAGATTCTCTTCATGATTTCTTTTAAGAGTTAGTACTATGTTAAGTGACCAATTAGGGTTTGACAATTGACCATATCCTCTATCATTCATAATTCTTGCATAGACAAAGGATTGTACTTACACAATAACCGTTGATGATAAGGTTTACATACGAAGTGTATTTATTTTAATACAGTCTATATCTCCTAGAGAACATCCTGTAGCCTGGCATCCAATGAGCGGGTGATATAACTTTTCAATTAGGTTAAATGAATTATTGATTAATTAATATATATATATATATGTTTATATAAATAATTAATAATATTGAATAATAAGTATTATTGGAAATATGGACTTAGTAACTAGCAATATATATGAACCTAGAGAGTCATATGCATAAGGCATATGAAAGTTGGTAGATATAGACATAATTTTAAGGGTTTTATGAAAATTTTATAAACCTAATTTTTAAAAATAAGGGGAAAATGGATCAATTCATGCATGTGTTTAAACACACACGTGAACAACTACACGCTGCCACGTGGAGCATCCATACGCCACCACGTGGTGGCGCAGTTTTTCGTCCACGCCATGTCACATGCCATGTCTGCACGCGATATATATATAATGAATTTAATTCAAAATAAAATAAAATAAATTAAGAAAATCCCTAAAAATAAGGAAATTTATATATTTTAAAAACATAACTCCAAATTAATCCAAATTTAATTTCATTGGATCAGAAATTAAATTATCTATCATTATAAAAAACCAAATTTAATAAATAACAAGAGAATAAATTTTTATTTCAAAAATACACTCATTTCCTTTAGATTTTAAAACTTAGAAAAATATATGAGAGTATATTTTTTATTGATTTATCTTATTATTTAGCATTAAAAACTAATAATAATATCAAGTAAAGATGGGGATAATTTAATTTTTTAAAATCTTCTTCTTAATTTATCATAATTAACCCTAAATTAATATATTTTGAGATTATAATGTGTTTTTCATAGAATGATTGATAAACACTAAAAAAATATGATAACATGAATTAGAATGGAATATTTTATGCCTTAATTTGCATGAATAATCATATTTTTTCATGTTTAATTTTCATGCTATCAATAGCTTAAATTGAGATCTACCTTTTGAAATTTTGTGTAATGCTTGAAACTATGTAGTTGGAGTAGTTTTGGGTCAAAGGATGGATAAGAAACTGATAGCCATGTTTTATGTGAGAAAAGAGTAGCTTTTGAACAATTTAACTATTGGAAAATTAAAAAAGGAGCTTTTGACAATAGTTTTTGCTATCGATTAGTTCCACATGATAGATATTATGTCGCCTATAAGCCAATCACATTTCCATGTATCTTGTTTATGTTTATTGAAATGAAATTTATTCATTTTTATTATTGTGTAATGTTTTTAATGAAGTGTATAAGCATATGCAATGACAGTAAATTATGATAAAATAATAATACAATGATCACTAGTCTTTACAATAATATAAACATATGTTCAAACATTCTTATTCATGAGAGATTCAAGAAGAACATATGATGAGTATCCACAAAGAATAACACTATCTGATTTGACTCATATGATGAGTATGACTAATCTTATAGTCATTAGTGTGGAGAAACTCATAATAGATAATGGGTGCTCTTTGGATAAAAAGTTCTCCAAATAGATCCATATAAATTCTTAAATGGTATTATACCTAACTATTAGTTAAGTTAATTTTATGTCACAATTGTGTATGTGGTCCTTTGACTTGAGACACCAAAGACATCATGTGGATCAATGACTTTGTTATGATTATGACTTATGAATCCCTAACCATGGGATCTCCAAAATGTCATATATTGGATATCACATGAAGTCCTCGAAGATCATTGTGTAGTCAAGATGGGATCGTCTGCCTTACGGTAAAAATTCACGCAATCATTGAAAACATACAAATTCATGTCAAAACAATTACCAAACTCACCAATTTTAAGATTAAATCATGAATTCAATAGTATAATGATGAATAATGGTCTAATCCACGGACATTTAGGGCAATTTTTTAGCTGTTTGTGCAATTCAATCAAATCGGATGAGAAATTAAGAAAATTAGTGTTTTTGGAAAGAAGACTCCAAGAAAAATCCAAAAAATCAAACATCACTCAATTGGATCAGTATTTTTAGAGAAATCATGGAGCAAAATCAAGAGAGAAAAATTGATCGTGAAGACATAATTTGATAAAATTTCTAAAAATTAATCTATTCTAATCTTTGAAATTAAAATCTAATGATAAATTATGAAAGAAAAGTAGAAAACATGTAATCTAACAAAAAATCACACTCGAAATGATCTAATTGATCGACATATTAAAGGATTTTCATACCATGTTTTTGAAAACAAATATTCGGAGTTCAAGCAATGAATTCTCCCTACTCTTTTAAGAAATTCTTAATTTCAAGCGCTCCTTGGACTTGAAAATGAGTCTAAAAGAGGAAGAAACCAAGAGATTCAATGATTGAGCTATCCATTGAATATAGAGAATTTATAAATTTTTGAAATTGGGCGTGATCGTCGGTTATTCTCCTTGATGAGATCAAAAATAAAAATTGAATCTGATGAGGAAAATTGTTATTTTTTTAAGTCTCAACCATTGGATCTTCATCGAAGCGTCATGATTGCACCACGTAATCACGTGAAGAGAGAGCATCGCAAAATCTCATTTGTACGATCGTGAATCGACACTTCAGATCTTAGATTGCTCTTCAAATCTTGGCTGTTATAACTCCTCAGATGAATGACCAAGATTGATTTGTTTAATAAAATGAATCGTTATCCACTCTGATGCTGCCATTTGAGGGAAAGAATTGATGCAGTTGTTAATTGCACACCGATTTGTGTCAACAATAAAACCCAAACTTACCAATTAATGAAAATAACTTGAATTGAGGGGTATAATGGGAAATATGGGTCGAATCCACGGGAAATTAGGGAATTTCTGATGATCTCTTCAAATTTGATCAAATCGGACAATGAATTGACGATAAAAATTGGGGAAAATGGTATTTTATGAAAGAGAACTTGAAGACGATTCCACATAATCAAAAATCATTAAATTTGACTTTGATTTCGCGGAGAGAGGGGTATTTTCCAAAAATCGGAAGAATAAAATTAACAAAAATAAAAAGAAATTAACTTGAAATTATTAATCTAAACGGAAATTATATGGAAAGAGACGATAGATTAGGTTAAACATGATTCCTAACCCACAATTGCGATCGGATTAGTCCGACTAATCACCGGAATCAAGGCTTTTCCAACTCTACAAGATATTAGGATTAAGAGATTCAAGAGATTTGGTGTCTAAACAGTTTAATTTGATTGAATTGCTTCGGAATGCTTTACAAATAAAAAGACCATCTCAGTTTATAGGAGATTTGGGCGTAACCCGTGCGATGAAACGGATCAACGGCTCTGATGAAACGCATGATCGCGAATCGTTACCATTAAGTCATGGCTGTTGGATCATGATTGGACGTTTGATATGGAGCCACCTCGTTGTGCGTTATAAAACACATCAAAATGCCTATGTTGGATCGCGATCGGACGCATCAGATGTGTTTTCCGCGATTTAATCTCGACCGTTATAACTCTTTGCGATCAACAAACGAGATTAAGATGCATCTAGTGTACCCCATCGCGTAAGTGAAGGTCAATGGTTAGAAATCCACGCGATTAGACGCTTTTTACGCTCCCACATCATCGCCCGCATTGACCGTTCGATCGCGACACGATCGGATGAGTCGATATCACGCTACGTCACATGCCCCTTAATAAAAATTCAAAAAAATCAATTTTTAATTAGAAAAATCGATTTTTAATTCTGGAAAATCCTTAGAAATTCATTAAAAATTCAGAAAAATTCTAGAAAAAATTCCTAAAAATTAGAAAATTCATAACTTTCAAAATAGAAGTCCAAATTAATCCAAATTTCTTTCATTTGATCATAAATTTAATTATCTAACATTATAAAAATTAAAATTTAATAAATAACAAGATATTGAATTTCTATGTCAAAAATACATTCATTTCTTTAAGATTTTAACTTTAGAAAATTAAATAAATATTTATAAAAATTATTTTAATTACTTTTTTTAACATTAAAAACTACTTATAATCTCAAGTAAAGAGGGGTTATAAAATAATTTATCTTTATTTTATACAAAATTAACCCTACATTAAATTATTTTGAGATTATAATGACTTTTTCATAGAATGATAGATAAATACTCATAAATATGATAACATGCATAGGAATAAAATATTTTATGGCTTAATGTGAATTAATAATCATGTATTATCATGTCTAATTAGCATGTTATCACCATTTTCTCCCTTCACTTAAGTGAAAGTGAAAGGCCTAGATTAAATGTCTTTTAGTCGCATAGATCGAATGCTCATGAACGTGCCACGTCAACTTGATAACATGCAATCTTAACATACAATTATATGATTATTAACACAAATTAAGTCATAAAACATTCCATTTTTATGCATGTTATCATACTTTAAGTGCATATATATCATTTCATGTAATTTAAAGTGATAATCTCAAAATGAACTATTTTAGGGATGATTATGCATTTTAAGAAAATATTTTAAAATATATTATTCTCATCTATATTTGATATTATAATTGAGTTTTAAGGTTAAATAATAAGAGAATATACTTTTTATGTACTCATTTATTTTTCTAACTTTTAATTTCTAAAAGAAACGAGTGTATTTTTAAAATTTATTCTCTTGTTATTTAAATAATTTGACTTTTTAGAATGATAGATAATTGAATTTCTGATCCAATGAAATAAATTTGGATTACTTTGGAGTTGTATTTTAAAATATATGAATTTTCTAATTTTTAGGGATTTTTCTAGTATATTTATGAATTTTTCATGAATTTAATTCGAATTATTTAGAATTAAATTCATTAAAATCACTTATTTTATGGTGTGTTGATATGGCAGATGATGTGGTGCAGACAAAAAAGTGGTGCCACGTGGTGACATCTGAGACCGCCACGTGTCACACACATCTACATGTGAACGCGTGGGTATGCGTGTGCGCACGTGTGTGCGCGTGTGTGATAACATGCAATCTTAACATGATAATACATGATTATTAATACAAAGTAAGGCATAAAACATTATATTTATGTGCATGTTATCATACTTTGAGAGCATTTCTATCATTCTATGCAATTTTATGTTATAATCTCAAAATACGTTAATTTAGGGTTAATTATGATGAATTAACGATAAATAATTTTATAACCTATCTTTACTTGAGATTATAAGTGATTTTTAAAGTTAAATAATAAGAGAAATTATTTGTATAAACATTCATTTAAATTTCTAAACTTAAAATCTTAAGGAAATGAGTGCATTTTTGAAATATAAATTAAATCTCTTGTTATTTAAATATTTTGAATTTTTATAATGATAGATAATTAAATTTCATATCAAATGAAAGAAATTTGGATTAATTTGGAGTTTTATTTTAAAAGATATGATTTTTACAATTTTTTAGGGATTTTTCCTGATTTTTATTATTTTAATTTTGATTTAAATAGATTAAAATAAATAAAAAAGGGGCAAAAAGCGCGCGGGTCCCACGCGGGTGCGACTTGGCACGCAATGCCACGTGGCAGAGCCACGCAGACCCGCGCAGCGCTTACGTGGCGCGATATACATATATCTATTTATTTATCATATATAATAAGGTTCTTCAGCCTTCCCTATATGGGAAGGGTCATAACCTTACAGATCGTCGGGTCTTATAAACCCGACGATCTCTTCTTTTTTTTCCCGTGTGGGACTAACCCACACTTTACTTACTTTTCAGGTGACGTGGCGCAAGGAGGAGCGTCGGATCGGGCGATTGATCGATCGGTGGGCGTCGATCACGTGGACGCGGACCACTGATCGCGATCAACCCACGTGCTTAAAAGAGTTATTATAATGGTTCGATCGCAGGCGACGTGGCACACATCGGAGCGTTGGATCATCGGCGCCGCAGAAAATCTCGCGCGTCGATCGCGTGAGCACGGTCCACGATAAAACAAAACGCACGTGGCGTTTTTAAAAGACTTATAACGGCCGAGATGCGTCCGCGTGGACCGCATCTCAACCGTTCGATCACGATCCTAAGGACGACGTTTCGTGCATTTTATAACGCCTCCACATGTGGCCTCATCTCACGCATCAGATCGCGATCGGACGGCCGGGATTTATCCGTAACGTTTCACTAAAGAGGCGTTTCATCACGACCGTTGATCAAGCCTTAACGCATCGATCAAACGGCTCTCCTTTTTCGCCCTTATAAATAGACGAGTTCTTCGTCGTTTTGATGTATTCTTGAGAGATTTGATCTAATTGACATATCTATACGCATCTTCTCTTGAATCTCTCTCTTGTAATCAATTCTAGACAAGATTCCGCGTCCACGGAGTGTTTATAAGAGAGATTTCGATGATCGTGCGAGGAGAATTTGTTTCTTGAACACCGATGTTCACGTTTGAATTCGCAGAATGAAGAGCCGTCGATCCGGCGATCAATTGGATCAATTTGATCGTTATCTCGGGTTAGAAAACAATTTTATCCTCTTATCTATCGTCGTGTATCATCAATTTTAGGATTAGGACTTCAATTTAAATTTAATTTCATTTTAATTTCGATTTGTGTTCTTCGCGATTCCAAAAATTTCTTCCCACTTCCATCTTTGATTTCTCCGTGATTACTAATCCAAATCGAGTGATTTTTGATTCCACGGATAGATCTTTGAGTTATCTTTCTAAAAAAACCATTTTCCCTAATTTCTCACCTCAATTCATCGTCCAATTTGACGAAATTCTAAAAGATATCTCAAAAATACCTAAATTCCATGTGGATTGGGACCCTTATTTACCATTATACCCTTCAATTTACTCTTAATTCTCCAAATTGGTAAGTTCGGTATTATTTTTGACACGAGACCGTGTAAAATCGACGACCTCGCGGTTTTGTCTCGTCGCGCGTGTGTGTGTGATTAAGGAGAAAGTACCTTGTTAAGAATTTTGCTAACTCCTTAATCACGGATTTCATATATATACGCGCATTCACTTTGATTCTTATCATGTGAGACTTTGTTTTTGTTTTAAGTGTGCAAGCGATGTGGCATGACTTGGAGCGTCTGATTCAAGCGTTAAAAGAAGACCATCGATCTTCACTTAAGTCAGGGGATACGTGGCGCATTTTTGCTTCGTCGATGAATCATTTTAAAAATGATTTAATCTCAGCCGTTAATCAAAGGAGTTATAACAGTTGAGATTAAAACTGATGAAAACGCATCCGGAGAGTTAGATCAAAGATCAAACGGATGGTGTTTCAGGCATTATTTCTTCAAGCAACTTGACAAGATCTCGGCGGTCCATCTCCAATCCAATGGCTATGACTTAACTGCAATGATTCACACTCCTGCATTTCATCAGAGCCATTGATATAAGATTAAACGCTCCATCCAAAAGTTATGCCCAAGTTTTCTATAAATTGATATGTTCGTCAGCACTGTAAATCATTCTTGACTATTTTCGACTAATCGAAGTGTCTAGACACCACGATCCTTGAATCTCTTACTTCCAATTGCTTCTACACTAATTTTCGCGTCGATGGAGTGGCTGGAAGTGAGATTTAGTCGAATGAATAGGGAGAATTCGCTTCTTGAATGCCGACGATCATATTCAAAATCACAGAATGAAAAGCCTTTGATCTGGCAATCAATTGGGTTATTTTCATCACTATCTCGGGTTAGATTATGTGTTTTCCATTTAATCTTTCATCATGTATCATTGACGAGACGATGTCGTATGGTCGTTGAATACACACGATGTCGTGTCATAACAAAGTCCAAACTTACCAATTTAAAGATTAATTCACGAATTTAAGGGTATAATGGTAAATAAGCTTCAAATCCACGGAGAATTAGGGAATTTTGAGAGATATCTTTGAAATTCGATCAAATCATACAAAGAATTCAGTTTAGAAATTAGGCAATTTATAATATTAAGAAAGATAACTCAATTTTGAATCCACGGAATCAAAATTTGAGTAATTTGGATTAGAATTTGCAGTGTGATCGAAGTTTGAAAATGAAAGAAAAATTCGATCATGAAATTGATTTAAAACCGAAATTAAACTGAAATTCAAACTTAATCTACAATTAAAAATGTAGATCTAATGCTAAATGATGAAAGATTTCGATGAAAACATGCAATCTAACCCAAAGTTGCGCTCGAAATGATCCAATTAATTTGCCGAATGCATGGCTATTCATTCTGCGATTTTGAAGATGAAAATAGGAATTCAAGATGTGATTTCTCCTTACTCCCTCGATCAATTTTGATTTCAAATGCTCCTTGGACGCGCAAACGTGTCAAGAAGGTAAAGAAATCAAAAGACTCTCAGATTGTGGTGTCTATACAGTTCGATTTCTCTCGAAAACCCAAGGGTGTTCTTTCGTCGCGAAGAAAAGTTCTATTTATAAGAGAATTGGGCGTAATCGTTGGATCTAAGGGTCCATCGCGATCAAGGGTGAAGATGACGAGCATGTTGACGAATCAGTGCGATTAAGTCGCATCCGTTCGATCGGCGATGGAGCATCCACAGTGAGCCACAACGTGCGCTTGAAGAGATGTGTTGTTTCGATTGTCCGTTGGATCTTCATCGAGAGGGTCTCGATCAATCGGAAGGTCCACCGATCGTGATTTATCTCGACTGTTATAACTCGGTTGATGGACCGTCGTGATTAATCTGCATTTAATTAAATCGACGCCTCTTAAGATGCTGCCACGTACCCCTTGAGTAAGTGACATCTGACGCATGTGATAAAATCAAGTGATCGGATGTCCCACGCGTCGCCACGTCACCTGAAATAAAATATAAAGAGTAATAGTCCCACACAGAATAAATAAGGGAATTTAATCGGGCTTATAATATCTACGAATTTAAGCGGTTAGCTTAAATCCAATTACGGATGCTCCTAACCAATTTATATGTCCGCACACGTGTCACGCACACACATGCATGTCACGCACACATGTCACGCACACACGCACACACACACACACACACACGTGTCCACGTGTCACACAGACACTCGTGCGCGCGTCGCCATGTGGCTTTGCTCTGCCACATCGGCGTGCAGTAATTAAAACCTTTTTTAATTCATTTTTAATTATTTAAAAATATAAAATAAATTTAATTAAATTCATAAAAATTCCAGAAAATTCCTAAAAATTGTAAAAATCATAACTTTTAAAATACAACACCAAATTAATTCAAATTTATTTTGCTGTATCAGAAATTGAATAATTTATCATTATCAAAAGTCAAAATATTAAAATAACAAGAGAATAAATTTTAATTAAATAAATACAATCATATATCTTATTAAAGAAATTTATAAAAATACATGATTGTAAATAAAGACCTTTTCTCTTATCATTTAATCATGAAAACATCATTATGATCTTAAATATAAATAGGATTTAGAATTACATTGTTTAATTATGCATACTTATCCATAAAATGATGTATTTTTAGATCATAACACGAAATTATTTGAAATGATATAAATATACTTAAAATATGATAACATGCATATAATTGTTATAAATAATGCCTTTACTTGCATTAATAATCATGTAAATTCATTTATAAAATGCATGTTATCAATCATTAAATTGTAATTTAGAATTTCATATTAGATTAATTTTAGGCTTTATTTTGGATTCTCTCAAATTCTCGTTTAGAAATTTCTACCTAATTCGCTCTTTGATTTCTCCATGAATCTTGATCCAAATAGAGTAATTTTTTATTCTAAATC
Organism: Lemna minuta; assembly: GCA_024174645.1. Lineage (NCBI taxonomy): Eukaryota > Viridiplantae > Streptophyta > Magnoliopsida > Alismatales > Araceae > Lemna > Lemna minuta. The sequence goes on from CM044109.1 coordinate 4,750,077, forward strand.
TATCAAAATACCTAGTTTTTCACCTCAATTGATTGTCCGATTTGATCGAATTTCAAAAGATACCTAAAAATACCTTAATTCTCTGTGGATTCGACCCTTATTCGCCACTATGCTATTCAAGTCGTGATTAATCTCTGAAATTGGTGAGTTTGGTATTATTTTGACGCTTATCTGCATGTATTCAATGACCAAGTGGATTTGCCCGTCACACCTGTGACATAATATAAATAAACGTAGTCCCGCATTGAAAATGTCATAGAAATTTGTGCAAATAAATACAAATACGAACATAGTGGTTAGCTTATGCACTTAAAGGGTGCGTAGCCACTAATCATGCACTAATCACGCACCACGTGTGCGCCACATGTCCACCACTTGTTACGCCGTCACATTGCAACACGTAAGCACATATGCCACGTCATCAGTCATGTTAGCACACTCTTAAAATAACTTTTTTTAATAATTTATTTAAAATAAACTCGAAATAAATTCATAATAATTCATAAAAATCCCTAAAAATTAGAAAATTTATAACTTTCAAAATACAAATCTTTTTTAATTTAATTTTTTTTATCAAAATTTAAATCATCTATCTTTCTAACAATTGAAATTTAATAAATAAAAAGAGAATAGAGTTTAATCTAAAAAATACACTTATTTTCTTTTAAAAAAGAAAATTAGGAAAATAAATGAATGTATATAAAAATATTTTCTCATATTATTTGTAATTAAAACTTAATGATAATCTCAAATAAAAGGAGAATAATCTACTCTAAAATATAATTTTGAATTATACATGATTATTCCTAAAATAATACATTTTGAGATTATGACTTGAAATTGCATAGACTGATAGATATGCACTCAACGTATGATAAGATCGAAATGTTTTATGCCTTAATTTGTAGTAGTAATCATGTATTTACCAGTATAAATTGCATGTTATCACTGCGCTTGGTATTTAAGGAGATTGACTCAAGGAATGAGATGACATGAAATCATTAACCAAGTTAATGGAAGTATCAGAGAAGGAGTTCTCAATGATTTCCTACAGGTATCAATATTAACTTGAGTGACCAATTAGGTTTTGACAGTTGACCATACCCTAAGTCATTTATGAGTCTCGTGTGGATGATGGATTATATATACATCGTAACTGATGATAGGAAGGTTCCATAGGGGAGTTACAATATATTCCATATCTTCTACAGTACGTGGTATAGCTTGGCAACCGACGGTCTAGCAACTCAGTGTGTCGATTGGGCTAAATCTATCTTTAATTAATTAATCTATATGTTGATGTAGATAATTAATTAACGTTGACCAATAAGATGTTATTAGGTTTATAAAGGTATTAACTAGTGATATATGTGGACCTAGAGGGTCACACACATAAGTTCTATGGATGTTGGTGGATATATACATAATTATGAGGTTTTTATGAAAAATTTACATAAAAAATGTTTAAAAATAGGGGGAGAACTATCGCAACTCAAGATGCCCAAGAAATCCTTGTGAGAATTCTCGCCTTTCTTCTCTTTTCTCTTAGTAAAAATCTTTGAAGAGGATATCCAACCATCCAAAGATCGTGGAGAACTGCTGGAGGCTAGACACTTGAATAGCTTTAAGAACTCCTTAAAAAGAACCCTTAACATATATTCCTTATACATACTACATGATAGGATCATCTGCTCTGAGGACCTTAATGTTTTGAATATCTAATTCAATGTATTTCATTGCATTTGATGTTTTGATTAAAATTTTAGAAGGCTTATCGACCTCATATCCTAACAGTACCCTATGTCTTAGGAATCCATATCAATATATACATTGTTCATGCAACCTTGACGTACTTGTTCAACGAAAAAGAGGCCTAGCCTCCACAAATTGCATGGGTGATGCTCCTTCAAAAATTCAATCTAAAAATTCAAGCTAAGATGAGCAAAGAACATTTGGTGGTGAATCAACCTATTTCTGGTCTCTAAGGTCGATAAACCTTCCAAAATTTTGAATTAAACATCAGGTGCAACGGAATACATTGAATCGGATATTAAAAAAATCGAGGTACTTAGAAAAAATGATCTTATCATCTAGTATGTATAATAAAAACATACTTCCAAGATTCACTTGAAGGAGTTCTTGCAGTTATTCAAGTGTCTAGCCTCTAGCAGGTGCCACACGATCTTCGAGTAGTTGGATCTCCATTTCAAAGCTCTTTAACAAGAGAGAAATAGAAGAAAGGAGAGAATTCACAAAAGGCTTACATGGGCACCTTGAGTTGTGATCATTATCCCTTTATTTATAAAAATTTGGTATATAGATTTTTCACAAAAACCCTTATAATTATGTCTATATCCACCAATATCTATAGACCTGATGTGTGTAACACTCTAGGTCCATATATCTCACAAATTAATAACCCTATAAACCCAATAAAATCTTTGGTTAACCTTTATTAATTATATATAACAATATATAGATAATTAATTACATACATGAATTAGGATTCGATCAATAATGAAACCCTAATCAATTACTCAATTTAGTATTAATACATGGTAGAAATCATCGGGAACTCTTTCTCCAATATTTATATTATCTTGGCTAAGGATTTCATGAAATCTCATTCCTTGAGTCAATCTACTCAAATACCAAGGGCAGAAAATCTCATCTGGATCACACAATCATCTTCAAGGAATTCATGTCATATCTAATATACAACATTTTTAAGATCCTATGGCTAGGGATCCATAAGTCATGATCAAGACATAGTCCTCCATCTATAAGATGTCTTTGGTGTCTCAAGTTAAATTACCACATACACAACCGTGGTATGAATCAACTTGATTAATAAGCTAGGTATAATACCATTTGGGGATTCATACATATCGATTTAGTGAACTTTTTCTCTAAAAAGCACCAACTATCTATCCTTAGTGTCTCCATATCGATGGCTACAATATTAGCCATACTCATTCATAACATACAATGTACGCTTGTAATTATATGATAATGAATACAAATTAACAAATAAAATATTCCATTCCTAGGTATGTTATCATACTTTGAGTGTAGATTTATCATTCTACGCAATTTAAAGTTATAATATCAACATATATTATTCTTAGTGATAATCATGTATAACTAAAAATTTGATATTTTAAGTAGATTATTCTCATTCTAAATTTGAGATTATAGCTGGGTTTTTTTAATGCAAAAATAATGAGCGAAAATACTTTTTGTACATATTTATTTTTTTCTAAGTTTTATATTTCATAGAAAATAAGTGTATTTTTAGTAATAATTTATCTTGTTATTTCTTAAATTTAATTTTTTAAAATGACAGACTATTTAATTTTTTATCAAACAGAAAACAATTAAATTTGAAAGTTATAAATTTTCTAATTTTTAGGGATTTTTCTAGAATTTTATAAAAAATTCTAACTTTTTTTAGATTTTTTTAGTTTAATTTAAAATATTTAAAAGGGGGGTTTCTATGCATGCTGACATGGTAGTTAATGTGACAAAATCATTTTCCTATCAACACATGGTGACGTTTTCGCATGCCACATGGCGCACGTGTGTGCGTATCATTAGCACACAATAATTGGTTAAGCACCGTATCAAGGGCATGAGCTAACCACTTAGGCGTGTTGCCCTTATATACTTGTCACTTTGCCTTAAATTTTTGAATTTGGGACTATTCATGTTTTTATTTCTTCTCAAGTGATGTGACAAGATGTGAAACGTTCAATTCGCAGAGTTATCGCAACCATTATTCTTCACATTTTTGGAGGGGTGCGCGATGCATTCTGATTGGACGACGGTTCGCTTTTATGACTGAACTCACTAAGGATTTGTCTTTGACCCTTACTCACCATTATTATAATTAATTTATAATTAAAATAGAATTTTAGTGAGTTTAGAAATTGTTTTAACACTTGGAAGTATGTTTTCAATGAACGGACAACACCGTTTCGTAACTCATCATATTGGCCAGATCATATAGTGTTATTCTTTTCCAATAATTTGATGTCCTTCTCGAATATCTCACAAATAAGATTATGTAGAACATCTGTTTAAAGACTAGTGATTATTCTATTATAATCTATTCATAATTCAATGAGTCATTGTATATGCTCATGAACTTTATTATAAAGATCACACAAGAATCATAATGAATAAAATTCATTTTAATGAACATAAATGAGATACATGGAAGTGTGATTGACTTAGAGGCCACATAAAATCGATCACATATTACACCTCCAAATTGATGGTAGTGGAGATATTTTTCAAGTTAGAAAATTTTAGATGTTGCAAGCAAGGCAATATGGTTTGCTCATATAGTGCATCATCTTGTGATAGGGTCAATTCCTACCTATAGAAGAACCCATCAAAATAGAAGTTCATGCATTATATCAAATTTTATTTTTGGGATGAATCATAGCCTTTGAAGGGGATCACAACTTCAAGCGATGCGTGTTAGATGAGTTGCAATGAAATGTTTAGGACGTGTCATTCATCTCTATGTGGAGGCCATTATGTAATGAGGAAACTTGAAGAAGTCTTCAATTAACAAGCATCATCATCAAGAAATTCTAAGCCCTTTAAATATCCTTCTAGTGGGATGTTCCTCATCATGATTTCTCAATTATCTTGATTGTAATATGTTCTACACTCATTTCTACATCCATTAAGCGTTTGTAATCAAGATTTCAATGAGAACATTCAGAGAATTCTACTCAAGATAAAAAGCTTTGCTTTGCCGATTAGTCAACCCATTTTCCAAGTGGTATTGGGTTCATTTCATTAATCTTTGTCATTTAGTCATAGATTAGATTTTGAATTAGTAAATCCTGAGAATTTCATCAAGATTTGCATGGATTCAATTTCAACAATGTTTCTGAATTTGTGGGATATTTGTGTCTACTATTCAATGTATAATGTTTCCAAATGTCTGAACCCATTGTTTGCATCCAATTTTTCTGAATGTTTAGTACACTGAAAGTCAATCCTAATTCTTTGGTAGACTTTGACCCCAATTTACAAATTATATTTAATTTAATTATCAATTAGTCTTGATGCCTAATCATGTGCTTCAATGACGTCATGTTTTCAACTCATGAGTGGGAAAAAAATATGAGAACTTGAAAAATCTCAAACAGTCTCATTGGATACGGCTTATACATAGGTGACATGAACACTTAGGTAATGAAATAATTATAGATGAAAGACCAAGATTTTCCGACGAGGATTGCTGTTAGAATTGCATGACTGCCAGAACTGTAGATTTCCGGCTGGTGGAATTGGAGACTGTAGACTATCCCTCGCAATGGCACGCCCCGACATGCTTTTTCCTCTTTGTGAAGTAATTTCCGGCAGTATTTTTGTTGAAATATCACAGATTTTGTATCACACCCGAATCCTTCCATCAAACAAAGAGTGACCTCCGTGGTCTTCTCCTCATCGTCTTCATTCCTTTTGCGCATATGGCTTCCTCTTCGTCCATAAATGCATCTGCAGACACTTGTCTAAGAGCCATATCCCCGCCCTTCTTGGCTCATCTTGTAAGTTTGGTAGAAGTCTTCGACGACAACATTCTGGCCTCTGGCTCATACATAGAGAGGTGGACATCGTAAGCAAAAGAGAGTAATAATAATGGCAGTGGGCCTGAAAAAACCCACTCAGAATCTTAAACAGAAAGAATTAAAACTTAATGATAACGAAAAGCAAGGCATAAGAGAAAACCAATTGCAGTGATGACGAAGTATAAGAAATATAGAAAACGGTAGAATTAGGTCAGATGATCTAATGCTTGACACTGTCTATTTTTGTTGATTTATTGCTGCAGTCTAGATAGTTTGATATTTTTAAACATAAAGTAGGTCATGAAAACTCTTGATTACATCGATCTACTGACTCAGCTTATGATTACAAGTTTGCTACATTTTCTGAAATTTCTTCTTGAAGCACACAGATTGTCTTAGCGAAACAACTTTAACTAACATGGAAATTTAACGGATTCGCAAAAAAGAATGTCAGCTTCCACTGCAAAAACCATACAACAGGCAATAGATACATGATTTATGCGGACAACTGGTAAAGGACATATTCTTACAGGGCTCTATGGACATTGATACACTTTCGAGAAGAACATATATAAAGAGGAAAATAAAGGGCTCTAGAGACGTTTAAAAATGAAGATAAAGCAAGAAAAATCACCTCGTCGTTGAAAATCTACATCACGATGCAGTTGCATTTAGACTTTACCATGGGCGGCTTCTGCCTTAAATCAGACACTACCTCCTGGGGGATACTTCTTTTGACCTGTTTTTGGCTTGGGCATGTTCTAGGAGTCTGATTTCTTTCTTCAAATGTAGACTTAGCAAGCAGCGTGGAGGAAGGATGGGCTACTGCTTGTGCTGATGGTGATGATGGTGGTTGTGATGCCAATTTCGAATTTTCTCTTTCCATTCCAATTGAAACTGCCTTGAAGGCAAGATCATGAATGATTGAGCTGCAGAAAAGTACACTGTCTGCTGCTTCATCTAATGTTAAACTTCTGCACATGTTTCTCTTCGCAAGGCCATGAATTCTGACAATTGCATCGCCTGGGGAATAATGGACAAAATCCATGTAAATAGAATGAAAAAGGGGAAAACTAGCACACAATGAGTTTTAACTCTTGTTCTTGAAGAAAGGAACAGAAACTTGAATATGCATGGTCATTCTATAAGAGGAAAGATGCATGGACAAAATTTCACACTAAACCTCTTCAGAATCCGAAAGTATGATATAGGGTGTTATCAACATAATAACCCTTGCATTTAGAAATCAAATCTTTCATTGACAGGTTGTCAATCTCATACTGATCAAAGCCGTACCATGGTTACTGCTTTTCTACATTCAAAAGAGACTGGAACAATTGTCCACCACGAGGTCCACCAACAAGGAGGGTGTATGAAAAAGAAATTTGGAATGCTTACGCATTTTTACAGACAATGAAAAGCAGGCGCATACAACTACTTATTTATGAAAGCCGCACCTAAAGTTTTTGCATGGCTCCTAAATTACTATCTCCAGACAGCTATTTGTCCTAAAAACCAGTGTACTGAAAAGGGCAACATAATCATAGAAATCCTTTAAAAATACAGAAAATAAACAAAAGAGAGAACTTGAGGTGTTCTTATCTCCTTCTTTTCCATCAATTTCATGGATCCCAAATCTCATGATTATGCCTAGAAATCAGATAAATTTACGGAAGCAGGTAACAAGGTCCAAACAACAATACCATCTGGTCCGTCACTGATCAATATATTTAATGAGCAACGATAAACTGCCAAGGGCAGGGTGTAATTCTTTTGAAAAGATATGTGATTTGCGACCCACGGTTATACATGAAAGAACAATGCCACAAGTTCATTCAGCTGTGGAAGTCCAAGCCAAATGAGACTAGAAAGAATAAGTCAAAAACGAAAAACATGTCAGCCTGATTGCAAACATATTTAGTCAACAGAAAGAATGAATCCCAGTCAACAAAAATTACTATTAACCTCAGATAGTGTGAATACCAGACACGAGACACCTAGTCCATTTACAAACGACCTTAAACCTATTTTCAAAACCCCAGTTGCCTCTTCAAAAAGAGACAAGTTTAAACAATTGAATTTCTTCGGATATGAAAGACATGTTCACGGGAAAATGCTGGAAAATGAAGAAGAAACCATATATTGTCAAATTTAAACATTTTACATGAAAAAAGATCAAAACATCACAAAAAGGGTACAGAGAAAACTGCATACTGGAGGTGGTATTATCTTCAGTTAATATTGTCGGATTCCAATCTAGAGGCAAGCTTGCCCTTCTCTGATGCCGAAGGCGAACAGTGCAAGGAACCCAAAACATTGCTCATGCTTAGAGAGGAACCCGGTAGGGTCCTTTTCTTGTACCGCTTTTGGACTGAAGGAGAAACAGAGGTTCTGCTGGGCATGCCTTTGTGGGGGAAAAAAGTGTTGACCAAAATATGCCCCTCACAGTCTGCAGTGACAGTGGCAGATGAATCCTTCAATTTGGGTTTGATGTCGCTTTTTGGGCAGTCATCACGAAGTTCATTTCTGATTGATATGGCAGGTTCATAATTCCAAGTATTATTCTGGTCCAAGGCCTTTTCATCTTGCTCTTCAGTAGCTAATAAGGGCCCGCCATGCAGGTCTCCAGGGGCATCAAAATTCTCTTCTCGTCTCCTGCTACCTGTTTCTGGATTTGCAAGTAAGTTTTTAATTCCACTTTCCAAAGTAAGATACTCTCGCTTATCCCTTGAACTAGGAAACTTAACCTGACTTTCAGCTTTTGTTTCTTTTGGACAACTGCTTTCCGCAGAAAAGGAAGCTAAGGATCTTTCATTCTTGACATGAACTTTTGAATAATCCATATCATTAGATTTATTTTGTCTGGATAACACATTAGTAACAAATGAAGAATCTGAGCTTTTAGCAATATCTTCTGCAGTTTTCTACCACAGAAGTCTGCACACAAGATGTAGATTCACTATGCACTGGGAGCACCAGATTTACAGAGGAATATTCTGAGCCTTTCAAAATATTTCTACAGTTTTCTGATAAGGAAGGTTTAACACATGATACAGTAGCAGCACTATGGGGCATCCTTTGGCCAACAAGTGGGACAGCAGCTCCTTCAGAAGAAGTATCTATGGAGCTATGATGGGGACCACATGCATAGAATTCTGAGAAATTTTTCACCAGTAGTTTGATGTTCTAGGTCATCCCTAAGATTCTGCTTTGATTCTTTGTCATTGATGGAGTCAATTCGACATCCATGGGGTAAGTACTTCGAAGCTGGTTCTATTATCAGTATCTTCCCCGAGAATGTATTACTCCTAGTGTGAGAATTTTGAAGCACATCACTTCCCAGATGAGATCTTTTCAGTGATTCAGATATAGATAAATTCACACATTGATTATGAACATGGCTTTCTGAAACATGGGACAAAGTTTCTTGATATACAGAAGAATGCATCTGATCCATGGCACTTTCATCTCTAACAACACATTTCGGACAAACAGAAGCTTCACCACCAGAGAATTCAAATGCTTGAAAGACTTCATCGCATTTGGGGCAAGTAGTAGATTTTTTGGCAGACTCCACCTCTGATGAAGGCCCTCCACCTGATTTATTCCCAATACTACCCGTTTGCTGCTCAACTTTATCAATTTCAATATTCTTTTCTGACCCTTTAGGAGCATTTCTAGAACCTGCTTCATCCACTTCCACTAAAGTAGTGTGAAGTTCAGGTATTGGAATTTTTACTATCCAATTCAATAGCAAGTTTGCTACGATCATGATCAATTCCATCATTGTCAGTGGCAATGCTGGCTCCTTGATCAGAGTTTGCATTGCTGCTAGTCGTCATAGAAGAATTCCAAGAAAATAAGGAGTGGTGCTGGGCAGTTGACTTTGTAACGTGGAAACTGCTGGCAGGAACACTTGACAAAAGAGGCCTGAACATGTTGTGAGGATTCTTACTACGATGCTGCAAATAATATGCAATGAAATTCTGAGTTAGGAAAAAAATGTAATAAATAAAATTAATGCTTATATAAACAGTTGAAAATTTCAGTAAAATTCTCTTATTTATCTTAGTAGGAATGTGAAGTAAAGATAGGTTCTTGTCGGACAAAGCAGAATTAAACAGTCCAAATCAACAAAGCAAAACTGAATATATGATAATGAAAACCAGTGGGAAAAAATCAGACAGCCAGCTACCTGATAATATGAAATGTGAAACCCTACTCTCAGTGATATCTTGTAGACACTGACTTCTCGCAAAACAGAATCTGTGATTACTCTCGAGTATCACTTGACTCCAGATGGATGACAAGGAGCTATTGGTCTAGCACCCAGAAGACCCGCTAAGTGGACCCATTAACAACAATGGATTCAGTCAAGAGTATATTTTTCCACTGGGAAATTCATTGGTTCATTAAAAAATATCTCAAAAGAACCAAAATCTAAAATTTCTGGTTATTAACACTTACCATCTGCCCAAGTGAGCCACTTGGACTCAAATCTGAAGATAATGACCGATATGGCTTCTTTGAAATCAGTTGGTTCTTCCTGCTGACAGAATTTTCATTGCTTCTTGAGCCTGGGTGGGCAGAGATCCTCAGATTTACAGGGTAAGTGAAGTCCACATCATCATCACAGGATGAGCTAAAATGATCTCGATCGTTGCTCTGTGAGGAGCTGACACTTCTAGATGCAGAAGGAGAGAGTGATTGCCGTCTGCCCAACAGAGACACTTTCAATCCATTTCTACATGGTGAAGATTCCCTAGCACGTGCTGCAGACCAATCAGAGAGAGAAGTTCGAAGGTTGGGAGGTGCTTCCGAAGAAAGGTCTGAAAAATTCACGAGCTGTCCTCGAAGCTTTGGAGATGCCGAACTACCTCTTGTTGCCTTCCCAAAAGAGGCAACACTACTGCTAGATCCACTACTCGTTCTTCTATGTGTTGGCGTTGAAGAACGTTGAGTGGGAGTCAAGGATCTATTCTGGGGAGTAGTTGACCTTCTTGAGGTTGTTGCTGACCGCAATACTGAAGCAGGGCTGGCACTACGCGCTAAGATTGCCTTCCTCTTCCCTGAGACTGTTTATTAACGAGTTGAGAAGATGGAGTAGACCCGAATTGGGGCTGGCACTGCTCCTGCTTTGTCTTTTGACCTTTTCCAGTCTGTAATCAGAAGACAATTGCTATTAATAATATTTTAAAAGAAACAATAAATTTCTTATAATCAAACATCAGTATGTATGAAACATAGAAATGATGAAAAGAAAGACTTTACACTCACTGAACTAGCAGATGAAATGTCAGCTGCATGGGCTCGAGATCTTCCCCTAGAAACTGAGCAGACAGATTGCAGCTCCTCATCATCCAACGACGGGAAAAGAGGAGTCTCTGGAGGGGTTAAAAGCCTGTTTAATCAGATGAGTGAGATCCAACTAGAATCCTGGACAATAAGAACATATTCAAAGAAACAGATACAATACACAGCTGAAGTAACCATTTGGCGTTAATTAGCCAGGTATGGAAACATATGAGCTGAATAAATACAAAATGAAGTCAACACCAAAAGTAAATTCTAAAAGTAAGATAATTGTAAGAGTAAAAAATACCTTACACTTCATTTGAAAAATAGCATAAATCCGTATCCTTTTTCCATAGAACAACAAATTCTATAAAAAAATATAGCATGGACAGATTGTTAATAACAGTGTGTTATCATGTCTAACGTATTAAAAAATAAATCATTCCTCCAAGTTTCTATATGGGCAAAAATGCTAAACTGACTATGAAGTATTTAAGCATTTCACAAAAAACGATTTCATATACCCAATCAAGCATGATAGACATGAGATTTCGCATTGAATCAATTACAACAAGTTGGCAGAAGATGTGATACACTGACTTCAAAGCAAAAAAAAAAAAGACAGACATGATTATTAAGAATAATGAGACTATCTGGCGAGCATTGCACGATCAGAATATTGATTTTAGCAAGATAATCGTGACTCACCAATCATAATCATTCTTTCCAGAGCTCGTACTTAATAGATCACTGCCGTCCCCATGGACTGGAATTTGGAGTTTGAGGTCGGAAGTATATTTTATTGTAGCTGATAGACAAAAAAGAAGTACACCAGAAGAGCAGCGACGATTATTTAATATGATGGATTAGAGTCCAACAACAAATAAAGAAATAAGTAATCCACGAGTGACACTTTACACAATGAGTCATCAAAGTCCTCACTCGAATTCAGCAAAAAGTTTTCACTCTCTCTCATTTGCATATCACTGAACAGAACGAGATCATTATCTTTAACTTCCATAGTTAATCCGCTATCAACACTGCGCCCTCTCTTGTGGTTCTCCATACGGAGGTCCCTTGTGGGGAGTAGACCTCATTGACAGTAAAAAGGGTCATCCTTGACCCAATCAGGAAAGTCTAAGGATCATAATCTTGTGGGGCAGATATAAATAAAACCTCCCAGTTGCAAAATAGCAAGTTCTTGAAAATAAATTCTCCGAGAAGAGAACATTCGGCCTGTCTGGATAAGAAATAATTAGTTTCCCTAATCAATACCAAGTCATCGAAAAACAAAATAAAAAGAAAGTAGACTTGATGTTTTCTTCTTCCCTAATTGTGGGATAAACTTGGTTTCTAAAATGACCCCTACGAGATGTATCGATATTGATTGCAAAGATTCACAGTAGTCCGAAGAAGAAAGTGTCAGTCAAACATGCCGCAAACCTGATTTAACGAGGGATACATCAAGAAAAGTAGATGTGGTTTGCAAAACAACCAATTGGAAAGATGCACCAAAGACGGGAAATTGGCACAAAACTACAAAAATTTCACAGAACAGAAACTACAAGGCAAATAGCAAACTGGTCTCGGGCCGAAGAGATCACCTTTCCCTGAAAAAGTCGCAAATTTTCACCTTCGCAAAAAGAACTAAAGCTTCCAGATTTCCATTCTCACCTCCAGTTCCAGATTCAAGGTCAAACGCTATTTCTAAGCTCACACGACTTTTTACAGGGAAACACCAAAACCACAGACGGCACAGATTTCTGCCAAATTTCCGGTTATTCGATAGCAAACAAATTCTCAGGCTGGTCCAGCCCTAATTTCCTCTCGCTCGTGTTGTCTCCGCGTCAAATCACATCATTCCTGCCAAATGTTCACTAGCTTTCACACTTCCCCTGCGCGATCGGGCCGCTTTTACCTTCCTCCTTTATTTTTACCTCCTTTTACTGATTCTGCTTCTCTGCGTGAGCTCCTCCGCTTTTCTTCCTTTTCCCACTCGAAAGTGGACTACGTCAGGGGCCAATCATGAAGACATAGAGAGAGAAAGAAGAGAGAGAAGAGAATTATTAGAGGCGGAGGCGGCGGAAGGAAGACGAGCGGGAAAATTGAGATGTCCGTACATCCCGTCTGATCCACTCAGATTCGAGTCGAATTACGGCGACGATTTTCCCGCCAGCTTCAGCGGTCAACCTGTCCTAATGCTCACCGGCGGTCGATGCGGAGCACGGTAATGCCCACGTGTCATACTCCTCCAATCCTCTTATTTTCCTACTGTTGAAGATATTTTTTATAAATTATATTATAAGTGAAGCTCGACGTGGCCCCACACACTTCGAGTAGGATTAAAGGGAATAGGGCTGTCGACCAATTGGCCAAATTCGATCAGGTCGGCCCAGGTGGCCCAACTCTCTCTCTCTCTCTCTCCAGCTGTCCACTCCACGGCGACAGTGAACTGAGGAAGACGGATCAAAGGGAAAGGCGTTGGATCTGCTGAGTGAATCAATTCCAAGAAGACGAAGGTCTAAAAAGCATAATGGGCTGAGGCAAGGACTCTAAGGTAATTATCTCTCTATTTCTCTTGTTTTCCTCCGACAAGAAATTGTACACTCAGCAATTATCATCTCTTTATGTTTTCCATTACCTTATCTATTTATCTCATTTCGTGCATTCAAGCATCATACAAGATCCTATCTATCATAAATACCATTATAACCATCATGTTAAAAACCTAATACATCACATAACCGGCTATCTATGACACTTCAGACATTAGAGCATTACTTAAGCTTCTACATGTCATGTCTCATACATAACATCATCACATAAAGCTTCTATCTATCTATCATGTTTCATACTTTTCAGCATCTACCTTTCATGTTTCATACATTAGAGTATCATACACTGATTAATCTCACACTTTGATCTATAAAAGAATCTTATCATATCATATTTCTCACGTTCTGATCAATGGACGAATATATATATCCATATATTATCCTCGTCGTGTTTTAGTCAATATATATGCATCTAGATATCAATCTAGTCCTTGAGATTTCATTACTATCCATTCATTAGATTAACCACCTCATTTAGACATCAATATTGATTCATAGATATCTATCAAAGGATTAACATCTTATGGGTATCCAATTTTTTTTAAGGTTCTTGTCAACATGATCAAGTTTATGTGAGATCAAGAAGGATCATTCAATAATCACTAAATTTTTATCAGTATTCTTATCCTTATATCCCTTCGTTTGTCAAAATTCCATCATATATCTCACCTAACATCATTGAGATTGTCTCAAGGTTATCATCTATAAGGTCTTGAAGGCATTAATAGATTTTTCTTTCGTAAATTCATCTCATGCGGACAAGAACCTTCTTGAAAGTCAAATGAAATGAGCGATTATTGAATGCCCCTTCTTGATCTCACATAGACTTGATCATGTTGACAATAACCTTAGAAATAATTGGATACCCATTAGATGAGATATTTTAAATTCCTTATTTCTTGGCCAATAAGGTATAAGAACTAAGAGATTATGCTCATGAATATTGGACTTGAGAGATTTCATATTATCTTTGTGTGTGAGAGAGGGTTTGAAATCCAAACATCATCATTGAGGTAGAAGTATTTGTAACAATGCAAACTAAATATAAGGAACTAAACATGATGATTATGCAACTATTACATAGGTATAAAAGCCAATATATGTTCAGATTATAGATATGTTTCTATGATATAAGCAGCAGACAATAAGTATATATTTAAATCAAAATATTTTTAGATTATATGTCATGTATATTTAAGAATTATAGTTTGAAATATACACACATATATATATATACAAGTGTAGATTAATATAATCTTGTAAATTAGTTTAGATTATTTAAGCAATGTGATTAAGTAATTAATGAAGTCTCCATGCAAGATTTATGTTCATTTATTTTTGTATTATTTTGGCGACGAAAAAAGCTCATAAAAATATTTTACTCATTTCACAAAGGTAAATCCTTAATCCTTTATCAAATACTCTTTTTAAATGTGAATTATGGGGCAGTCTAGATGAAGATTTCCATTTTTCATGTCATCCATTTATTTAAATCAAATCTACTTTAAATTAAATTTGCAAACTCTCACATTTGAACGGGTCTTTTCAACAAGTAGCACACTAAAACGGTATGATCAAAGTTGATCTATGGAAATTTATCAAGTGAATGGCTGAATCACCGTTCAATATTAAATATATTTTTGTTTTCTATATTTGGTTTTTTTTAGGGTCTTTTATGTTGTCATTGCCTTACTTCCTTTGCTTAAAATTTCCAATACCAGGACTCCACGCTCGAAAGATCATGATCTTAATGTCTTCAATTTCAGACAGATTTTTCTAGCAATTGGATGTGTCGAGGAGCCTCATATGGGAACTAATGATAGATAAGCTCTTAAAATTTTGATCAAAATATTAAATGTAAAAGGAATATATTGAATGGAATATTCAATACATTGAGGCAACAAGAACTAATGATCCTATCGTCTAATTAGATTAAAAATCATACTTACATGGTTCAAGTTTTTCAAGTTTCTAGCCTATAGAGGTACACACAATCATCGGATGGTTGGATCTCCTTTTCAACATTCTTGGCCAAGAGAGATAGAGAACAAAAGACAAGCTTTTGTGGGCACCTTGAGTTGTAGTTGTTCTCCTCCAATTTATAGACATTGATTATGTGAACATTCCACAAAAACCTTCATAATTATATATATCCATTTACGTCCATAGACTTTACACGTGTGTCCCTCTAAGTTCACATATCTCGTTAGTTAATAAATCCTTAGACCTAATAATGTCTTATTATTCAACCTCATTAATTAGATATATCATCATATAGATTAATTTATCAAGGATTTATTTAGCCCAATTAACAAGTTGAGTTGTCAAACCTGTTGGGTGTCAACCTACACTGAGTGCTCTAATAGATGGAGTGAATAGAACCTTATCATTGTCAATTACTGTTGATGTATAATCCTTTGTCTGAGTGAAACTCATGAATGACTTAGGGTATGGTCAACTATCAAACCCTAATTTATTGCTCAAGTTAATACTAATACATGAAGGAAATCATCGATAACACCTTATTTGATATTCTTACTACCTTGTGATGCATATAATGTGGCTTGTAAGACAATTGCACTTCCATGTATCTCATTTATGTTAATTAAACTGAAATTTATTTATTATCATTCTTGTGTGATGTTTGTAATGAATTTCATGATCATATTTAATGGCTAAATTTATGATCATGATGAGATCATAATATATTGATCACTAGTCTTTTAGACATATGTTCTAAACATTCCTACTTGTGGGATATTTGAGAAATACATCGAATTATCTATAGAGAATAGTACTATTGGATCTAACTCATCTGATGATCATGACTAATCTTGTAGCCATTGGTATGGAGACACTAAGGGATAGATAGTGGGTGCTATTTAGAGAAATAATTCACTGAATTGATTCGTATGAATCCCTCCATGGTATTATACCTAACTGTCAATCAAGTTGATTCATGTTATGATTGTGTATGTGGTCCTTTGACTGTAAACGCTAAAGAGAACTTATGGATGGAAGATTGTGTTTGATTATGACTTACGAATCCCTAGCTATGAGATTTCTAAAATGTCACATATTAGATACTACATGAAGTCCTCAGATAATTGTATGGTTAAGATGGGATCATGCGCCTGACAACATGCAACTATACTTGTAGTTAGTTGTTTATAATGCAAATTAAGACATAAACATTCGATTCTTATGCATGCTGACAAAATGATTTCGTGCGGTCCTTAAATACACACAAACTCATGTCAAACCAAGTTTCAAACTCACTTATATAAATTTCTAATCACAAATTAAAGAGTATAATGTTAAATAAGAGTAGAATCCACGGAGAATTAAGGTATTTTTTAGGTATTTCTTCAAATTCTATCAAACTGGACGATGAATTGAGGTGGGAAATTATAGATTTTGATAAGTTTAGAAAGATAATTCAAAGACAAATCCATGGAATAAATAATTCACTTATTTGGATCAAGATTCACGGAGCAATCAAAGAGCAAAAATTAGATAAAATTTCCAAATAGAAGAGAGAGAAATTCAAAATTAAATCTAAAATTAACCTAACCTAGAATTTGAAATTGAAATATGATATTATAGGAAGAGAGATTAGAAGGAAAATACAAATTCTAACCTGAGATAGCACTCAAAATGATCAAATTGATTGTTGGATCAAAGGCTTTTCATTCCGCAATTTTGAAGACGATTGTCGACATTCAAGAAACAATTTCTCCATATTCTTTCCACGAAATCTCACTTTCAAACACTCCTTGGACATGGAAATTGATCTAGAAGACGAATAAAGCAAGAGATTCAAGGATTGATATGTCTAAACAGTTTGATTAATTGAAACACCCTTGAATGATTTACATCATCAAAGAACATGTGTATTTATAGGCAGATTTGAGCGTATCCGTTGGATTTGACATTTAATCTTCGATCAATGGTTTTGATGAAATGCTTGGATGCAATTTTTACATTTTAAGATGTGTCCGTTGGATCGAAGATGAAGTGTTGAGATTTTGCCACGTCGCGCATGAAGAAGAAACGTATGTCGTTTCATCTTCATCGGACGCTTTGGATGTGTACATGTGTCCACGGGAGTCCATCAATCAGTTTTCATCTCAATTGTTATAACTCCTCAAATGAATGACTGAGATTAAAACGTTTTAAAATGATTAGTTGATGAACTGTTATGTGCCACGTTGATAACATGAAATTTATACATGATTGTAATTATCACCAATATGAATTAAGGCATTAAATATTCCATTTGTATGCAGGTTATCATATTTTGAGTTCATATCTATCATTTCATGTAAGTTTAGGTTATGATCTAAAACTATATCAATTTAGGGATAGTTATACATAATTCAATAATGTAGTTTTATTCCCATCTATAATTGAGATCATAATTGTATTTACATGCTTAAATGATAAGAGAAAATATTTTTATTTACACTCATGTATTTTTCTAGTTTTATTTTCTAAGAGAAATGAGTGCATTTTTAAAATAAAAATGTATTCTCTTCTCATTTAAATATTTTGAATTTTTAAAATGATAGATAATTTAATTTCTGATCCAACAAAATAAATTTGGATTAATTTGGAATTGTATTTTGAAAGATATGAATTTTCTAATTTTTAGGGAATTTTTTAGAATTTTTCTCAATTGAAAGTTAATTTTGATTTTTGTAAATGGTTTTTAATATTGTGAGCTGATGTGGCAGAGTGTCGCCACGCGGTGACGTGTGTATACGCCACGTGATGGCGTATGTGCGTTCGCACGTGTGTGAGTAATTAGTGGGTCAAGCATCCATTATAGATTTTCGCTAACCCTTTAAACTTGAGTATCTTATATACTCGTAAAAATTCTGAATTTATCTCATGTGGGACTATGCCTTTTGTTTTTATTTGCAGGTGATGTGGTGCAACGAGAAGTATCTGATCGTGCGATTTAATCGCGATCGTCAATTTTCACTTACTCGAGGGGGTACGTGGCTGCATATGATTAGGCGACGATTCATTTTAAGATGATTTAATCTCA
Organism: Lemna minuta; assembly: GCA_024174645.1. Taxonomy (NCBI): domain Eukaryota; kingdom Viridiplantae; phylum Streptophyta; class Magnoliopsida; order Alismatales; family Araceae; genus Lemna; species Lemna minuta. The sequence continues at coordinate 4,768,631 of CM044109.1, forward strand.
CCCGCTCATCTTGGGAGTTATAACGGTCGAGATTAAATACACCCCAGTGGACATGTCGACTCACCTAGATTGCTTGATGAAGATCAAACGGTGGACGATCATCTCACCGTTTGATCTTCATCTTGGATTGTCTTCGAATCGCTTCTTGAATTAAAAGCCTTTGATCCGGCGACCAATTGGATCAATTTGAGCGCTATCTCGGGTTAGAATTCATGTTTTCCTCCTAATCTCTCTTCATATACCATTATATTTCAATTTCGAATCGTAGATTAGTCAAACTTTGATTTTAATTTTGGTTTTTCTCTCTCTTCACGTTCAAAAATTTCTACCTAATTTGCTTGTTGATTTCTCCATGAATCTTGATCCAAATTCTGTGAGTTTTGATTCTGTAAATTCATCTTCAAGTAATCTTTCTAAAAATATCAAAATCCCTAATTTCTCTCCTCAATTCATTGTCTGATTTGATCACATTTCAAAGTGTTCATTAAAAGTACCATAATTCTCCGTTGATTCGACCCTTATTCACCACTATACTCCTTAATTTGCGAGCATATGTATTTATGCATGAAATCATTTTGACACTAGTTTGGATGCGTAAAATTGTCCACAGGAGTCCTCCGATCAGTTTTAATCTCAGCCATTATAAGTCGTTAGATGAACAACTAAGATTAAACCATTTTAAAATGATTAGTTGACGAACGGTTATGCACCACATATCCCCCTCTTTAAGTGAAAATCCACGATCGAGATTCATTCACGCAATCGCACGCTCCAGATTTTTCTACGTCACTTGAGCATGAAAAAACACAAATAGTCTCAAAAGACAAAAATAAGGACAAATCGATGGGTATATAATAAACGTGTGATTATTGAGTTAGCAAAAATCTTGAAAACGATACTTAACTCACTCTTCACCTATGCGCACACATGTGTATAGATGCACACACATGCATGTGCCGCGTGGCGAGCACACAGGCCGCCATGTGGCGACAAGTAATCCACTCCTCCGCGTCGACTGCCATGTCAGCAGGTGATTTTTTTAATGATTTTTTATTATTTTTTAATTCAAAATAAATCCAAATAAATTCATAAGAAATCATAAAATTTTTAGAAAAATTCTTTAAAATTAGAAAATTTATAACTTTCAAAATGCAACTCCAAATTAATATAAATTTATCTTGTTTGATCAAAAATTGAATAATCTATTATTTTAAAAAGTCAAATTTAATAAATTGCAAGAGAATAAATTTATATTTCAGAAATACACACGTTTCTCTTAGAAATTAAAACTTAGAAAAATAAATGAGTATATAAAGTATTTTCTCTTATTATTTAACATTAAAACCCAATTATAATCTCAAATATATATGGAAATAATCTACTGTTGAGTATCTCTCTTTAATTATTCATGATTATCCATAAAATAGTGCATTTTTAGATTATAACTTCAATTTTTATAGAATGATATATATACACTCAAAACATGATAGCATGGATAAAAATGGAATGTGTTATGCCTTAATATGCATTAACAATCAAATAGTTGCATGTATAAATGACATGTTATTACATGTCATCATACTTTGAGTGCATATCTATTATTCTACGTAATTTAAAGTTATCATATCAAAATACATTATTTTAAGGGATAATCATGCAAAATTAAAAGTTGATATTTTAAGAGTAGATTATTGTCACTTCAAATTTATAATTATAATTGTGCCACGTGGCGCACTCGTAAGTGTGCGCGCGTGTGTGCGCGTGTGCGCACATGTGCGAGTATAATTAAAGAGATTAAGCATCCTTTTTAGGATAACGCTATCTCTCTAAATCGCGTATACATTGTTTAGACGTCAAATTGCCTTAATTTATGTAATGTGGGACTATTTTTTTGTTTTCATATGCACAAGTGACTTGGCGTGGTGTGGAGCGTCCGATCGCGCGATTTAATTGTGATTGTCGATCGTTACTTAAGTGAAGGGTTACATGACACACTCTGGTTCGTCGGCGAATCATTTTTAAATGATTAAATCTCAACTGTTCATTTGAGGAGTTATAACGGCTGAGATTAAAACATATGAAACGCATTTGGAGCATTAGATCAAGATCAGACGGCGAGCGTTTCACGTTACGTGGCAAGATATTAGTGGTCCATCTTTGATCCAATGGACACGATTTAAACGTAACGATTCACATATATGCAATTTTTCATAAATGTAGATCGAAGATTATAACGCCGATCCAACGGTTACGCCTAATTCTCCCTATAAATTGAATGTTCTTCGATGATGTACATCATTCCTTGAATCTCTTGCATCCCTTTGCTTCTAGACTGATTTTTGCGTCTGAGGAGTGTTTGAAAGTGAAATTTTGTTGAGAGAATAGGGAGAAATCAATTCTTGAATGCCAACGATCGTCTTCGAATTTTTGGAATAAAAAGTCTCTGATCTGGCGAGCAAGTGGATCAATTCGAGTGCTATCTTGGGTTATAAATCGTGTTTTCGTCCTTATATTTCTTCCTATAACATTAGATTTCAATTTCGAATCGTAGATTTACTCAATTTCATTTTTAGTTTCAAATTTTTGTTATCTTTTCGTTTGGAAATTTCTATCTGATTTGCTTGTTGAGTTCTCTGCGAATTATCTGATCCAAATTATTTGATTTTTGATTCCGTGGATTCGTCTTCAAGTTATCTTTCAAAATATATCAAAATCCCTAATTTCTCACCTCATTTCATCATCCGATTTGATCGAATGTCAAAGAATACATCGAAAAATACCTTAATTCTCTGTGGATTCGACCCTTATTCACCACTATGCTATCTAATTCGTGATTAGTCTTTAAATGACCTTGGGGATTCGCTTCGTCAATCTCCACGTACTTGGAGGGGTACGTGACGCATGACGATCGGATGCCAATTTAGTTTATTTGGATTGTGCGAGTTGAAGAGTTATGACGATTGAGATTAAATCGTACCCGATGGACTCCTCTGGAAACGTGTATACATCTGGCATGCTTGATGAAGATCAAAAAGAAGCGGTTACACAACGATTCGTGACATGCAATAACGTGATGGAATCTGGGTGGTACAGTGAATTTCTAATGACCATGCTTTAATTATGATGATTCGACTATGAGCATTTCATCTGGGCCGTCAATTGAAGATCAATTGATAGATCAAACAACCATGCACAATTTTTTCCTATTTATACTCTCTTTCCTCGATGATCTAGAGCGTTCTTGGATGTTTCGATCAATCTAACCATTTGGACATCTCAATATTTAATCTCTTGCCTTTCTTCCTCTTCTAGACACATTTCTGCATTTGAGGAGTGTTAAAAATCAAGATTTCATTGAGAGAATAGGAGCAAATTTTCGCTTGAACTTTGCTTTTTTGTTTTTTGAAACATGGAATGAACAACCTTGATCCGACGATTAATTGGATCATTTTAAGCATGATTTTGAGTTAGATTTTGATTTTTCTTCCTAGTCTTTCATCCTATAACATTAGATTTTTCATTTTGATGCAAAGATTAGTTTAATTTTCTGAATTTAGTCAATTTCTCTCTCTTTGCGATCTAATTTTATATCTTCATTTCACTCATTGATTTCTCTGCAAATACTAATACAAATTTAGTGATTTTTATTATGTGGATTTGTCTTGGAGTTTTCTTGTCCAAAAATTACTAATTTCTCTAATTTCTTACCTTAATTTACTGTTTGATCTTATCGAATTTTGAATATATCTTGAAAAATCCTTAATTCTTTATGTATTTAACCCTTATTCTTCATTATACTAATTAATTGATGATTAAAATTTCAAATTGGTAAGTATGTAAATTCTTTTGACATGAGGAACAATGTTTTACAACGACCGCACAAAATTGTTTTATCACCGTCCTCGATATTTGAGGCGATTAACTAAGGGAATGAGATGCGATGAAATCGTTGGCCATTGTAGTAGAAAATATCGAAGAAGGAGTTCCGTATGATTTCCTACATGAATTAGTACTAAATTTAGTTACTGATTAGGATTTGACAGTTAACCATACCGAAAGTCATTCTTGAGTCTTGTGTAGATGAAGAATTATACATACACGGTAAGTGATGATGGAAAGGTTTTGTAAGTGAGTTGTTATATACTTCATATCTCATAGAGCACGTGATGTAGCTTAGCACACATAGGCTAGAAACTCAACCTATCGATTGGATTAAATGGATCCTTGATTAATTAATTTATATGTAGATGTAGATAATAAACTAGGTTGACCAATAAGGTGTTATCGGGCCTATGGAGTTATTAACTAGTGAGATATATGGACCTAGAGGGTCACACACATAAGTTATATGGATAAGATAACATACCAAATGTTTATAAATAAGGGGAGAACAACGAAAACTCAAGGTGCCCATGAAAGCCTTGTGAGAATTTTCTCTTTTCTTCTCTTTCTCATTTGGTGAAGGGCTTTGAAGAAGATATCTAATCAGCTGGAGATCATGTGGATACCACTAGAGACTAGACACTTTAATAGCTTCAAGAACTCCCTTAAGAAATCCTTATATGTTTTCTCATAAATACTAGATGATAGTATTATCTATTCTCAATGCCTTAATGTTTTGAATATCTGATTCAATGTATTTTGCTGCATCCAATATTTTGATCAAAATTTTGGAAGGCTTATAGACCTCAGAACCCCATAGCTTGGCCCAAGGATTTCATCCATCTTATTCCTTAAGTTGATCTCCTCGATTATCGAGGGCTAACGATCCTATCTTGACCATATAATCACCTCTAAAGACTTTACATCATTTCAAAAATCACATGGTTAGGGATTTATAAGTCATAACCAAAACACATTCATCGATCCACAAAGATGTCTTTGGTATCTTAGGTCAAAGGACCATGAAATGAATTAACTTGATTGATATTTAGGTATAATACCATTAATAAATTCATAAGCATCAATTCAGTGACCTTTTTCTCCAAAGAGCACCCATTATCTATCATGGGTATCTCCACACTGATGGTCACATGATCAACCATACTCATCATATGAGTCAAATCAAACAAAACTATTATGTCCAGGTAGTTTGATGTCCTTCTCACATATCCCTCAAATAGGAATATTTAGAATGTGTGTTTAAAGATCATGATTTCATCACAATTCATTGAGTCATTCCATATGCTTGATGACTTCATTGCAAACGTCACATATGAATGAATAAATTTTATTTCAATGAACATAAATGTCATACACAGAAGTATGATTCTCGTTGAGGTTACTTAGTATACGTCACCTCAAGCTAACCATGACACTAGTGCTTCTTTCTGTTTGAGAAAATTGTGTGTTGTTGTCTTATGTTTTCTTGTTTGGTTTATTTTCCTCGTACACAGATTTTGTTGATCCTCAGAAGAATGATTGCTTTGAGTTTGATTGAAAATTCCTTGAGGAGGCTAGCTAGTTTCCTTAACACTAACTTGTTGGTATTAATACTATGAAATTGATTAGATCTATCGTGCAAAATTAGCTAGGAGTTATAAAAAATGTAATTTTGTACCTCTTCTATGGTTGCTCATGTATCGCTTTCTCTTCATCATAATGATGGTCTTTTCTAGTATTTTATTTTGGTCATACTCCTCTAAATAAATTTGATTGAAAGATTCAGGGTTAAACTATTTGTCATGGATATTATATTTGTTACTTTGGAAATTCTAATAGATTGATCATTTTGATGAATCTCCTTGAAACATGACAAGGGTTGGAGCAAAGTTCTGAGTTGATCTGATCAAATATACCTTTTTCTATATGCTAATAATTGAGTTCTCTTATTGATGTACTACTTGGAAAGTTCATTCAAATTCTCTCAGACCAATCCCCTCTTGTATTTTTGCAATGGATGTCTCTCTAATACCATTTTTTGTAGCCATTATTGCATCAAATTCCAGCTATTATGCCTTCAACAATAGTAACTACCTTTTCAATTTCATATCACATGGTCTTATTTAAATGAGGGAAATATGCATCATTCTATGTGATAGACTAGTTTTTCTTGAAATAGTTTCAAATATATTGGATTAGACACCCCTTCGAGTATTAAGGAAGGTATGTTGGTACTCTCTATGTTCTACTTATGACATGTTTTTATTTTCTTTACTTTTCTAGGACTGCCAATAGTTCATCACTTTAAATAAAGATGCCAACAATATTTTCATTATTCTTGATTTCTCGTTATTTCTTTGTTAATTTGAAAGATCAGATTTGGAGACCATGAAGTGATGTTTTAATATTATGATTAATATCTAAAGAGAAATCACATGCATGAAATACTTCATATGCAAAAACTATGTTAGAATGTTCTTAATAGTGGTAATGATATTGGTCCATTTGTAGGTATGTCAAACTAATTCTCAGAGTAGTGTTTCATTCATATACTATTATAATGAATAGTGCAGTCCTAAATTTGAAGATTGGAATCAGACATAAGTCCTAGCATGTGATGAGATTCCTTTAGCCACTTACTTTTGGAGGAATCAGAATAAGTGATGAACTAAAACTTGCATCAATTTATGTCGTCGTTGTTGTGTTTTTAATCCACACAATACATTTATAATACCTCACTTAGGACAATAGTAAGCAAGGGTCGATCCTCAGGGAACCTAGGTAATGAGGCTTAGTGACTAAGGTAGAAGAAGGAAGGGGTACTTATAGTAGGGAAATTAGAAATTAGAAGAGAGATTTATAGATTTATGATTTGAATTAGATAGATTAGGCTTCTGTCATTTCAGTTAGGGGAGAAGAAGCGTGTTTTAGGAGTTTTTATAGAGTCATAGCGGGGTTTACCCCATAGGAGCATTCCATCGAACACCTCATTGGTGAGTAAGAATTATGGAACAAGAAGAGAGGAGATGGTAGATATGAAGTGAGATATAAATATAGTTATTTCTACTTTAGGAAGGGATGATGAAGAGATGGAAGAGAAGTGGAGTGATGATGAAATGAAGAGATGAGGGGAATGGAGTAGGAGGGTAGGATTTTAAAGAAGAATTGGTGATTTAGGTAGGACTTATGAAGCCAAAATGGAATTTCCAATGATTTAAGAAAATTAAAATGAACTACAGTATCCTTGGAAAGGCCTACAAGAAGATCTCTCATCAGAACCTTCACACAAACCTCGTTTTTGGTGCGAATCCTAGGTCGGGTGGTACTTGATCCGCTACGATATCGAGCTCCTCTTGATCTCCTTCTCCAGAGCAAACTTGGGCATCCCACGACATCCAGCTTGGGCCTAAGCTTCTCCCCTCTTCTTGCTGGTGATCTGGTGTCAAGAGAGAGCCAAAAGACAAGAAAATTCGCAATGGAAGGAGGAGGACTTTTAGGAGTTAGGGTTTCCAAGAAAACCAATGGACGAGATCAATTTTTGGGGCTTCCAAGAATCTGGCAGAAAATTCGACTAACTGGATGGAAAGAGCACATTGAGGTTAGTCTTCCATAAAAATTTCAGCCCAATTGGACGGCTAGATCAGAAGATATCAACGTTCCAAGTTAAAGCGTTTCTGCCTGTCAATCTGATGGTCAGATGCGTCACCAGCTAATTGATGGACTCTTCAATTGGCGAGTCCACAAGATCATGCCACATAGCTATCAAACCAACCGCCGGATCTTTGCCACATCACCTGCACAAGTAAGTGACAAAACGACAAAAAAATAACAAAATTAAATCCATGATCTGCGGCGATAATTTCACCGGAGATTCCTTCCAAAGCATGAATAAGAGAGCACCACGTTGCTCTCTTATTCCACCTCGAAGTCAAATTCGATTGCGCAAATAGGAGAGCGCCATGTCACTTGCGTTGGTAAGTGAACAAAGCGACAAAAAGAACCAATTAAAACTACGATCTGCAGCGATTAATTTTGCCGCAGATTCCTTTCGAAGCGCGAATAAGAGAGCACCCCAGTCGTTCTCTTTTTCTCCTTAAATTCAAAATGACAAAGCAAAATGACAAAAAATGAAACCTACGAAAACAAAATGACAAAAACAAGAAAAACAAAACTTACGATATGCGGCGATTAATTTCGTCGCAGATCCTCTTCTTCGCGCGAATAGGAGAGCACCACGTCGCTCACTTATTCCACTGAAAGTCCACCAAGACAGCGCTACCAGATTACGACATGTGTCGCAATCTGCTTGGAGTCGTCTGATTTACCTTTTCATAATTGAGATTTGCATTTATGCCCAGCGGTCTCTAGAATGTAAATTAAAAATTCTGTTTTACTCCCTGGCGGTAATAATTTCTTTAGAGACTTTAGAAAGCTTGGAAATATGCCAAATAAATCTTATCTAATACTGTCAGAAAATTGTATTTATGCCCTTGACGCTGATGAATATGCAGAAAATCATTAGAACAATTAGAAATACAACCCCAAAGTACTTTAAAATTCATTTAAACCATTTATAAAATCCAAAAAATGCATTTTGCCTTAAAAATTCGTTTGCTTCTGGAATAATAATATAATAGAAGTATTCTAATTTTATAAAAAATCAGGAATGATCACAGAATCATGACAAAGACCAAAATTAAGCAATTTAAATCATGATAACACGCAAATAGGTTCATTTTGGGCCACATATTCATGTAATAAGCATAGTTTTATGTCATAAATTTGTGTGTTATCAATAAGTCAGGGGCAAGGGACCATCACAAACATTGGTAGCTGAATAGGCAAATTTGGGCAGAAATTGTGAAATCGATAAGGGGTCATGTTGGCACATGTCTAATTAAAGAAACAATTACAAGACAAGCTAACTTTCTCTAGATTAAAGTTTTTCCATTGCGTCAAGTCTATACTAAAAGAGAGTAGGTCAAACTGATTCTTGTTAGATATGGTGAAATAAATCTCCAATTTTTTTCATTTCCAAATTCAAATTCTTGTGAATATTGTACCATTTGGTATAAATGCCTAAGATCATGGCACCATGAGACTGAGGTTGTTGGAATCAAGATTGGATGGCATGGAAGGTGAGCATACAACTATTTTGATAGAACAATGCAAATTACAAGAGGAATTTGAGACATCAACAAAGGATAATTTCCTAATGTCCCAATAACTAATGTAGTCAATGCAACTGCAATTCATGGAATTGAGGTCACGAGGAAATTTCTCTCGATCAACATCAGCGACTCCAACAAAAGAAGCCACTAAGAATGATCCACCTATGGTGAGTGATAGAAATTAGGCAAAATCAAAGGAAGGAAATACTCTGGTGCTGGTGGCATACAATAAGAAGGATGAGTTGATTTTTAAGGGGAAAGTTGTGGAAGGATGGCTAAGGAGCGTGGATAAACACTTTTGAGTCAACAAACTGCTAGATAAAATTTTTATTGAACTTGTTAACTAAGCTCTAGTTACAAACGAGAGTTGGTCTTTCAAAGATTGTCCAAGGCATTAAGTGCTTCAACCAAATTCTTAAAGATAATATCACACATTAATTTCTAGAAATTTCTCAGGAAGGATCATTGAGTGATTGTAGAGAAGAATTTGAGCATATGTCAGTTTACTTGTCACCAATCTAGGAAGACATCCGAGAGGAGATAGTCATTAAGGATATAATACTAAAGATTTTTCTGACTTGGTAGAGAGATAATAGCTCAAGGTGCTCTGGAAAGTCTAGAATTCATCTATGATTAAAGAAGGAACATGGAATTGGGCACTGTTAGGAACATGTAATTGGGGCCTTTTGATGTCATCATTGTAAAAATAAACACTATAGATATTGTTGGTGCATGAAGAAGATAAGGATTAGATGGTTGAGGAAGAAGATTGGGCAGATCCAAAAATAGGAGTGACCTTGGAAACACCAATTTATGATTGCACACATGTCTCCAAGATCCATTATGGGATCAACCCCTTCACATTTTGTGAAAATTTTGGGGGACATAAGAGAAAGGGGGGTGACATGGTTAGGCAACCACAACTTTATCTACAAAATACTGGTGGAGGAATTGGGCTTGAGCGTGAAGCCTGATAACACGCAATTTATACATGAATTTACGTGATTATTAATGCAATTTAAATCATTAAATTTTCTATTTGTATGCATGTTATCATATTTTGAGTGCATTTCTACCATTTTATGTAATTTTAGGTTATGATATAAAAATATAGCATTTTGGGGATAATTATGCATAATTCTCATAATATAATTTTATTCCCATTTATATTTGAAATCATAATTGTATTTTCATGACTTAATGATAAGAGGAAAATATTTTATTTACACTCATGCATTTTCTAAATTTATTTTCTAAGAGGAATGAGTATATTTCCTAAATTACAATTAGTTCTCTTGTTATTTAAATATTTAGACTTTTTATAATGATAGATAATTCAATTTCTGATTTAACAAAATAAATTTGGATTAATTTAGAGTTGTATTTTGAAAGCTTTGAATTTTAAAAAAATTTAGAATTTTTTAGAATTTTTCTGAATATATTAAAAGCTATTTTTGATTTTTAAATAATATAAATAACTAAAAAAATTTAATTTAATCACATGCTCACGTGGTAGAGCGTGGCCATGTGGCGACGTGTGTACACGCCATGCCACATGGTAGAGCGTGGCCACGTGGCGATGTGTGTACATGCCACGCCACATGGTGGTGTCCGTACGTGACACGTGTGCGTGTGCGTGGGCACACGTGTGCGCGTGTGAGAGTGATTAGTGGGTTATGCATATGTTAAGGACTTTAAGCTAACCCATTAAGGCTTCACATCTTATAGACGTGATAAAATATCATAATTTATTCCATGTGGGACCATCTATATTTTTTTGAGTTATAGGTGACTTAGCTCAATGTGAGGCGTCCGATCGCGCGGTTAAATCCCAATTGTCAGATTTCACTTACTCGCGGGGGTATGTGGCGACATCTGATTAGGCGACGATTCGATTTAAACTGATTTAATCTCAGCTGTTGATCTGAGGAGTTATAACGGTCGAGATTAAATGCGCCCGATAGACACGTGGATTCATCGTCATCGTTCAATAAAAATCGAACGGACGAAATCAAGCAACGCCTCTTCTTTACGCGTGACGTGGAAAAATTTGTACGCTTCATCTCAGATCGGACGGACGTGACTTAAAGACACCGATTCGTGAATCGACGTTTAATCTCATCCATTGATTGAAGATGAATCAGTGCATCTGACGGCTATGCCCAAATTCCCCTATAAATTGAAATGCTCTTCAACACAAAAATCCGTTCTTGGATTTTCTACCAGATCGAATTGTTTAGACACCACAATCTGAAAATCTCTTGAATTTTTCTTCTTCTCGACTCATTTTCGCGTCCAAGAAGTGTTTGAAATCAAGACTTGGTTGAGGGAATTGGAAGAAATCACATTTTGAATGCCGAACTTCGTTTTTGAAATTTTGGAATCAAAAGCCTTGAATCCGGCAACTAAGTGGATTATTTTGAGTGCAACTTCGGGTTAGGTTGAGTGTTTTCATCTTAACTCATCTTCTTTTAGCATTAGATTTACATTTGAAGCGTAGATTAAGTTTAATTTAGTTTTAATTTCAGTTTTTCATTGATTTTCATGATCAAATTTCTATCTCAATTTCAAATCACAATTTCTCCGCGATCTAATCCAAATTTAGTGATTTTCTATTCCGTGGATTTGTATTGGAGTTATCTTTCTTAATATACTAAAATCCCTAAATTATCACCTCAATTCATCGTCTGATTTGATCGAATTTCAAAGATATCTCTAACATTTCCCTTATTTCTTCATGGATTCGACCATTATTCACCACTATACTCTTTAATTAGTGATTTAATCTTTTAATTGGTGAGTTTGAGTTTGGAACTTGTTTTGACACGAGATCGTGTGTATTCAGTGACCGCACGAAATCGTTTCGTCAGAGTCCTCAATATATTTTCATGTGAAAATAGAAAGTGATTATTCAACAGATAGAGTGGGTATACAGCAACAAAATCCCCCCCCCCTAAAAGTAGGCAGCTCATTAGAGATACTGTGTATGATATGGTTGACCTTATTGGAATGGATGCATTCTTGTTGGGGATCGTTATCACTCAAGTTTAGGTCGAGTGATGAAATGAGAATACTACAAGATGACCCTAGTTTATCTTGTTGTTTACTAAGCAAAGTAAAAATATTTAAAAAGGAAAAACTTATTCGTTGTACTCAATGGTTAACACTACCGTCCATTTATAGGAAAGTGAAGGAGAAATGGGCTGCAACCAAAGGAAAGGCTTTTAGAGGGTTTTTGAAGCTCCCAAATGATTACCCCCAAAGAGAGTATTAGACCGTGCTAGTATTCTAATATCAGGCGTGCAACTAGTAATGTTAGAGCTTACTAATACTCACACATCCAAAAGGATCAAATTGAAAGTTTTTTGTTGAAGTTGAGTTCATCAAACCATCACATAGCCCTTTTTCAAGTCCATTATTATTGATGGAGGAACAAAAATGTCATTTTTATGTTGAACATCGAGCACTCAACAATATCATGGTACTAGATAGATAACCCAATTCCAGTAGTGATTGAATTACATGGATCTTCCATTTTCTCAAGTTAGATTTGAAATCTGGCTATCTCCATGTATGGGTCGATGAAGATAAAATTCATAAAGTAGCCTTCAAGACCCATGATGCTCTTAAAGCCCAATCACTCATTGCACTATTGAAGACAGATGTTTTACTTGGAATGAAAGGGTATAGAGAGCATTTGCATGTCTAAAGGAAGCCATGACAACTACCCTAGTGTTGAACCTACCTAATTTTTGAAGATCTTTCATAATCAAGGCTGATCCTTCATGGGTGGGAGTCAAAGTTATTTTGTTGCCAATTAAAAACTAGTGGCCTATTAAGTCACTACCCCTAATATGCCAGATGAAATCAAATTATGAACAAGAGTTGATACCCCTTATAATGGAAATAGAAAAAATGGTGTCACTACCTCATTCATATGCCCTTCATTATTAGAATTAACCAATACAACTTGAAACATTTGTCATTGCAAAGGAAAATATTGAGCCTTATTGTAATTGAGTAGTGAAACTGTTGGGATTTTATTTTAAAATTCACTACAACTAGGGCAAGAAAAATCTAGTGGCAATTGCTCTCTCTTGATCTCTTGATTTTAGTGAGTTTATGGTAAGGCCCCAATTAAGTAGGATCACCTACCTCTCCAATTGAGTCTATGGACGCTTGCTGTTATCAAAGAAAAACTTAATCACGCCCAAACTAATGAAGGCTAAAGCAAATAAAGCAAATTGCTTGAAGTCATTTTAAATGAACTTTGAAAGTGATTAACTTTGCCTTTCTAAGTGAAATTAAAGAAGTTCATGCATAAATATTTTTAGTCTCTTGTTTTTCTTGAAATTAATATGCAATAGAATCACAGATTATTTAATTTTTATTTAATAAAAAATATGGGTCATAAAGCAGTTGTATTTTCAAATATACATTTTTAGGTTTTAGGAATTTTTGAACTTTTATAAAAAGGGGCCCACATGGGGCAGGCAAAATGGCAGAGTTGACATGGCAACACACTTAATTGGTGACATGTGGTGCCACATGATGCATATGTAGTGCTTGGATAGGTACCACTAAGGGGAGTATCAGTTTTGATTTTATAAACTTTCTATAGCCCAACTATGTCTTAGCCCAATTAGACGAAATCATGTAAAGAGAAAAAAACCAAATGAAATACATGAAGAAATAACATTTACTCTTTTTATTTTCCAAATGATGTGGCACTCTTAAGGGACGTTAGATCAATCCAATCGTTGTGATTAAAGCACAATAATATATTTTCACCTAATGTTTGGGCTGCGTGGTAGCATTAGATAAGGAGTCATTTGATCTGATTCGAAATTCATCAGGGCAATTATAGAATCGTTTTACTCCTCATCAACTTGATGTGGCACGAATAGGATCATTCATTGGAGAACTAACAACAATACAAAAGCCGACGATTCAAACGATGCTATGATGTGGCAAAATCTAGAGCCATTATCTCAAATTCAATGGCTACAATATAATCATAGTGATTCAACATTGTGTTTGAATCTTGGCCATTCGTTGCATCTAAGAAAACATTCACACTTCTAGGCCCCATCTCCCCTCTATTTAGATACACTTTATTCACAAAAACAAATATTCTTGGGCATTTCTAAATTGATTGAACCTTCAATCCTTGTTTTCCTTGAATCTGTTAGTTGTAAAGTGTTGTACAATGATTTGTGTCTAATGAGCATTTGAAATCAAGATTTTGATGAGAAAACTATTAGAATTTGCAGCTAGAACTTCAAGGTTCCACCAAGAACACATTAATGTGAACATCCTTCATTTGATGACTAATCAGATCATTTTCTTGGTTGTTTCAAGTTAAGTGTTATTTTATTGATATTTCATAAAATGTAATTAAATTTCTATTTATAATGGTATATTAATGGAATTTCTTTGCTTTCATTATTTTCTCTATCTTCGCTCATATTTTTTCTCTAACTTCTCTCATTGATTTCTCGTTTGATTCAACTTTGATTTGCATCATTTTTTATTAATAGAAATATCTATTTACGTAGTTTCTGAAACTAAGAATTTTCTCTAAATATGTTTCCCATTCATTTTTTCCCAATTTACTAACATTTAAAACATCTAAAAATTCAATTCTAATTCTCCTTAGATTCGACCCTTATTCACTTACTATACTTAAGTAATTATCAATTAAATCAACTTTGAACTTGTTTTGACCTATGATCTTGTGTTTTCATGATTGCATGTGTTGATCTTGTTGTTTTGCTCAAGTGATCTATTTTAAGATAAGTTAAAGTTACTACCTTGGCCCTATTTGTTACCATGTATAAGGGATATACTACACAAAACCCTTTAAAATTACCCTTATTGAGAGCTAATTGCTCATGACCCTTACCATTGGGCATGCGAGCATCCTGCCATGAGGCGGCACTACAATGTCAGCTCAGCAATAATATTTTTGAAAAAATCCCCTAAAATTTGAGCCCTTAAAAATCTTCTCTCGACTACTCTAGCAAACCTCCCCTTGTAGTAAAAAAGAATTGGTATGATTTTTCTCATCTGAGGTCGTATCAACGTGAAACTTGTTAAATTAGATATGGAAGCATTGAAAATATCTATTTCAAGCCAAAGAACAACAAAAATGGTAGATTAATGCCTTCGATCTTGGGTTTTTTTGAAAAACCTTCAATTTTTAGCCTCATCTTCAAAAGGCGATATCTTTTTATTATTTGCTTAAAAACTGTATTGGGTATCATTGGAAGAGAATTTACGTTACCTACAAACTTTGTTTCAAGGGACATTTAATTTGATGTTTTTTTGATGACCTTAATTGAATTCTTTTTGAAAGAACACGTTCTACCAAAGAAAACTCGGTCGGAATCTTCATCTAGACTTATCTCTCTATATATTCAAAGAAAAAGATCAATTTTTAATCTCATTGTATGTGGAATTTTTAGATCGACAAGTTTTGTTTGGAAATTTTGTTGATTTGAGGATTGTATTAGGGAGAAACCAATGATTTATCCAACTGATTTTGAGGCACGTTACAGTCATGCTTATTGATTTCCTAGCCGAGAAGTCCCAGCTCATCACAACTGGTCGCGCTCTTGCATTGAAGTATCGTCCTGCACCAGCTTGAGACTATGGCAAATAAAAACTCTTCATTAGTATCTTTGACCATTCTTCCCCCTCCAAAGGTCATTCAGACTTTGACAATCTAACCACTCCCTACTTCTACTTTAGCAGTCCAATTGATCCCTACTTCTACTCTGATGGTCTAGCCTGTCCGTACTTCTACTCCAGTAGTGCAGCTACCATTACTCCCTAATTCAGCGCAACCGCTGATCTTTATTGTTGGCTAGGTAATGTAGTTGATTGTTGCTTCCTTCTCTTCTTCGACAAAAAAACAATCATCCACCAGCTTCATAGTGATAACATGCAATTTATACTGATAATTACATGATTATCAATCAAAACTAAGACATAAAACATTCCCTTTTTATGTATGTTATCATACTTTAAGTGCAATTTAAAGTTATAATCTCAAAATACATTAATATAGGGATAATCATATATAATTAAAGAATATATTTTAGAGTATATAATTCTAATTTTTATTTGAGATTATAAGTTTTAATTACAAGTAATAAGAGAAAATATTTTTGTATACACTCATTTATTTTCTAAGTATTATTTTTCAAAGGAAATAAGTGTATTTTTTGGATAAAACATAGTCTCTTGTTATCGATTAAATTGAACTTTTTAGGATGATAGATTATTTAATTTATGATCAAACAAGAAAAAAAAATTATGATCAAACAAAAAAATACATTTAATTTATGTATTTTAATTTATGGATTAAAAATGAGTTATATATTGAAAGTTATAAATTTTTTAATTTTTAGGGATTTTTTTCTATAATTGTTCTAAAAATTTTTGGAATTGCTCTGAATTTTTTTAGAATTTTCATCAATTTTTCTGAGTTTCTATTGCTTTAAAAATTTTAAAAATGAACTTTTAAGTGTGCACTGACATGGCAGCCGATTTGGTGAATGCACATGCTTGTCGCCATGTGGCCATATGTACTCGCATCGCGTAGTACACACGTATGCACGTCACTTAAAAGTTCATTTTTAAAATTTTTAAAGCAATAGAAACTCATGAAAATTGATGAAAATAGAAACATACTCATTAGTATGTGTAGATTAGTGGTTAAGCATCATGTTAGGGAATAACCTAACCATAAAGGCCGCCTGGCGTTATATACCCATTGCATCCCTCCGATTTTTCTAATGTGGGACTATGTTTTTGCTTTCTTTTACATAAGTGATGTGGCGCATATAGAAATGTCTGGTCGACGTGAAAGGAATTGATTTAATCTTAGACCTCCACTTTCAATCAAGTGAAGGGAGTACACAAGGTGTTTTGGCTGGACGGCGATTCACTTTATTTAACATTGATCAATCCTAGTCATTCATCTAGGAACTATAACAGTCCAAATTCAATGTGCCTGATGAACTCCTATGGACGCGTGACATCATTTCGACCGTTCGATGGAAATAGAACGGTAACTGGTATGCGATGATTGCACGTCCATCCAGGATCCGACGGCCACAACTTAAAGATGGCGATTCGTCCCCTAAGGATTAATCATGGCCAATGATTGAAGATGAAGAGACGATCGAATGACCATGCCCAATTTCTACTCTATTCATACTCTCTCTTCGATGGAAAATGTATTCTTGGATGTTTCGAGTAATTTAATTGTTTAGATGCCTCAATCCTTGAATGTGTTGCTTTCTTCCTCTTTTAGACTCATTTCCGCTTCCAAGAAATGTTTGAAGTCAAGATTTTGCTGAGAAATTATCCCTTGAACTCTAGATTTTTGTTTTTTGAAACACATAATGAAAAAGCCTTGATCTAGCGATGAATTAGATCATTTTGAGCGATATTTCGGGTTAGATTACATGTTTTCTCTCTCCCTAATCTTTCTTTCTACAACATTAGATTTTAATTTTGAATAGTTGACGAAATGAATTGATGTGGTCGTTAAATACACACTGATTTGTGTCAAAACTAATTCCAAACTCACCAATTTTAAAAATTAATCATGAACAAGGAGTATATCTGTGAATAAGGGTCGAATCCACGGAGAATCAATAGATTTTTGAGATATCTTTTGAAATTTGATTAAATCAAATGATGAAAAGTGGTAAGAAATTAGGGAATTTTATATATTTGGAAACAAGACTCAAAGGTGAATCCATGGAATAAAAAATCGTAGAATTTAGATCAAGATTCATGGAGAAATCAATGAGTAAAGTAGATAGAAATTTCTAAACATGATAATTGCAAAAAATTTAAATTGAAATTGATAAAATCTATGATTTGAAATTGAAATCTAATGATATAAGAAGAAATACTAGGACAAAAAATCGATTTGTAACCCAAGATAGCCCTTGAATTGATCTAAATTCCTCGCCGGATCAAAGGCTTTTCATTCACAAATTCGAAAACAATAGTTGGCGTTCAAGAGTTGATTTCTTCCTATTCTCTCAACGAAATCTCACTTTCAAACACTCTTTGGAAGCAAAAATGGATCTAGAAGCTATTATAAGGAAGAAATTCAAGGGATTTGGTGTCTAGATAATTCAATTACTCGAAGAACCCAAGAATAATTCATAATGTCGAAGAACATCTAAATTAAAGGGTAAATTGGGCATAACCGTCCAATGAAGCGTTTGATCTTCGATTAACGGCTCTGATGGAACGTATGAGTGCAAATCGTTACAATTAAGTCATGACCATTGGATTGGAGATGTACCGCCAAGATTTTGCCACGCCGCGCATGAAGAAGAACCGCATAAAACGCCATCCGTCCGATCTTGATCTAACGCTCTGGATGCGTTTTCACAGTTTTAATCTCAACCTTTATAATTCTCTTGATGAACCGCTCACGTTAAATCATTTTTGAAATGATTCGCCGACGAGTAAAAATACGCCACGTACCCCCTGGTTTAAGTGACGATCGACGGTTCATATTTAATGCGCAAATCGGATGCTCCTCGTGATGCCACGTCACTTGTGCGCATTTAAAACAAAACAAAGTCCCACATGACAAAAATCAAGAAATCATGTGTATATAATGTGTATGAGAATGAGGAGTTAGTGAAAATCCTTAACATGATGCTTTTTCCTTGTTCACATACACACATGCGCACACACGCACACACATGTACATGTGTGTGGCACGTGGTGGTCTCATATGTCGCCACGTGGTGCCACTTTTTCGTCTGTACCATGTCATCTGCCATGTCAGCACGCGATAAAATTAATATTTTAAATGAATTTAATTCAAAACAAATTGAATTAAATTCAAAAAAATCCCTAAAAATTAGAAAATTTATATCTTTTAAAATATAACTCCAAATTAATCTAAATTTGTTTCATTGGATCAAAAATTAAATTATCTATCATTTCCTTAAGAATTAAAAACTTAAAAAAATACATGAGTCTATATAAAGTGATTTCTCTTATTATTTAACATTAAAGATAATTATAATCTCAAGTAAAGATGGGGATACTCTAATCTTTAAAATATTCTTCTTAATTTATCATAATTAACCATAAATAAATGCATTTTGAGATTATAATGAATTTTTCATAGAATGATAGATAAACACTAAAAAATATGATAACATGCGCTAGAATAGAATGTTTTATACCTTAATTTGCATTAATAACCATATATTTCATGTTTATATTGCATGTTATCAATAGTATATTAGTAATAAAATTTGAGTGTTTTCTCTCTCTTTGCGATCGATTTTTCTAATTTGATTTTACTCCTCAATTTCTTCACGAATACTGGTCCAAATCAAGCGATTTTTGACTATGTGGATTTGTCTCAAAGTCTTCTTTTCAAAAAATATCAAAATATCAAAATTTTCAACTCATTTTGTCATCTCATTTTAAGAACACCTAAAAATTCCCCTAAATCTCTATGGATTCGACCCTTATTCATCATTATACTAATGAATTTGTGATTTAATATTAAAATTGGTGAGTTTGGTATTTATTTTGACACATATTCGTGTGTTTTCATTGACCGTGTGAATTTTTTTTGTTAGAGAGTCCCTATGCTCTCTTTGACGGGACAAATTATGTCACCTAGTTTACTAGCTTCCGATGTTTTCAATAGATCCATGGTCATATCTCATTTTTCACGGATGATCCTCCCCCGTTAAGGGATCCTAATATTACGACATGGTTCATCAAGGATCAAGCTGTCACGACATGGCTGCTCAAGCTATCATTCCTTTTATTAGTGAGCCTATGCAGCTCATTACACCGACCAATGATATTTGAGATGAATGGGATTCCATTTACAGCTATGGGTCCAATGTCTCCAAGCAGCTCTTTAAGATGAAGTAGCTAGGGCATTGCCTTCAAGACTAATACACTAGCGTATGCGAACTTCTCACTCAATTGGACCTGTACCAACCATATACTACTAATCTTACAACTCAACATTGTTATGTAGAGGAGCTTGTTGTAGTTGTCTTTCTTGGAGGCACTGATACCTCAATCTCCCCTCAGATTTGAGGATCTATACTAAGCGAGGCTCACCTTTTGACTCTTGCTTTGACCTTCTCTTCTGCTCTCAAATCTCAAGGTGTTGATAGGGACTCCTCATTTACCATCACTCATATCTCTCTCCCCCCTCTTGTATCATTTGACTCTACAACATTGCTATCTTCCGGTTCCAAGGAAAAGTAGCATAACACAGATGGCGATTGAGGCTGAAGTCATGATAGTTAGGGGCATGGTAGAGGGGGTGATAGCCATCCTCCATGTAAGAATTTCCATCAAACTAATCATCGATTCGATCATTGTTGGTAAAATTTTGGCAAACCCAAGTAGAACGATGATTAGTCTACTAACAATGCTAACATGGAGGGAACAAATGGCCATCACGCCCTCGACCATGCCCATGTTACACGTCTTGACATCACTTATCCCATAGGTGTACTTAGCTTGTTTATGTATGTGGCCCATGATATCCATTAACCGGCTGCTACTAGTGCTCTTGACTATCTCAAGCATGATCTTGGACGTGTCGTCTCTACCTGTGACATGGTCATCTTCACATGGAGGCTTACTCTAACTATAGGTAAGGGAGCAATCATAATGATTAGAAGTCTATTTAAGGATACTAGACATTGGCTAGCAAGAACCTTGTGACATGGCAGAGTCAAAAGCAACATGTTGTCGCTCTCTCTAGTGGTGAAGATGAATAACATGCTATGATGCATGCTTCCTTCGAGATACTTTGGGCATGCTAATTTCTTCAGGATCTTGGATTGTTGGTATAGGGGTCCATGCTCATGTATTTGAATAACCAAGCTACCATCATTCTCGCTAAAAATCCTAATTTTTATGAAAGCACATCGAGACAGACTATCACGTTATTCGTCTTCGAGTACTTGACAGCTTCAACACCACTCCTCATGTTGGCCCTTCCCATCAGCTCACGGATATTCTAATAAAAGGGTTTAGCATGGCCTCCTAAAACTCCATTTCTTGACGAATAACTCCTACAACAAGCTAGGCTTTTTTGATCTCTACATTCTAGCTTGAGGGGGAGTGTGAGTGTATATGGGCTAGAATGACACTTTTATAATTCTGAATTAGTTAATCTCTCTCTCCTCTCCCCTAAATGTCTCTCTTACTCCTCTCTTATTTTCCTTGAGCAATATTACTATCTTATTATCCCTTTCCACAATAGAGAAACGTGATAATGTGAATTGAATTCAAGTGAATTATGCATTAAAAAATGTAAATAATGACGGTAGTGCCTATGAGAATGACACATTATCACCTTTCCTTTCATTTCTTTCTATTCTCTCTTATATGGGGTGGCATGGCCTCATCCTACTATTGGCTCTAATTAAGGGCTATTCAATGGGCAGGAAAGGCTGCAATTGCGCATAAGTCATTTTCTTTTATTTTTCACGATCATTTCTAATTATCATTTAATATCAATTTCCTAAAAAATCTTTTTGGTTCTTGGTGATCTCTATGTCTTCCCTCCTCTCTTGGAAAAAATACCTATGAGATTATGTAGAATCATACCTTAGGAGCAAGGAATTTGAAGGAAGAAGCTCATGCTTGAAAATGAAAGTACATGAAGGATTTCTAGCTTTGGAAAAAGTAAATGGTCAGTGACAATAACATTGACTAGTTTTGATTGGATGTATAGCTTCCATGTTCTAATATAGACACTTTCTACTACGTCAAGTTGAACCTCAAGTATGTTGTGAGGGTTTTTTTAGTACTAGTGAAGTTCTAGTTTTGTTCCTTCTTGCAAAAATATTTAATTGTTTTTTGTAGTGGATTCCCTCAATTAGAGTCACAAAAATGCCACACCTGCACAGTCTTGAAAAGGAAAGTGGCCCTCGTTCGACTATAGAGAGGTGAGTGCTTCACCTTGAAAATATAAAGAAATGGATCTTGACCTTTATTTTTCTAGAATAAAGCTTAAAATGTCTTTCTAAATCTGTTATCTAGTCTCCTATATAAAGTTCTTCGTTAACAACAGAAATCGGGACGTCCCACACATTTTCTTGATTTTTCGATCGAATTGGATTTGAAGCTTGGCCAACAGATAAACATTGCTATTCAAATTTTGATGTAGATCATGATCAATTCTTGAAAATTTCAACCATAACTTAAAATTCAAAATTTTTTTTCCAAAGAGAACTTTAATTCTTCTCTACACCCTCAAATTTCTTCTAGAAATTGCAGTTGGTCTTTGTAGATGCTTTTTTACCTTTCTTGTATAGAATCAATCCTTGCACCATTCGCCTTATGAGCCATTTTTTAAAATCTTCTTGCAATCACAAGACCACAATTGTAACACCGATGATATGATCCTAGGTTGTATCTTTAAGAACTGAAAATGAAGTTCGATATAACCTTTTCAGAGATCCAGGATAATGCACTTTGAGGGGGATTCCCCTTCCTCTGCAACCCCAAAAGACCACTCAAATGATCTGTAGACATGGCCCCATACAACCTATTAGAGTTACTTTGGGGTCTTGGAAAAGGTTTAATTGATTGTTGAAAATCAATCTTATTATTGACTTGGAAGCATCTATCAATCAAAACGGTTGATTTAGAGAGCAAATTTTTGTAAAGAGAATCTGAATTACTATCATGTATGGTGTAAATTTTTGCATTCATCATCATCAAATTTATACATCATCACTGTGTACTCAAATTTTCACGATCATTGACTTAATCCTTCTGCTGACACAAAATTTTATGTAAAAAATTTTCAGACATTAGCTCAAATTTGTCACCCTTTAAATTTCCAGAAATCTGGAGAATATTTCACCTTAACATGAGCATAAATTGAACCACATGATCATGAGGAAAAATATCTTATAGCTCAAAAACGTTTTTGGAATTTAAACAACTTGGAACCCTCAATATTTTTAAAAAAATGATGAGGTGTGAATGATATATGAAGGAGGAAATATGAATAGAAAAGAAAGAGGGGACTAACCTGGTTTAATCAGGGGTAATATATTCATATGTACCCAAAAAAATCAATAGAGATGTACAAAAGAAGCGCTTCCAAGCTTCACAGGTGTAGAACTTCTTTGAGAATAGTAGCAATCCTCTGAGTCATTTTCTGCTCCATGAATGTCTCTTTCATCGTCTCATATCCTTTCGTCCTCATGGCAGATCTTTTTTTCTCTTTGGTCGCCAGATCTGTAACGTTCTTTGCCGAAGTAAAGCCCCCAACGTTCTTCCAGACACTGGACAGGGGTTAGCTGACCTCTCGCTCGGATGGTTGACTCCCTCCGCCAACAGATTATACATGCCACGTTTCGTCCTTACCCACAGGATGATGCACCAATGAGACTGTAGTCATTTGCTACCCTAGTGTCTATTTTTAAAAACAACACCTATTTCTAATCTCAAAGCAGCTGATCAATAACCAAAACAAGTAAAATCTTGCTCATTGAAGTATACTAATGCATGGAATAATGCGGCCGTGGAGTGTGTCTATATGTGGAGGAGCATGATGGGACACTATGCTATCTTGGTTGGACACGTTTCTATGTTCAGTGGTGTCGATAGAGCGTTTCCCATTGGCCGATGTAGATCTCTTCTGAGACCTCTGTCGGACCACACCCCACTAGTCTGAACAGGAAATGGAGGACATAGAAGGTCCACATATTTCAAGCTAGGTAGATCGGGGTTATAGGAGGTCAGTATTAAGGAGGAAGTGGGGAGAGCATGGAGGTCGCAGGATAGGCGGGGTTCCGAGACAGAGATGCTCATAAAAAAATTAAAGGGCTACGGTAACATCAAAAAAATTAAACGCATATTAAAGAGGAGAGGAAGAAGATAAGTGAGGCCTTAACAAGAATCAGAAAGCTAGACAATTTGAAGGATGGACATGTCTTAGAAGAAGAGGAGGCAAAAGAATGAAGGAGATGTAGGGGGATGGTTGAGGAGGAGGACCGAACGCTGGAGATAGGCTGGAGACAACGATCAAGAAAATTGTAGTTGCATGCAGGGGACATTGATATAATATTTTTCCATATTGTCGCAAATGGTAGGAGGAGAATAAACCAAGTATTGAGACTGCAAGTTAGAGACCAAATAAACCTTCATGCGATTTGGACTACGAGCTGAAGGGATATAGTGTTCATTCCGGCGATGTGATTCTAAAAAATGGAGGGGAGACGATACTCATGGTGCCATTGCCAATATGGTTACACTAAAATGAGGTGCTGTTCAGAGGGAGGACGGCTTCTACAGACAAGGAGGGACTTATGGCATCCTAGGTCGCCTTTCCAAGTAGGGAGGGTGACGGATGGATCAGATGGTCATCCCTGTTATACTTTAAACCTAATGCATAGTGTAAATTAAATGTTTCTTGAAAAGACTCCGGTCAATGATCATCGAATCCTGGATTCCAGAGGAGTCTTATCTTCATAAGCTTCTATCTTCGCCAAATCCTCGATTTCCGGGCTTCAGTAACATTCCGCTGCTGATCACATGCGTCAAATGCGCTCCTCATGAAGAAGACCCGTCGCCAGGAAGACGATCACCAGTGATAAAAGAACTCCCCTCTTTGATATAGAGAATTTGAAGCGGATAGAAGACCTTCCCTCTTCGCAATTTCCTCTTGGTCAGAAGCGGATCGATACCTCCTATTTCTTGAAGAGCATCAATTCCTATCACATCCTCGAGCTGTTACCATGCTGCGAGGTCTCCGTGAGCGATTCTGAAAGTCGAGCACATTGCCAGTCTCCGTCACTCTCCCAAATCTTCCCCCTCTCTTCCAGCTTCCAGGTGCCTAGAGAGCTTCAGAGTTCTCGCCGGGTTCTAATTTCGACCTTCTCCTAACGCTCGCCGGCTCGAATCACTAGGACCACAGTGACGCTGATTAGGGTAAATAGCCCCATCTATCCCAACCTTTTAAAGTTTTCCCTAATCTATCCCAACCTTTTTTTTTCGCCCTATCAAGCTTTTTTCTCTTTCCTCAATCCATCCCAGCCGCTGACATGGACTTAAATTAAGTCCAGTTGGCGCCCGCGTCGTGTCCACGTCAGCCGCCTCCCTCCCTCCGTCTCTCTCCCTCCCTCCCTCTCTCTCCCGCCTCCCTCTATCTCCCTCCCTCCCTCGCTCTCCCGCCTCCCTCTCTCTCCGTCCCTCCCTCCCTCTCTCTCCCGCCTCCCTCTCTCTCCCTCCCTCCCTCTCTCTCCGGCCTCCCTCTCTCTCTCTCCCTCCCTCCCTCTCTCTCTCGGCCTCCCTCCCTCCGTCTCTCTCCCGCCCTCCCTCCCTCCCTCTCTCTCCCGCCCTCCCTCCCTCTCTCTCACGGTCTCCCTCCCTCGCTCGCTCCCGCGTCCCGCCCTCCCCCCTCCCTCTCTCTCTCCCTCCCTCCCTCTCTCTCTCCCTCTCTCCCTCTCTCTCCCTCCCTCCCTCTCTCTCCCGGCCTCCCTCCCTCTCTCCCGTCCATTTATCTCTCTTTCCTCTAAATCAACGGGGAGGGCCATCTCTCTTTTTATTTATAAATCACTCTTTTCTTCCTCCTAATTATCGCTATTTATTGTGAATAACGGGAAGAGATCTATCTATATCTCCACCCAACTATGTTCTTTCATCGACTACGTGAATGGCTTACTCTCTCCCTGCCCAATTATTCCTCTCTCCTCTGAACAACTGGGACGTCGAGGAAGCCGGGCTCTCTCTTTCTCTTTCAAGAGTCTTCGTATTACTAATTTACTGTGGCAAGAGCACTCTCTCAGCCTTTCTTTTTTTTCTATTCTTTGACAGCGTAGTCTCTCTCTCTCTCTCTCTCTTTCTCGCTCCCTCCCTCCCAGCCCAACTACATTTCTTTCCTCAATAACGGGAACACAGACGGGCCTTCTCTCTCTCTCTCTTAATATTCTCCCCCATATTACTATGATAACCGACTTTATCATTGAAGCCTTGGTAAGAGCACTCTCTCGACCTTCACTTTTCTCTGTTCTTTGACAGCAGTCTCATTCTCTCTCTCTCTCTCTCTCCAACCTCCGTAAGATGGAAGGCGGGAACAGCTCAAGGAGAAGGGAAAGTCCAGGGCCAAAACAGTCGGAAATTCCAAAGGATCCATTAGAGTTCCTCGCGAGCACGTGGAGTATCTCCGCCATGGAAGTCTCTAGGAAGCTTTTCTCTCTCAAAAATCCCCAGAGCTTCTGTTACTATGGCGATTCACTTCAGGAAGAAGGTACAGACAAGAAACAAGACGTTGACATGAACCTTCTGGCCGCTGAGTATAACTCTTGCTCCGTCTCTTCCCTGCTAGGTACTGACCGGATAAACGAACAGCCGGTGAGCTCTCTCTCTCTCTCTCTCTCTCGATGAAACTATTTCTTTCACGCTGAATCTCTTTCTCTCTCTGCCTGTCTCTCTTTGGAAACCATGTTTCTTTCTCTCTGCCTCGTTCGCTTCTGTGGAACACTAATCTCTCTCTTTCACTCTCTCTTTCTTCTATTTGGAGACCTTCTTTCCGTCTCTGTACCTCATTCTCTCCCTCTGTCTCTCTGCCTCTTTCTCTTTCTCATGGTTCCTCTCTCTCTCTCTCCCTCTCTCTCTCTTTCTCTCTGCCTCTCTCTTACTCTATGCTACTCTACTCTCTCTCTGTGGAACACTTCTCTTCCTCCCCCCTCTTTGCCTCTCTCTTACTCTATGCTACTCTACTCTCTCTCTGCGCTTCATTCTCTCTTCAGAACACTTCTCTCTCCCCCCCCCATTCTGCCTCTCTCTCTTTCTCTGTTGAACTCTTCTCTCTCTTTCTCTCTCTCTGCCTCCTTCTATAAGTCTATGGAACTCTTCTTTTTCTCTCTGTGTATTTCTCTAAGTTTATGGAACTCCCCTCTCTCTCTTTCTGCCGCTTTCTACTTCTTTGTGCAACTCTTCTCTATCTCTCTCTCAGTCCAATTTCTCTTTCTCTTTAGAACTTCTCTCCCTCTCCTTGCTTCTCTCTCTCTCTCTATGGAAGTTCGCTCTCTCTCTCAATAAAAGTATGGAACTCTCTATCTCGCTCTTTCTCTAGAAGCATGGAGCTCTCATTCACTCTCTGAATCGACCATCGAATCGCTCTATCCTTCTTTGTCTGCAAATTTTTGTCTGGGTCTCTGTGACTGTCTGTCCATCTATTTACCTCTCTCTTTCCCTCTCAGCTCTGTCTTCTTCCTCTGAAGCTATCTGTCCACTAAATATGGTAGAACGAGCCGATGAGGAATGGAAAAGATTGGAAAGAGAGCATAAGTCTAGAGAGAAAACAAGTGAGAGAAGAATTGGTGGCGGGAGAAGTTCTCACGCTCGCGAGAGAGAAAGAGTGTGCGAGGAAATTCCGCGCGACGAGCTTTCTGCGGATAATATCGTGCGGCGGGGAGAAGAATCGTCGGACAAAGTCGCTCGATGATTTTTGGACCGGCTTACCGACTATCATCGAAGAGGACGAGGAGGAAGAGGAAGCGACGCCGCTAAAGATAAAGGCAAAGAAAGCCACCGTGCGATATCACCGACCATCCGGCATACTCACCCGCTACGTGCGCTTCCTGAACGACTTCACATACCATCCTGCTCTGTCCGGTTTCACCAGGATCTAGAGGGAGAAAGAGAGAGAGGTGTTGTTGCGTCTGTTATAAGATGAGGAAAAAAACCAAGGACGCAGTACATCAGGGAAGACAGTAAAGGTGAAGTCCCCCTCGTAGAGAGGAGCACAGCGGCGATGCATGGAGGCGGAGGAAACGGCGCGGATTTTTTCTAATTTTAGAGAGAGAGGGAGGGAGGGAGGGCGGGAGAGAGAGGGAGGGAGGGAGAGAGAGAGACGGAGGGAGGGAGGCGGCTGACGTGGACACGACGCGGGCGCCAACTGGACTTAATTTAAGTCCATGTTAGCGGCTGGGATAGATTGAGGAAAGAGAAAAAAGGTTGGGATAGATGGGGCGAAAAAAAGGTTGGGATAGATTAGGGAAAACTTCAAAAGGTTGGGATAGATAAGTAGGCTTCGCCCGTTCAGATACCGGTATCGAATACCGGTATCTGTTGCGGTAACGGTATCGGGTACCGTTAAGGTCCTAAACGGTACCCGATACCTCCGGTATCCGATACCGACATCTAGATGTCGGTATCGGTTACTGGATGTCGGTATCGGTTTCCGATATCGACATCCGATACCGACATCCGCTAACGGCTAAGCGTTGGATGTCGGTATCGGAACCGATACCGATACCGACATCCAGTTTAACCCTAGGGAAAAACCGCAGCGGATAAGCCCACGCCTTCTCCATATAACTCCGACCTGCATCATATCCGCGATTTCATCAGCTACAGAAACGAGAAAAGCCAGAGATATAGAAACAGTGCGAGAGCTTTGTATGGAGCAGCTAATACCAGGGTTGCCGGACGACGTAGCAAGGGAGTGCTTAGCTCGCGTCCCCTACACAGGATTCCCTTCGGCGCGGTCGGCTTGCAAGCAGTGGTGAGAGGAGCTCGAGTCGCCGGCGTTCCACGAGCTACGGCGGCGGGACGGCCTGTGCCGCACGCTCGTCGCGCTCGCCCAATCGGCGCCCACCGCCGGCGCCGGGCCCCTCCACAAGCACAATTCTCCGTCCATCACCGCGCCCTACTGGCCAGTCCTCTTCGATCCGGACTCAAATAACTGGTCGCAGCTCCCCTACGCTGACCACCTCTTCCCCTTCGGCCTCCCGCTCTTCTGCCAGCTCGCCGCAGTAGGGAATAGCTTGCTGGTTGTCGGCGGCTGGGATCCTTCTTCGTGGGCCGCCTCCGGCGAGATCTTTATATTTAGCTTCCTCTCCAGTTCCTGGCGCCGCGGGAAGTGCATGCCTGGCGCACGCCGATCCTTCTTCGCCTGCGCGTCCGACGGCCGGCGCTACCTCTTCGTCGCCGGCGGCCACGACGAGGAGAAGAACGCTCTGAAATCCGCCCTGGTGTACGACGTGGAAGAGGATGAGTGGGTTTCCCTCCCGGAGATGGCTAGAGAGAGAGATGAGTGTAAATACCGTCATCCGGTACCGGTATCTCCCGATACCGGTACCGATACCGTCATCCGGTACCGGATCGGTACCGGGTCCATCCAGTACCGTACCCGGTCCCCCCTTTAATCCGATACCGTCATCCAGAACTGGATGACGGTATCGGGTACTGGATACCGGTCATTGGGTACCGGTATCGGCAGATACCGGTACCGGATGACGGTCCGGACGACGATAGGCGAACCCTATAGATGGGGCTATTTACCCTAGAAATTATCAATAGTCTAAAGGTTATGGATACGGTGCGATGAAGGACGAGTAGCCTGTTTAAGGAGAGGGATACGGCTTCTCTCGATCATCCTAAATATTTTTTCTGAATTATATTCAAAGTATAATCTGGTGGGCCCCACCTCTGATTTAAAATAACGAAGATTGTGAGGCATAAGTTTCTGGGTTGACGGATACTGTCCGCTAGAAGGGTTTTTGGGGGTAAGCTTTGTTCAAACGCAGACGACAATGTCAAGAGCTGTGGCGTC
This sequence comes from Lemna minuta, assembly GCA_024174645.1. Taxonomy (NCBI): domain Eukaryota; kingdom Viridiplantae; phylum Streptophyta; class Magnoliopsida; order Alismatales; family Araceae; genus Lemna; species Lemna minuta. Next base: position 4,798,298 of record CM044109.1, read on the forward strand.
CATCTTTAGAAGATTTCTGGAGAAGGAGCAATGGAGAGAGCTAGGAATCGGTCGAGGATTTGGATCTCTTGTGGAGCAGGGATGGAGCGGTTGTCTTGGGTTAGAGGAAGTTGAGAAGGTTCTGAGTGATGTGAAGGCCGGCGACGTGAGGGTGATTCCGGTGGGGGGACGGTGCCCGTGGACGGATCATATGGTGATCGCAACGGGAAAATCGGAGTGGCATGTTCGTAATATCGCTCAAGCCCTAGTTTACAGGGTATGCACATGGAGATTGGTTATCCGTCATTTTTCGCCTTCGAGATTAGTTTTCCCACTCTGATCGCCCCTTTATTTTTTCTTATTGAAATTCCTTTTGTGAATTTTCTCCTTTGAAACGATCCTATTAGTCCGGAGAATTGTCGACTGGCAGATCGAGTGATTGCGTTGATTCTCTTGCGAAAACAGGCAAAACAGAAGCAGAGAGGAGCTGATCGAATGCTTCTTCCCAGGATAGAAGGCCAAGAGAGGGGAAATTGGATCGTCGTCGATACAGGTGGGCATCTATTCTCGGCAAAAGTTTGTCAGGAACTGTTTTAATCCAGAAAAAGTGTTAATTTACTGTTGAACTTTGATCCTAACGAAGTCTGTATCATTGTTCCAGGATCTGTGGTCGTCCACGCTCTAGATGAGAAGGCGAGGCTGTACTACGAGTTGGAAAATCTGTGGACCGAGGAGAAGCCGCAGTCGGAAAGCCACAATCAGGTACCCGATACTGCCTTGATTTTTCCGCATTTTAGATTCTGATTTAACTAAAATGAGTGGAATTGAGATTTTTTTTTCAACCGTTATTACCAACCAGGATTTGGTGAAAGCGTTCGTGAAGATCCGACCCAAAAACAACTCCAAGAAACGCGGAGATAAACTTTCATTGCAGTACTAACTAGACGGAATTTCGCGATGGATGTCCAGTCGTTGATTGTGAAATAGTCCGATACATATTATTCCGAGGATTTCTGATCTCACAGAAATTAGGCCTCGGGGAGAGATAATTTAAGGACATCACGGTTGGCCAGGAGACTGAGTTGCCTGAACATGTCCAGAGGGCGAAAATGAGGGGTCGATGCCACCTCGGCAGCATCGTCCTGCGGTCCGGACTCATCGAAGCAGTAAGCGGGGGCTTGCCACTCTGGATCCGGGAGCACGGCGCCGACCTCGAACGTTATCGCGTGCATCGACATCCTGAACCCTACGCGCGGAGGAAAACAGTGAATAGTTAGAAACTAGGCTTCCATTTTTTCATTCACATAGTTCGGTTACAAATAAACCGAACTCCGGAAATTACAAAAATGAAAGAACGATCTACTCACCGCCGGAGAAATCCCAGCGAACAGGCCGTCTGGTCTCAACATCCTCATAATACCATATGAATTCAAGCTTCTGCCACAGATCACAGAGAAATCCATCCGTGCTGACACGACCGAGATAAGTCGCGTCGGAGAGGAAATCCGGCAGCGGTACGCCGACAGGAAACGTGACGCGACGGCAGCTACCCCGGTCGCCGAGAGTGTAGTAGAAGGAAGTGCCGTTGTCCCACTCAAGATCGTAGACCACGTCCGAGAGCTGCCGCTGTTGGATGTTGAAGTTCCTCCCGTTTGGGAAATCGTACCAGAGATCGACGATGAGGAGTTTGCCGTTCTCGGTGAAGTTTGTGTACATCAGAGCGTGGAACTGTTCCGGCCATGGTTTGGGAACTGGATCTGCGCTTTCGCAGAGTAAAAAGATGAAGGGAGAGAAGAGGAAGACGAAGAGCAAAGGGACGAGGATCCTCATAGCGATGACGAGCTTCGTCAGTGGATGGCGTTGAGAGGAGTTCAGTGAACCTCATCCAGTCGATGATAAATCCATAAAATCATTTTAATTGTTTATACACCTTTTCATCGAGCTTTCGGGAGCTCCACCCAATCTATGATTCATGATCGGGAGAAGTAAATAAAATGATGTTAACAGCTGTAATTGCGAAGCTACCTTCTTAGCTAGAAAGTAAAGATCTCGTGAGAATTTTAATAGTTTACACTGAACTTAACGCAGGATTTATCCGACTTCGAATATTACGTTTTATGAGGTTTATCTTCCTCGCTAGAAAATAAAGACGTCTTAGGAATTTTAAATGTTAGAATACGTTGAATTTCTTGAAGGATACGTCTTATGGACAGCATATTTTAGATTTTATAAGGTTTAATCTCATTAATGTATTATCCAGTATCCATAGCGATCTTCAGTCGGCCACTCGGCGTCCATGGCAACGATCTCGAGATCCCTCTCGAAGCGAATTTATAAATATTTTATCTATAAAAATTCATACTTCATTAATATTTCATAAAATGGTATTCAATTTCAATTTATAACGGTAGACTGATAGAATTTCTTTATTTTCATCTTCGCCCGTGATTTTCTCTAACTTTCTCTCTTTGATTTCTCCTTTGATTCAGCTCTGATTTGCATCCCTTTTTTATTTCTTAGAAAGATCTATTTATGTAGAGTTTCTAAACAGATAATTTTTCTCTAGATATTTTTCCCATTTATTTTTCCCAAGTTATTAAAAATTTAAAGCATCTAAAAAGAGGACTATAATTCTCCTTATTTACTAACTATATTTAACTGATTATCAATTGAAGCCAATTTAGACTGGCTTTGACCACCATGATAATTTGTTTTCATGATTGCATGTGTTGATCTCGTTACTTTGATGTTTTTGAAAAAAATGATGTTTTTGAAAAATGCCCTTGAAACCTAACATGATGGCCAAAAATGCCCTTAAGTGGACACCAAGACCAGATGGTCTCTCAGTATTCTTTTATAGTGAGTTTTGGGAATTGGTCAAACCCACCATGATGGCCATAATTGAAGAATTGTGCAAGGGAGAGAATAAACCGATCACAGCTTTTCCCTTTGTCGAAGCGTCGAGTAAGAGTTGAAGACTTCAAACCCATTTTGTGGTCTAGTTCTATCTACCTTAGAATTGAAAAGGTGCTGGTAAACTGATTATTGGAAGTGATTGGGGAGCTAGCAGGGCCATTTCAATCAACATTCATATCGGGAAGACTATTGGAGGACAATGAAGTTATGGAGAGAGAGATAATTACAACACAGGGAAGGAAAGGGAACTAGGGGTTTTATGTGGATAGTCAACTTTGCCAAGGCCTATGGATCCTTGAATTAGAACTTCCTGTGGGCATCTGCTCCTTGAATTTGAAAAGGAGTGAATTCCCCTTTTTGGAGAGCTGAGTGGCCCCGATCAAAGGAGAATCCCTTTTTTGGCGAGGATTGAGGTAAATCTTCCTCTGCATACATGATTTTTTTCTTGGCCAAGTTAGGGGATGACTCGGCATACAGTATCGGTCGGATGCCTAAACAGTGCAAAGAACTTTGACGAAGGCATTCCCATAGCTCTTTGCGCTTGCACAGAGCCTTATGGCCATGGTTGGGGATTTCTGCGATCGAACCTAGAATTCGATACTAGACGGGCTTCTTTGAACTAGAAGGTGGAGGAATTCATGAGCATACAGTAGTCCTTACTAGATAAAACATAAATGGCAGCGGGGACCGAGATGGATGGGAATAGAAAAATGTCCCCTTTACCATTCAAAGGGCCTACAAAAGGATCCAGGAGAGACAATGGGAGGAGGCACAGACCGCCATCATGGTATGAAGATTTGTTGAAGGTGGAGACACAGACCACCATCATGGTATGAAGATTTGTTGAAGGCGGAGACACAGAATTATGTTGAATGTGCGAATTTTTGGGTGGCTCCTCTTGCGGAGAATACTGATGACTTGATTACTCCTCAAAAGAATGTACGGATACGTCGGTAAAATGTGGGTTGCGCCTTGAAGAGAAAGAAGACTGTAAACACCTATTCTTCGAGTGCCTGCTTGCCCCCACCATTTGGCCAGCCAGGTACCTTTTGAGCTGGCCTTCTGAGACTCAATCTAACGATGTGATTCTAAAAGGAAGGAGGGGAGACGAATATTCATGGTGCCATGGGCTATATGGTTAGACTAAACTGAGTTGTTGTTCAGGGAGAGGACAACTTCTATAGATGGAGCGGCCCACAATGTGGAGGTGAGGGGATGGATCATATGATTATCCCTGTCATACTTTAAAAAAAAAAAAAACCAATACATGGAAAAAATTGGACGTTGTTTGAAAAGTCTCCAATCGATGCACATCGAATAGATTGTAAAATAACAGGCAAAAAGAGGAAAAATCCACTATCAATTAGCTGATTAGCATCCTTTGACACACCAGAAATGGAAAGCTCATGGGAGAAGAACAAGCCTGGACCTCATAAATTCAAGAGGAGTCTTATCTTCGTAAGTTTCTATCTTCGTAACATTCCCCTGCAGATCGCATGCGTCAAATGCATTCCTTATGAAGAAGACGAAACCCATCGCCAAGGAGAAGATCAACGGTGATAGAAGAACTCCCCTTTTTGATAGAGAGATCAATGAGGAAGCTGGCTTCGCCATTTTGATGAAGCGCATCAATTCCTATCTCAGATCCTCGAGTTGGCTCGATCGAGGGTTACCATGCTGCGAGGTCTCCGTGAGAGAGACCTCATTGCCAGTCTCCATCACTCTCCCAAATCTTCTCTCTCTCTTCCAGCTTCCAGGTGCCTAAAGAGCTTCAGAGTTCTCGTCGGGTTCTAGTTTCTGTTGGCACAAAATTCACTTCGAAAACTGCCTTGGCGCAAGAAACACTCACACGTGAAAGACTTAACTACTCGAGAAGACGTTCACACTCAATTTCTCATTCATGCCCCCACCGCTCTACGAGCAGTATTACACGAGTTTACTTTTTTTTTTAAAGAACTGAATTAACCACCGCGGGTCCCACTCTTCTCATTTGCTTGCATCTCCACCATTATAACTCAATCTTCATGGACGACCGTGATTAAGTCTTCTCGCTCAGAGTGAAACTATCATAGGATGAAGATCTGATGGCTTAGATCTCACTCTCAAACTCCTTCCCTGATCTGAGCATTGTTTCACTTTGACAAGACCAATTTTCTGTGGAAACTCCATGAATTTTGAGACTCCCAGTGATTTAGTGAATAAATCTGTGAGCTGATCTTCCTTGCGTACATATTTCAATTTCACCTTTTTCTTCCACACAATTTTGGATAAAATGGTAACTAACCTCAATGTGTTTCGTTCGCCCCTGATGAACCGAATTTCAGCTGATTTCAATGGCATATTTGTTGTCCATGCATAAATCAAACTGCTTGTAGTCACTTCCGATTAATTGACATACGAATCTACTTATCCATATTCCTTGACATATTGCCAATGTCGAAGAGATGTACTCTGCTTCACATGACGCAGGGTAATCACCTTTTGCTAGCAACAATTCCACGCGATTGGTTTTGACCCATAAAGGAAAATGAGTCCTGATGTACTCTTTCTGTCATCTAAATCTCCTCCATAATCATTGTCACAATATCCCAACAATTGACATTCCTTTTCTAATTTATACACAAACCCATATCCGATGGTTTCCTTCACATACCTTAGTATTCTTTTAGCCGCAGCCATATGATCTAAGCTCTGTTTGCTCACAAACCCGGCTCAAATAACTCACATAAAATACAAAATCAGGTCGAGCTAGAGTGAGATACCTTAAACACTCGATTAATTTTTTGAAATAAGTAGGTTCCACTTCTGCTCCTTCACCTTCTCGGCTCAATTTTAACCGACATTCCATCGGTGCTTTAGATTAATTGCATTATCTCATATTAAACTCGTCAAGTACCTTCAATGCATATAACTTTAGACATAATCTGATTTCAAAATTTTCTTGTATTACTTCAATACCCAAATATGAATTTGGAAGACCAAAATCAATCATGTCCAATTGGGTCTTCATGGAGGACTTAAAATTCTCAATTTCTTCGGTACTTGATTTGGCGATGATGAGGTCATCCACATAAACTTCTAACAGTTTGTGTTCTTTGATGCTTGAAATGTACACCGCATGATTGACAAATCATGGCCGAGTGGTCATCAATTGCACAGGGTCAAGAGTCAAAACAAAGTCCAAACTTACCAATTTCATGAAACTATCTCGAATTGAGGGGTATAATGGTAAATATGGGTCGAATCCACAGGGAATTAGGGAAATTTTTTATGATCTCTTCGAATTTGATCAAATCGGACAATAAATCAATGGTAGAAATTGGGGAAAATGATAGATTATGAAAGAGAACTTCAAGAAGATTCCACGGAATCAAAAATCATCGAATTTGACTTTGATTTCATGGAGAAATTGAAGATCAAAGTGAGAGGTAATTTCCGAAACTTAAAATCGCTATTTAACCGAAAATCTAAGCTAAATTAAACTTAATTCTTAATCTAAATGAAAATTAAAAGGTAATAGACGAAATATTAGTTAAAACCACTTCCACTAACCCAAGATTACGATTGGATTAACCCAATTAATCACCAGAATCAAGGCTTTTCATAAAAAATCCAAAAATCACGATCGTGGAGTTCAAGCGTCGATTTCTTTCTTGTCTTTCGCCCAAATCTTGATCTTAAGCACTCCGTGGACGCGGAATTGAGTCTAGAAGAGGTTAGGATCAGGAGATTCAAGAGATTTGGTGTCTAAACAGATCAATTTGATTGATTTGCTCTCGAATGTTTTACAAATCAGAAGAACATCTCAATTTATAGGGATTTTGGGCATAACCGTCTAATTGAATCAATCAACGGCTCTGATGAAACGGTCCATCGCGAACCGTTACGATTAAGTCCGGTCCGTTTGATTGCCGATGGACGTGCGAGATGAAGCCATGTGTCACGCGTTATAAAATGCCTTGAAATCATCGTCGTTGGATCGCGATCTGACGTCTCTGATGCGTTTCGATGCATTTTAATCTCGACCGTTATAACTCTCGCGATCAACGGTCGAGATTAGACGTGATCCGGTGTATCCGATTAAGCCACGTGTCCATCGATCTTAAGTGAAGATCGATGGTTGATATCGCGCACGAACGGACGTTCCACAAACCGCCACATCGCCTCCTCATCACGATAATCAAACGCGATCGATCGGACGGTTCTGATCGCTTTTAAAATATTTTGAAAGATCGATATTAAATTATAAAAATCGATTTTTAGTTCTAGAAAATCCTTAGAAATTCAGTAAAAATTTAGAAAAATTTAGAAAAATTCCGGAAAAATCCTTAAAAATTAGAAAATTCATAACTTTCAAAATATAACTCCATATTAATCAAAATTTCTTTCATTTGATCCGAAATTTAATCATCTATCATTCTAAAAATTCAAAATTAATATATAATGAGAGTTTTAATTTCTATTTCAAAAATACATTTATTTCTTAAAGATTTTAACTTTAGAAAAGTAAATAAATGTTTATAAAAATGATTTCTCTCATTATTTTAACTTTAAAAACACTTATAATCTCAAGTAAAGATGGGTTATAAAATTATTTATCTTTAATTCATCATATTTAACCCTAATTTAAAGTATTTTGAGATTGTAATGACTTTTTCATAGAATGATAGATAAATACTCATAAATATGATAACATGCATAGGAATGAAATCATTTATGCCTTAATATGCATCAATAATCATGTATTATCATGTCTAATTAGCATGTTATTAATGATCACTTGCACTTTTTTGAAACCTATAGTAGTTAATGTTTTATCAAGTTTGTAATTCCACGCCCTTGGAGTTTGCTAAAGTCCGTAAAGGGCCTTTTTAATCTCAACATATAATCTTCTTTTCCTTTCTTAATGAAGCCCTCAAGTTGAGCCACATAAACCTCCTCCTTGATCTCACTATTTAGGAATGCTGATTTTACATCAAGGTGATGCAAATTTCACTTAAATTGTGCTGCTAAAGCGATGATGATTCAGATGGATTCTGCTCTTGCTACTCGTGAGAACACCTCATCATAATTGATTCCCCTTTTTTTACTATATCCTTTTGCTACAAGACATGCTTTATATCTAGTAATCTCACCCGTGGAATTCCTTTGTATTTTATAAATCTGCTTAAAATCGATTGGCTTGCATTGCTCAGATGGCTTGACTAAATCCCAAGTTGAATTTTTCTTAATTGCTTCCATCTCTTCTCTCATGGCTTGTCTCCATTCTTCCTCCATAACTGCTGATTCATAAGATGAGGGCTCTTCACTTGGAATAAAACAAATTTCATCATTCTCTGTTCCTTGTTTCCCCTCATAGATCCATTGAATCGATTTGAGTCTCTCGAGCCTTTCTTCCTCATCAGAGAATTGACCTTGGTCAATGATTTCATGTGAGGGCACATCTGATGTTGAGTTTGAGTTTTGATTGAATGTTGAGATTTTAGATGAATTTACCCAATCAATGGCCAAAGTGAAGGTGAAATCGACACGTTGACTACCTTGCTGACTGAAGTCCCAACATTGAGATTCCTCAAAAATCACATCTCTACTCATAGATACCTTGAAGTTTGAAGGATCAAGGTGATGGATATTATGTGGCCTATAAGCCAATCACACTTTCATGTATCTTGTTTATGTTCATTGAAATGAAATTTATTCATTGTCATTCTTGTGTCATGTTTCAACCAGGAAGATAAAGAAGACGAAGGTTCGACTGGGAAGTTGTGATGAAGGGCGGGAGTCAAACCCAACCACGCACGACCCGTTGACAACTGAGTCAAATTTTTTTTAATAAAGTCCATGAGCATGTGCAATGACTAAGTGAATTATGATGAGATCATAATATAGTGATCACTAGTCTTTAAATATATGTTCTAAATAGTCCTATTCTTGGGAAATTCGAGAAGGACATCGAATTATCTGGAAAGAATAGCACTATCTAATTCAACTCATATGATGAGTATGGTTGATCTTATAGCCATCGGTGTGGAGATACTAATGATAGATAGTGGGTGCTCTTTGGAGAAAAAGTTCACTGAATTGATCTGTATGAATCTCTGAATGGTATTATACCTAACTGTCAATCAGGTTAATTCATGTCATGGTTGTGTATGTGGTCCTTTGACTTGAGACACCAAAGATATCTTGTGGATGGATGATCGTGTTTTGATTATGACTTATAAATCCCTAGCCACGGGATATCTAAAACATCATATATGGATACGAAATGAAGTCCATGAAGATGATTGTGTGATCAATATGGGATCATCCACCCTCGATATTTGAGGAGATTGACTCAAGGAATGAGATGCGCTGAAATCCTTGGCCAAGGTAGTAGAAATATTGAAGAAGGAGTTCTCGATGATTTCTACACCCATCAGTACTAACTTGAGAGACCGATTAGGGTATGACAGTTGATTGTACCCTAAGTCATTCATGAGTCTAATGTAGATGAAGGATTATACATACATAGTAATCAATGACGGGAAGGTTCCATAAGTGAGTTCTTACATACTCCATATCTCCTAGTGTATGTGGTGTAGCTTGGCACCCAACGGGCTGGCTCACGAAAACGATTTATGTGGTTGTTGAAAACACACAAACGTCGGTAAAAAAAAATTTATAATTCTGAACTCACAAAATACAAAAATATGAAGATCATGTCGATCCACAGAGAACACGGTTGACTTTGATCAAAGAGTTGACTTGGTCAAACTTAGGTTTAAATAGAAATTTTAAGAAATTAAAGTGACATATAATCCATGGAAATGATAGAAATATATAAGAGGATATTCTAAAAATTTAGAAAATGATTGAACAAAGAAAAGTCAAAACTCAAGGTCAGAGCATTGACTTTGACCAACCACTGACTTTCAATAAAAAAGAAAAAGAGAGTAAAATATTACGAAACTTATATATTCAGAAGCTAAAGAGAAAAAATGGAAATTATATATATATAATTCATGATTTTTCAATAAGAATTGGATTTATTATGATTTATTGAAAATCAAAGATTAAAAAAATCTTGAAATAAACACTTCAATTTAAATCATCAAATTGACTGAACAAATAAGGTTAAACATATTACAAAAATTATATATTCAGAAACTAGAGAGAAAATGCAAAGTTTGGATGTATAATTCGTGATTTTTTGTAAGAATTAAATGTATTATCATTTATTAAAAATCAAAGATCAGGAAAATCCCAAAATAAACACTTCGATTTAAATCATTAAATTGACTGACCAAATGATATCCAAATCAGGCGTTTTTTATATATAAATAGAAAGATAACAACCAGGGGATTCCTTAAAGATAAAAATTTCAAATTTCACCTTCTATTTTGAGAGTAATTGCCCCCACAAGTTAATGCCCAAATTCGGATTAAAAATGAATACTCGATGGTAAAACATTAAATTGAAGGGCCAAACGGTGATGAAATTTTACGAATTAGATATCCACAGAAACTGATGAAACAAGAAATCCAATGAAAGAAAAATCAAATGATTTGGACTTAAGACAAGGGATAAATCAGTATTTCAAAATCAGCAAAATTTCGTACTAAAATTTGGGCGAAATGAAGAACAATTCAATTTCTAGAATGAAATTACCTACCTAAATGTAATCTATACTGAAATTATTTCAAGGGATACGATCAAATCACACTACTAACCCGATTGAGGCAAAGATTTGGCTTCAATTCGCGTTGATTGAAGAGTATTTCCTCGATTTCTTCTTTGGCGTGCGTTCAACGTTCAAGGGGAGATTTCGATCGATTCTTGCAATGATTCTTGATCAATCCTGCCTCAATATGATAGCAATTGAGTCTAGAATGCAGGGGGGATCATGAAGAACCTAAGACTTTGCTCCAAAATTTCTTAATCTCTTCACGATTCAATCAAAAGTTAGCTTTACAAAGGAAGAACATGGGTTTTTATAGGAAATTTCATCGCGAAAATCGCGGACCGTCCGATTTGTTGAAGGATGATTCAATGGCTGAGATTGGGCAATTTAAGTGGGCTAGGATCCCATGATTTTCCTCCTTTTTAAAAAGGAATTAAATCCAGAAAATCCAGAAAATGCCTGAAAAATCAAAATAAAATCCAGAAAATTTTATGAAATTCAGAAATTCATATCTTTCTTTATATAACTCCTTTTTGACTCAAATTTTTTCCATTGGATAAAAAATTTCTTCATCTTTAATATCATGTCACCTAAAAATATAAGTTCTAACAAGAAAATTAGGGTGAATTCAAAATAATCTGAAATAATCCCTTAAAAATTCTACTTTATGTCATCCCATCATTCTCTTCTTGAAATTAATTCTTTTAATTATCAACTAAAGTCAACATAACTCAAGTAAAGTGGTTAATTTCTAATTATTTAAATTTTCAAAAGATCAAACATCAATAAAACACATAGTTAACCCTAAATAATACAAAAATATTGAGTTTAGTAAAATGGTGTATGATAACATGCATTTATAACTTGAATTCTTATCCTAATTAACTCATATTCATGCTTATTTTATGTGAATATGATGCATGTTATCATACTTTTTAGGAATTTTCTCCATTGGCATGTCATTTCACTAAAGTTGATATTTATGCATAAATTAGGGATAATTTGATGCTTAATAGATGATTAATCTTTTGTTAAGTTTAAATTAATAGAAGTTAATCTCTTGTATTGAATGATTTTTGACTTTAGTAAATGTTTGGAAGGATAATTTCAAGATAAATTTATGATTTAGAATGTTTAGTGAGAAATGATTTAAGTAAATTCTAATTCATCTTGATTTCTTCTTTGAAAATATATTTTAAATGACATGATGTTAAAAAGAAAGAAATTTGTGATCCAATGGAGAAAATTTGAGTTAAAAAGGAGTTATACAAATGAATTTCTTAATTTCTTAATTTTATAGTATTTTCTGGATTTTATTTTGATTTTTTGGGATTAAATCGTGCAATCGGACGATCAGGATTAAATCGCGCAATCGGACGTTCGAGATTAAATCGTGCAATCGGACGGTCAGGAGTAAATCGCGCAATCGGACGTCGGGACTAAATCGCGCAATTGGACGGCTGAAATCACACGGAGTGGAATCCGCGTCATGGGCCACGATCCCACCGATTACGCGCGATCTGACGACTGAAATTACACGGAGTGAAATCCGCGTCACGAGCCACCAATTTCGCGCGATCCGATGACTGAAATTACACGGAGTGAAATCCGCGTCACGAGCCACCAATGTCGCGCGATCCGACGGCCGAAATCACACGGAGTGAAATCCGCGTCGTGGGCCACGATCCACCAATTTCGCACAAACTTATCTATAAATAGGCCTCATCTCCAATGTAAAATTCATCTTCTAGTTGGCCTCCTTTTGGAGGTTGGCCATTGGGATCAAGGCTGCTAGGGATCAACTATCTAGGTATGTTTAATTATCGTTTGTTCTTCTTATGTTCTTGTGTGTTCGCCTGGTATCTAGGATTGTGCGGCGTGACGAACCGAGTGCATCTAGATACCCGACTTGCTTCTTCGTATCCTCTTTTGTGATCGCTTGTTCCATGGCAAGAGTGTTTCGTGTCGAAAGGCCAAGGGAGCACTGGTGGATCAGGTTTTATCTTCTTATCGTATTTAGAATTAATCACCATCGATTGAATCGATCTCAAGAAAGTTAGAGGGCCTTGTCACTGAGATCCCCGCTCAAGGCTAGGGCTAGGGTCTTAGCCCCGTGAGGACTGAGGATAGGGGGCAAGGTTGATACTATGCGAGTTCTAGTTGCTTATTCAGCTCATTATTCTATCGTGATAAACGCCAAGCTTGGGCGGTAATTCAAGCTCCTGTAGAATAATGATGACTGCGTCACGATTAGACGGATTGACCGACACTTAGGGTTTATGTGTTAATCTTAGGACATTTTTTTCCTCTTTTATCAATGTATTAATGAAACCAACTACAAAAAAATATCTTCTTGAACTTTTGATCGATTCGTGAAGGAATTAAGCAAATTTCGAGGAAGATCTTTAATTCATCGTGATCCCCCTGCGTTTAGACTCAATTCCGAAGGGATTCGAGCGGGATTGATCACGAATTCCTCCTTGATTTCATCGAATTTGCCCCTTGAATTCCGAAAATCCGTGAGAAAGGATCCGAGCAAATTCACTCCAATTCGCGCAAATTGGAGCTTAATTCTCGTGGCAATCGGGTTAGTAGTGAGATTTGATCAATTATCAAGAGGTAATTTGAGTTTTTATTAGATTTAGAAGTTTAATTTTGCAAATTAGTTCATAGTGTTCTTCATTTTCCCTAAATTTTGGTCTAAAATTTTGCTGATTTTGAAAATAGGATATCTCTCTGATTATAATTCCAAATCACTTGATTTTGGTCTCATTAAATTCCTCTTTTCATCAGCTTTCCGTGGATAGCAAATTCATCAAATTCCGAGTTCATTTGACCCTTCAATTTGACGTTTGACCAAGGACTGTTCATCTTTCATCAGAAGTCAAATGTTGACTTTTGGGGTCAATTACTTTTTATTGAAAAATCATAATTTGATAATTTCGGTCTTGTTGGATTTCTCTGGTTCTTAGAAATTGCGAGATTTGGATTTCATTTGGGCATTCAATTTGAAGATTTTCTCTGAGGTGTCAATTTTAGGGATTTTCTGATCATTGATTTTCAATAATTCATAATAAATCCATTTCTTATCCAAAAATTATGAAATATATATCAATAAATTCCATTTTCTCACTAGTTTCCAAATATCTAATTTTCGTAATCTTCTGACTCTGTTTGATTCTCTGATTTTGCAGAACACCTACTATTGGTCAAAGTCAACGCTTTGACTTTGACCTTTGACTTTTCTCTGTCAAATCCGAGATTTCAATTTTTAAAACTTCTTATTTAACTTATTTATATCATTTCTACATCTTACATCTTATTTTCTCTCATTTAAAACTCCTTTTAAACCTAAGTTTGACCAAGTCAACTCTACGATTACAGTCAACCCTGCTCTCTGTGGATCGACCCGATACTTACCCAATACTTGATTATTATATCTTGTCTTTGTGAGTTCAGTTTTATAAATTTTGTTTGACCATCGTCTTTGTGTTTTAACGACGCACGAAAATGACTCGTCAGTGTACCAATGGAGAAAATTCATAAAACTATGATGACATGCATCATAATTACATAAAATAAGCATGAATATTAGTTAAATAAGATAAGAATTTAAGTTCAATATGCATGTTATCTCTGGCAACTCAACCTATCGATTAGGTCAACTCGATTCTTGATTAATTAATCTATATGTTGATGTGGATAATTAATTAAGGTTGACCAATAAGGTGTTATTTGGTCTATAAAGTTATTAACTAGTGAGATATATGGACCTAGAGGGTCACACACATAAGGTCTATGGATGTTAGTAGATATAAACATAATTACGAGAGTTTTTATGAAAAAATCTCATACCAAATGTCTATAAATAGGGGGAGAACGACCGCAACTCAAGGTGCCCATGAAAGCCTTGTGGGAATTCTCTCCATTCTTCTCTTTCTCTCTCGGTGAAGAGCTTTGAAGAGGAGATCCAACCATCTGGAGACCGCGTGGATACCGCTAGAGGCTAGACACTTGAATAGCTTCAAGAACTCTTTCAAGGAAACCTGTAAGTATGTTTTCTCATACATATTAGATGATAGGATCATGTGTTATTGGTGCCTCAATGTTTTGAATATCCGATTCAATGAATTCTGATGTATTTGATGTTTTGATCAAAATTTCAAAAAGTTATCGACCTCAGATCACATCACAAGTAGGAATGGTTGTTATGTTCGCATTGTGCGAATGTGTGCGATTTGTGCGTTCTGTTTTCTTTTGAGAACATAACATTTTCAAATTCGCACAGAGAACCGCACACACCTGTGTGCAATTCGTTATGTGCAAATTTTGCACACTTGATAAATTCTCTCTTCTTCCCTTTTACCCTTCTCCCCTTCTTAGAGTTCTCCTAAACCTGTTTTGCTATTAACCCGATCCCGAGTTCTCTCTCTCTGCTGGCGATATCTCGACATCGACAATACTTCGAGTCAAAATCGTGGGAGATACGTATCGCCCAGCACCAATTGCTGCCGGTAATCTATTCTCGATCTCTTTTTCCTGATTATTTTCATTTGGTTTAGAGTTGAGATCTTTTATTTCATTTCTAGAAATCATTCATGTGAGATTTCAAGATTTTGTATTTTCATTCTGTCAAGATTTCAAGACTCGGCCCCCTTTTCCTTCAAGAGTTCTATGGCAGGCTCCCTTTTTTCCTTTCACTTTCTATCTCTTTTCAATCTGATTTCTCTTGCGTCGGGTCTACATGAGGGATTTGAACCTCTTCCTCAAAAATATAACTTCCCCGCCACTCTTAGAAGTGCTGGTCTAGGATAAGGAGAGAGGAGAATCTGGTTCACTTTGTGAGCAGGAGTTTGCTTTCGAAAGTATTGGTTGTATTCGTTGAATTTGCTTCATCTTTCCATCTATTCACGTCCGAGATTATCTCATTGAAAGCCGAAGAAATCTGTCTCCCCACTACATCTTTTGACAAAATTCTAGTAAAGAAAATATATTTATAGATAAACAGTTGAAAAGACAGAGGATGGGACTATCATTCACAGTCCAACAACAGCTTCTCGTCGCGTTCATTGAAGATTACCCAACCAGGCCAGTCGACATTGCACGCCGACGCACTTCTTCCCTGTAAGAGATCACAGAAGAACTCTTTATCCAACCCAGACAAGTCTAAATTGACAACATAGCTTGGACTTGACTCCATGAAGGAGACATTGCCCGCTGATAGAGAGAGAGAGAGAGAGGAAACAGGAAGTCCGTGGAGTAACTTTTCTGAAGTGCGTAACACTTCTTGGTTTTAGGGATTTACCTTCAGTAGTCAAGTCAAAGTCTTGAACTATATAAAATGATCTCAAGAACTTTTTGAAGCGATTGCAGGAGCTTTGAAATCATTGTCCTTAAATGAGCGCGCAAGGCGTTGCATAAATTCACAATGAAACGTTATGATAGGAAGATGCAGTGCATTAGTAGATATAATTCAGCTTAACGCATTCCTCGTAATGATGACATCATCAACGTGACAATGCGGACAGAAGATTTCTTCCCATTATGATGTTCGATATGGCATCAACCATCATTTTATTTATTTTAAATTTGCTAATGTCAGCTATATACTGAAAAAGAAAAAAAATCTATTATTTCTTTGGGTATATGTGATGTTGGTTTGAGTTGAATAAAACATATATTGAGTCTTAGTTATTCCTCTCACTTATGTTTTTCATGTTACTATTAACTTAGTGACATTATATTGTCTTTGTAGATGAGAAACTTGATCCATTTCTTTTTAAAACTTAAGTTTCTTACTATCTCAATTTCCTTTTTGCATTTGAGAATGATTAAAAAATTTCATTCTTGTTGTTGTAAATTAAATTGACTTCTTCAATTTTATATTTTAAGAAACCTTTTTCTTTAGAATTCAAACTTGAAATCTCTTAAACTCTCCCACGTATTAGACGTGAACTGGGACTTAAAACCACGTATTAGTTCCATTGAAGGATATGTATTGCTTGTAGAGCTATCATTAAAAGCATTTTTAGGTTCTCTTTTTTTTGCATAATTAATTTTTTTTGCTAAGTTTCTTTATTTTCTTTCCAAACTTGTTTTTATTGATGCAAGGAGTGCAGGATGCCTAGACATCCTTTATCTCGTACATCTGCTGCCGATGAAAGGTCTTCATCGGCTGAGGGAAGTGTTGGCCAAAGCCAACCAAAGAAGTCGAGAAAGAATGAATACGGTGCACAGATACATTTCACATAGATCGTGCCAAAGGTTTTTAGATGCAATATCTGTGGTGTGACTATAGAGCAAAATAAGTACAGTTGCAGCACGGTCCTATGGCGACACTTGAAAAATGAGCATCGTAAAGAGTATAATGAGTTGAGGGCACAAGAAGTTAGGTCCCCAAGCCAACCGTTAGTGGGTAACTACTTTGAGCGAAAAGTGAATACGAAACAATACTACACTGGTCGCATGACGGAGCACACAAAAGAAGAGCTTGTACGCTTCATTTGCCAGTCAGCCTCACCATGGAACATTGTGAGTAAAAAATACTTCATACGATTGCTTCGATTCGTCGCACATGAGGAGATAGCCCTTCCATTGACAAGGGTCATGAAGGCAAAAGCTTTTAACCTTTATGCGGAGTTGAAGACCAGCATTTGTGACCGATTAGAGAGTGTTGATCGACTGGCCATTACTCTAGATTGTTGGACGTCTGAAAATTGAATTTCATTCATCGGTCTCACATTTCCTTGGGTGGACACAGAATGGAAAAATGTGTGAATGTGTTCTTGGTATACGCCAGTTGGAGGGATGACACACTGGGGAGTGCTTGAGCGCTGTTGTGTTGGAGGTTCTTGCAGAATTTAATTTGAGCGCAAAGGTTTGTGCTATTACGACAAATAATGCTTCGAATAATTCAACAATGATGATTATATTAGAGCGAGAGTTGCGACCAGTCAATCCAGATTTCAGTGCAAAAAGACATGTCTTGTGTATGGCGCATGTGATTAACTTAGTGATGCAGGCAGGGTTGAATGCACTAGATGTCGTCAAAGATAAGCCTGAATCAACTTTCATTGATGGAGTAAACATCACTAACCTTCAAAGGCTTTTCATTCTGCGATTTTGAAGACGATCGTTGGCATTCACTAAGCGATTTCTCCTTATTCTCTCCAGGATATCTCAATTTCATATACTCCTTTGATGCGAAAATTGCTCTAGAAGATGAAAAAAGCAAGAGATTCAAGGATTGAGATGTTTAAACAATTTTATTACTCGAAACACCCCTGAATGAATTTTTTTCATAGAAGAACATGTTAGTTTAAAGAGAAATTTGGGCCTGGCCATTAGATTTGGCCCTTCATCTTGAATCAACGGCTCAGATGAAATGCTTGGATGTGAATCGGGCGCATTTAATCTCAACCGTTATAATTCTGCAAATGAACAGATGAGATTAAGTAATTTTAAAAATGAATCATCACCTAATTAAAGTGTGTCACGTACCCCCTCACTTAAGTGAAGATCAACGGCTTCGATTAAGTACGCGAATCGAACACTTTTCCGTAGCGCCACGTCACCTGCGAAGATATAAAAATAAAGATAGTCCCTCATGACAAAAATAAACGCGATTCAACGGGTATATAACTAAAGTGCATATAATGGGTTAGCAAGATCCTTAATGGATGCTTAACCCACTAATGACACTTTGCACACACACGCACTCACACGCGCGCGCACACGCACACATATGCACACAAGTACATACACCTGTGCCACATGGTGCATATACACATCGCCACATGGCAACACGCCACTCCGCCATCAACTACCACATCAGCGCGCGATAAAAACTTGATTTTTTTATTTTTAAAAGTCCAAATAAATCCAAAATAAATTCAAAAAAATTCCAAAAATTTTTAGAAAAAAATCCCTAAAAATTAAAAATTTATAAAATTTAAAAATACAACTCCAAATTTATTTAAATTTATGTTGTTGTATCAGAAATTAAATAATATATCATTTTAAAAAAGTCATATTTAATAAATAACAAGAGAATAAATTTTTATTTAAAAAAAAATCATTTCTCTTAGAAACTAAAACTTAAAAAAATAAATGAGTATATAAAAAGTATTTTCTCTTATTATTTAACATTTCAACATAATTATAATCTCAAATGTAGATGGGAATAATCTACTCTAAAATATATTCTTTAAAAATGCATAATTATCCCTTAATTGTGCCTTTTGAGGTTATAACTTAAAATCACATGAAATGATAGATATGCACTCAAAGTATGATAACATGCATAAGAATGCAATGTTTTATGCTTAAATTTGTATTATTAATCACATAATTATATGTATAAATTACATGTTATCAATTTGTATGGTTGATCTTATGGCCATCGATGTAGAGACATCAAGGATAGATAGTAGGTGCTCTATGGAGAAAGAGTTCACTGAATTGATCTGTATGAAACCTTCAATGGTATTATGCCAAATTTTTAATCAGGTTGATTCACATAAAATTTGTGTACATGGTCCTTTGATATGAGAGACCAAAGATATCTTGTAGATGGATGATCGTGTTTTGATTACGACTTACGAATCTCTAGCCACAAGATCTCTAAAATAGTCATAGATTGGATACGACATGAAGTCCTCGAAGATGATTGAGTGGTCAAGATGGGATTATCAGCCCTCGGTATAAGAGGAGATCGACTGAAGTAATGAGATGCAATTAAATCCTTGACCAAGGTAGTGGAAATATTAGAGAAGTTGTTCTCGATGATTTCCTACTTGCATCAGTACTAAATTGAGTGATCGATTAGGGTTTGACACTTAACTATAGCCTAAGTCATTCATGAGTCCAGTGCAAATGAAAGATTACACGTACACAGTAACCGATGACGGCAGGCTTCCATGAAGAAGTTACGATATACTCCGTATCTTCAAAAGAACATGGTGTAACTTGGCACCCATCGGGCTGGTGACTCAACTTGTCGATTGGGTTAAATCGATCCTTAGCCAATTAGTCTATATCTTGATATATTTAATTGATAAGGAAGACCAATAAGTGTTATTGGGTGATAGAGTCATTAACTCGCGAGATAGATGGACCTAGAGGATCACACACATAAGGTTAATGGATCTTTGGGATGCATCGTGTGAGGTGGCTGAAGGAAATAAAAAGATACTATTTCTAAAGGAATGTCGTGGTTAAAAGAAAATATGTTGATAAACAAAGTAGATTTTAAAAACAAAGAAGGTACCACTTATGATAATTATACTCCCAAATGAGGTGGATGGTGATAGTTAGGGTAGATGGTGGAGATGATGGTGGAGGTAGAGATGAAGGTAGAAGATACTTCCCACTTATTTTCCTTGTAACTTCTTATTTCTCTCTTTCTTTTGATTTTTCTCCTCTTTCTTTTCTTCTTTTTTAATTTTTTAATTTTTTGGTTTTTATTTTATTTTATTTTTAACATTTCATAAGACTGGCATAAGGATATGGAAGAGTTTTAGGATTTCTGAAGAGAGCATGTGAAGTTTCGTGTGAAGGTATATATACATGTGAGGGAAATATGGAAGGCAAATGTGATGGATTTGTGAATCTCTTGGGAGTGTTATTATCATGAGTGAAGTTTAAAACAAAGTGGTGTAACTACTTGACTGCTTTGGAAAAGATAAAACTACATTCCTAACAAGGAAAGATAGGTGCCTTCAAAAATTATGGATCATTGCACTCTTTAAAAGGGAAAGTCTAGAATCAAGGAATTCCCAAACTAAGCAGTTTTGGCTGATGTTAGGTAGGGAATGAAATTTTATCTTCTCTCAAAAACTCTCCTTTTCAATCTCATAGCATTTTAACCTCTGATTAATCTTTTTCCTTGGTGCCTGTTAGGTACCCAACCCCAAAGAAGTCAACCACTAAGTATTATCCATGGTTTCTCTAGATCATTAAGCTTTATTACTCAAAATGTAATCATATGGGCTATAAGGCCCTCACTTCTACATCTCAGTAGGTCGGATCTCTAAATGTCAAGACTTCTAAGGTGAGGCAGAGTAGATAAAATTTTAGAAAAATAGGAGTTTTTAGAATGTAGAATTTTAAAATTTTGTGAAAATAGTAGAGATTTTTCTAAGTCCTCACCCCCCAACTAGAATCTTTCATTGCCCTCAATGAAAACTACATGCTCATGCAAAAGATAGCGAAAATATCGAATCATGGCATGACAATTTGGTGAGAGGATAAAAGTTTCGAAAAACTCATTAATCCGTGATGCTCGTTCGCAGGATTTCGTGCAGGTGCGCCCTTTCCTAGTGTAGTTCTTCTTCTATATCTATAAAAATTGAAAAAAAGAAAAGAAAAAAACTAAAAGGTAAGATAATCTTGGGGTGCCTTTCAAGAGCGCTAAGTTTTAATGTCTTCAGCCAGACGAAACTAAAATAAAACCTATGACTACTGATGGGTCGAGGGTGATACTGTCACATCCTCGAGTGCTCGGGAAGATGCAGATTTACCTTATCTGCCGGTCGAGGTGGCTTTGATGTCAGGTATGGCTTGAGACGATGGCCATTTACCTTAAATTGTCAACCAGATTTGATTTTGGAGATGAGTACCGATCCCATCTAGAGCATAGCTTCCCAGGAAAGAGCTTGAAGCGAGAATTGTAGAGCCAGACCTTGTTGTTGACCTGGAATGATCGTCGTCGGATGTGTCGATCGTGAAAGGCCTTGGTCTTCTCCTTTGTATATCGTCGCGTTCTCGTACGCGTCGTGCCTTACTTCTTGTAACTCTTGAAGCTGAAGAATGATGGGATCTAAGATCGATAACTTTCCAAAATTTTGATCAAAACTATCAAATGCAGCGGAAAAACATTGAATCATATATTCAAAATACTAAGCCACCAAGAACAGATGATCCTATCATCTAATATGTATGAGAAAATATACATATAGGTTTCCTTGAAGGAGTTCTTGAAGCTATTCAAGTGTCTAGCCTCTAGCGGCATCCACGCGAGTCTCCGGATGGTTGGATCTCCTCTTCAAAGCTCTTCACCGAGAGAGAAAGAGAAGAATGGAGATAATTCCCACAAGGCTTTCATGGGCACCTTGAGTTGTGGTCGTTCTCCCCCTATTTATAGACATTTGGTATGAGGTTTTTTCATAAAAACCCTCATAATTATGTTTATATCTACCAACATCTATAGACCTTATGTGTGTGACCCTCTAGGTCCATATATCTCACTAGCTAATAACTTTATAGATCAAATAACACCTTATTGGTCAACCTTAATTTATTATCCACATCAACATATAGATTAATTAATCAAGAATTGATTTAACCCAGTCGATAGGTTGAGTTGCCAGCCCGTTGGGTGCCAAGCTACACCACGTACACTAGGAGATATGGAGTATGTAAGAACTCACTTATGGAACCTTCCCCTCATCGATTACCATGTATGTATAATCCTTCACCCACATTAGACTCATGAATGACTTAGGGTATGGTCAACTGTCAAACCCTAATCGGTCACTCAAGTTAGTACTGATGTGTGTAGAAATCATCGAGAACTCCTTCAATATTTCGATTACCTTGGCCAAGGATTTCATCGCATCTCAGTCCTTGAGACAATCTCCTTAAATACCGACGGTGGATGATCCCATATTGATCACACAATCATCTTCGTGGACTTCATGTCGTATCCAATATATGACATTTTAGATATCCCGTGACTAGGGATTCATAAGTCATAATCAAAACACGATCATCCATCTACAAGATGTCTTTGGTGTCTCAAGTCAAAGGACCACATACACAACCATGACATGAATCAACCTGATTGCCAGTTAGGTATAATACCATTCAGAGATTCATACGGATCAATTCAGTGAACTCTTTTTCCAAAGAGAACCCACGATCTATCCTTAGTGTCTCCACACCGATGGCTATAGGATCAGCCATACTCATCATATGAGATGGATTAGATAGTGTTATTCTTTCTTGATAATTCGATGTCCTTCTCAAATATCCCACAAATAGGAATGTTTATAATATATGTTTAAAGACTAGTGAGCACTATATTATGATCTCATCATAATTCACTTAGTTATTCCACATGCTCATGGACTTCATTGCAAACATTACACAAGAATGATAATGAATAAATTTCATTTCAATGAACATAAACAAGATACATGAAAGTGTGATTGGCTTATAGACCACATAATATACATCAGAGAATATGTTGTTTCCCTGCTTCTTCCAGTGATCGGTTGAGCTTTTTGATAGCCCAATAGGCTCGATGCTCTAGCTCAACCGAACAATAGCAGGCTTTCCCGAAGATAAGCCAGAAGGGAGACATCTCAATGGGTGTCTTGTATGTCGTCTGGTATGCCCATAGTGCGTCGGGAAGCTTGTGTGCCCAATCTTTTCCATCTTGACGAATTGTCTTCTTGAGAATGCTCTTGACTTCTCTTGGGGGTGGTATGGCGTGGTGACGCAGTGATGTACTCTGTACTTCTTCAACAATGGCATAGTGAGCATTATTGAAGTTTGAGCCGTCGTCGCTGATGATGGCCCTCGAACAACCGTACCGAGTGAAGATGTATCTCGTAACAAATCTGAGCGCCTCCCGATGGTCGTTTGTCCTAGTGGGGATTTCCTCAACCCACTTGGACACAAAATTCACCGCTACCAAAATGTACTCTTTCCCGTCATAAGGTGGGAAAGGTCCCATGAAGTCTATCCCGTAAAGATCGAAGATCTCCACTTCAAGGATCGGCCGCATTGGCATCTCATCTCGCTTGGAGATGTTTAATGACGCTTGACAGTGTAGGCATTCTGTATAAAAATGGTGGGCGTCCTTGAAAATGGTGGGCCAGTAGAAGCCGCTATGTAGGATCTTGCCCGCGGTCTTGCGAGCCGCGAAATCTCCTCCGCACATCAATGAGTGACACATTGCTAAGATGTCTCCTTGCTCCTCCTCTGGTATGCATCATCGAATGATCTAGTCGTATCCTACGTGGAATAGGAGTGGTTTTTCCCAGAAGTAGTACTTTAGATCATAGAAGAACTTATCTTGTTGATGACGATTTCAGCGCTCCGAGATCGATTAAATCATGATGAACTTGACGATGTGTGCGTACCAAGGGGCGTGACTCGAGATGGCAAGGAGATGCTCGTCGGGGAATATGTCACTGATGTCTCCTCCTCCCGAGATGTGGAGAAGCGATAGATGGTCTGCCACCGAGTTTTCGCTGCCCTTCTTGTCTTTGATCTCCAAGTCGAATTCTTGAAGGAGCAGCACCCATAATATAAGTCGTGGTTTGGCCTCTTTCTTGGAGAGCAAGTACTTTAAGGCTACAAGATCAGTGTTGATAATGATCTTCCTCCCCAAAATGTAAGGCCGGAAACTTCTTGAGTGCGTAGACCACCACCAAAATCTCTTTTCTACGTAGTCGTGTAATTAATCTGAGCTTTAACGAGGGTCTTGCTTGCATAGCATATGGTCATCAGCTTCTTGTTGAGTCGTTACCCCAAGACTGCTCCCACTGCATAGTCCAAAGCGTCGTACATGATCTCGAATGGTAAGTCCCAATTAGGACTTTGAAGAATAGGTGCCTCGATCAATGCTTGCTTCAACATCGTGAATGTGCGCTTCCCTTCTTCGTCTATGATGAAGTCTTTGTCTTTGCAAAGAAGGGTGGTGAGTGGCTTGGAGACTTTGGCAAAGTCTTGTATGAATCTCTAGTAGAAGCTGACATGCCCGAAAAAGCTCCTCAGGTTTCGTACAGTACCTGGAAGAGGGAAGTTTTGGATGACCTCTATCTTGGCCTTGTCTACCTCTAGTCCTTTGCCTAAGACGATTTGCCCGAGCACTACTCCCTCCCGTATCATGAAGTGAGATTTTTTCCAGCTTAGCACCAGTCTTTTCCTCACGCAGACTTCCAGGATCTTAATAAGGTGAGCCAAACAGCTTTCGAAGTCGTTTCCAAAGATAGAGAAATTTTCCATAAAAACTTCTAAGCTGTCGCCAAGAAAGTCAAAGAAGATAGCCGTCATACATTGTTGAAAGCTCGCGGGGGCGTTGCACAGTCCGAATGGCATACGTCTAAAGGGGAATGTGCTAAAGGGACATGTGAACGTCGTCTTCTCTTGATCGTTGAGATGAAGGGCAATTTAGTTTTAACCAAAATATCCGTCCAGAAAGTAGAAGTAACTCGATCCTGCTAGTCGGTCCAAGATTTCGTCGATGAAAGGGAGAGGGAAGTGGTCCTTCTTGGTCGCGGAGTTCAGCTTCCGGTAATTGACAAATCGAGACCGCGAGGTCGTCAATTGCACATGGTATCGTGTCAAATATAATTCCAAACTTACCAATTTGATGAAAATATCTCGAATTGAGGGGTATAATGGTAAATATGGGTCGAATCCACATAGAATTAGGGAAATTTCTGACGATCTCTTCGAATTTGATCAAATCGGATGATGAATTGATGATGGAAATTGAAGAAAATGGTAGATTATGAAAGAGAACTTCAACACAATTCGACGAAATAAAAAATCATTGAATTTGACATTGATTTTGCAGAGAAATTGAAGATCGAAGTGACGGTATATTTCCTAAACATTGCATCGTGAAATTAACGAAAATCAAACGAAATTAACTTGAAATTACTAATCTAAACGGAAATTAAACACTAATAGATGATAGATTACGCAAAACCGCTTCCACTAACCCACATTTTTTATCGGATTAACCCAATTAATCGCCAGAATCAAGGCTTTTCATTAAAATCCAAAAATCACGATTCGTGGAGTTCAAGCGTTGATTTCTTCCTCGTCTTTCGCCCAAATCTTGATCTTAAGCACTCCGTGGACGCAGAATGAAGTCTAGAAGCAATTAGGATTAAGAGATTCAAGAGATTTGGTGTCTAAACCGTTCAATTGGATTGAATTGCTCTCGAATGCTTTACAAATCAGAAGAACATCTCAATTTATAGGGATTTTGGGTGTAACCGTCTGATCAATTTGATCAACGGCTCTAATGAAACGATCCATCACGAACTGTTACCATTAAGTCGCGTCCGTTGGATTGCCGATGGACGCTCAAGATGAAGCCACGTCGACGAGCATTATAAAGATGCCTTGAAACCATCGTCGTTGGATTGCGATCTGACGTCTCGATGCGTTTTTCGATGCGATTTAATCTCGACTGTTATAACTCTCACGATCAACGATCGAGATTAAACGCATCTGATGTACCCCGATTAAAGCCATGTGTCCATCAATTTAAGTGAGGATCAAGGGCCATGATTGCACACGCGATCGGACGTCCCACACGCTGCCACGTCGCCTCCTCATCGTGGTCGTTGATTGCCATCGATCGGACGGCTCTAATTGCGCCACATCACCTGCGCGCTTTAAATATTATGAAAAATCGATATTTAATTAGAAAAATTGATTTTTAATTCCAGAAAATCCTTAGAAATTCATTCAAAATTCAGAAAAATTCAGAAAAATCCCTAAAAATTAGAAAATTCATATCTTTTAAAATCTAACTCCAAATTAATCCAAATTTCTTTCATTTGATCCAAAATTTAATTATATATTATTTTAAAAACTCAAAATTAATAAATAATGAGAGATTTAAATTCTATTTCAAAAATACATTCATTTCTTTTAAGATTTTAACTTAGAAAATTAAATGAATGTTTATAAAAAATGATTTCTCTCATTATTTAACTTTAAAAATAGCTTATAATCTCAAGTAAAGATGGATTATAAATTTATTTATCTCTAATTCATCATAATTAACCCTAAATTAAAGTATTTTGATATTATAATGATGTTTTCATATAATGATAGATAAATACTCATAAATATGATAACATGCATAGGAATTAAATCATTTATGCCTTAATATGTATCAATAATGATGTATTATCATGTCTATTTAGCATGTTATCAGTAATCGATGCAGACTCTCCACTTCCTCGGAAGGCGTGTCTAGATCTCCTTGCCTTTCTTGTTCGTCGTGATCGTTACTCCGCCTTTCTTCGGAACTCATGTCTATTTTGATCGTTACAACGTGTACCGGACTCACCCATTGGCTATCAGATATGTGATAAATGATTTCTGTGTTTAGCCATTTAAGAATCTCTTATTTCACGGCTTCTCATACCTTCGGGTTGAGTCGTCTTTAGGCTTCCCTAACGGGTCTTAATTCATCCTCTAGGAAGATGCGATCAGTCCATAGTGAAGGGTCCAACCCTTTTAAGTCCGTTAGGGTCCATCCGATTGCTTCTTCATTCTGCCTTAGTACTTCCAGTAATTTTTCCTCCTGCTTTATATCCAGCTTGGACGAAATAATCACCGGCTTTGCTTTTTCTTCTTGAAGGAAGGTGTATTTGAGTGTCGATGGGAGAGTCTTGAGCTCCAAGGAAGGCTCATCCATTGGCAGCTCTTCATATCTTGCTTCCTCGTCGATCATCATTACCTCTTCTACGCAGCGTCTATATCCTGGTCGTCGGCAAAGTCGATGGTGCCCAAGTCCTCGGAAGCTCGTGAAGGGTATTTCATAAGCTTGTTGATGTCGACCTTCACGGTGTGCTGTCCCACTTTGAGAATTACTTCTCCTTTCTGCCAGTCTGTGACGGCTTTTGTGCTAGCTAGGCAGGGTCGTCCTAAGATGATTGGGGCTTGGCAAAGCTCCTTGGTCATTTTCATATCGACGACTAGGAAGTCTACCGGGAAATAACAATCTTCTATTCTTACGATGACATCTTTTACTAATCCATTAGGTTTCCTTACTCATCCATCAGCTAAGCATAACTCTACTAAGAAAGGTTACAACTCCCCTACATGATGACAGTCGAATTAGGCTTTAGGGAGGATGTTAATACTAGCTCTGGCACCTAGTAGGGATCTAGTTAAAGACATTCCTCCTATTTCACTCGTGATCATGGGTGCTCTTAGATCTCTCCTTTTGATCGATAGAGAATTCATCATAATGGAACTCACTGTCTCGCTAATTTGGATCCTTCTAGGGTTTCTATAAGGAGTACATATACCTTTGAGAAATTTGGCATAGGAAGGGATATGCTTGATGGCATCTATTAAGGAATGGTTATGGTTACCTTCTTAAAGGCGTCTAGAAGATTGTCATCGGTCTCATTAGTCTTGGCTTTAGGGCAATTAAGTGCTTGAGGATAAGGCATAGGGGGCTTGTATGTGTTGGGGTTAGGTTCGGCCTTTGCATGTTCTTCCTCGTCCTCCGAATCGATGTCGTGCTCGACGATAATTGGTGATTCTTCTTCTTCGATCGGGCCTTGGTGGATATGATGATCCTTATATGGATCCGGTAGGTCTTTTCCACTTTGAAGGCTTGATATCGCTAGTGCCGTTTCCACAGCCTCCTCGTCGATGTGTACATGGTTAATGTTGTGCATCTGGCTCGAGGAGGCCCCTTGATTCCTCGGGTTAGCTGTGGCCTGCTAGTAACATGCATTTATAACTTAAATTCTTATCTTATTTAACTCATATTCATGCCTATTTTATGTGAATATAATGCATGTTATCATAGTTTTTAATAAATTTTCTCCATTGGTATGTCATTCTACTAAAGTCCATGTTTATGCATTATTTAGGGTTAATTATGTGCTTGATGAATGTTTAACCTTTTACAAGGTTAAGTAAATAGAAATTAATTACCTTATTTTGACTTTAGTAGATGATTTAAAGGATTAATTCTAAGAAAAGAATTATTGGATGATTAAAAGAGAGATCTTAATGAATGTCTCTATGTTATTTTTAATCCATCTTATATTCTTCTTTGAAATTATATTTTAGATGAATAATAGTAAAGATGAAGAAATTTGTGATCCAATGGAGAAAATTTGAATTAAAAAGGAGTTGTATTTCTTAAGTTACGAAGTTTTGAATTTTTTGAATATTCTAGATTTTTAAATTGATTTTATTGATTTTATTTCTTTAAAAAGGCAAAAAAAAGGGGTTATTTTCTGCAAGACCCGCGGAGGACACGTGACGCGCGGAGCTGACGTGGCGCGCGGAACCCGGGCGCATGCGACGCGGCACACAACGCCACGTGGCAGAGCCGCGCGAGCCCACGCGGCGCACGGGTGGCGCACAAGTGGCGCGGACGCGTGGCAAGGGCCACACGAGTCCACGCGGACGCCCGAGGGGGGGCCACGTGGCGAGAGGGAGCTGGAATTTGGAGGGCCCACGGGCTAGTGGGCCATGGTTATAGGATTGGGGCGGTAACGCAAAGGCTCTAAACCGCCCCACCTTTTATACTTGATATCCTCTCCTTTTTCTTCCGTGTGGGACTATGTTCCCATGGAAAATTGTCTTTGGAGGACACGTGGCGGCATCACGTGTGTTGGATGGGAATCACGTCACATAAGGCGCGTCAATTGAGTGGACCCGAGTCCACGCAATCATCATCAAAGCACGTGCGTCAAAGGAGGTTTAAGTGAGCTTGATCAACGTCTTACATTACAACACGTGGCGTCATGAGGACCTCCCGATCTTCATCAGATCAACTGCACTAAATGAAGCCGTTGATCGCGTTAATGAAGATCAGACGGCTTTGATTGAATCGCGATCGTGGCGCGTCGTGGACAGACACGTGGACGCATCGGACACACCTCGACGATTGATGGTGATCAGACGGTGGAAACCCACTTATCGTGAGATCGTGGGTCATGATCACCGCGCGATCGTGGCCCACGATGAACGTGTGATCGTGGCCATCAATGGGCCTTTCATCGGATCAAACGGCCCGCATTTCTCGCGGGAATTCCTCGGTAAAAACCGATGTTCTTCTTTTGTTTTCTTAACTTTTGATCAATTCGTGAAACAATTAAGTGAATTTGAAGGAAGATCTTGAGTTCATCACAATTCCCCTACATTTATACTTGATTGCGATCTGATTAAGGCAGGATTTGTCATGATTAATCGTCGGATTTGATCGAATTTTCCCCTTGAACGCCGAATGTCCGCCGAGGAAGAAACCACACAAATTCACTTCAATCCGCGTGAATTGAAGCCCCATCTTCGTGGCAATCGGGTTAGAAGTGAGATTCAATCGATCATCTGACGGTAATTTGAGTTTTGATTAGTTTTAGATAGCTAATTTTGCATTTAAAGTCATTTTGTTCTTTAATTTTGCCCAATTTTAGTACGAATTTTTACTGATTTTGAAAATAGGATAGCTCTCTGATCTTAACTCCGAATCACTTGATTCTAGTTTCATTGGATTCCTTGTTTCATCAGCTTTCCATGGATAGATTTGTAAAACTCCATGATCATTTGACCCCTCAATTTAACGTTTGACCAACCACGTTTCATTTTCAATCCAAATTTGGGCATTCACTTGCAGGATCAATTACTTTTAAAATAGAAATTAAAATTTGACAATTGTGGTCTTTTTGGGCTCCTCTAGTTGTTAGCTTTCTATTGATATATCAATTGTAAGATTTGGATATCATTTGATTAGTCAATTTTAAGATTTACAGCGAAGTGTTCATTTCAGGATTTTTCTAATCTTTCATTTTCAATAATTCATAATAAATCCAATTCTTAAAAAAAAATCATGAATTTTATATCAATAAATTTCATTTTCTCTATAAATTCTGAATATATAATTTTCATAATCTTCTGACGTCTTTTGGTTCTTTGATTTTATCAAAAGTTGACTATTGGTCAAAGTGAATGCTTTGACTTTGACTTTTGACTTTTCTCTGTCAAATGAGAGGTGTGAAATCTTAAAATATCTAATCTAGTATATTTATATCATTTTTATTCATAAAATATCATTTTCACTTCTTAAAATCTTCAATTAAACGTAAGTTTGACCAAGTCAACTTTACAATAAAAGTCAACCTTGTTCTCTGTGGATCAACCCGATACTTACACTTTACTTGATTTTATACCTTTCTCATTGTGAGTTCGGAATTATAAATTTTGTTTGACCGACGTTTGTGTGTTTTAACGACGCATAAAAACGCTTCGTCACTTGCGAGGGTAATTGGTATGTAAAAGTTACATGTTTACTCTTTTTGTCGGTCGTCGGTTGGATGTTCGTCTTAACGAAGTCTTGTATCTCGTCCACGCGTGAGTTCATCTGCATCATTTGCTCGATTAATTTCGAGATTGCGCCGAGGATCGAATCGGATATCGGCGCGGTCTGACGCAGGGCTTGCGTGTAAGCTTGCAGTTGCGTCGGTGGGACAAAAGATGACTGCCTTTGATTAGGGTAAGGTTGTTGATGTTGTTTCTGGCCATTGTGTGATGGAGGATAGGTTGATCATTGTTCCTCTAAAATCCTGCACTCTATGTAGGATTATTGAAAACATGGGTATTGTAGTAGTTAGGGTATGTACATGGATAATTAGATCGTCCCTGTTGAGTCGGTCCTCTCGATGGACCTTGTCTAAACATGCCTTGCCCTTGAATGGCCATTACGGGACAGTCTAATTCGATATGATCGAATCTTGAGTAGTTGGCACATGGCGACGCCTCTTGAAGTGAGACGGGGGCGAGTCCTTCGGAATCGTTGCGAATATTGAGTTGGTCCTGTAATAAATTCTGGACTTCCGCCATTTTGTCATTCTCTCAAGGAGCATCCCCGTCTCTGCTGATTTGGCATCGATTAATTTCGGCATCGCACCTCTTCTGAATGGTTTAGCCGCATTGTGATGGCTATTTTTGCCACCGTCTCAATGAGTTCCATTGCCTCGTCTTCATATTTGCTCATGAAGGTGCCGCCACTTGCTACATCTAAAAGATATCTATCTTGCAGGCCTAACCCGTCATAAAATATTTGAGTTAATTCGTAATTGTGGTTAGAAACTCCATGGTGTGGACACTCCTAGTGAGGTCTCTAAGTCGCTCCAAGGCCTCGTGGAAGGTTTCACTCATGCCTTGGGTAAACTCGCGGATATCTTTCCGGACAAAGCCGGTTTTCCCTACGGAATAGTATTTTTTAAGAAATTCTTCCTCCATCTCGGTCCAACTAGTGAATTCTTTCCCTAATTTTAAGAACCAATCCTTGGCTCGGTCTCTAAGGGTAGCGGGAAAGAGTTTCATCTTCATCGTGTTGGCGGGGACATTTTGAAGATGATTTATCTCACATACTTGGAAAAGCTCATCTATGTGTCTATATGGATCTTCGGAAGGTTTACCACAAAAGATAGGAAGCATACTCATTACATGGGAATCAATTCTAAAATTTTCCCCTCTATCTAGGGGTGCATGAATTCTCGTGACAGGTGTCTAGAGGACGGGCCTAGCGTAGTCATTGATAACATACATATTTAACTTAAATCTTACCTTATTTAACTAATAGTCATGCTTATTTTCTGTAATTATGATGCATGTTATCCTAGTTTTATAAATTTTCTCCATTGACATGCTATTCTACTAAAGTTCATATATATGCATTAATTAGGGTTAGTTATGTACTTTATGAATGTTTAATCTTTTATAAGGTTAAATAAATAGAAATTAATCATTTTCTTTAAATCACTTTGACTTTAGTAGATGTTTTGAAGAATAAATTTCAAGAAGAGAATGCTAGGATGATATAAAGAAGACTTCTTAAGAGATTATCTTAATTCATTATGACTTTATCTTATATTCTTCCTTTAATTTATATTTTAAATGGCATGATATTAAAAAGGAATAAATTTGTGTTCCAATGGAGAAATTTTGAGTTTAAAAGGAGTTATATTTTTTAAGATATGGGGTTTTAATTTTTTAGATTTTCCTTAGATTTTTATTGATTTTCTTTCTTAATTAAAATCGCAGAAGGGGGTTAATTTCAACAAGACCCGATAAGTTGACATGGCGCGCGGGACCCGCGGCGATGCGACGTGGCATCCAAGGCCACATGGAAGAGCCACGCGAGCCCATGTGGGGAGCCTAGGTGGCCTGAGTGGATGCGAACGAGTGGCAGGAGCCACACGGGTCCACGCTAACGCCCCGGGGGAGGGGGGAGGGCGCCACATGGCGAGTGAGGGGGCTGGCATGTGAAGGGCCCACGGGTTAGTGGGCCTTGGTGATAGTATTGGGGCGGTAACGCATTTGCGTTACGCCGCCCCACCCTTTATACTCACCTTTCTTTTCTTTTCTTCCGTCCGGGACTATGTTCCCGGGAGATCTTCTTTTGTAGGCGACGTGGCAGCACCATGGACGTCAGATGAGATCGCAATAAACAAAGGGGCGTCGATCGCGTGGACCCGAGTCCACGCGATCATCATCATGACACGTGCGCAAAATGGGAATAAGTGAAATCTGACGGCCAAGATTAAATCCAATTGAATTTCATCGTGGAGAAGAGTGGATGCATCGTGATGGTCCAATCGAAGATCGGACGACTTGGATTTAAGGGGATCGTGGACCCTACGACGTGGCATTGTGTCTACGATTGGCGCGTGACATGGACGAATAGAAACGCTCCGATCAAGATTGAACGGGTGGTTTACGCAGAATCGTGGGATCGTGATCCACGATCATCAAGCAATCATGGCCGTCGATCAGTCTTCACTGAATCAGACGGTCCGCAATTTTCGCAGGATTTTCTTCTATAAAATAGTGTTGTCTCCCTTTGTATCTTAACTTTTGATCGAATCGAGAAGCAATTAAAACAATTTTTGAGGAAGATCTTGAGCTCATCACGATTTCCCTGCATCTAGACTCAATCACGATCCGATTGGAGCAAGATTTGTCGTGATCAATCATCGGATTTGATCGAATTCTCCCCTTGAACGCCAAACATCCGCCGAGGAAGAAATCAAGCCGATACTCTTCAATCCGCGTGAATTAAAGTCAAATATTCACAGAAATTGGGTTAGTAGTGAGAATCGATTGCTTATCCTGCAGTAATTTGTATTTATATTAGATTTAGGTAGTTAATTTCACTTTAAAAGCCGTTTTGTTGTTCATTTTCGCCTAATTTCGGTTCAAATTTTGGCTGATTTTGAAATATGTATATCTCTCTGATCTTAACTCCGAATCACTTGATTCTAGTTTCATTAGATTCCTTGTTTCATCAGCTTTAAGTGGATAGCAAATTTTGTAAAATTCCATGACCATTTGTCCCCTCAATTTAATGTTTGACCAATCACTATTCATTTTCAATCCAAAATTTGGGCATTGACTTGCGGGTTGAATAACTAGTAAAATATAAATTGAAATTTGACAATTTTGGTCTCTTTGGAATTCTCTGGTCAGTCAATTCTTTGAAATTTGACAATTGGAATTCTTTGAAATTTGACAATTTTGGATATTTGGTCAGTCAATTTGAAGATTTACACTGAAGTGTTCATTTCGGGATTTTTCTGATCTTTGATTTTTAATAATTCATAATAAATCCAATTCTTATCAAAAAATCACGAATTTTATATCAATAAACTCCATTTTGTCTCTAGTTTCTAAATATATAATTTTCATAATATTTTAAGCTCTTTTTATTCTCTGATTTTCAGAAAGTCAACTGTTGGTCAAAGTCAATGCTTTGACCTTGACTTTTGACATTTCTTCTAAAAATGGGTTTTCTAAAGTCTTAAAATATCTTATCTCATATATTTAGATCATTTCTATTGATTAGATATAATTATCACTTCTTTAAAACCCTAATTAAACCTAAGTTAGACTAAGTCAACTCTGCAATAAAAGTCAACCGTGTTCTATGTGGATCGACCTGATACTTACACTATACTTGATTTTGCATCATTTTCATTGTGAGTTTCGAATTATAAATAATTACGTTTGTGTGTTTTAATGACCGCATAAAATGCTTCGTCAGTCACTAAGGCGTTTTCTTGCATTTCCCTTGTCATTCTGGGCCATTTCAACTGGTTCTATCAGTTCTACGGTGGTATCAATTTCGGTAGTGTCGCGGGATTGTGAGGATCGATAAAAAAGGATCTACGTTTAAAGGATTATTCCATAATCTCCAAGTCGTTTGTCGTCAGATGGAAGGGTGGATCGAGTATTTAGATGGATATTAACTTATAAATACTTACAAAATATCAAAAATTGACGTCAATCGTATCTGAATGTCAGTATCCATGAGAGTGAAGCGTTCTTAATGCGAATTTGAAGAAATGATCACCAGTAATCCTTAGAAAAGGGGTGAAAGCACTTAATCTTATTGAATTAAGGATCTCGAAGATGAATTTCTGCTTCGAATCACTCGGTATACGATTGATTTGCGTGAATTTCAAGAAATTAAAAGAAAAATCAGCATTGACTAAGTCAAAATTGACTAAATTGATCAAAATTTTGCCTTAATTCCTCGGCAATGGCGCCATTTGAAGGATCAAATCGATGTGGTCATCAATTGCATAACAATTTTTATCAAAATAAAGTCCAAACTTACCAATTTAAGGAAAATAACTCGAATTGAGGGGTATAATGGTAAATATGAGTCAAATCCGCAGGGAATTAGGGACATTTCTGATGATCTCTTCAAATTTGATCAAATCGGACGATGAATCGATGATAAAAATTGGGGAAAATAGTATTTTATTAAAGTGAACTTCAAAATGATTCCACAGAATCAAAAATCATCGAATTTGACTTTGATTTCGCGGAGAAATTAAAGATCGAAGAGAGGGATAATTTCTGAAAATCGGAAGAACGAAAATAATGAAAATAAAACTGAAATTAAACTCAATTACTAATCTAAACGGAAATTAAACGGTAAGAGATGATAGATTAGGATAAAACCCGATCTCTAACCCACAATTGCGATCGTATTAGTCCAATTAATCGCCGAAATCAAGGCTTTTTATAAAAAATCCAAAAATCACGATCGTGGAGTTCAAGCGTCGATTTCTTCCTTGTCGATCATCCAAATCTTGATCTTAAGCACTCCGTGGACGCGGAAATTGGTCTAGAAGCGATTGGGATCAAGTGATTCAAGAGATTTGGTGTCTAAACAATTCAATTTGATTGAATTGCTCTCAAAATGCTTTACAAATGCGAAGAACATCTCAATTTATAGGGGATTTAGGCGTAACTGTCCGATTAAACGGATCAACGGCTCTGATAAAACGCATGATCGCAAATCATTACCGTTAAGTCGTGGCTGTTGGATCGCGGTCGGATGCTCTAGATGAAGCCACATTGCCGCGCGTTAGAAAATGCTTCAAAACGCCTGCCGTTGGATCGCGATCGGACACATCAGATGCATTTTTCTGAGATTTAATCATGACAGTTATAACTCTCGCAATCAACGCTTGAGATTAAGAGCAATCCGGTGAACCCCATCGCATAGGTGAAGATCAATGGTTAGAACTCCACGCGATCGGACGCTCCTCACGCTGCCACGTCATCGCTCGCATCGACCGTTTGATCGCGACGCGATTGGATGGCTCTGAACACGCCACGTCACCTGCGCGTTATTAAATTTTCAAAAGATCGAGTTTTAATCAGAAAAATCGATTTTAATTCCGAAAAATCCTTAGAAATTCATTTAAAATTAAGAAAAATTCTGAAAAATTATGAAAAAATCCATAAAAATTACAAAATTCATAACTTTCAAAATACAACTCTAAATTAATCGAAATTTCTTTCATTTGATCAGAAATTTAATTATCTATCATTCTAAAAAGTTAAATTTAATAAATAACAAGAGTTTTAATTTCTATTTCAAAAATACAGTCATTTCTTTAGGATTTTAACTTTAGAAAATTAGAAGAATGTTTATAAAAATAATTTCTCTTACTATTTAACTTTTAAAAACACTTATAATCTCAAGTAAAGATGGGTTTATAAAATTATTTATCTTTAATTCGTCATAATTAACCCTAAATTAAAGTATTTTTAGATTATAATGACTTTTTCTTTGAATGATAGATAAATACTCATAAATATGATAACATGCATAGGAATGAAAGCTTTTATGCCTTAATATGCATCAATAATCATGTATTATCATGTCTAATCAGCATGTTATCAATGACACAACTGATGATGTCATCGCCATGCTCCTTTTTCTTCCTCTCGAGTGAATTGTCAGAATTCGGAAACACCCATCTTCAGAAGATACATACTACCACTTGTCTTTTGAATTTTTGCAAACTCCCTTCCCTTGTTATCAAATATGGACAAATAGCCTCCTCCGAGGGTAGATGTAAAACTATCATCATCTTATATGTTGAGAATTATAATTTTTACCTTAAGGCTCAGCACATATAACACTCCTTCAAAATTTAACTCTTCCCCACTTAGATAATTACCAAAGATAGATCCCTTTCCCTAAAAAAACACTGAGGATTCATCACCAAATCTTATTACACCATACTGGTTTTCATCAAGTGAGTGGAAGAAGGATCTCTTGCTCGTCATATGTGAGTTAGCTCTGGTATCAAGATACCATACATCATCTTGAAGAGCCATTTCTTGAACACCTTACAGTAAGACATCCTCAATAAATGCCATGAAAGGATTTGATTCTTCCATTGTCACGTTTGTAGTTTCTTGACGCACTCTTGGCTTTTTCTCATTTTTACATTCATTTGCAAAATGGCCAAATTCTTGACAGTTGTAACATCTCACCTTGGATTTGTCAAACCGTTTTCTTTGTCCATCTTGTTTTTGCTCATCACTTGATTGAGATCTCCCTCTACCCTAGCCTCTTCCTCTTCCTCTTCCTCTACCTCTTCCTCTTCCATGTGAGGACTGTCCTTCCTCTTGCTTCATCTTATTGAATTTATTTATAGCTCGAGTTAGTAATGCCTGCTCCTCTTCTCTTGCATCTCTCTCGGATAATCTCATCTCATGAACCTTCAATGATCCTATAGTCTCTACTAACGACAAGGCATTCATGTCACGGAATTTCTCAAGAGATAGTGTCAAAGAATCATATCTTGGAGGCATTGACCGACACAATTTCTTTACCGCTTTTTTGTCTTCAATTCTCTCACAAAGTTGTCTTAACTCGAAAACAATTCTTGAAAATTTATCAGTAAAATCACTTACTTTCTCATTTTTTCATGGAGAGATTTTTGAATTCTCTTATGAGGTCTTGTGCTCTTGATTGGGCGAGGCAATCTACTCCCACATGGAATGATCGAATGATCTCCTAGTTCACCTTTGCCGACTTCTTGATGTTTAACTGGACACCAATAGTTTCCAAAATAGCAACTAACATGGCAGATAGAGCTAATGTGTCTTTCTGACTATTTTTCTCCATTCTGACAATTACTTCTCACAAACCTTGAGAGTTGAGATGCACCTCCATTCTCATCGCCCAATGTCAGTAAATTGTCGCTGAAAGTTGTGTCAGTAGCGTCGGTACCACTACCTCAATTGTCTTGATTGATTCATCGGCCGTGGATTTTTTCCTTGCGTGGATGATTCTCCCCTTCTCAACATCGCGACAGATCACTCTATGGTCTTTTAGGCTATGATACCACTAGTTAGCACAAGATTCACTTCGCAAACTGCCTTGGCGAGAGAAACACTCACACGTGAAAGAATTAACTACTCAACAAGATGTTCACACTCAATTTCTCATTCACACCCCACCGCTCTATCGAGCAGTATTACACACGTTTATTAAAAAAAAACAAACAGAACTGAATTAACCGACGTTGTCACACTCTTCTCCTTTGCCTACATCTCCACTGTTATAATTCGATCTTCATGGACGGCCATGATTAAGTCTCCTTTCTCAGTGTGAAACTACCGTAGAATGAAGATCCGACGGCTTAGATCTCACTCTCAATTTTGACCTCCTCCTAATGCTCGCCGCCTCTAATCACTCAGAGCATAGTGATGCTGACGTGTCACGTTCTTTGTAGAAATTTCAGTCGATTCCTTTACATATTTGAAATTATAGATAGTTTAAAGGTTATGGATTAGGTTATGGACGAGGAACCTGTTTAAGTAGAGGGATACGGCTTCTCTTGATCATCCTAAATATTTTTTCTAAATTATATTGAAAGTATAGTCTGGTGGGCCCCAACTCTTATTTAAAGGGGAATTATCACCATCTACCCCAACCTTTCCCCCGACCCCGAGATCTACCCCAACCTTCTAAAACCCCGAGATCTACCCCAACCTTTGAAAAAGTTAATGAGATCTACCCCAGCTGCTGACATGGCATCGACGTCGAATCAACGGCGCCACCTGGCCGCCCTCCCTCTCTCTCTCCTGCCCTCCCCCCTCTCTACTTCCTCCCTCTCTCTCTCTCTCCCGCCCTCCCTCCCTCCCTCCCTAGCTCTCTCTCTCTCTCCCGCCCTGCCTCTCTCTCTCCCGCTCTCCCTCGCTCGCTCTCTCCCGCGTCCCGCCCTCCCTCACTCCCTCTCTCTCTCCCGCTCTCCCTCCCTCTCCCGCCCTCCCACGCCCTCCCTCTCTCTCTCCCGCTCTCCCTCCCTCTCCCGCCCTCATGATCATCCGTTCACGAGCCCATCCATTCATCTACTATCCGACCATCCATCTAATCGAACTCTTACTAGTTTTGGTTGTGATGATCTATCCTTGTGCCTGTCTAGGCGGTGAGGTTGGCAACGGGCACGTACAGAGAACACAGAAGGGGCGGGAAGATATTCGTAAAGATGAAACTGGTGGGAACATGAGGATACATCCAGTTGCCTTTGAGAAAGGAAACAGAAGGGGATTGAAAACGGCCTTACAATTCCCTGGCAATGAACTGGGCTCTACTCAACTACACTATATGCTGAATAATCTGAGTCATAGTCAAAATAAAGAGCCTTCAGGTTTTTATGTTGGCCAGTGACGGCGTTGGCCCCTCAGCGAGTTCTGATTCAGTTTTTTTTATGTTTTCTTTCAGATTACGAAGTCAAAGTAGCGCGTGAAGCGGCAATTCGATCGATCCGGAATGGATCGGTTAAACATTCCATTAGGGAGCCCGGTCTTTACTCTTCTGTGTGGTATTCATTCTCGTTCAGCTCTTGGAATCATGATTTTATTCCCTTGCCTTCACAACATAGCAGCACTCAAATTTGAGAAGAATCAATAAATTATTACACGAGTTTCGCGAGGCAACCTATTCATTTTTGGCAACT
This sequence comes from Lemna minuta, assembly GCA_024174645.1. Classification (NCBI taxonomy): domain Eukaryota; kingdom Viridiplantae; phylum Streptophyta; class Magnoliopsida; order Alismatales; family Araceae; genus Lemna; species Lemna minuta. The sequence goes on from CM044109.1 coordinate 4,837,920, forward strand.
CTAAAACGAATAAATTCTCCCCGGAGTTATCCTCTCTCAGGGACTTTCAACATGAAAAAACTATTTCCTGAAGAACCTCGGCAGTGCATCAATGCCGATCTGGACAGAAAACGAATGCTCACCGCTTTAGACTATAAATAGCAGGACTCGCAAAAACAAGGTCCTCATCTCTTCTCATGGCTTCTCCGAGCGGGAAAACCCTGTTCGTCTTCCTCTCTCTCATCGTCATGTCCTCTTCTTGGACTTCTGCACAGACACTTAGCCCCTTGCCGTCCCCGGCACCGGTGTCTCCCTGCACCGACGAACTTGAACGTCTAGGCTACGAGTGCCTTGCGCTTCTAAGTATCATCAAGTTCAGCGATGTCGACGGCGTGCCGGTGTTCTTCTGCCGGTTTCTTGCCCCTCTGTCTCCCGCGCAGGCCTTCAACTGTCTCGTCCTCGACATCTCAGAGGGCTATTTCAATTATCATGGAGGCATCAAAATCCCCGGCGACGTGAACCTTGTTCTCAAGGCGTGCAACATCACGGTGCCCGTTCCCGGCTGAATGATCGCTGCCGGGTTCTTCTCATGTTTCCATCTCCCGGCCTCCCTCGCTCTCTCCCTCTCTCTCCCGCTCTCCCTCCCTCTCCTGCCCTCCCACGCCCTCCCTCTCCTCTCTCTCTCCCGCTCTCCCTCCCTCTCCCGCCCTCCCACGCCCTCCCTCTCCTCTCCCTCTCCCGGCCTCCCTCGCTCTCTCCCTCTCTCTCCCGCTCTGCCTCCCTCCCTCTCTCTCTCCCGCCCTCCCTCTCTCTCTCCTGCCCTCCCTCGCCCTCCCTCGCTCTCTCCCTCTCTCTCCTGCTCTCCCTCCCTCCCTCTCTCTCTCCCGCTCTCCCTCCCTCTCTCTCTCTCCCGCTCTCCCTACCTCCCGCTCTCCCTCCCTCTCTCTCTCTCCCGCTCTCCCTCCCTCTCCGCGGGACAGGATTAGATACGTTGAAGTGATTAGATACGTTGCCGGCGCCGCGAGCCAGCGGAGGAGATCGGGGGAGACGGCCGGTCGACAGCGGAGGAGATCGGGGGAGACGGCCGGTCGACAGCGGAGGAGATCGGGGGAGACGAAAAGGGAGACGAAAAAATTTATTCTTGTTTCTTCATCAGATGACGTGGCGGCCAAGCTAGCTTCCGTCCCCGTCAGCATCCGCCGTGTATTCCACGTCGATGCACTGGACCTCGATGGAGCCATGTCAGCAGCTGGGTAGATCTCATTAACTTTTTCAAAGGTTGGGGTAGATCTTGGGGTTTTAGAAGGTTGGGGTAGGATCTCGGGGTCGGGGGAAAGGTTGGGGTAGATGGTGATAATAACCCTTATTTAAAAGGGTAAACATCTTATAGTGGCACGACCTTTCATTTTAGGTCCAGATTGTGGCACCACCTTTTTCTTCATTCTCTCTCTCTCTCCCTCTCTTTCTCTCTTCTCTTTCTTCTCTCCCCCTCAGCGACGGTCTTTCTCGCGACGGAGAGCACGGTCTCTCTCGCGACGTCTCCTCTCCCCCTTGCTCTCCGGCACCCGCGCGTACATAACAGGAGGAGGGGGAGATTTTTCTTTCCTCTCCTCTCTTCTCGCGCTCTTCTTCTCCTCTCTCCCTCTTTCTTCTCCTCTCTTCATCGCGAGAGGGAGAAATTGCTTCTCCCTCTCTCACGATCTTTCTTCTTCTCTTCTTCTCTTCTTTCTCTCACTCTCTCCTTCTCTTCCTCGCTTTCTTCCTCGCCCGCGCGTCTCTCTCTCTCTCTTCTTCTCTTCTTTCTCTCACTCTCTCCTTCTCTTCCTCACTTTCTTCCTCGCCTGTGCGTCTCACTCTCTCTGTACTTGGTTATGAGATTTGTCACTACTCACTAGCCACTTCCTTTGACCGTCCTACTGAGAAAGTGGGCAAGAGCTACGGGGAAGAGGGAGAGAGTTCGAGAATGGCAAATGCGCTAGCTGATTGAATCGACGAGCATAAGGAAAATATTTAAAAAAACTTTCGTAAAAGTCCTCAACTCCCAGAATTCGCCAGGAACCAGAACGCCGTGCAGAAAGAAGGGGTCGAGATCTGCTCAGTGCGGATAGCCCTGCGAGCTATGTTCATCACGGTGAGCCGCGCCAATCTGTAGTTGGTCACGTCCGCCTCGACGGTGAAAATGCAGTCGGCCGTGAGCTCTCGGTACTCCCCGACGGGCAGCCCTAGGACGCCGCTGGACGAGTGGAGGATGGCATGGCCGGGAGCTCTCTGGTCTTCACCCACCTAAATCTCTTCTGTGGGCCAGCCCTCAACCGGAAGACCTCGAACGGGCAATGCTCGTTGGTCGACCACTGGACGAGGTTCAGCTCTCCGGAGATCACGGCGAGACCGTTCGCGCTACGGAGATTAGAATGAGGCTCCACTTTTATCAGCGTCACCGTCGGCCAAGAAGAAGAAGAAGAGGAGGAGGAGGACGGCTTCTCGCCTCGGAGGTCGAAGACCAGGACGTGGAAGCTCTTGTCGAGCGCATAGAGCTTCCCGTTGTGGGCCAAGATATCGTGAAAGTGGCTTTTCGCGCTCGCCGAGGTCGAAGCTTTTGCGAGATCCGTCCAGACGTCGTCGTCTGCGGGGACGAAGGCCAACTCTAACCAGTCCCACCGCTGGCCCCTCTTACGAAGTATCGCGACGAGAACGGGCGAGTTGCTGTGGCCGAGGCGCGTGGGTGAGGAAGAAAGCAAGGAAGAGAAGGAGAGAGTGAGAGAAAGAAGAGAAGAAGAAAGATCGTGAGAGAGGGAGAAGCGATTTCTCCCTCTCGCGATGAAGAGAGGAGAAGAAAGAGGGAGAGAGGAGAAGAAGAGCGCGAGAAGAGAGGAGAGGAAAGAAAAATCTCCCCCTCCTCCTGTTACGTACGCACGGGTGCCGGAGAGCAAGGGGGAGAGGAGACGTCGCGAGAGAGACAGTGCTCTCCGTCGCGAGAGAGACCGTCCACCTCAGTGGGCAAAATGTGGCAGCCACGTGGGGGACGGAATAACAAAACCGTCCACCTCAGCGAGAATGCTGACGTGGTGCCACAATCTGGACATAAAATGAAAGGTCGTACCACTATAAGATGTTTACCCTATTTAAAATAACTTACATTGTGATGTCTAAGTCTCTAGGTTGACGGATACTCTCCGCTAGAAGGGTGTTTGGGGGTAAGCTTTGTTCAAACGCAGGCGATAATGTCAAGAGCTGTGGCGGCCATCTTTCGAAAATTTCTAGAGAAGGAGCAACGGAGAGAGGTAAGAATCGGTAGAGGATTTGGGTCTCTTGCGGAGCAGGGATGGCGCGGTTGTCTTGGGTTAGAGGAAGTGGAGAAGGTTTTGAGTGATGTGAAGGCCGGCGACGTGAGGGTGATTCCGGTGGGGGGACGGTGCCCGTGGACGGATCATATGGTGATCGCAACGGGAAAATCGGAGTGGCATGTTCGTAATATCGCTCAAGCCCTAGTTTACAGGGTATGCTCATGGAGATTGGTTATCCGTCATTTTTCGCCTGTGAGATTAGTTTTCCCTCTCTGATCGCCCCTTTATTTTTTCTTATTGAAATTCCTTTTGTGAATTTTCTCCTTTGAAACGATCCTAGTAGTCCGGAGAATTGTCGACTGGCAGATCGAGTGATTGCGTTGATTCTCTTGCGAAAACAGGCAAAACAGAATCAGAGAGGAGCTGATCGAATGCTTCTTCCCAGCATAGAAGGCCAAGAGAGGGGAAATTGGATCGTCGTCGATACAGGTGGGCATCTATTCTCGGCAAAAGTTTGTCAGGAACTGTTTTAATCCAGAAAAAGTATTAATTTACTGTTGAACTTTGACCCTAACGAAGTCTGTATCATTGTTCCAGGATCTGTGGTCGTCCACGCTCTAGATGAGAAGGCGAGGCTGTACTACGAGTTGGAAAATCTGTGGACCGAGGAGAAGCCGCAGTCGGAAAGCCACAATCAGGTACCCGATACTGCCTTGATTTTTCCGCATTTTAGATTCTGATTTAACTAAAATGAGTCGAACTGAGATTTTTTTTCAACCGTTATTACCAACCAGGATTTGGTGAAAGCGTTCGTGAAGATCCGACCCAAAAACAACTCCAAGAAACGCGGAGATAAACTTTCATTGCCTCTGGTATCGCAATGTAGTACTAACTAGACGGAATTTCGCGATGGATGTCCAGTCGTTGATTGTGAAATAGTCCGATGCATATTATTCCGAGGATATCTGATCTCACAGAAATTAGGCCCCGGGGAGAGATAATTTAAGGACATCACGGTTGTCCAGGAGACTGAGTTGCTTGAACATGTCCAGAGGGCGAAAATGAGCGGTCGATGCCACCTCGGCAGCATCGTCCTGCGGTCCGGACTCATCGAAGCAGTAAGCGGGGGCTTGCCACTCTGGATCCGGGAGCACAGCGCCGACCTCGAACGTTATCGCGTGCATCGACATCCCTAGGCACGGAGCAAAACAGTGAATAGTTAGAAACTAGGTTTCCATTTTTACATTCAAATAGTTCTGTTACAAATAAAACAAAGTCCGGAAATTACAAAATGAATGAACGATCTACTCACCGTTGAAGAAATCCCAGCGAACAGGCCGTCTGGTCTCAACATCCTCAAAATACCAGATGAAATCAAGCTTCTGCCACAGATCACAGAGAAATCCATCCGTGCTGACACGACCGATATAAGTCGCGTCGGAGAGGAAATCCGGCCGCAGTACGCCGACAGGAAACGTGGCGCGACGGCAGCTCCCCCGGTCGCCGAGAGTGTAGTAGAAGGAAGTGCCGTTGTCCCACTCAAGATCGTACATCACGTCCGAGAGCTGTCGCTGTTGGATGTTGAAGTTCCTCCCGTTGGGGAGATCGTACCAGAGATCGTCGATGATGAGTTTGCCGGAGTTGGTTAAGTTTGTGTACATCAGAGCGTGAAACTGTTCCGGCCATGGTTTGGGAACTGGATCTGCGCTTTCGCAGAGTAAAAAGATGTAGGGAGCGAAGAGGAAGACGAAGAGCAAAGGGACGAGGATCCTCATAGCGATGACGAGCTTCGTCAGTGGATGGCGTTGAGAGGAGTTCAGTAAACCTCATCCAGTCGATGATAAATCCTTAAAATCATTTTAATTGTTAAAATACGTTGAATTTTTTGAAGGATACCTTTCACCGCAAATATTAGCTTTTATAAGGTTTAATCTCATTAATGTATTATCCAGAGTCCATAGCGATCTTCAGTCGGCGACTCCGCGTCTATGGCAACGTTCTCGAGATCTCTCTGGAAGCGAATTTCCTCGGTTCTTCTCCCACTTCTCGCGCTCTTCTCTTCTCCTTGCTCGTCTTATTCAATTCCTAAGTCGCAAAACCTTGATGAAGCCCCGAAGCCGACGCCGTGGCCGCTGCAGTTCCACTCCATTCTCTTCATGAACTACTCGGGATCCATCTCCCTGATCGATCTCTGGTACGACTGGCCCAAGGGACGCAACTTCAACATCATCCAGGATCAGCTAGGGGAGCTTCTTTACGATCTCGAGTGGACTAATGGAACTTCCTTTTTGTACACGCTCGATGACTCTCGCCGCTGCCGCACTCTCCACGTCGAGGTCGGTATTCTCCGCCCTAATTGGCTTGATGGGGCGGAGTATCTTGGGCAGGAGCGCGTTGGTGGTTTCCTCTGCAATGTCTGGCAGAAGGTGGATTTTATCTGGTATTATGAGGATGTTGTTACAAAGAGGCCTGTTCATTGGGTGTTCTACACTGGTGCGTTTGCCTCGTTGGATTTTTTTCTTGCTTCTTCTTTCTTTTTTCAGAAGGTTAGAAATATCCAATGTCTTTGGGTTACTTTTTTCGTTCTCCCCTCGCCCCCGCCCCCTCTGTAATTGTTGAAGTATGAAACCCTAAATTTGAGTCTCATTCTTCCTGGGGTTTTTTCCTTCTTCCATCCAGTTTAAGGGTTCGAAATTCTGTATCATAGCTCGCATCCCTACAACGATTTATTTCTTTGCCTCGGGGTTGTAGGGGTGAGACCCCAAATTGCATGCGTGTTTCTACTAAGATTTATTTTCCTTCTTCGTTCGTCCGGATAGACTTTCGAGTTTTAAGTCCTAAATTTCTGGCGTATCCCACCCAGAGCTCTCGTTTCCTTCATCCATTCTACTCATAGAGAGTTTCTAATTTGCATCCTTGCCATCCCTGCGGTTAATTAGAGTTTTAGAGTTTGTACCCTAAGTTGTTCTCGAATTTTTAATACCAGGGAGATCTGCGCACGTGATGACCTTCGATGTGGGAGCGACTCTGGAGGATGAGAAATGGCAGGCTCCCGTCTACTGTTTCCAGAAGGAAGATCGGCCGAAGACTCAGACCAATCCGGGCAATGATTCTCGGAGAATTCTCAAAGCCGAACAATCTCTCAGAGGTCTCCCGGGCTTCTGAAATAGAATAATTAGATCTCTCTTTGTCTCTGTCTCTGTCTCTGTCTCTCTCCGCGCGTCGTCCTTAAACGCTTTCTCCACTGTTGCCGGTTGACCGGGAGTTTTCCTTTCATGTATCATAAACAAGGAATAATGTTACGCGTGATGCAATTCTCGGTGGACGTTGACTTTTATTTGTCGTCAATGAAAGTCAACGATGAAAAACGATAGGAGTAATTGATATCGGTTCTCTTCTGGACGCGTTGACTAGGGTGACGTCACACATCACTCTAGGGAATCGGTTGAGCGCCGAATGTGATCTCTCTCTCTCTCTCGCGTGTTTAAGTAGGAAAGTGAGTTGTCACTTGGGACTAGCCACGATCGACTTAGATCCCTGAATGCCCGAAAGATCATAAACCTAATCTCACGGATGCATCAACGCGGCCGGTTCAACTCGGTGACTCGGTAATAACCATTGGTAAATTGGTCAACAGATAGTTCATCGAAGAAGAAATTCATCGTTACTTTCTTTTAGTCTTTTTTTCGTTTCACATGCAAACTGCAGGATCGCCGGAGAGAGCTAGAGATGGCGGGGGACGAGGATGTCGGGCCGTTTCCTGAGCTTCTATCTTTCGCTGGCAGAGCTCAGGCGATGATCTCAGAACTACTCACCGTGTCGGATGAAGTTCCGCCGAAATTCTCCGATCGCCGTTTCGATCCCGTTCTCTTCGATCTCAGGCGCCGCTCTTATTGTTTTCTCGCATAGAATTACCTTTATTTTAAATTCTAACGTGCTTGCTCGCTTGGATTGCAATGCTTCAGTTTGGACAGCGCTCTGTAATGCGTTTCTGTTTTGATCGAGTATACTTTTCTGGCAGATACTTGGACAATCCGGATGAGTTTGAGGCTAAAATTAGTGGTAACGGGGAGTTGCAGAAGCTAGAGGATGAACTCCGTGAATCTTGTTCGGCCTTCCTGCATAGGTTTTTTCTCCTGCTTAGTGACATTGCAATGTATCACGAGGAGCTCTACAAGCATGTCCTGAATCTTCAGGTTGATTGGTTTTAATTCTTCGTTGAGGGTTTTTTCATAGTTCTTATTCTAGTTTGCTTTACTTGTTTTGCCGCGTAAAATTGTGTAACTCTGATGGTCCATAAAATAAACCGGAACCCTTTAATTGTTCCATAAGACTACTTATGGGGGATGAGAAAATTGTTGGACAAAGAATTAGCCATAGATCTTCTGGAGCTGTAGAAGCAAACCGAGAACTTCCCATAGTGCTCCTACCTAGCTTGATAACCTTCTTTCTATCCCTTCATTTCTCCCCTTCTACCTCAACATGTTTTTTGTTCTTATCGTTGACTCTGTTTCTATTTGGGAGACCACCAGGTGGTGTCTGTTACGACCTGTCGTGGGAAGGCAATAAATCTGTATCTCAGCTTTGAAGGAATGAAACAAACTTTGCTTCTTAATTTCAATGATTGTCTCGCATAAGGTGAAATGAGGAAATGAGAATGAGAGGGAGAGAGTAGGCCTCACGGAAAGAGTAAGAGAAAGGATTAAGAGAGAGGTGAGGATAAATGCCACCAAACACCAATGAAGGGGGAGAGGCAGAAATACTATGAATTTTTTCTCGCCCCTGCACTGCTATCTAAAATTTGTAGCCTTCCCCCCTTGAGTTCAGGGGGCTGACTGAGCAGGCCCAATAAGCCAAGAGGGGTTGACATTGTATCAGGTTCCTATCAGCATGTATAACACTCGGGTTTTATAATGGGAGGTGGGGTGACTAACTACGGAGTTGGACCTTTTATTCATGTCATTGCTTAGTGTAATGTCCAAAAGGAGTCCACCTGGGAATATTGAAACATGATCTGTTGAAGGACTGCAATTTTCAGTTAGTGGAATCTATTGGTCCTGGTTGAATTCGTCTAGGCCATCTGAAGATTGTATTTGACTACACCAGAACCAATTCTCTCACTTGGCTCCCAGCGAGCAAAGTTAAAATAAGTTACTCAGTATACTAATTTGGCTCACTGACTCTTGAAAATATTTAAGCTAGAAAGGAAAAGGGGCTCCTCAGACTTTAATTTAAAATGTTTGAAACTTTTATTGGTAATCTTAGACTTTACTTCTTTTTCTTATAAAGATTCTTACTGTTGCCATGTTATTTAAAAGTAGTCAGCAATTTGTTGCTTTACAAATTTGAAATCTGTGATCATTCTCATAAAGATTTGTATGCGGATTTTTTTTTATGATTGTCGGAAGTTTGCCATAAGCTGCCCCATTTTATTGATCAGGATGGTCTCCTCGTGCAATATAAATTAGACAAAATACTGGAGAATGAGACAGGGCTACAGTTGTTGGCAGAAGCATTGGCCTCTTTTGGCTTCTTGCTACTGTTGATGGAGCACCTAATGAGGGGATTCTTGCGGGAGAAACTTCTTGTGGCACATATACGCTTCAACTGTTCTTCTCACTTACCAAATCTGGAAAATATCTCAATGCTTTGTCGCCTACATCCACCTGTTACTACAACTATTCATCAAATATGATTCAGCTTCTTTTATGATCATAGTACGCAATCCTCAGGACCTCTTAGCCAGATTTCCATTCCCCAAGAAGATTATAGACTCCATTATTTGTAGTATACGGGACGGAGATCTCTACCGGTCTCTTCGGTATTATCCAGATCCACAACACCGAACCGTGGCATTATCACAGCAGTCCGGATACATGTATGTGCTGCTACTGTACTCTCCAGAATCCCTCCAAAATGGCTTTTTGATGAGAGAGATTGTCGATCGGTTCTTCAGAGATTGCTGGGTCTGCCCTATCTTTCTGTATTTTTGTGTTGACTTATCTGTCTCTTGGGATACATTCAAAGAAGCAAAAATGGCCTTATCATCTCATCTTTCCTCGACATTTGTTTCAGACCGTGTTCATCTCAGTTGTACCAAGGTTAGAGTGTCTATGATTAGTAAATGAACTTGTTTAAATTAGGGATGTGTTCTGTTCATACAAATGATCATATGGCTTTAATATATTGAATGCTCCATCGACCATTTCTTTGAAGTGTTTCTTTTTCTTTTCCGTTTCGTCTAACCTGTAAATTAGATGAACTATTGTAACGAATTTTGGCTTTCATGTTGCGTAGTCTTCCAGTTATATTTTGAGCCTACTGACTAGTCCAGAAAGTCTATCTGTCCTGGTTGATTTGTCAGCTCACCAGTCCCATTTGTTCGTGGAGCACCAGTGACTTGATTGCTTTTATTTCAAAAAAATTGCTCTCTGGTGAATTTGAATGCTCTACTTTTTTTTTTATAAGAGGGAGGGAAGTACCCAAAGCGGTGCCCCCGATTTCCATTGAGTTAATGAAAGCATGACAACAAGGTCTATCGTAGCAGGGGTACATAGTTCGGGGGGCATACGCCGCCTCAGTGCCAGGAAAAATTAAACCCCTCGGCGGCGTGTATAATGGCATCGCCAGATGGAGTGACACCCCTGAAGATGACCTCGTTCCTGTGGATCCAAATTGCCCACAACGTGGCGAAAATCTGCCTCCCGCCAAAAGAAGCCCCCCAACAGGGAGCTCCAAAATGCCTCCTCTAATGCCTCCTGAGCCAGCAGACATTAGAAGAAGAGGTGGGAGTAGTCCTCTGGGCCCCCATCACAGAGAGGGTAGCTCACTGGAGTGTCCAGAAGCATGCGCTGACGCATGGTCCGAGTCATGAGGCGCTGCCGTAAGAGAAGCCATTTGAAGATTCGAATCTTCAGCGGGATGTGTCGCTTCCAAACCAACCTGCATCTCTGAATAATGTGAGAGTCTTTAGGGGGGAGAATGCTCTACTTTTAACATAGCATTATATGAGTTTCAGTTATGATCCGATGCGACGAGCCTAAGAACTAAGAGATCCATTACTGCCTTGATGAGAACCCTATATAAGGAAGACTTGGAGGCCAAGAAAGAAGGAAGAAGCATTGACTTGAACTCTGCCTTTGAAATAGGTTTAGCTGTCTCTTACCCTGGACTCCCTCTTACTCTTACTCTTTGTTAGTCTGAAATTGAGTTTATTTCCCTTTTATATGTAAATGGGACGGAGGATGAGACATCTATTAGGGCATGCCAAGCTATATGGAAGCAAAAAGTCCAATTAAAGGTGAAGATTTTCGGAAGGCTTCTCTTGAGGAGAAGGCTGGTGACTTGAGTATTCTGAAAAAGAAAATGTATGTATCTAGACGCATCAGAACAATGTGTTTTGTGTCGGGAAGAAAAAGAAGATTACAAACATCTATTCTTCCAATGTCCTCTGTGCTATGGATCGCCTCAATTGCTCCTACCGTTTCTTACTGCCAAAGAGTAAGGGGGCAAGTAGTGTGGGGGACTATTGTCCCATCTTAGTTAAACTCCATATAAATCTAATCATCTCAGAAGTCCTGGGTAAGTGCCTATGGGAAGTGATCGGGGCCCTTATCAAACCTTTCTAGTCTGCCTTTATAAGACAAATAATTGTTAGACAGTGAAGTCTTAGCTGGGAAGATTGTGGAGTCCCAGAAGCAAAGAATGACCAAAGGCTTCATGTGGAAGGTGGATTTCGCCGAAGCATATGACTCCATTGATTGGAGACCTTTTTTGGGTACTGATGATGAAAAGGGGCTTCCGTGTGGAATGGAATTATATGGGTAAAGTGCTGCATCGCCTCCCACTCATTCTCAGTTATGGTGGGTGCCCCGAAGGAGGATGGATTAAGCATCAAAGATGGGGGGTGCCTCGAAGGAGGATGGATTAAGCATCAAAGGGGGGGGTGCCTTTCTACGCTCAATGCTATCTGCTGGTGACTGCATTTGCTGTGGAATGGATTAGGCACCCTTGGCTGAGTGAATTTGGTGCACTGAGAATTAGGACTGTGAAAACCTCTTTTTTGAGTGCCTGAGGGCTCGGGTAGTGTGGGCCTCCCAGAATATCCCACGTGCCAATGTTATGTCTAGTGACATTTTCTGGACGGCAATACGTATTGGCATGCCCCTCGGGGTAGTCGAGCTGGGAAGGTTGTTTGCAGTTCTTGGGGCCATCTGGCTGTACCATAATGGAACCATTTTTTGGAAGAGGACAGCCTTGGTGGAGGGAATCATCCATGACATGGAGGTCATCATAAATTTTTGGTTTATAAGCATTTAATTTCACGCTTTTTTTGACTTGTTGCTTCCCTGATATATGGATATATCCAATGAGGGTATATCACTTCATGGCTGATCTGCCTCTTTGTTTTTTTTTTTAAAATACATGGAATGATGGAGAGTTAATAAAAAACGTTACAGAGGAATTGGCTCAAATATTTGGAATTAAGTGCTTAAAAACATTGAAATATTTCTTGGAATTGAGGTGGCATACTCCAAAGAGGGCATCTATATCTCTCAACACAATTTTTTTTGGAAGAAAAAGGGAGGTCACCTGCAATCAGTGATCCACTCAGTATATTTGATATATTTCCTCAATGAGTATGTGTCCTGATGGATCATCCCCCTAACCATTCATATCCCTCTAAACCAGATATATACAAGATTGTTTCCATGTCATGGACGACTCTGTCCTTTGAAGCTGCCATTCCCAAAAGATACTATTATTGCAGGGAAGCAAAATTGCTGAGAGCACCACTAAAAGCTGTCCCTGCTCCGCTAGCTTGCTGGTGACACCACCCTGTAGAGATCCCCGGAAGGCCTCAGCAGATGAGACATCTGCCCATGATATTGGTTGGCTGGCCCATATCTCCTGGGCGAATAGGCCTTAAAAAACCAGTTGAGAGCCGTCTTCTTTTCCCCCTGTGCATAGAATGCACTCTGCTGAGGCTCCCTGGAACATTTTCTTCTTGAAGACCCGTGTCACTAGCTTTTGTCTAAGGAGTAGCCAAACAAATAAATTAGCACTTTTAAGGGGACTTTCTGTTTCCATATAAATTAGCATGAGTCAAGGACTCTCAACACAAATATATGCTGGACTTACTCAAAGAGAGGTATGCTTGGCTGTAAACTAGCAGGCTCTCTTGTTGATATTAATGTGAAGCTTGGGAAAGGTAAAGAAAGCTCCCTGTGTCAATAAAGAGCCGTTTCAGAGATTAACTGGAGCTTTGATCTACTTCAATTATACTTAGCCCAGATATCTCATTTACAGTGAGTCCTCTGAGTCAATTTATGTGTGAGCCGCATCAGAATCATCTTCAAACAGCTCACTGGGTCTTGTCCTACCTGAAGAACACAATTTGAAAGGGCCTCTTGTTCACGCAGAATGGGAGTTTGTCTGTATAAGATCATTCAGATGCTGATTATGCTAGTGTAGTGGTGGATCAAAGATTCGCCTTAGGGTACTGTACCTTTTTGGGTAGTATTCTCATTATTTCGGCACATTTGGAGGCAGAAAGTGGTGGCAAGATCCAGTGCAGAGGCAGGTTTTGTTACATGGGGCATGGTATTTGCAAGGTTCTGTGGATGAAAGGGATTTTAGAAGAAATGAAGTTGCTCACTGAGGAGGTATCCAATTTTACTGTGATAACGAATCGGCAATAGCAATCGCTCAAAACTCCTGTTCAGCATGATGGAACCAGGGATATTGAAATTGATGGTCATTTCATCTAAGGGAAGATTGAATAAGGAATTAGAGTTGTGATATTTGTGGGGGTATTCAGAGCAAGCAGCTGATATCTTCAGTAAGGGACTGCCAAGCCCACAGTGTCACAACTCTCAGGGGTGTTAGTTTTAAGTGTAGTTATCTCTTTTTGTGTAAGCGGGCCATGGCTTATTAGTGGCCAACTATTCTCTTACTATCAGATTCATTATCTACTCTATGTAGTAGCGGGTCTCGTACGATAACTGGCTGCTAAGAGTCACTTGAGTCACCTATTTCCCACTTGGTGACTGTTGTCAGTGGGCTTTAGCCCATGTAAGCTGGTATTTAACCAGCCCTTCTATAATTTGAAGTTTGGGTATTCTGCATCCATTTTCTATCCCCATGCTAACTTCAATGAGAAAGGTGATGGCTAAAGGTGGCAACAAGGGCATTCTTACATATCATGAACGCGAGGGGGTTTGCGTCGTTTTGGTACAGAGGCGGCTTAGGCCCCTCAACTATTGTACCCCTGTAGCACATGATCTGTATCACTCGTCATTACATTAATGACAGTGCCGGGGGGGGGCATCAATCTGGGTGCCCTTCTCCCTTATCTTTAAAAAAAAAAAGTTTCTTCCTCTCCCTTTTCGCATCACAAGAAATGGCATGTTGGAACTACCCTCGGACCTTCTCTCTCTCTCTCTCTGCTGTGTCTTGTGGAAGCACCGATTGATCCCCTCTCCCATATTTCCGTTCCTTTCTCCGCCTTCGTCCCTTGCTGTCTTCCTTCTTGGAGTCCTCTTTCTGTTGTCTCATCTTTCACTTTCATCTCTTTATGGATAGATTTTCTCATCTGTGTTTAATTTTCCGATCTCTCTGTGCAATATGTCAGGTTCATTATATGGATCTCCCTGTAGGAGAATCGTATCACTTTCTGTTGCATTTTACCCTTTAGAAATTTTTGCAGGGTTGTAAAAATGATATTAGATCTAACCTTTTTTTGTTCCTCAGGTTAAAGGTGTCCTATCAGAGTTAGATTTTCTACTCTCAGATGGTGTTCTTACTAAGAATTATGTATCGGAGAACACGCACCATCTTATTTCATTGGTCAGAACGTGCAATGTCTTCATGCGTTGGATTTTTCTCCATAAAGCTGTGAGTTTCATTGTCAAGCACGGTTCCATTTCTCCATGAACATTGAATTTTCTTGTTATTCTTATCACTATCAGAGGGGTTAATTTTGTGTAGCATATCCTTCATTGAGGATCACATCTTGAATCCCAAAGATAAAAATGATTTGAACCCCTTAGAGAAGCATGGTGTGCTCCTTTTGGAATGTTGATATGCTGCCAATCTTGAGAAGCAATATTTGAGCTCAAGAGTCAAAAGGAATTTCTATGTCCTTTGTACAATAATGGTACAAATCAACAATCAAAACAACAATGGAGAAAGAAAGAAGAAGAGATCATAATCCCGTGAGAGAGCTGCTCGAGTCAACCTCGCCAGATGCTGCTTCCCCAGCATAACCACCACTTCAAAGAAGTTCAACCAACGCTCCCAAATTTCCCATTTCACCCCCTATTTATATTCGATCCACTCTTCTCCTTGGGCACCTAATGGCCTATTGTATTTGGTGAGAGTTTTATTTAAAACTGGCATTTGTTGTTGCACATACACCAATCCTCTTTGGAGAGGGAAGATAGTGAAACTGGCTCATATTATTCATTGATGACAATGCCTCTTTAATAGGCTTACAAGAGAGAATACAAAATGACATTTAAGTCTTTAATTCATAATAATAATAATACCCTTATTAGATGGTGCTTTGTCTGACAAGAAGGTTGTGGAATGCCTGAACATGCAGTGGTCTTTATTACATAAGCGAGCACATCGCAGAAATGAGATGACTCAGAATAGGAAAACACCCCTTTTCTGTATGAAGGGCCTACACAAGGATCCAAGAGGACAAGGTGAGGAGGGAGCAAACAACCATCTGGGTATGTAGGTTCATCTGGTGACAAAGAGAAGATGAATGGCTCAGATATCTTGCAAGAGAATGTACTTGGATATAGTGGCAGAATGTGGCTTGTGCTTTGGAGGTGAAAAAGATTGCAAGCACCTACTCTTCGAGTGCCCTTTTGCCCGCACAATTTGGGTCAGGCAGGTGATTCCTTTGATGAATTGTACCTCTGAGATGGCCTTCTGAGACTCAGTCCAGCAATGTGGTTTTAGAAAAAGGAGGGGGCAACTACTCATGGTGCTATGGGCAATATGGTTGCATCAGAATGAAGTGTTGTTCAGGAGGAGGATGATTTCTACTGAGTTGTCCACAACATAGAAGGACTTTTGGAATTCTAGTTTCCTTTAGCCAGGTAGAGAGGGGTGAGGGATTGACCATAGTTTGTGTTGGACTGAGCTCTCTCATCATTGGCCCATTAAGGGCCCAATTACATTCTCTTTCATCTATAAATACTTTGTAACCCTTCTTTCTTGATTAAGGAAATTAGTTTTCTCCATCTTCTTACTCTCTCTTCTCCACATGGTATCAGAGCGTCTCCTGGCTCAGCACCTCTAACCGACACCGTCGACCTTGCGCTCCGGCCGTCACAGCCGTGCACCACCACGGACTTCGCGCTTCGGTCATCACTACTCGGCGATTCGACTGCCCTACCCGCACAGTCTGGTCTACAAAGCCCTAACCGCACGGCCAGACCTTGACCGCACAGCCTCAGCCTCCTGACCTTGGCTGCAAAGCCCTAGCCGCACGGCTAGTGTTGTGCAACTGCTTCGGAGTCCCTTCTGCGGTGTTCGTGCAATCGTCTCCATGGCTGACTCCACCGCTCGTGCTTCTCTTCTTGAAGAACTTGTCTCAGACGTGACCTCTGGCCTTCCATAGGCATCTTCAGTCTTAACAAGCACGTGGTCATCCCCTGCGGCGATGGTTTCTCTACCAAAAATGCCTCCCGATGGTGTGTTCACAGGATTTAATCTCCTTCAATGGCGCCAATATGTGCAAATTACTCTTAAAGGGCGTCTAATGCGCCATCTGGAGGAAGACAGACTGCCTCACTCGGATCCGGCCTACTACAACTGGCTGGAGGTCGAGGGGGTAGTCCATCGGTGGCTACTGGACAATATCGCACCCTCCGTTAAGGGGGAGTTTCTGTCTTTGGAATCTTCTCAAGCCGTTTGGGAAGTTGTCTTGGACAGCCACTCGAAGAAAAAAATATTGCAACCCTATATGAATTGGTTCACCGGGCTGCCAACCTCCGCCAAGGGGACCGTTCAGTGATGGATTACAACAATGAACCGACGGCTCTCTGGGCGGAGATTGATCACTATCTGCCGCCGGATACAGATTCTGTCGACAAAAAATAGATTCTACAGCTTCGAGTGTTCCAATTTCTGATGGGCCTCAATCCCCAATATGAGCAACTCTGGGGGCAGCTCATTCATCGGGAGACGGTAACTTTTAAGGATGCTCTTCAGAGTGTCCGTCTTGAGGAAGCACACCTCCAGCAAGCTCAGTTCGGGATTCCGGCCAATGCAATGGCAATTCAGTTCGCTTCTGCCGCTCGGGGACCTTCAGCGACTGGCAACCTGTCACAGGGTACTTCACCTCGTACTGAGGAGACTCCTCGAGGTGATCCATCTCTCTTTTGTAATTATTGCAAGAAGAGGGGTCACTCCAAAGTGACGTGCTTTAAGCTCCAACGAAAGCGAGCTCAGCAGGCCCATGTTGCCATTGTGTCGTCACCAGGCTCAACCAGTGGAGTACCCTTGCCAAATCAAGTTCCAATGCCGCATGGTTTACTTCCTCCACCCGGTACCGTGCTGCCCAGCTTCACTCCCTAGGAAATGAAGCGTCTTCAACGTCTTCTAGACCCTCCAGTCGTGGGCTCTTGTTCCCTTGCCCACACAGGTACGTCCACCGCTCTTGCTACCTCTTCATCCAATCCATCCTGCACCTCCCTATCCATGTCCTCTTCGTGGATTGTCGATTCCGGTGCCACCTCTCACATGACACCTAATCCCCGGGCTTTTATGTCCTATGAGGCTTCTCCAGGAACGTCTAAAGTTCGCACTGCATCGGGTGATCTCCTTACTGTTGCGGGTGTTGGTCGTGTCACTCTTACCCCATCTTTACACCTATCTCGAGTTCTCCATGTTCCTCGACTTGCTGTCCACCTTCTTTCCTTGTCCAAATTCGTCCGTGATCTGGATCGTAATCTTACATTCACTCCTAATTCATGTTTTTACCCTGAAAAGGTGTCGGGGAAGAAGATTACACTTGCTAAGGAAAATGAAGGCATCTATCTCGTTCGTCCTCTAGCCACAGATCGTGCCCATGTTGTTGCTCTCTGCTCTCCTTCCCCTTATGACCGCTTGTGGCTCCTCCATCGCTGTCTTGGCCACCCCTCCTTTTCTACTCTTCGTCTCCTTTTTCCCTGTTTATTTTGTGGTCAACCTGTTGACCGTTTTGTATGTGACGCTTGCAGCCGTGCGAAACACCATCGTACAACTTATCCTCCCTTTCTCTGTCGCTCAACTTCCCCTTTCTCTATCATTCATACAAATATTTGGGGCCCTGCTCCCGTCCACAACATGTCCGGTGCGCGCTGGTTAGTTATTTTCGTTGACGACGTGACCCGTTTTACGTGGGCATATCTCTTAAAACATAAATCAGACATCTCCACAGTTATTCGCCATTTTTACACCCTTATTAAAACCCAATTTTCTGCCTCCATCTGTCCACTTCGCTCCGACAACGCGAAAGATTATGTCAATTCCACTCTCACCACCTTCTTTCAAACCCATGGCATCGTTCACGAAACCACATTTCCATATACTCCCCAATAGAATGGTGTAGTCGAACGAAAAATTTCGTCATATACTTGAGACCTCCCGAAGCCTCCTCTTTTATATGCATGTACGGAAATTCTTCTGGGGTGAAGCCGTCTTTACTGCTATTCATTTCATCATACCGCCTTCCATCACGTGTTCTTGATCACTCCACGCTAATTGACTGTCTCCAACGTTCCTTCCCTTATGTTCACCTTCGTACCCACCTCATTCCACGTGTTTTCGGGTGTGTCTGTTTTGCATCAAATCAACAACTCACCCGGGATAAACTTGACCAGCGTGCCCTAAGATGTGTCTTCCTTGGCTACTCTACTACTCATAAAGGATATCGTTGTTATCATCCTCCATCACGTCGTTTCATTGTCACAAAGTACGCCACTTTCGACGAATTCCTACCTTATTATTCTCCTCCATCATCCGAATTCATAACACATTCTCTTTCTCCTTCGGATCCTCTTGAGTTTCTCATTCCTCCTCAATCCCTGCCATCCTTTTCTCCTCCGGTTTCTACCTCCACCAACCCTACACCTTTGTCACCTTCACCTTCTTCTCTTCCCTCATCGGGTGTTAACCCTAACACCCGAGCCTCCGAGTCTCCAACCTCCAATTTCTACCTCTACGACACCAGCACCTTTGTCATCTTCTCTACTTCCCTTCATCGGATAACACTACGACACCACAGCCTCCAAGTCTCCAACCTCCTCAGCTCTCCTCTTCTAATTCCTTGACCTCTCTACCTCCTTCTTCTCCAATTCCTCCTCCTCTCCCTCCTTGTTCTCCCACAAAACGCTATGGCCAAAAGTGGTTTCATCGAGGTGACTGGCACGCTAGTCAACAGCGGGCTAAAGCTGCCGCCTCCGCTACGCCAGTCGCTCCATCTCCCGATCCCTCTCTCCCCCAGAACCTCCTTCCTCTTCCCCGTTCCCGGATCCCACTTCATCTGAAGACCCTACCTCCTCTTCCCTTACTATACCCTTATCTCCCTCTCCGAAACCTTGAATACCACCTCCCTATCCCCTAGCCAACTATGTCTCTTCCCACCGCCTTTCAAAACCTTTTCAAGCCTTCTTATCCTCCATTGATTTCATTACCCTACCCAAGATGGTGGACAATGCCTTATCATCTCCTTCGTGGCGTCGGGCAATGGAGGAGGAGCTTCGAGCACTTGCTCAAAACCATACATGGGACCTCGTTCCCCTGCCTCAAGGGAAACATGTGGTCGGCATCCGATGGGTGTATGCGGTCAAGGAGCACTCAGATGGTTCGCTTGAATGATACAAGGCCCGAGTGGTGGCGAAAAGGCTTTACCCAAAAGTATGACCTCGATTACTATGAGACGTTTGCTCCGGTGGCTAAAATGAACACAGGCAGCCTTCTCCTCGCTCTTGCTGCTCATCGGGGCTGGATTCTGCAGCAATACGATGTCAAGAATGCCTTCCTTCATGGTGACTTGACTGAGGAAATCTATATGGCATTGCCTCCCGGGTATTCCTCTCTGGTTCCATCTACTCTGGCATCTGGGGTTTGCCGTCTCCGCAAATCTCTATATGAGCTCAAGCAATCCCCTCGAGCTTGGTTTGCTCGTTTTACCACTGCCATGAGGAATCGTGGCTATTAGCAGTGTAATGGGGATCACACATTATTCTACCGTCATTCCATGGCAAGGGGAGTGGCGATCCTCTTGGTATACGTGGATGATATTATTGTCACAAGGGATGACAATTTGGTAATTGCGGAACTGGCGTCGTAGCTGGCCTCCGAGTCTGCGATTAAGCATCTTGGACTGTTGAGGTACTTTCCTGGCATCGAGGTAGCTTACTCCTCTAACGGCCTATTTATTTGTCAGCGAAAGTATACTATGGAGTTGCTGCAGGATATCGGGAAAGCAAACTCCCGACCTCGTCCTACTCCAATTGAGGTCAATCACCGACTTGGGGCTGACGAAACTGAAGCATTTGTTGATCAGGGCTCCTATCCGAGACTCGTGGGCAAGCTTATCTATCTTACTCACACTCGACCGGATATTGCGTATACAGTGGGTGTCCTCAGTTAGTTTATGCATGCCCCTCGTGTGAGCCATATGCATGCACCTAATCGAGTTCTCCTCTTCCTTAAGGGGACTGTTGGCCACTGACTTCGGTTTCGTCATCATAGTACTCTTAATTTGGAGGTGTATACTGATGCAGACTATGCCAGGTCCATTGTGGACCATCGTTCGACATCCGGCTATTGCACATTCCTGGGAGGCAGTCTTACTACGTGACGCAATAAAAATAGAAAGTTGTATCTCGATCATCTGCTGAAGCCGAATTTCGAGCTCTATCCCAGGGACTGTGTGAAGCCTTATGGATCACGAAGATCCTTCGGGAACTCCGCTGCCCAGTCGCATCTCCTATCCAGCTGTTTTGCAACAACAAATCGGCTATTAGTATTGCCCATGATCCCGTCCAACATGATCTTACAAAGCATATCGAGATTGACCGGCATTTTATCAAGGAAAAATTGGAGTCGGGACGCTTCTTCACGCCGTATGTACCATCTGCAGATCAGCGCGCAGATATCTTCACCAAAGGTCTTCCTGCACCTCGGTTTAAAGAGCTCTGTGACAAGCTGGGTGTGGAAAACATCCACACACCAGCTTGAGGGGGTGTTGGACTGAGCTCTCTCATCATTGGCCCATTAAGGGCCCAATTACATTCTCTTTCATCTATAAATACTTTGTAACCCTTCTTTCTTGATTAAGGAAATTAGTTTTCTTTGTCTTCTTACTCTCTCTTCTCCACAGTTTGGTTGGCCGATAAGGGTCTCTACCAACATTCTGGGTCGGATCTTCAATCCTCCGGGTTATCATGTGATATGATCAAGGCTCGAGTATATGAGTGCCGGCCCATGAGGGCCCGGCCCATCAAGAACCAGGCCTCAGACCCTACAGAAGGAGGGAATGCCCAGTCGGGAGAAGGGGTAGAGAAAAGGAGACTAAGGCTAACCCTCAGTCTGCATTCCTATCGCCACGTCGCCAGGACGATCTTGTCGTCTTCGTCGTCTCTCTCTCTTCTCTCTCTTGTTCTCTCGCTCCTCTTCCATGTCCTCTCATTTACGCACTCGACAAACTCGATCACTTTGAGTGATTGTGAGAGAAATTTGGTTATTGTAACATCGTCCCTTTTGCATTTAAAAAAAATTACCCTTATATTACTCTTTGGTCGAGAGTTGGAAAGCTTTCTATTGACTATTACAATTTTGTCTCATGACCTTCTCTCTTTTTCTTGCATAAGTTGATTGTGGTGCCATGTCAGAGTGATGATTGACCTTCTTTCATTTGGTTGCATAAGTTGATTGTGGTGCCATGTTAGAGTGATGACTGCGCTTCCTTCATTTCTGTGCATTAATAAGTGATCCACAAAACGGAGAGAGGAAGGGATGAAGAT
Organism: Lemna minuta; assembly: GCA_024174645.1. Taxonomy (NCBI): domain Eukaryota; kingdom Viridiplantae; phylum Streptophyta; class Magnoliopsida; order Alismatales; family Araceae; genus Lemna; species Lemna minuta. The sequence continues at coordinate 4,859,215 of CM044109.1, forward strand.
AGAAAAGTTTGGGAAAACTCACTATTTAATGATCCCACCATATACTATTTAGTCCAGCATTGATGTGCTCCCCCCTAGCTTAATGGGCTGTCTCAGTAGGCCCACTTTGGCATGGGTAGGGGTATTGTATTAGATAGATGAGGTTGAGATATGAAGATGGAGATGAAGGTAATATTTTCATGAGAGATAGAAGTAGATTTCAATCCATTTTGTTTCAGAGATAAGAAAGGGGATAAGATAAAAAAGGTGGAGTAGAAGAACAAGAAGTTGAAGCAGAAGCACAAAGGGAAAAGGTGGATGAGCCCTAGAAGAGACAGAGTGTGCAAGAGAGGGAGAGAGAGAAAAAGAGACTGCTTTCACAGCATAATATTTTCTATCCTCTAGCAAATATATCCTCTTACAAAACTATGCTTTCATGATACATGCACTCTCTCATCATTCTGTAAAGACATGACCTCAGGATAAAAATAGAATTGGCTTTTATCAAAATGCCCTATATGTGAAGATTGAAGTTGCATTGGCATTCTGTTTGCTTTACTTGTTGCAAAGAGGAAATTTAGTTATCTGTGTAACTACTTCAGATGTCATTAGTTATTCAGAACTCAGGCACATTGCTACATACATTTCTTGACACAAGGTATTGTGTGGTTTTAATATTCTTCTCTTCTCATGAAAAATTGAATTTTTGTTCATTTTTTATTCAAATTATTACTAGTTTTGAAATTTTCGCATCATGGAAGTTATTCTGGAAAATTTTCCAACATCTTGAAATTCATAATCGTTTACTATTGACATGCACTCTTTACTCTAGACTATGTTTATAGCCAAACTCCATTTTTTCATGAGTCATAGACAGAACCCATGAATGAGATGAAAACTACTTAGAAGAAAATTAAGTTTCTTTTTCTTGGTTCTTCTTAAGTAGGAGAGGGACACTGAAGTGGAGGGGAACTCCAGAATTTAGCGTGCTCAGGCTTGGGCAATTTAAGGATGGGTGACCTCCTAGGAAGAGGGACATTGGGATGGAGAATAACTCCAGAGTTAAGCCTGCTCATGCTTGGGCAGTGCAGGGACTGTTGACTCCTTGGTAATAGGGATGACAGGGTGAGAAGAGTTAAGGGTGCTCAGGCTTCGGCAGTCCAAGAATGAGTAACCTCTTGGGTGGGACGAGTAGGATACTTGTATCAGATGAATACCGATTTCTGGTGATCTTCCTTTGTAACTTTCCAAAAAAAAAGTTTCTTTTTTCTGGAGATAACAAACTTTTTTGTCACTATCTTATCTTGTATCTGCATTCATCTCTGTCGCAACACACATGGAATTTCCTCCCTGCCATAATTTACATGGTGGAATTTTTATTATGCAGAGTGTTGACAAGAAACTAAGGGATATTGTCAAATCTATTTTAGTCACTCACCAGATTGGAGATGAGGCTCTTTTAATGCTTCTGCTGAAGATATCCCGAGTATGTTTTAAGTCTTCTTATATAATAAGTTCAAAAACTCTCTTTTGTTTGGGGATTCGCAGGGATCTAATATTTGAGGATTAATTTTGTATATTTCAGCTAGAATTTGAAATGAAATGTGTCTACTCAAAACTTCTGGATGAAAGAGAAACATCATGGCATGACAGTAAAGAATGTGCTTTAGATCTTTTGAGGGAAGTGTCTCATTTCTTCACAGGACCTTGGGTAAGAAAAATTTTCCATTATTTATGTTTCTATATTTATAAAGTGTTTCTATATTTATGTTTCCATTATTTAGGGAGGTTTTCTATGAGCGGAGAGCGGAGAGCGGGAGAGTGTAGGCCCCCTGCGCGGGCCCCTCTTGCGAAGGGGCTCCACCGGCGAGGACTCTCCCGCACGGTGGACGAGGTACGAAGAGGGAGAAAGGGTGAGCGACGGTCCCTTCCTGCGACGGGGCCCCACCGACGAGAAATCTCCCGTGCTGCGGACGAGGCGTGGAGCGGAAATGAGGACGATGATTTCCGAAGAGGGAGCGCTAAATATGGAGCGCGGGACCCTCCTACGAAGGCACCCCATCGGGAAGGACTTTCCCCTGCGGGGGACGGTTTTCGAAGAGAGAGAAAGGGGGAGCGGCGGTCTGCATGGAGGTCCCCCGCGTGGTCCCCCCCTGCGAAGGGGCTCCATCGGCGAGGATGTTTCTCAAACAGGGAAGGGGCCTCCTGGCAGAGCTTAGGGGGGGGAACCCTGGACCGGACCCCTCCAAACGGCAACGACAATAGGAGCCGTATCCCCACCCTGCGGGACAAATTCCAGGCTGCAGAGGCGGGGACTCCCCCCTCTTCCTGCACGTGATGCCTGCAGGGAGAACGCCGGCATCCTGCTCCCAGACGGGCATCGACAGATGCTACATGGCCAACGGTCCTACGCGCAGGCTGCGAGGATGGGAACGGAGATGGAACAACGGATGATGGATGACGAAGAAAAGAACGGATGGACAACTGTCAGGAAGTGGCGTGAATCGCACCAACGACCGCCGATCAGCATGGATGGACGATGTTTCCGGTGCCTGGGGAGAGGACATCTTGCCCGCGATTGTCTGGGATCCAATCGTTTGCCGACTCTGCTTTCGACCGGGACACCGCTAGGAGGGGTGCATGTATTATGGCGGGCAACACAGCCATGAGGGGGGTCATCGATCGGCAGATATGAAGAATATGGAGGGATGCCTGGTGGGAGAAGTACTCGCGGGCGCCCCGACAGCGGCGAGCATACTCCAGGAATTACCTAGCACTGACGTGTCTCTCGGGCAACCGGAGAGCTTCCGGCTTGACTCCGGCAATTTCTTTCTGCGGCGACTTTCCAAGATGAAATACTGGGAATTCAGTGGAACCATCCAAATCACCAGGGACAATGCCCAAATCCGCTGGAGATGCCCGCTGGCCACGGATGGGGGCGCTCATGGTCAGCAAGGAGATCGTCACGATCGAAGCTCGGGAAGTCCCTTTCGGCCTTCGATCCTGGATTCACATGGCAAACATCGTCCGGAGCTTCGGCTCCTTCAAATCGATGCTCAACAACGGCATTCAGTAGGGTGACCCAAATGTGATGCGCATCGAAGTGGCAGTCCTGAGGAACACCAAGGTGCCGCAGTCGGTGGTCCTTTGCCCACCTCCCGGTGGCCAAATGGTGGTTTTTTCGGTTATCTCAGACCTCTGTCCCAGTCCGGGCCAGACGGTTGCTAGTGCCTCTCCTGGACCCACGGCTGCCCACAAGTCCCCAAAGGGGAAGGCCACGGATCAGACTACCAAGCCGGCTGGTACGACTGCTAGCTTGTCGGCAGTGGTGGTCGAACGACAGGTGGACGCCCCCAGCATGCAGCGAGCCAGGCGGACATCCAACCTAGGGGGCTCCTCACCGAGCAAAGAACTTATCCATGAAGCTGAACATATCTCAAGGGGCACCCGCTCTGCTAGACTCCACCGGGCTGTTGTGATGGTACGAGCATGGAAAATGGCGCGTCTGCAAGGCAGAGTGAGGAAGCACCAGGGGGGACGGCGAAAGGCCCGCAAGTGCATTGAGGAAGTGGCGATGGCTATGCAAGGGGTAGATCACACATATTTGGCGGAGACGGCACAAGACGGGAACCTGGAACCACCGGCCAAGAGCGGCTCCAGCCTCGCCGTGCCGGGGGTCCTGGTGCAAATTGAGGCTGAAAATATTCAGCAGGTTGTTGCGGCAGTGGCCAGGATTCGAAGGCGGGAGGCAGTAGAGGGGGCGACCACGAACCCCCCATGAAGTGCCTCTCATGGAATGTTCGAGGCCTCCGAGATGACAGGAGGCAAGGGGTAGTGGGCCGCTACCTCCGGGAATGGGGCGCCGAGGTGGTGTGCCTCCAAGAAACTATGATAGAGCAAGATGACAGCCGCCTTTGGCGCGCGTTGGGCCGGGGCGAAGGGGGCTCAAATGTGACTCTCGAGGCGGCGGGCCGGTCAGAGGGAATTGCCGTTGCATGGAGGGATGAAGATCACGAGAAATTGGAGGAATGGCGGGGACGACACATGGTGGCAGCCCGGTTGTCTCAACGTTTTGGATGGTCTGATTTGGGTGGCGACATCGGCTTACGGCCCACACTCTTTAGTTCGGCAGACGGAGTTGTGGGAGGATCTTTTGGAGTTAGCCACAGTTTTTCAAGGAACCCCGTTGATAATCGGTGGGGACTTCAATGTCACCCTAGAGGCGGCATATCGACCATATGGCCTTGGCGGACAGGACCCCGGCTCCACACAATTCCGAGCCGTGCTCGCGCAAATGGGCCTCCAAGAGATGGGGGCAGCAGATCGTCGATTCACGTGGAGGGGCTCGACAGAATCCATGGCGCGCTCGAGATTGGATCGGTTCCTCTGCTCCGTGAAGATGCTCGACCTTTTCCCGGCGACCGAGGTGACCGCTCTCCCGAGGCCTTTATCTGACCATACGCCCATCCTTTGGAAGCCGCAAGAGGAGCCCGACAGCCGCCATATTTCAAGATGGACTGCTCGTGGTTTCGGGAGGACGGCTTTGCAGAGGAATTAGCAACCTGGTGGGACGCCCAACCTGCCCGGGGCTCTGCATCAGCAAGGCTCGTGACAAAACTGAACGGTTTACGTCGCCACCTCTTCGGACGGCGAAGGAGGATCCGCGAGGACAGGACGCATAGCCGAGACGAAAGCGTTAAGCGCGATCTAGGACCTGGATAAGCTGGAGGATACTCGGCCCCTCTTGGCGGAGGAACACGTGGCGCGCAAGAAGCTCCGGGACGGGGTGGCTGAAGCTGACTTGAAAATTGAGATGGACTGGCGACAACACTCCAGGCAGCTTTGGCTAGCGGCTGGGGACGCAAATACCCGATTTTTCCATCAGGTGCCTAAGTGTAGGAGAAGGATAAACCGGATTCACTCCATCCGGATTCACTTCATAGCAGTGGGGACCACTATGGCAAACCATTTCCGGGTATTCTACCGAAGAGGGCCAATAAATAAGAGGGAATGGACTGGGGAGGGGGCGGCCTCTCTCTCCGTGGGGCAGCAAGAACAACTGATCCGTACATTCACAGAGGAGGAAGTCAGAGCGGCAATCCAGGGTCTAAACGGGGAGGGCGCCTCGGGGCCAGACGAGATCCCTATATTTTTCTATCAACAGTGCTGGAACTTGGTTGGTCCCGAGGTGATGGCAACGATAGAGGATTTCTACATTGGAGTGTGCAACATGGACCGTTTGAACAAGGCATTCCTGGTGCTTATCCCAAAATGCCAGGGTGCTGAACAAGTGGGCGATTTCTGGCCGATCTCCCTATCCAACTCCATCTACCTGATCATTGCTAAGGCCCTGGCGAACCGGCTCCGAGAGGTGATCAACTACTTGGTGAGGCCGGCCCAGTCCGCTTTCATTCCGGGGAGACAGATGACGGATGGTGTGGTGATCGCTGAGGAGATAGTGGCGGCCTGGCAACGTAGGAGCACCAAGGGATTCATGTGGAAGCTGGATTTCGCGAAAGCATACGATTCGATTGACTGGCACTTCTTGTGGCGGGTTTTGAGGCGACGTGATTTCCCAGAGACATGGGTGAGATGGGTGAAGCAATGTGTGTGCACGAACATGTTCGCTGTCCTGGTAAATGGCAGACCGCAAGGCAGCTGGATACACCCCCAGAGAGGCATCCGACAAGGTTGCCTTCAGGCTCCTCTCCTCTTCATCCTGGCAGTCGATACATTGGCAGTGTGCACGGAGAGGCTGTGCATGCGGGGGATGCTGTCTGGCTTCCAGACTGCCGGATGGCCAGGTGGGGTACCCCTTTTGCAGTACGTGGATGACACGATTTTTTTCATTGAAGGCTCGATGGAGGCCTCGGAGAGGACCTCAGCCCTCCTGGATTTGTTCTTTGATCTCTCAGGCCTCAGCCTCAACAGGGCCAAGTCCACTTTTATTTGATTTGGGATGTCCTCTGAAGAGATGAGTCAATGCGCATGTATCTTGTCTACACCAGCGGGCTCCTTACCCATCCAGTACTTGGGATTTCCCCTTGTGGCGAGGCGGCTGAGATCACGGGACTGGCAGCCAGTTGTGGAGACAATGGAGCGTCGATTGGGGGGCTGGAGGGCCCGGCTTTTGTCCCCGTGGGGGCGCCTTGTGCTACTAAAGGCGGTGCTTTCTGCTATCCCCACATATTTTATGTCAGTGTTCAGAGTTCCAGCGGGGGTCTGCAAGCGCATTAAAGCCATCATGAGGAATTTTTTTTGGCATGGAGCAGAAACAAATGGGACTCAGGGACGTGCTTTGGTGAACTGGAGTGCTTTTTGCCGCCCCACGGCAGAGGGAGGCCTAGGGGTCAGAAACCTCCGACACACCAATACGGCGCTGCTTATGAAGTGGGTACGTAGACTAATGCAAGCTTCATCGAACATGACCACCAGAGTTTTGATGGATAGCTACGGGATAGTGTTGGATTGGGGGCAGCGGTCCGAGCAGCGGCGAGGCGAGTTAGGCTTTTACAAGGGCCTGAGACCAATTTTTTCCCAGGCCCAGAGGATGTTTCAGGCAAAGCTCGAGGATGGGGAGACTTTCAGATTTTGGAATGACGATTGGTCCGGCTTGGGACCTCTGCGTGGACACCTTCCCCCGACTCTACAGCCTCTCCGCTGCCCCCGGAGGCCTCGGTGCAACAGGCGTGGTGTAACGCTTGGTGCCCACCTCTCCCTGATGCCATGTCGGAACAACGACTAGAGGACCTACTCCGGCTGCAGACGGAGTTGGCTCCCTTTTTGCTAGAAGAGCAACGCCAATTTCCTACGGCCTGCGGTGGAGATGCGGGACGCCTGGGAGTGGAGAGGATCACGCTTCTCTGCCCGGGAGGCATATAGACTACTTTCAGCAACGGAGCCTCCGGAGGACCTAGTCGTGGTGTGGCGGTGCCGTCTGCTGTGGAGGCGACGTATTTCCGTTGAAGATTAAGATCTTCGGCTCGCTTCTCATTCGGGGCCGCTTGATGACGCGATCCCTGCGGCAGCGCTTTGTGCCGGAGGCAGACGCCGGCTGCGTCATGTGCTCCGACGCGACTGAAGATTGCTCTCACTTATTCTTTGAGTGCCCACTGGTCCAGCCTGTGTGGACCGGGGCGGCGCTGAGAGGAATCGATGCCACATCAGCTGCTGCTTTCTGGCGCTCGACCTGCCAGGGGCCTTTCCGGAGGGAGGCGGAGTGGCAGACCATTTTTGCCACCCTATGGGCGATATAGCTCCACCGAAATGAGATTATTTTCAGGGGTCGACTTCCCCTCCACCGATGCGGTGCAGCACGGTGCGAGGGGGATAGCACGATCCTGGCACCTGGGTGCTGCACTTTCACTCGGGGATAGCCCCAATGCTGTAACCGAGCTATTTTCTAGTCATTATCCTCAATGACAACGGGGGGCCATCAATTTTCGGGTGGCTCTCTATCTTTCTTCAAAAAAATAAGAAGTGTACACTTATTTTCGATGATTAACTCATTGAAATCTACCACCTTCCATTAAAAAATCGGGCGATTCTTTACAGCTTCAATGATTAAACTGATACACTCCCAAGTAGAGTGAGGGTTAATCAATAATCGAGGCCATTTATTAGGGGGATTCTTGTAATATACCCTTAATGGATTGTGTGAAGCCTATAAAAATAAGGACCGTTCATTCAAGAAAGGAACTTTGGCGGTCAAGCATCTTGGAGAGGCTGCACTCAGCTAAGGGCTTCAGGAAATCTCATTCAAGAGGTAACTCCTTGTTCTCATCTATTTTATCTCGGTTCGAAAGTTGAGTAGAATAGAGACTTGTACCGGTACAATTACCATTTTGGGAGATTCTTGAATACTTTCTTCAAGATTTATCAAGAAGCATATCAGATACATTAAGGGATAAATGACATAAAGCATTTGCATTCTATACACACATGCACATATACATTTATAGGAGGATACAGAGGAATTCATGGTTTCTAATTCGCAACAGAACAATGTGAAGGTGATTCTCCTCCCAATGAAGGGGATTCGTGATGGAATGTGATGTGGTGGCAATTCTACTCTCGATGTGAAGGTGACGCGTGGGCAAAATGCACGTGGGAGTCATGTAGGCCCTTGGGGCGAGGGCAATGCAAGGAGAGGGCATGTGCTATGTAAGGGACAGGGCTTGTGTGAGGTACAGATGTCCTAGAATCAACTGCAAATGTGATTTACCCAAGCATGATCTGAGGGTTTGTGCCAACAATTGATGATGGATAGGAGATTGGTGATGGAGAGGCATTGGAGAAGAAGAGGCGAATGGCAAGACGTGTCCTAGCAATCAAATGGCCTTATGACTGATCAATGGTTTAGACAAAGTGGTGGTAGGAGCAGCTTGGACATTAGAAGGATTTGCCACCCATGGGTGCAAGGTGGAATGGGATAGTTGTAGAGACAGAAGAGAGATTCTGTAGATGGCACAACATGGAGGGGTAAATGAACATATCCTTGGCTGAAGTCAAGGGAGGCAACATCATGGGCAATGCAATGGTGGCAGCGACATACCCGCTGAGCCCCACATAGGCAAGGTTTGGCTCCGTCGTTACTAGATAGGAACGATATGAAGAAAAGGGCAAAATGGCTATCGGTATAGGGATGATGCGCAGGGTGGACATCATTGAGAAGGGCCCAAGAGTGAGATGTGGAGGCATGCCTCTAGCAGATGGCTGAGATGGGTTGTAGGAGTATGCAGAATCAGACAACTATCTAGTGTGTTATGATTGGGTCACAAATAGGTCAGGGGAAGATGATAAAGAGGCAGGCTGAATAAAGTGGGGTCATGCCCAAGCAAAGTCTTTGCTAAATGGTTGAAGGAACACAACAACAAAGGACAGTGAACGTGAGAGACTTAGTTTATGATGGTTAGCACTGGGGCACTAAGCATGGAAATGTAGGGATCCTCCAATTTGCCAGAGATGCAGAGGTATAGTGTATTGTCAATTTGCATGTGCGGGGAGGAAAATTCTAGAGAAAGAAAAGGGGGCTTGGGTTAAAGAGAAGATGATGGAAATTGTGTGGCTTGTAAGCCAATCACACTTTCATCTTTCGTTTATATTCATTAAAATGAACTTTTATTATTGTCATTCTTCTGTGATGTTTAAAATTAAGTCTATGAGCATATACAATTACTCAGTGAATTATGATGAGATCATAATACAATGATCATTGGTCTTTAAACATTTGTTCTAAATATTCTTTTTTGTGAGATATTTGAGAAAGACTTTAAATTATATAGAAAAAATAATACTGTCTAATTCGACTCATATGATGAATGTGACTGATCTGGTGGTCATTAGTGTAGAGATACAAAAGATAGATCATGGGTGCTCTTTGGAGAAAGAGTTTACTAAATTGATTCGTATGAATCCATGAATGACGTTATGCCAAATTGTCAATCAAGTTTATTCATGTCATGGTTGTGTATGTGGTTCTTTGATTTGAGATATAAAAAACATTTTATGAATAGATAATCATGTATTGACTGTGACTTACAAATCTCCAGTTACGGGATCTCCAAAACGTCATAGATTGGATATGATATGAAGTCCTTGAAGATGGTTGAGTGGTCAAGATGAGATCATCCGCCCTCGGTAATAGAGGAGATCAACTCAAGGAATGAGATGTGATTAAATCCTTGGCCAAGATAGTGGAAATATTATACAAGGTGTTCTTAATAATTTTTCTACTCGTATTAGTACTAAAGTGAATGATCGAATAGGATTTGACAGTTAATCATATCCTAAGTCATTCATGAGTCTCACGTGGATGAAGGATTATACGTATATGATAAGTGATGACAACAGGGTTTTATGAAAGAGTTTTGGTATGCTCTACATCTCTTAGAGCACATGATGTAGCTTGACACTCACCGAGCTAGTGAGTCAACCTATTAATTGAGTTAAATCGATCCTTACTCAATTAATCTATAAATTGATTTAATTAATTGATAAAGAAAACCAATAAGTGTTATTAAGTTGATGGAGTCATAAATTGGCAAGATATATGGACCTAGAAGGTTACATATATGAGGTTAATGGGCGTTGGTAGATATAGATATAAATATAAGGGATTCACTAAACGTTCACATTCCTAAAGTTTATAAATCAGGGGAGAACAACTATAACAAAGGTACCCATACAATCCTAGTGAAAAACTCTCCCTTCTCTTCTCTTCCCCTCATGGCGATGAGTGTTCTAGAGGAGATCCAATCCTCTAGCGATTGTGTGGATCACGTTAGATACTAGACGCTTGAACGGCTTGAAAAACTCCTTTAGATGATCCTTGTAAGTGTAAATTTTATTCTATACTAGATGATAGGATCATCTAGAATAAATGATAAGATCATCTACTCTTGGTGCGTCAACTTTGTTGAATGTTTGATTTCAACATCTTCTGCTGTAATTAATGTTTTAATAAAATATTTGGAGAGCTTGTCGAGCCTCAACTTCTAGTAGAAGAAAGGGCGAGCGAGGTGTGGAGCTTGGTAGTGAGGCAAACCCCTGTGAAAACTTTTTCCAGGGATGCTTGATTGGGGAAGTTGAGGGAGAACCTTGGCAATGGAGGAGGGCATTGAATAGGGCAAAGCTATGGGTGACTAGATTGAAGCGCCTTCCTCATCCGTAGTGTATCCATGAAGACTTGTGTTGTAGTTTGCGAATGGATGAAGATTGTTAAGGGTGTGCAACAATAAGATGTCGTAGGGTTCTACTAAATAATGGAGCTTTTGGTGAGGGGGAGCCAGTAGCAATTGTATTAAAAGCAAAAGCGGTCCAAAGGTGCGATGGAGACCATGATCAAGATGTTTCGGAGACTTTGCGGTCTTATTTTGATAGTTCTTGTTTCTAGGGATCCCAACATGGTGGTAATGGGAGTGGAGATGCTTAATGGCCTCCCATGGCCAACCAACACCGATGCCTTAAGAAGATTAGTGACATGAAAGGGTAGTTCGAGTAAAGATATTGTTAAATATATTAATATGTTATCCCTATTGGGCCTATTGGGTTGCTAGCAATAAGTGGCCCAATATATCACTCCTTTTGAATTTCATGTAAGTGGGCCATAGTACCAGTGGCCCAAATTGAGTCTTTGTAAGTGGGTGGTCCCCACACACACTGCATTTAAAACTCAGTCACATAAATAGAAAAGATAGCCTTTGTCTTTCAATTTGAACCCCAGCCGCTATCTCCACACTGGTAAAGATAAACTATTCTACTGAAGTTTCTAACATATATCTTTTTGGCGGGGTGAAGGAGATAAATGAAGGAGATATCACATGATCTTCTGGTGATCAGCAATCTCATGGATTGGTGCATCAGGCGGTGACAATAGTAGATGGGACAAGGGGAGAGACATCAGCCAGCACAAGTGTTTTTGGCAGGTGTAGAGCATCCATCAAAGGTGAGATCCCGGTCCTAGATCTCGGATAAAAGGGTTTAGAATCAGCAACCCTAAACACTGAGAAGCTATTCCATCGTAGAATTCTCAAATGCTGGTAGGAGTACTACTAGTGAACCAAGCAAGGGTGGGGTTAGAAGGACTAGACCAATTGAAGGGAGAGAGTCTGCAGAAAGGGTCATCAAAGGTTGTGAGTGAAAGTCCATGGGGATTCATTAGCCATAAAGTTGACACGGGTGAAGAAGAGTCAAGCAAGAGGGCAATAAATTTGGAGGATTGAGGACATCATAGGTGGTTAAACCAATCACAGAAGGGGAGCTAGCCAATTTGAGCAACGTGGTGTATGAAAAGGGAAGGCTGGGGTTGAGGGACAAGATGGACGCTAAAGTATGGGATTGGGAGGGAAGGAAGATTGAGGCTTTTTAAGGAGGTACAAGCCTAAAGGAATGTGATGATGGAGTTTGATTAGAAGGGGAAGAATGCACTCGTGTTGGCGGCCATTCACAAGGTGAAAGATGGTGATGGTGGGGGGGGGGACATGAGATAGAAGAGGACCCCAAATAAATTGTAAGGCAAGAATGATAGTCATGGCTGTGGGGTTAGAGAGGATGAGAGAGAAGAGGGTGAGCATCACTAGAAACGATGAGTCCTACCACTTTATCTCAACTAGACAAGTTCTCGGGCTTAATAGAAATTTTGGAGCGCTTCCCATTGGCGGATGTTCAATCACTCTTGAGACCACTGTCAGATCACTTTTGGATCATGTGGCAGATGCATGAGTGTCAGGGTAGATCACATTTTTCTAGATGGACAAATCTTGGTTTAGGAAAGCGGGTTGAAGGGGGAGGTGATTAGGTGGTCGTCCTCATGATTCGAAAGGTGGGGTACACCTGATTAGGGTCACCAAGCAAATTTGAGAAGAGACAACTAGGAGGAATTAAGTGTTGTCACGACAAAAGCAACTGAATGACATGGAATACAAGAGCCCTTTGGAATATGAGGTGACAAAAAAGGGTATGTGGGTGGGTGCTAGAGGAAGACAAGAAGGTGGCTATGGATTGGAGATAGAGATTGAGGTAGATGTGGTTGAGGGGGGGGATAGAAATACGAGATTCTTCCATCTTATGGTAAACAACTAAAAGAAGATTGAATTAGATACTAATAGTGCTAGAGAATAATGGCGTGGAGAAAATTAACGGATCACACTTATTTCTCCTACCATGATGTTAAGGGGCCATTAGAGTGAGAGACTATAGGCCCACCTTGCTATCCAATTCCATATATCTTATCATATTGAAGGTTCTGGCAAATAAGTTATAGGAGGTGATTATTGATCTAGTTAGTTCTTTCTAGTCAGCATTCATCGGGGGCCGACAATTGGTGGATGGGGTAGTAATGGCTTGGAAGGGCTTAGTGGTGTGGCAAAGAAAGAGGACCAAGGGCTTCATGTGGAAGGTTGACTTCACAAAAGCTTATGATTCAATAGATTGGGGTTTCATGTGATCATTGATTAAGAAGAGAGGATTTCTTATTGAATGGGTGGCATGGGTTTAGGTGAATGGCCTCCTGTTGGGGGGTTGGATCCACCAGCAATGAGGAGTCAGACATGGATGTTCATTTGTGGCACTATTGTTTGTTCTAACAATGGTTACTTTGGTAATGTGCATAATCTGTTGATGGGTTTCTAGATGACGAGCTACCTAGAAGGCATCATATTATTACAACAAGCAACTGACCCCACGTTCTTCATAGATGGATTCATGGGGACAAAAAGACTTCTCTACGATATTAGATCTCTTTCCAGATTTCTTAGGATTGCAATAAATTCATAGGTTTTTGGCTATTGTAAGAGGAGAAGGCAGAATGTCTTGGGGACTAGAGGACTCCAATCGAGACACTTCTTATGTGTTATTTGGGGATGTATTGACGATAGTGGACTCTCGGCGTCAAATTGACAACCGGCTGTAGATAAGGTAGAATGGAAACTGGAAGGTTGACAAGCTAGAGTGCTATTAAGGGGAGGCATCTACTGCTATTGCGGTCAGTGCTTTTTGTTTAAGGGATTTTTTATCTATTGGTCTTTAAGTTATTTGTGTGTCCAAAATTGTCTAGATAGGTTGATGTGGAGGTATTTTTGGAAAAGCTCAGAATTAGGGAAAGACAAAGGTTTAGAGACAGCCGTTAGGATGTGGTGTGCAAACCAATCAAGTTGGGAGGTTTGGGGGTTCTAAAGTTAATATCAACCTAGTACTTTTGACGAAATGGGTGAATAGGATTAGGAGCATGGAGGAGAATTTTGGTTATGATATAACTTAATTGACTATCATCGCACTTGTTTGGATTGGGAGAGACGAGAGGCTTTGATATGTGAGGCATTGGCGTTGTGGAAAGGTCTGAGGCAAATGTTCCCTTTACTTCAAGAATTCTTCACTATCAAGCTAGGGGATGGTTCCCTATTCTAGTATTAGTTAGATGATTGGTAGGTTCAGGGAACTGTAAGTGTGAAATTTTCACACCTGTTTGCTATTACATGGAACGCTTTAGCTATAGTCTGGGATTGTTGGGACGGTGTGTGGAATCCCATATTGGAAGGTTCTCTATCATATCAGAGGGTGGAGGATCTCTTGAATATGCACATTGCCCTAGTACATCTGCAACTATTAGTCACGATACGAGACTATTGGGAATGGGGAGGTCTCACCTTCTTTGTCTTAGGGGCGTATGCAAAGATCAAAGGGGCACACTTTGATGAGGAGTAGACAATCATGTAGGCATGTCGACTAATAGGGAGACAAAAAGTCCCACTAAAGGTGTGAATTTTGGTTGGCTACTCCTCAGGAGGTGTCTCGTGACATGATATTTTGGAGGACATTGTTTGCACACACATAGCAGACTATGTAATGTGCACAAGCAGGGAAGAAAGACTATTTACACTTGTTCTTCAAGTGCCCATTGGCCCAAGTGATTTAGGCCAGCCAAAGTTTGTGGTGGTTTATTTGAACCAGGCTTTCTAGACATTGTTCACAAAGGAGGGAGACAGCGGGAAAAAAAATCTTGGTCGTGCTGTGGGTAATGTGTTGACCAATGGGGTCATTCATTATGTTAAAGGATTTGTGTCATGCTGATGTAGAAGGATGTGAAGAGGGGATCCTTTGTGACCATTCTTCCACTATTATACTATCAGGTTGATCACCAATCTCATGTGATCTTCCTTTTTCTTTTCATATATATATATGTGTGTGTGTGTGTGTGTTTGTGTGTGTGTGTGTGTGTTTGCAATTTGTTTGGTTTCATTGTGTGGCACTTTTTTGTCTGGGTTTCCCATTCTTTAACATATTTAATGTTGGACAATGACCATTGATATTCTAAATTACAACACTATGATCTCCAGATCTCTTTAACACTGGTTTATTTGTGTGTGTGTGGGAGAGGGGGAGAGAGAGAGAGAGAGAGAGAGAGAGACAGACAGACAGAGAGAGATTGTGGTTTTTGAAGGACGGCTAGAACCCTTGACAGTGGTTTTCATACCCTCTTTATTTCTTCCCCAAAAGATCCCCCCCTCCCAGCTTAGCTCATTTCAAAACTCCTCATTCTCTTGCTTCTCTAGTCTTCATTTCTTGTTGTGCCAGCTTGTCTACCTTATAGTCCATAAATTTGATTTTCTTTCAATTGGATGAGACTTATCTAGAGGGCTATGATATTGATGAGACCCTAGTCCTTGGACTGGGAACAGGGAGATACAAGGGGTGATGACAAGGAGCATGGGGCAGTTTTAGAAGCCATTGGGTCTCCTTGTCCTGCTTTCCACAGCCCTGGGGTTCCCCTTCTCACATTTTGTTCTCTGTTTCCCTTTCCATTGCCCTATAGGCACTTAAAGGTTCGAGTCCCTTAAACATTTTAGCTAATTAGGCTCTCCAGGTTAGGGGGCAATTAATATTGAGGCAGGGAGTGTTCTGATGAATTCAGATTGTGGGAAAAAATTTAGTTGCTTGTATTTTGCTTATTTTTATTACATAAAGATTATTTTAATTTAGAAAATGCCTTGGGATAGGTGGCTTATATTGTGCTGGTATTCTTTTCTTTTATCACGCTCCCATATTGCTGTTTATAGATTCTTTTGTTTTTTTATTTATTTTCATAGGCTTCATCATACCAAATGAAGAATGAAAACATGGACGCATATTTCGGGAAATTGCTTTTGGAGGTTAGTCCCACTAATATCAGTGGTTATTGTCAAACAAAACAACCTTCATATGGAATTTACTTGTACTATTAATACTTCTACTATGGTATCTCTGGTTTCTTTATTATTCTCATTGAAAAAATCACTTGAGCTACCCAGCGGAATTTACTTGCCATCATTATTAGAGCATACATTAGTTCGTGTATTCCTTGTTTCTAGTACTATTTTTTTTTGTAAATTATTGATGAGTACATTTCTATTTCATTCATTTAAACGATGATTTTGGATAATCTTCACAACTTTCTTAATTTGGAATTAGTTTCATAAAATGTTAGTGAATCTTGGTTCAGGATTTAAACTTTGAAAATACTATTACTGAAAATTTGTAGTAAGATCATATGTTGCTGATGCATTATAGGAGGAAGTAAATTTCATGATACCTCAGCTATTGGAGGGGATACTGACAGGGAAGACAGGAGATAGGGCAGCTAAAGTGGATGGAGGGAGCAGGTATGCGGAGCACAGAGGTTGCAACTTGGCAGATGGATTCCAGAGGGGGATATCAAAAGAACCTAGAGAGAATACATGAGGAGAAAGCTGTGATTCAGGGAGGAGAAGTTGGCAGGGGTGCCAGACTAGAGGGTTGGAAGTCTGAGAAGTGCAGAGGTCAGGGGGTTGCTTAGGATGAGAACTTTTGACTTGTTGAGAGGGAAAAGGCTGAAACACAGTTGGGAATCATGGAGAAGAGAAAAGAGATGTATGTTGAAGTCAGAGACAAGGAGCATGGGGAGGAGGAAATGATCCCAAATAGTGGGACAACCATGGTGGCTGTGAAAGCTGGATTCCACATCATGGTGCTCCCATGATGTGCATTTACTGGAATGTAGGGGGGGGGGGGCCTTGTGATGAGCAGAGAAGAGAAATTGTGGGGAGGTATCTATGTCATTGTGGGGCCATGTTGGTGTTCTTATGGGAGACTGATGGATTTGTGAGGCAAAAGGTTGGAACTTGGTGAGGGGAGGTTTTATTGAGGGATTTCTGGCTATAAATGCAGTGGGTTGATAAGGAGGTTTGGTGGTAGCCTAGAATGAAATAGGGCCTACAGACTAGATGTGCAACTAGAGAAGTGTGGCCGGCCCAAAGTCCTTATCCTAGCTAGATAGATTTTTGTGCTCTGTGGAGTTAATTGAGGATTTCTTGAGGGTGGATGTGCGGTTGCTTCCTAAATTATAGTCAGATCATTCACTGGTAGTGTGGCAAGCACATGAAGGAATTAGCCAGTCTATATTTTTCAAGATGGACAAATCCTAGCGGCAAGAAGACGGTTTTAGCGAAGAAGTGGCAAGATGGTGGAGTGCACAACCCAACGGAGAAATTGGCTCAAAAATTGGAAGGGCTAGGGAGACCTTCCGATTAGAGAATTAGGGAGGAGGGGTATCTCATGAAAATAGAGGCTATAGCAAGAGTTGAACAATTGGATGGGCCAGAGAATATCTGTAGTTTATCAAAGGATGAGGCAAGGGAGTGAAGGGGTTGTAGGGATGCAACTATTTATCAGCGGATGATAAGAAGGTGGAGATGGAATGGAGACAAAGATCAAGGTAGTTGTGAATAAGAGAGGGGGGCATAAACATGAAATTGTTTCACCTCATTAATGATGGAAGGAGGTGGAATCAAATTGTAAGAGTGCAGGTCAAAGACTAGGGGTTTCAAGGCTCAAGTAGGTGGCACCACATTGGGAAGCCACTTTCACTCCTTTCCATGTGAGGGAGCTGAGGTCGATGCAGGTGGATTTGGTGAGGCCATTCACAATGGAGGAGGTGAGGATGACCATCGAAGGGTTGAATAGGGAAGGTGCTCTAGGACCGGATGGATTTCTGGTCTTTTTCTTTGGTAAATTTAGGGGGTTAGTCGAGACAGATGTCATGGCCACCTTTGAGGAGTTCAAAAGTGGATATTATGACCCTGGAGAAATGAGTCGGTCCTAACTATTTCTGCTTCTTAAGATTATAGGGACAGTTAGGGTCAAGGATTTTTGACCTATCTCATTCTCTAATTACTTTTACCTAGTCATGGCGAAGGTATTGATAAACAAGTGACACGTAGTGGTTGGTGATTTTGTTAGCCCTTTCAAGTCAACATATATTCCAGGTAGGCAGCTGGTGGATGGTGTTGTTTAGCAAGATAGATTAGAGCAGTGTGACATAGAAAGGGGACCAAGGGTTTAAGGTAGAAGGTCGACTATGGTAAAGCATATGACTCACTTGATTAGAACTTTCTGTGGTTCTTTATGAGGAGTAGAGGCTTTCCAGGTGAATGGATAGCTTGGGTTGGGAGATTTGTCACCTTTCATTCCTCCTCGATCCTAATAAATGGACAACTGGAGGCGGGTTGCATTCCTCCATAGAGGGGGGTCAAGCAAGGTGCCCTCTAGCACTGCTACTTGTTGTCCAAGTGATGGACTAAAAACTGGAAAAAAATGGCAAAGAAAAATGGAAACTAGAAACTGGAAAAAAAGCATAAGTGAAAGCTCAAAACTTAATAATAGAAAATAGAAATCTCACAGGCCCTTAAAAAATTGGAAAACATAAGGTAGGAAAAAACCCATGGCCCCCTTTTTTCATTGCGGGAACCTTGAAAATGGGGCTTGTTTATGTTTTTAACTCATTTGGGTGGTCTGCCAGTTTGCATTTTCCAGTCGTACCTACTGAGGTCGTAGTAGGCATGTAGGACCCTATTTCCTAGAAAAGAAATCAATTTCTTAGGCATCAGAAATCAATTTTATATGCCATTATTGTTTTGGTGTCTCTTTCTCTATATCGATGGTCATTATGTTGAGGTATCACCTATGTTAATTTGTTGCTTGGTATATTGGTTCAAACTTTCTTATGGAAATCAAGACACTTGATGACAACTCTATTCAATATTTTTCTTGTTGTTCTTTGCCTCAATGTGTTACTTGATTTGTTTGATTGAATCCATTGGTAACGAACATTTAAATCAGGTTCACTCATTGGACTATTCAAAGGTCATAAGCTCAGAAAAGCAATTTTACCACCTAATGTCAGCTCTTAAAGATGTTGGGCAAATTCATAAGGTGCGCTTGTATACATCTATTTGTTACATAATCTTCAAATAGCGTTTCTTACTATGATTCTTGGAATTACTTTGATTACACTTACTCCATTCAGATCAAGGGGGTTGTAGAGAGCATGGAGATGTAATTAAGAGAACTTCAAAAGCAGAAGTAATAGGGTGCAGTAGGATAGAGGACCATAATTCCAGCTGTTAGGGACGTGAAGTGGCAGAAGTTGTGAGGTTCATCAAGGTCCAAGTGACACGAGGGATAAGTCCAAGTCATCCTTGAAGTGCATTTCATGGAATATTCATGGGCTTTGTGCTGAAATGGAGACGAGGGCCTGTGGTACGGTATCTCTATGAGTGGGGGGCCACAATGGTTTGCTTGCAGGAGACTATGTTAGAAAACTGCAAAATATGGGACTAAAATTTGGTGGGACAGAGATTTGTAGAGGGGTACTTGGCAGTGAAGGCAATGGACTAAATAGGAGGGTTGGTGGTCACATGGATCGAGTCGATGTTCTTTAGGATAGACTCATGAATAAGTCAATTTGTTGCTGTAGTAGAGTTGAAGTGAAGGAGTGATGAGGTGGAGATTGTAGTTACCTTAGTTTATGGGCCAATGGTTGGAGCACCAGGTGAGACACTGTGGAGGGAGTTGAAAAAGTGCCAAGGTTTTAGGGCCTCCCTTGGCTTTTTGTGGGAAACTTCGACATCGCTTTAGCTATGGAAGATAGGCTTTGCTGGAGCTGGGACTTTTGGACTGTGTGTTCACATGGCAAAGCATGGTGAGCCCTACCTCCTTGTTCAGATTGGACAGATTCTTGTGCTCGATGGAATTAATTGAGCTTCTCTTGATGGCAAAGACACAATTGCTCCTTAGACCATTATTAGACCACTCCCCAATTGTTTGGCAATCTAATAAGGAGCATAGTTGCTCCACATATCTCAAGATAGGTCAATCCTGGCTAGAAGAAGGCAGCCTCAAGGAAGAAGTGGTTAGATGGTGGATGTTGCCAATAGGGTAGGGAGCAACAATAGCAAGATTGGTCAAAATATTGGAAGGGATATGTTGGGCATTTTATACAATTCCGGAGGCATATTTAGAGGATAAGACATTAAAGGAGGTGCAAAGAGCTAACTAGGATAGAGGAATTGGATGACCTAAAGGATAGCACGGCCCTATCAGGGATTGAGCTACAAGAACAAATCAGTTATAGGGAGGTGATTGCCAAGGAAGATAAAAAAGTGAAAATGGACTGGAGACAAAGGTCTAGGCTAGTGTGGCTTAAAGAGGGGATACAAATGCATGTTTTTCCCATCTCATGGCAAAGGATAGGTGTTTGAACCAAATACTGATGGGTGTAGGTGGGGACTCAAGAGTACGTTGGCTCTTAGGTAGACAATAGAGCCTTGGTGGAACACTTTAACATGATGACCTGCTACGGGAGTCAAAATAAATGGAGATAGAGCAGTAGGGGGTATCTTAGGTGATGCAAGAGTAAAGAGCAGAGCTGGTGGGCCATTTCCAGTCAAAGGGATCCAAGAGGACATCCAAGTGGAAGAGATCCAAGGATTCTATGGGGATGGGGCACTTGGACCGACAAGATACCAATGTTTTTCCTTAGGTTGTCTGGGAGATGGTTGAAACAGATGTGATCACCACATTAGAGAAGTTTAAGGGTGAAACCTGCAGCTTGGAGAGGCTCAATAAGTTGCTTCTCTTTCTCTTTCCAAAGTGTTACCAACCAATCTCTCTGTCCAACTCAATCTACTTGGTCATTGCAAAAGTCTTGGGCAATAGTTTAAGAGAGGTGATCAGGGAATTGGTTTGCTTTTTTGAGTCAGCTTTCATCTGTGGTAGACAACTAGTAGATAGCACAGTATTGGTTACAGAAATTCTAGTATTGTGGAAGAGAGTATGGACCAAGGGATTCATGTGGAAGTTAGACTTCGCCAAGGCATACAATTGTCTTGACTAGAATTTTCTATGGTTGTCAATGCCAAGGAGAGGTTTTCTAGAGGTATGAGTGAGCTGGGTTAAAAGATGCATCCCTTTGCACACGTTCTTGGTGCTAGTGAATGGATGCCTTGAGGGAGGATGGATTTGACTACAAAGAGGGATTAGGCAAGGCTGCCCTCTAGCACCACTGCTATTTGCCCTTGTAGCATAACCGCTCCCCCTTTGTACGACTTAAGAGTGCGCACATGGGTAATTGAAGGGTTTCTAAACACCACCCTACACAACAGTTATTCCTCTATTGCAATACGCAGAAGACACTAACTTTGTTGTATAAGGTTTAGTAGGGGAGACTAGGAACGTAGCTACGATAAATCAGCCCTCATTGGCTTCAGCTTTTCTCATGAGGAGGATCATTGCTCAAGTGCCCGGAGGATACTGAAGGGGACATTGCTCATGCACTACTTGGGCCTGCCATTGGTGACAGGCATGCTTAGATGAATGATTGGCAGCTTGTGATAGAGAAAATGGGAAGACAGCTAGAGGGGTGGCAGACTAGAGTATTGTAAAAGGGAGAGCAATTGGTAGTGTTGCGGTTGATGCTCTCTGTGATCCTCACCTTCCACTTCTCAGTCTTCAAGCTTCTGGTGCGATTGGAAAGAGATTGGACTAGTTGATGAGGAGGTTCTTCTAGAAAGGTCAGGGTTAGAGGTTAATAGGGGATCACATCTATTGCATGAGATGTTGTGTGTCAGACAGCTTCCCAAGTTGGACTAGGGGTTTTGCATCTGTGCACGGTTAGTTGGGCTCTCATGGCAAATTGGGTGGGCCAGGCTTCTGAGATCCGCAGATAATATTGTCACATTGGTACTCACAAATAGCTGTTGTGGGGGGTTGCATTGGGAGAGGCAAACAGCTTTGGTTGAAGGGGCGCTGCCTTTTGGCAAGGATTGCAAAACGGTTTCCCTCAAATGCAAGAATTTGCCAAGCTAGGGGAAGGCTCCTTATTCCAATTTTGGTAGGATGGTTGGTAGAATCAGCATACTCTTTCGCAACAAATTCCCATGCCTCGTTGCTTTTGGATGCAATCCTTGGGCCATGGTTAGAGAGTGTTGGGATGGGACATGGAGCCCACTTCTAGGTTCCAATCTATTAGAGTAGAGGATTGAAGACTGAATTAATATGCAACAGTCCATATTGCATTTAAGACCATATGAAGGGACAGAAGATGGATGAGAGTGGATAGGTCTCTGTTCTCTATCCAAGGAGCATATAAGCAGATCAAAGACTGTATGATGGAGGAGGCACTGGAAACTCTTTGTACATGCCAATTTATCCAGAAACAGAAGATCCCCCTCAAGATCTGCATTTTTGCTTGGTTTCTCTTTAAGCAATGACTGACAACATGCATCTCTTGACAGAAAATGTTCCTAGAAGAGAGTTGACAGAGTGTCGCTCTCTGTGCAAGGGGGTGGAAGATTGCTCCTACCTATTAGTTGAGTGTCCATTCACTCGGTCAGTCTGGGTTGCTCAAAGGATCCCAAAAATGGATGTCACATCAGATGACGCTTTCTGGGGCTCTCTAAGAGTGACAAGCTTTGAAGAAAGATCGAACGAGATAGATTGCTCACAGTGTTATGGGGAACATGGCTGCAATGCATTGAGGTTATCCTCAAAGGAGGGGCTGTTTCAGTCGATGGTACCATTCATGACGTGGCAAACCTTGTATACTACTAGTTTAGATGGCTACGAGTAGGGGGAAGGGGTCCACTTTGGGGTTTGCGTGGCTGGTTTGGTTTTTTATTTTTCCTTGTTAGTCTACTGGCAGATCACTGGTGTTGGGTGATCCTCGTTTTTTTTAAAAAGACGATTATTCTTCAGATTTCATTATCTAAAATGATTTTCAGACTTTAATGACTTATATTTATTAGAAGTTTTAGTCAGGTCTTCTCTACCTTCTCTTCTAATGCAACAAGTATTGCACTAAGAGGATAAGGTTTTGAAGCCAACGCACCTTTCATCAAGGATGCCAGTGCTTCATGTCTTGCACTGGTAAGTTTGTGTTTCTATGAAATAGCTCCTGTATCCGTGATAGGAATCATCAAGCTGTGTGCTCATCTCAGATTTTGCGCAAGGTGTCCCATGGTAGGTCAGCTTGTGGACATATCAATAGACCTCAGCCGGATGAGAAGGCTACTCTAGGGGCTGGACACAAGGGCATGCCCACCACCTCAGTTGCCCCCAGGGTAGACTTTATGGCAATGGCACATATCCAGTGCTGCATTTTCTTCAAAATAGGCATCTTCTCTGTTGCATACTTTAGCCACTCATAGTTGTCTCCTCGACACATAAGCATCCATGTGTCCAGTGCTTTTTTTCAGAGCAGTCAGCTCCGTCGCCTCCTACTTGAGCCGCCATCACTTTACAAGGGCCCCACACTTAAAACCTATCTCTATCTTCTCTCCCACACGTAGCCTAAATAAAGGCCTCTTCATGTACCTCTTCATGTGACCCTATTCAGTATTTTCATTCTCCCATTTCACCTTTTCATAAAGCTATTGGCTAAAACAAAGGAAACACACCAGTAACAACCTTGACAATCCAGTCGTGGGGTTGGTGAGTTCAGTACTCTGACAACAATTAGCCCAGCAGGGATGAAGTGCCTCCTCCAATTGACCGCTTGAATATAATGAGACGGGAGAGAGAGAGAGAGAGAGAGAGAGAGAGGGAAGGAATAAGAAACGCCTCTGTTTCCGTGATGAAGAGTGCAGGCCTGTTTCGTTAAGGAGAGGGATTAGGTTTGGGAACTTGGTAGGAAAATCTATAAACCGTGGACAATTTTGTTTCTAGTGTGTTCCTCCTCATCCTGCGAGTCACTATCTGTGAGCATTGATTGCTATTGAGTGTCACAGGTCTGATTTCAACGGTGCATTCTATAAACCCGCCAGTGTCTCATATCAAAGGTTCTACAGGTGTAATCTGCACAAGTGCAGTGCCAATAACTGCAACAATGCAAAGAAGAATCATCAAAATCATTGAGCCAGAGACTTTCCCGGATCAGATATGAGCCTCTGTATTGTATGCCATAAGTTGAGTTCTTGAGGTTGAGAGACATTATGCCACAAGTTGAGTTCCACCTCACTGCAACTTTCAGTGCAGGCGAGTCATTGTTTGGTATTTCCTTCTCCTTGCACATAACCGGGTATGGGCTATTCTCTGTGGAGATCTTGGGACCCATCTAAGCCAATCAACAAGTATCCCATTGTCTAGGCGGGAACAGCACTTCCCAGAAAATCAGGCGGTCACCTTCGCCCCCATTATTTGGAAGTGATGAGTCAAGTCATGAAGACTTAGAGGATGAGGTGTGTGTTAGGCTCTCTCTGCTACCATATCATCTTCTTTCTGCAATCAATTTCCATAATTACCTTCTTGGCCATTTTTTTGTTTCTTTTCATAGACTTAGCCATCACCTGGAAAAGAAAAGAATTGGACAAGTGACATTTACCAAGTAAGAGTACACTAAGAATATAGGATGTTCTAGGTGCACTGGATGGCTGGATTACGCCACGGCTATTCTAATGTATGAACCCACTACCTTAGTCTCCTCAAATTCTTTAGGGTTAGAAGAGGTCTCCTCTTCTCTGGCTTATGTACCCCTTGCTTTATATATAACCCTGTAAATTTAAGTGAACTTGTAAGCCTATTGGTGACAAGTACTTGGAAAAACATGCTATTTTACATTTCTACCCCCAGATCAAGACTATTTGTATTTATACTTTATTTTATTTATGTTTATACCCTTTCACTAGTGACCCTAATGGTCACTTAAAACCTGTATAGTTAGTCCATACCTATTCAATGGAAAAAAAGTACACTTTTATCTTAAAACTTCTGTGCCTACCATCTTACCTTTGTTCAAGCTACAGCACTCCTTCAAATCTGACAATGGCTCTTGATACCCTTTGACCTTTTGGGCCACTTAATTCATGAAATATCATCTAGGCCCAAATATGCAAGACCATAGTTAAGTAGGTCATTCTCTACCTGTTTCAGTAGTTATCCCTTTGCTACTTCTATCTTGTCCCCCCAGAAATCCTAGCAGAGGGTGGCTGAGCCCAGGATTCTCTGTGGAGAAATCCAACATCTAGGCATAAACTAAATACACTTAATGTGTTTCTACTATATTAAATAAAACGTACATACAAAGAACATTTAATAATAACAAATAACACATTGTTATGATTTTTAAAATGGATAATATGAAATTTTGATGCAAACCAGACTAGTTTGTGGCTTAATGTAACTAAGAAGATTTGAAATTTGATGAGGGATAGAGAGAATTTAGACAGTCTAGAGTGGAGCTCTGCCTAGGTGAATAGAGAGATCTGAGGAGAGGTAGGAATGGAAATAGGATGCAGGCAGAGGGATTGGAGAGGGAGCTTGAGTAAGTGCAGATGATGTGGCAAGGAGAGTGGATGATGTGGCAGATGGAAAAGAGGTTGACGAGCTGAACATGAGAGTGGAAAGCTGAGTGTGGGGAAGGAGGGCCAACCCTGGGAGGGTGAGGCAGGAATAACATTTCCTTCATAAAACTTCCATGCCCATACACACTAGACTCAACCTATTAATGACCTTCAAGTACATCATGGGGATGATGGACAATAATGCCATTATAACTGACCTCAAGTGAGGTCTACAGAATATATTTGACTTGTCCCTGTGATTGTATCACAGTGATAAATTACTATCAGAGCCTTTTGTGCTCCTTCAAGGTTAAACATTTTTTATCAATTTTTTTGCTCCTGTGCTGCTCTTTCATTTTGTTTTCATGATTCAGGTTGTGGAAAATCAGACAGTCACAAGAACCATTTCTGAAGTTCAGTTGCATTTGCAAGATATGATTGTTGCATCAAATGTTGGAGATGACATGTTGTGTGCATTATCCATGGTATGCTAAAAATTATGATCAAAAGCAAAAATATCATGATGTTTTTGTTTGTACAAGAAAATAGAAATATCTAGTCCAGGGTACTGGATACATATTCAGTTGAAAATTCAAAAAATCATTGACTTGCGCCACTGATGTATTTAGATTATGCTTGAAATTATACACTTTTTAATATCTCTTGATGTTATTCTGATATATAATGTGACACTGGCATTTGGATGTTCATATATATTCACATGTGTATTTCGTACTGTTGGTCAGCCGTTGTTGCATACTTTTGTGAATACATGCATTACTTATTGAAAAACTATCACATTTTTTTATATCTTTGATGGGAGCAATTTTTTTCACCATGATAGAAATAGCTAAAAACTTCTGTTAAGGATAGCTGTGTGAAAGTTTTCAATTTCATATCTTGTTCATTTATAGAGCTTAAGGTGTCTACTTTTTGTAGTTTCTGTATTGTTTGAAGATCAAGAAGTTTCTTGTGTTCAAATATCATGGCCAATCTTAAGGGCATGAGTTAAACGATGATCCTGGACTAAGGGTTGGCAGGCAGGGCCACCTGATATATGATGGTCCATACCATCACTTCAAGGCACATCAAGCTCCTGACTGGATTCTCCTTCTAACTAGGGCTTTGTACCACAGGCCCAGCACACAGAACATGATCCATGGCGTGCCATAATATTCTTTTGGTTATGCATCCCCGACATATGACTGGATGCACGCCTCTCCCTTCAGCCGCCGCCTTGACCCTCCTCTGCCTCTGCCCTCTGCCATCCTCCACCACCTGCCCCTTTATCATCCTCCCTCCTCTCTCCTCTGCATGTGACCCTCCTGCTCTACTTTTCCTCCAATCCACCCCCTACCCCTTTTAAGCCTTCATCTCTGCCCATCCCCCAGTGCCTCTGCTCCCTCCCTCTTCCTTCCCTTTCACCTCCTCCTCTGCTCTCTTGCTCTCCCCCCTTTTTTTCCTTCCTCGACCTCCAATGACTCCACTGCCTCAGAGCCTCTGAGGCTTTGTTTTGTGTTCTCCTCCTTGGCCATCCTCACAGGTCAGTGGTGCAAACAACATAGCAGTGGCAGTTACATGTCTTTATAAGGCTGTGGGTTGTTGCTTCCCGAAACTGTATCGAAGGGGTTTGAAAGTAAGCTCCAGATTGAAGTTAGCAGAGGAGGAGATGTAGTTCAGGAGAGAAGTTAAGAATATTTCATAAAAAGCGTCAAAATATACAGAGTTATCCTTGGGCTTTTATAGCCCTTCTTACTGAGTAACATAAAAATATGACCGTTGGGGCTCCAACGGTCATAAAATATGACCGTTGGAACTCCAACGGTCATATTCAGAAATCTGGTCCATTTATAAATTATGGACCAGATATTTACACATAGGAAGAATCTTTGGTAATCTAACAGGGTTTATTGAGAGGCCTACTGTTAACCGTCTTGGGGCATTCTATGGAAGGAGAGCAGGGCTATGGAAGGGGGATTCCTGAGCACAACAGGAACTTAGCTAGGCATTCTGGTCAGCTACCTCAGGATAAGAAAAGGCAGCTATAATGTGTAGGCAGGAGGTTGAGGACTTTGCTTTGAAAGCTATCTCTCTCTCCCCTTCCCCCTTGCTCTCGAGGGCTTGCAGACATGACAAACAATAAAGTTTTTGGTTGAGAACCCTTTTTGCTTTGAAAGCTCCCTCCCACTCTCCCCCCCCTCCCCTTGTTTGTCTAATTTTCTTATCTGACTGTATGGAGGCGCATCATAAAAATTTTCTACTTAAAATTCTGAGATGTATCTTGCATCTCTCAGAAGGATATTTCCAATCTTAAATACCATATAGCATACAGGGATAATGAAGACAAACATAAGACTTCATAACTAGGGTGGAGCTTGCCAAGAATTGGTCTTGTAGATGCCAAAAAAAATTTTGAGCTGTCATTATGTATTGTCATGTTTATATTTAACTTTTATATGCTTTTCAAACAACTAAATATATTGCTGTTGTCATTGTTTTCTTTCTTTACAGATTACTGGATCTATTTATGCATGGAGTTTTATTGGAAAGCTACTTGAATTACTGAAAATGAAGATCGAGCAAGATTTATCACTAGTACTCAACTTGCATTGTTTTCTCCTAAAATTTTGTTCTCTTCTCGATGCACCAGTTTCTCGGGTCTCACAGAATGAAAGGTTTCCTTTAGATCAATTTCTGTTTGAAAAACCTGAAAGCACATTACTCTTCATTTCTGTTTGGAAATTGTCTTTCATCATGCCCAACATCACATAATGTTCAGTAGCTCTATATATTTTATTTTAGTTTGTTTTAATTTTAATCTGAATTCAGTGGTAGATATGTCCTTTTGCCAATACGCTTATGTCATCAAACTTGCTTATCAAAGCTTTTCTGGGTTTGGCCCAAGATATCATGCAATCCTCTTTTAATTGGGCTATTAATGGAATAAATGAGTCTCCTGAGAATTCCCAAGGGCTAAGAAGGTGGCATTCTGCATCCTTTCTCTCCCTGTGGTTTCATCTCTGGGTATTATAGAAAAATCATTGCAAGATCAAGAGAGTGCAACTCTAGATCAAGGAGAACTTGAAGACATGGAATGCCATGGAGGAGCAGGTGTACATTAGCAAGCAATTCGACTCAGATAGATCCCTTGGAAGTTTTTGTTGGGACGAAAACCTGAGATGCCCACATGTCCATATGTTTCTTAATCTACTGGCATCATCTCCACTAAGTCACTAGAAATTGAGAAAATATAGCAACTTGTTCCACCTATCCCAGAGAACCATCGGTTTAATGGGGTCAACCTGCATAAAAAATGATCCACAATTCTATAATCCACAGTAAGCGAGGGGAGAGTGAGAACTTGAAAGAGGGTGAGAGAGGAATATATTGTCTAGCAGAGAGCACTTGAGTGATGGCTCTCCCTGCCTTTAGGGCCTGCCCTTGTGGGCCTGGGCGGGCCAGCCTAGCTTGATAGGCTTGGCCTGGCTGGGCCCACCCTGCCGGCAGCTGCCCTCAGTCCTTGCCAGAAGCATTGGTGAATGTGTTGGGCATCAGGAGCTGCAGTATCCAGCCATGTGCGCCTGCCAGTTCCTTCTTGCTCGCTCTGTCAGACAATAGGGCTCATCATATACTTGCTTAATGAAAAAAATTTGAAGCTAATCTCTTTTTCTAAGACTTCTAAAAATTGTTCATTCGATTTATTATTCAATTTAATTTCAGTTAGCTATCTTCATTAACAAATTCACCGAGTCTTAAGTCTGGAAATGATGCTAAACCCTTTCCTATAAGTTGTCAGATTTCATTTTAGAAGAAAATTTGTTTTGATGTACGTCATGGGTTTAGTATGTTATTTTATCATCCTGTTTCAACGATGAAATGCATTTTTTAAAAATCAATTCAAAATTTTTTGCCTTTTGCATTTCTGTTTACCTTGTGTTTGACATGCTAACATCATATTTACAGTTCATACTTGAAAGATCGACCAAGTCATTATGCATTGGATTATGTATCTTGTGTTCATTCGATGTTAAACTTTTTAACGGTGAGTCTGCTTTCTTTTACATGCAATATGTCACATTGTCTGCTTGATTTTATTGCATTTTGTGCATTATGATCACATTGAAGCTGTCAAATGTGCATGTTTATACCCCTCTAATTTAGGTAGTTTATGGAACCCAAACCTAGGGGCTTTTTGGTTGAACCCTTCTAAAGGGTTAGAGCCATAACTACCCACCTGGGTCAACAGAAAACGAAGAGGAACACCCGGCCTGATGGAGCAGGAGACCTGGGGGCTTCTCAAGTACCCCACTCTCATATCAACTAGTATCAGAACCTCCACCTTGCTGCCACTGCTGCCCTCTCTGCCTACTAATGCCCTGCTGCCTACTCCTGTCAGCCTTTCAACATCCTTGTGCCAGTTCTTATGCCTCTTGCATGTTCCAGTGCCATGGCCAGTGACAGCTCAGCTGTAAGAAGTTGCCATCGCCAGCAACATTGGTGATGGCTCAGCGGGTAGCAACTGACATTTTGTAAAAAGCAGTGCCAGCAAAAGCACAGATTTCTAGACAGCCCTTGATGCAGCCTAGTCTGTGGGTAGAGATTTAGTGTGGTCAAATTTGAGGTCTGAAACACCAAACACCAACAGGCAAAAAAGGAGAAAAGAAAAAAAAAGAGAAACATGCCCTCTATCTGGACCAGCTCAGGCTTGGCTTGGCCCACCACTTGAAACTCATGGAGAAAAGAAGAAAAAATAGAAAAAGACTATCATCAGCAGGTCACTCTCAGCCAGTTGGGCGTAGTGTGCAGACTTTAGCATGGCATCCACGCATTCCTCTTGACCACCACCCCAAATCCTTCTACCACCCTGAGGGGAGGGTGGCTCTTCCCAACGAGAGTGACAATAGGGTGTCATCAGAGCTTACACTGCAATTGAGAACTCTGGGAGATGCTCCAGGGGCATACAAAAGAGGTAATGAAATCCACGACATAGGTTGCCAACAAGAGTTTTGGAAGCAGCGGGGGAGGAATATGGAGGAGCTGATATCATGAGTTTGCGCAAGCCTGATGCCTAAGATAGCAAGAAACCACCAAGAGCACGGGAAACCACCAACTTGCTGCCAAAAGTTTGGGGAAGAAACTCATGAGACATGCTGTCACCATCACCTTGCCATTACAGGTATCACCAGTTTTTTCTGTCATCATCATCATTATCAGCTTCACTTTCATCACCATCAAACCTTGTGAATAGGGTGGCTCTTTGGGACATGGAGTAGTGATGGGGCACCAACCTAGAGGGCTAAATGGGCTGGCCATCTAAGAGGCCAGAGCATACATGTATCCTGCCACTTTTTAAAAAAAAAAGGGTTATCCTGCCCTAGGGCCCCGATAAGTGGAAGGGGGCAGAACAGGACAACCCTAGACCTGCTAGAGTAGTAGATGAAAACCCTGAGCTTCTCATTATGCCTCCATCCTTGCCATCACCCTTTTATATCCCTCTATTTCCCACCTTGTCATATTTCCATCAAATAAAGTTTGTGCCACAGGGCACGTTGCTTTTTTATTTGCATCATTTACATTAAATTACTCTCTGCTCTAAGTTGAAATTTGTTTAAGATTGTATGCTAGTGTTCTGTGTCGTCAGAGCATCTTCCTTAATTCTTTAGGCCAGAGCATACTTAATGGGGAAGCCATCAAGTAAACCCGAATATTTACCTTATTGCTAGCCCTAAGAGGGCCTTTGGTGGTCAAGGAACAGTATAAAGATTCTAGGGCTCTCGATATGATCTTTAGGACTAGGCAACCTGCTCAAGCTCTTGGTCCTAATTTTGAATTGGGGTTCGCGATAAATTAGTAATACAGCTACCACCATCGCCAATCTATAGCTTCTTGTACCACCCCTAGCCACCCTTTGCCGCATGTCCCCTTCACCATCTCAAGCACTGCTGCCCATGCCACTAGACCTCTGCCCAATGCTGGTTGTAATCTCCTTTCCCTACTGTGTCCTTCACCATCTGTGGTGCAGCTCTTCACCACCTCCACAGCTCTAGCGGTGCCACCAACATTGCCGACAACATTGTGAAATACAATCCCCTTGTGCATAAATGAGCCTACATGGAGGAAAAAGTTGGTTGAAGTGGAAGAAGAAGAGGGAGAGAAAAGTTAGTCGTGGAAGATGAGGAGGTCATAATAGGTCCCAAGGTCAAAGAATCCCCCATTGCCAAAGGCGAAAAGGCCCCTAGCTTAAGGTTATGTCACCTTCAATAAAAGAAGGAGAAAATAGTGAATTGATTTTCTCTGCCTCTCTCTCTCCCCCTATCTCTTTTTTGTCCTCACCTTAATCATATTTCAAATGTTTTTGAAATGCTATAGGGACTATCACCTGACATATCGGTGAACAACCTAGTGTGTTGGTATAGACCCATATTAGTCTACCGTCGCATGATTCATCCCTCACCTTAAGCTAAAGGAAATCAACATGCCATAAATCTCTTCACATAGTGGACTTATTGGTAAAATATGTCCTTCCCCTAAGTTGTTGGGATCTAAGGCTCGACAAGCTTTCCAAAGTTTCGATCAAAACGTCGATTGCAGTAGAAGATATTGAATCAAAACACTTAACAAAGTTGAAGAACTAAGAAGAGATGATCCTATCATCTAGTATAGAATAAAATTTATACTTACAAGGATCATCTGAAGGAGTTCTTCAAGCCATTCAAGCATCCAGCTTCAAGCGTTATCTACACGATCGCTAGACGATTGGATCTCCTCTAGAACACTCGTCGCCATGAGGGGAAGAGAAAGGAGAAGTTTTCACAAGGCTCGTATCAGCACCTTTGTTACGGTTGTTCTCCCCTTATTTATAGATTTTGGGAATGTAAACTTTTAATAAAAACCTTTATATTTATGTCTATATCTACCAATGCCTATTAACCTTATGTGACCATCTAGGTTCATAAATCTTGCTAGTTAATGGCTTCATCAACTAAATAACACTTATTGGTCTTCCTTATCACTTAATTATATCAATATATAGATTAATTGACTAAGGATCAATTTAACCCAATCAACAGGTTGAGTCGCCAGCTCAGTGAGTGTCAAGTTACATCATGTGCTCTTAGAGATATATTGTATATCAAAACTCTTTTATGAAACTCTACCGTCATCAGTTATCATATATTTATAATCCTTCATCCATGTGAGACTCATGAATGACTTAAGATATGGTTAATTGTCAAATCCTAATCGTTCACTGAATTTAGTACTAATATGACTATAAAATCATTAAGAACACCTTGTATAATATTTCTACCTCCTGGGCCAAGGATTTAATCGCATCTCATTCCTTGAGTCAATCTCCTCATACCAAGGGCAGATGATCCTATCTTGACTACTCAATCATCTTCGAGGATTTCATGTCATATCCAATCTATGATGTTTTGGAGATCCCACAGCTAGGGATTTGTAAGTCATAGTCAAACATGATTATCTATTTATAAGACGTTTTTGATGTCTCATGTCAAAGGACACTACGCAATCATGACATGAATCAACTTGATTGATAGTTTGGTATAATGTCATTCAAGAATTCATACAGATTAATTTAGTGAACTCTTGTTGGCCAATAGGCTCCGAGGAGTCCTATCATCGCTGATTAGTCCTTTCCAGATGACAGATAGTATCGTGCTGGCGTAAGAGATAGTAGCAGCATGGCGTCGAAAAGGCACCACCGGCTTTATGTGGAAGGTTGACTTCGCTAAAGCATATGACTCATTAGACTGGCGTTTTGTTTGGAACGTCCTCCGACGTCGGGGGTTTCCAGAGATGTGGGTGCGGTGGATGAAACAATGCGTTACGACCTCCACATTCGCCGTCCTGTTGAACGGTCAGCCGCAAGGGGGATGGATTCACCCCCAACGAGGCATCAGGCAGGGATGCCCCTTGGCCCCCCTATTGTTCATTCTGGCTGTGGATGCCTTGGCAGTATGCACTTTGCAGGTGTGCTCGCACGGGGCCCTAACCGGATTCCAGTCGGCTAGCCTTCCGAATGGCATACCCTTGCTGCAATACGCAGATGATACGACATTTTTCATTCAGGGCTCTATGGAGGCAGAACAAACACTCTCGATTATGATGGACATATTCTTAGACTTTTCTGGACTCCGACTGAATCGAGCTAAGTCCACTTTCGTCGGATTAGGCTTATCCGAGGAGGAAATGAGAAGCTGCTCTCAGATTCTGGCGACGCCCATTGGAGTTTTACCGATCCGGTATCTTGGGGTGCCACTGGTTGATCGCCGCCTTCGGATTCAGGATTGGCAGCCCGTCTTCGAAAAGGTGGAGACACGTCTGGGAGGTTGGCGAGCCCGCCTACTATCGCGCGGGGGTCGGTTGATCTTGCTGAAAGCGGTCTTGTCCGCTATACCGATATACTACATGTCGATTTTAACGATGCCGGTCGGCGTAAGGAGACGTCTCGAGAAGATTATGCGGAGCTTCTTGTGGAGAGGGCCCCAGCCTGATGAAGCTCGGGGGACGACGCTAGTTGCTTGGTCTACGGTGTGTCGGCCTATAAATCAAGGAGGGCTTGGAATACGTCACCTTCAACATACTAACATGGCCCTCCTTACTAAGTGGGTGTGTCGGATGATGCAACCGTTGGGTGATCTAGTGACGGTGATGCTACGAGATGAGTATGGATCTTCGCTGGATTGGGAGATGTGGCGGACCCCGCGGCGCGGCGACTCTGCATTTATGTCGAGTGTACGAACGTGTTTCCCCCAGGTGCAGAGCTTTTTCAAGCCACAGTTGGGGAACGGGGAGACATTCCGATATCCGGTGTGACAACCGGGTCGGGACACGGCCGACCTGGATAGGCTCTTCCCTCGCCTCTACGCTCTATCCACTGGATAAGGGTGTTTTTGGTGCAGCAGCTTGGAATAACGCTCGGGTCCCGCCGCTGCCCGTGGTATTGCGTGACCAACGGGCGGCTGAGCTGAATAGATTACAGGGAGCTCCCGACGCATTGTTGCATATCGAGGCCGTACAGACGCGTGGATATGGAACGGCCCTAGCTTCACCACCCGGCCGCATACGGGACGGCTTCGAGACCAGGAAAATCCGGAAGATCCGCTCATCTTGCAGAGGTGTCGTGTGGTGTGGAAGCGGCGCCTCCTCTCGAAGATAAAGGTGTTTGCTTGGCTTTTGTTACATCGGCGCCCGATGACAAGGTCCAGGCTGCAGCGCATGGTCCCGCATGCTCCAGCGGAATGCCCACTCGTGCGCCGGGGGCTGTGGAGGATTGCCCACACTTGTTCTTTGTCCGCCCCTTAGCCCGGATCGTGTGGGAGGCGACGAGACTCGGCCACCTCGTGGTGAACTCGGAGGAGGCATTCTGGCGGTCTCTCGGCGGTGGTACATTTCGTCGCGGAGATGAGTGGCAAACTATTTTTGCCACATTGTGGTCCATTTGGATCCATAGAAACGAGGTCATATTCAAGGGCCGTGCCCCGTCCGCTGATGCTATTCTGCACAGCGCGAGGGGGTTTGCATCTTTTTGGCACTGAGGTGTCCTAGGCCCCTAGAATTTTGGACCCTTGTAGCTCATGATCTGTATCCTTCGTCATTGATTCAATGACAACGGGGGGGCACTGTTTTCGGGGTGCCCTTCTCCCTCTGATTCAAAAAACTTTAGTAAACTCTTTCTCTAAAGAGTACCCATAATCTATTTTTAATGTTTCTACATAAATGGCCACAAAATCAGTTATACTCATTATAAGAGTTGGATTATATAATATTATTCTTTCTAGACAATATAAAATCCTTCTCGAGTATCTCACAAACAAGAATATTTAGAACATATGTTTAAAGACCAATGATTACTGTATTATGATCTCATCATAATTCACTTGGTAATTGCATAAGCTTATAGACTTCATTATAAATATCACACAAGAATGACAAGAATAAAAGTTTATTTTAACTAATATAAATGAAAAATAAAAGTGTGATTGGCTTACAAGCCACATAATTTCCATCATAAGAAACACCTCATTTTGGTGCAACCATATTGCCCATAGCTCCTCTTTTTAGAATTGCATTGCCGAATTGAGTCCCAAAAGGCCAACATTGATGTAGCATCCTCAAAAGATATCACCTAGCTGACCCAAACCATGCAAGCAAAGGGGCTTTTGAAGAAGAGGTGCTTGCAGTCTTCTTCATGGGTAGAACACAAACTAAATTCCACTAATGTATCTGAGTACATTTGTTTGTACAATATCCGGGTCATTAACCTTCTTCGTAGGAGGTGCCATAAAAAATGTACACCTTTAATGGAAATTTTTGTCTCCAGATGAACCTACATGCCCGAATAGTTTTTGTTTCTTCTCACGTTGTCTCTCTTACATCCTTGTGCAGGTCCTTTGAATCAAAGAACAGTTGTTTTCTAATTCCTAGCCATCATATTCCTAACATAATGGTCTTTGTGTAGTAAGGACTATTGCATGCTCAAGAATTCCACAACCCTCTAGTCTAACAAAGCACTGCAAAGGTTAGGTTCCATGTTCTTTGTTAATAGTCTGTAACCGTGGGAGTAGAACTCTTTGCAAACATAAAGAGATTAAGGAAACGTCTCCCTTCAAAGTTGCTCGTGATGACCAGGCATCCAAACAATATTGAAAACTGAACTATCCCCTAACTTGGTGGGGGTAGAAATTGCATACAAACGAAAAGATTTGTCTCACTACTTACCAAAAATGGTGATGCACCTCTAGTTTGGGTTACTCAACTCTCTCAGTTTAGCCCTCTACTATAATTGTCCCGGAATATTATTATGGTGAGGTTACCTCAAGGGTTTATAATCCTATTCATACTTTGTACGTGGTGGACCCGCAACCCAACCCTCCCCCCACTTGGTAGGTGTACATAGAACATACCATGAAAACTATTGCTAGCTCTTGGCTTTGCCCCAGCCCAAGTCCTTTTCATAGGGAATGCCTCATTAGGCCATCTAGTCGCTTCCCAACTCCCATTGGCACCTTGAAAACTAAGAGATAGAAAATGGGAATCGCTGAAAGTATTGATCGCAACAGCAATAGGTGCCCCCCCTTAACATCACCTTCTTCAACCTTCTCAACGATCAATTGCCAATCTGTGCACAACATCCTCCCCCATGTCAATGGTAGGCCCAAATGTCGAATAGGTCGACTCTTACTTGGTGTTCTCAAGGCCTTTGGACATTGTACCTCCTCATCTTAGGGTAGTCCAAACCCCACCAAGACTTATGCGGCATGCTTAATTTTGAGACCCGGAAAATCTGAAAATAAAGAACTAGTTCCTCGCCTCCTCCAACGAGCCTTCCATAAAGAACTCTAAGAAAGGATAAAGAACTAGTGTCAACCCTAGTTGAACCTCTTGATCCTCTTGTTGGACTAGGGATCTTAAACAGTTGATAAAATGTCACACAATCGTGTTAGTCTTGATTTTGAATTTTCAGATTGAAGATTTGATGCATTTTTATTGTTTTCCCCTTGAGCCATTGGCAATATTGTCATTGAATAATTTTTTTCCTGGAGAATAATTTATTCCATGTTGAATGTAGGCCATGATTTTTAAAATTTTTAATGAGGATATGTTGCAAGATCTTCAGTCTTTTGACAATCCAGGATACTGCAAAATTGCAAATCTCACGGACCCTGTACAGGTATGACTTTCTTAGCCTACAGTCCTATGATAGATCCTGCTTTTCTGCTTTTCTTCCAGAGCATGTTTTTTTGTAGAAGCTGATCAGTAATACGATAAAATCTCAGATATGATGCAGTCAGTAAGAGCAAGTAGATAAATTGAACGAATGAATTACGCTTTGAGATGCCCAAACCTTAACAAAATATGACCTATGAATGCTCTAGTTATTGTTACGACCTTCTTCTATTTGGAAGAAGGATCATGTTTTGAAGAACATGTCCTTTGAAACTCCTAACAATCTTGTTTTCTTTCAACTAAGAAATCTGGCCAATCTGTATGCCATGTCTCTTTAATTAAGTCAAATATCTGTTTCTGACTGTTATCCAACATTTTGCTTGCTACGTGATTAAGAAGAGTGTGCTGTATGATTCACCACATTTTTCTTTGGTGTGTAAATGGGATTCTAATGATATATATTCCTGACAATGGTGGAGGCATAGTTGAATTGTCCAATTATTTGACATGCAGTCAGAAGAAAGGTTCAATTTGATGAAGGCAGGCAACAAAATATCTAGTTTCTCGCAGGTTGGTCTCACTGGTGCAAAAATTTCTTAAGATTTTTTAATCTGTCTTCCACTGACTATAAAAATTGTAGAGCTTAACTCAATCTAACATAATTTGACCATTTTGTATTCCATAAGTATCCTTTCAACTGCAACCAAATGTAGTATTTTTTTTCTAGATCCGCCATATGGGTTTGCCTACATTATTTCTCACTATCATGATCTCTGTAACTTGTCAATGAGGGCCCATGTTGTCAATTATTAACTTATGTTGTTTGTTTTTTAACTCTGAAATCAGGAATTTCTTCTTTTGTCTGATCATTTGGGTGGTCGCATTAAATTGGTATGATGTCATGAGTTGTAATGTTTTTATAAACAACGGGAGAGAATTACCCTTTTTTACCACCATTTCCTCTTCTATGGTCTAGGACGTGCAGAATTGGATAGAGAGACAGATCTCAGTGGAGCTCTTAAAACAAGTGGATGATAAGTCAAAGCATTTCGTTATATCAACCACAGGTACACATCACAAAATATGGAAGATATTTTTCTATACTTTGGTATCATGTCTATATTGAAGTGAAAACCATGAAAGATAATTCTGCATGTTGAGTTTCAAAGAATTTGTGTTTTATCTTACCTGCTTTTGAGTTCAATTTAGCCAAACCTTAAAGGAAGCAGATGTATCTTTTGAAAGTAAATGGTATTCTTGATTTGGAACAAAATTCTCAATACAATGTTGGATGAGGCTAGTTCAATTACTCTGTCAAAGACATGTGTACATGATCATTTATTACCCTTATTTGATGAGTGTGACATTGATCACAGTTGAGCCTGAAGAATATGAGGCAAGCTTGAAGAAATTTTCTTCTTATGTTCTTTCTCAATGGCATATGATGGAATGCTTACAGGTGATTGTATCAATATTACATTTTTTTGGATTTTTCAGTTTATTGTAATTATCCTTCTTTCACATAGTTTATTCCCTTTTAAGATGATGGATCAGTGTTCTCATATTTTCTGCATGATTTTAGTCTCATTGTTTCCCTTTTTTTACTGTCAATGGGATTTGGGAGAAAGACATCATCAGCTTACTTGTGACGTCAATGGATGAAAAATATTTTGGTCCTTACATTACAGTTTAATTCGTTGATAATAGACACATGGATTCAATAATGGACTATTGATTAAGTTTTTTCTTGCACGACTTTGTTCAAACTTCACCGGTCTTTAATGATATACTACCTATAGAAACCTCAAAGCATTCTGCTGACATCCAGCCTCTGATTATAATAGTCTTAACTTTATCTGGATATATGGATATATATATATATTCATTAATAAATAAATAATGAATTGATAGGGAAGTAGGCCTGATCATCAGTTGCCACTTATTTAGGGTCATCAAGAATAAGGACCTTAATGTTCTGTAGTTCCAGTAAATTTTAGTTCTCACTAAAATTTGTCTCTCGAGCATGCCTATCACCCTAGCCTAGCTGCTCAACTTATGGATGGGCAATGTGGATCAATCAATCCATAGACCACATGGATATCGATGGATCACATGGGGTTTTTATAAAAAAGCTAAGCTTTAATCA
Organism: Lemna minuta; assembly: GCA_024174645.1. Classification (NCBI taxonomy): domain Eukaryota; kingdom Viridiplantae; phylum Streptophyta; class Magnoliopsida; order Alismatales; family Araceae; genus Lemna; species Lemna minuta. The sequence goes on from CM044109.1 coordinate 4,898,161, forward strand.
ATCAATAATCAGTTGATAAAATTAGAAAAATAGAAAGCATGGGCTGCCGATGGTTTCGTGGGACTTCATATGTAGACCCACTAATGCAGGAGGACTAGGGATACTAGATGCACAAACAATGAATATGGTGCTTTTAACAAAATGGGTGGCCATGCTTATGAGCCCTAGGGAAGATCTAATTACCCATGTGTTGAAGGAGAACTATGGTAGGGGGTTGAATTGGGAGAGGTACGCAGTCCATATCCAAGGGGCATCGCCATTCTGGCAAGGACTAACGTTGATCTTCCCACCAGTGCACAATTTCTTCATTGCTCAGCTAGGAGATGGCTCAACATTTCAGTACTTGACGAATGACTAGTGGACTCAAGGCATCACGAGAGCAGTGTTTGCTAGCATTTTTGCATTAGCAATGAATCCTAGAGCCAAGGTGGGGGAGTGTTGGGATGGCACATGTAATCTGATTCTAGTTGGAGCCTTCTAGACTAGAGGGCTAAGGAACATATGAGCATACAGAAATCTTTAGTATATAAGTGGCCCCAGAGCCGGGTACACAATGGATGGGTATGCATAGGTTCCCCCTTGTCTGTGTGACAAGCTTACGAGAAGCTATAAAAGGGGCAACATGAGGAGAGATTGTCGATCATAAGAGCATGTAGGTCATCTGGAAACAAAATGCTCCATTGAAGGTGAGGTTCTTCAGATGGCTTCTCCTCTGAAGAAGACTAATGACATGCATATTCCATAGGCATCTTTTCTAGGAGACCTTGGCGAAATGCACTATATGCTTGGGAGGCGAGAAAGACTGTACACATCTTTTTTTCAAGTGCCCCTTTGCCAGGATGATATGGAACAACCAATCCACCTTGTTAGTGGACACGACCTCTGAAATGTCCTTTTGAGATTCAATCTGGAAGGGTGGTCATAGAAGGAAGGAGGAGGGGGGTTGTATACTAATGGTGCTCTGGGCAATATGGCTGCACAAGAATGATAAACATTTTAGGGGGAGGGTGGCTTCTATTGATTGAGCCTCCTACACTGTGGAGGGTCTTGTGATGGCCTTGTCCTCCAGGTCATTAGGGGAGAGGAGGTTCATTATGATAGACCACTAATTGTGGGTCGCTCACCATTATGCAAGTGATTGTCCCTTGAATTTTTCAAAAAATAAAAATATAAAAATCTAGCAATGGTGATTGGTGATCTGAGAGCTCAGTATGGCAATGGTGATTGAAATTATCATCATTAAGTTGATCTCAACCATCTCTATCATTATAATCCAAAATATCATCATTAGCATCATCCTATTTAGCTCTATCATCATTATCATCATCATCCTAAATACTGTTAGCATGTCCCTATTACCATCTCTGTTTCGCATCTTTATATTCTTTTATGAATGGGTCACATAGTATAAGTAGCCCACATGTTTCTGTGTTGTTTAAGTTAGATGTGTAAGAGGGCCATAGTTTATTAGTGGCCCTCATTATCTGTCTAAGTGATTTATTTGCTGTGTGAGGAATAAAGTTACTTAAGCTTAGTGAACCTTGACCCTCTTAAAGCAGTAAAAAGATTGGGAATGACAATCTGATTCTTTTCAGAAACCCTAATCACTCCAGGTACCGGTTTGGCAGCTTCTGGAGAGGGGACTCTTCTTCCTCACATCTTGGCATTTTTTTATCCACCACCATCATTGTAGTTATCACATCATCATCATTACCATCATCCTAATCATTATGGTCATGATCATGATCATCATCTTAATCATCACTAGCACCATTGTCATCATCATCATTATTATCATTACCATCATCATAATCATCATGATCATGATCATCATCTTAATCATCACTAGCACCATTGTCATCATTATCATCATCATCAAAATCATAACTATGGTCGTGGTCATCATCCCAATCATCATCATCTTAATCACCATTATCACCATCCTCATCATAACAATCATCACATCATCAACATGAGAAAGTAGAACTATGAGTTCAAACCACGAGCCTTGATCTACTAGAAAAAGCTTAGTCTTTAATCCACAAAACAAGCCTCTTCAAACCTTGAGTCCATAAGAGAGTTGTGCTCGAATCCACAACGTACTAGAGCACTCTCAAACAGGGAGAACACTCAAGGGGAGAAAGCAAAGCTCTGAAATGAAAGTAACTGGAATTGTGTTTTGAATGGGTTACAAGGGGGCCTTATAAAGGCCTCAAAAAGTGAACAGTCATCCAAGATGAGAGGACCCATTGAAAGACCATGCAAGCCAGACTAACAACAGCTACTAGTCCACAGAATTGTGACAGGACAGATTGACAAGACCAAAGCAGGAGATTCAGGGCTCTATAAAAATTTTCTGCTAGCTTAAAAGTCTGACAGAAGATATTGCTTGTTCTTAGATGATAGTATGTTCCCATGTGATTCTTAGAATTCATTGACATTCTCTCCCTAGCGCACTGCTGGGCTACATGAGTATTCCCAATATGATTATCATTATCATCACTGTCATGAATATCATCATCATATACATGATCGTTGTCAATATCATTCTCACAAATATTATTACCTTCAATAGTTGATCAATTTCACTCAGTCTTAACATATCAATGATATTGATTACGACTTAGCTCTTCCACCTTGTTGAGTGGATGATCTATCATGACCAATGATCCTTAGATGAGTCGCGGGAGAGAGGAAGTTGTAAAAATGGGATAATAGCTCAATAATCTCGTAGAAGAACAAGGCATATATCTGGTAGAAAGTTGAGCTTTTCTTATAATAGCTCAATAGGTATAATGGTAACTTACATTGGTAAAATAAGTATCATTATAACCCCAATACAAAGTAGGGACTAGGATGTCCAACTGTTCTATTAATAACACAGTGCTGTGTTGCTCTCTTGTATTATTTAGTCAAACTTGAGAATAAAATAGGATTGCCAAATTTTCCGAAAATGTCAGGGTCTCTCCTGACTATATCAATAAACTATTGGAAATCTTTGCAGTTGAATTAAAATCATATTTTGTGTGCTTGACAGGATATTCTTCACATACGGGGGAATCATATTTGGAATAATGTGTTATCTAACTTTTTTAAGGATTCTGCCCAGCAGGTATTGTAAGGAAACTAGATAATTAATTTTTCCCGGTGCTAGAAGTTCATTATTATTTACCACACGCTGTATGTTTTATAGGAAGCTGATGGTTTGCTAAAAAGATCCGAAGGTTCAGTTTACAGGCAGAAATTAGATGACCTCTCCAGTGCACAAACAATTCTCGGTATTTTCTTGATATATAAATTACTTTCTGTAAAGTGAGTTTTTTTTTTATGAATGTAACTGCCTGATACAACACGAAAGTGGCCAGCCAAAAGGACCCACTAAGCTCAAGTCTATTGATATAGACTAGATGAAGCAGATGGTCAGGCAGAAGCACAGGGGACATTAGATTACTGAGATTAGGCTTATTTTCTGCACATTTCTCTGTCTTTTTGGCCCATTTTCCCTGCCCAATTCTGGATTTCTTCAAGCTCTTCACTCTTGCCAACCTATGTCTAATCACTTGGCTCTCTCTCTCTCTTTCTATCTCTCTCTGGACCTTGATCTTGATCTATCCTTTTCTCTCCCCCATTATTCTTCTCGCTCACCCCCTCTCTCTCTTCCTCTTGCTCTCCCTTGGATGAGATTTATGTCTCCCTCTATTTTCTGGACAGTTTGATTAAATATCCTTCTGTTTTGGAATGTCATAGTGATATAGATTGATTCTTTTTTTAAGTAAAACAGGGATGGTCACCCAACCAATGGGTGACCAACCCAGTGTGCTTGTAAAGACCCATATTGATCTGCCGACACATGATCCATCCCTCACGCTCCCTACTAGGTTAAGGGAAACCAGAAAACCATCCTTCCCCTGAACATCACCGCATTCCAGTGCAGCCATGTTGCCCATAACATAGCACCGCGAGTATTCCCCCCCCCCCTTCCATCTAGAAACACATTTCTGGATTGAGTCCCAAAAAGGCCAACTCAGAGGTAGCATTTACGAAAAGGTGTTACTTTTGTAAATGCTCTCTTCTCTCCCTCCGGGACACAACCCACATTCTGCCGATGTCTCCGGGTACATTCTTTTGCAGAGTAATCGGGTCATCATCTTCTCTGCAGGAGGGGCCAGCCAAAAATCCACTCCTTTAACTAAACTTTTATGCCTTACATTAACCTACATGCCCTGATATTGGTCTGTGCCTCCTCACCTTATCTCTCTCAAATCCCTTTGTTGGCCCTTCGGATGGTAAAAGGGGCATTTTCCCATTCCTATCCATTCGGATAGTCACCACCTTCTGGTCCAAGAAAGTCCTCTCTAATATTGGATTCCAAGTTTCATCCCCAAAATCCCCAACCATGGTCATAGGGCTTTGTGCAAGCACAAAGAGCCATGGGAATGCTCCCTCAAAGTTCCTAGTAATGACCAGGCATCCAACCAATATTGCAATGCTGATCCATCCTGTAACTTGGCAGAGAAAAATCATGTATGTGGGGGAAGATTTGCCTCGATCCTTGCCAAAAAGGCAATGTGCCCTTGATCAAGGCTACTCGACTCTCCCTGTTCAGCCCCCTGTCATAATTTTCCCACAATACTAGTATGGTGGGGTTGTACCAAGGGCTCACAATATCCACCCATTTTGTTAATGTCATCTTATTCATACTTTGCACATGCAAGACTCCCAAACCCCCCCCCCCCCACCCCCCTCCAAAAATAAGAAAAACTTGGTAGGTCTACATGTCACATCCCACGAAACCATTGCCAACCCTCAGCTTTGCCCCGGGCCGGGTCATATAAATACAGATTAATAGATCCCTATCTTGGATCCTATGCCCATCCAAAAAAATTTTCAACTCATTCCTGATGTCTTTGATCGTTGTGATGAATGGGCTTCATTTTCAACTGAAATGTCAATGAAATAAACCATCCTAGGTTATCAAGGAAAATCAAGACGATTTTAAAGGCTGGTATTTTTAGCTGACCATTAATCTGAAGGAAAGTTTTTTGGAACAATCCATCATATACATACGAATTAATTTTATTGCTCGTTGGACATGTTCCTATGTATATTTTGTTCTTCTATTAAAAAAGATATACATAGGAAGATGTCCAAAGAGAAATAAAATTAATTTCTCTGAAGGAATAATTAGTAGACTCCATGTTTTCAAACAACTACCAGAGGCATCAGGGGTGTTATGTTATGGTTTCTTGAATGAGAGTGGGAGATTCTTGAAGCATCTTCCTCTAAACATAGGTTCAGAAATAGATTGCATCCGATTAATTTTTATCATTCTCTCCATTTTCCTTCCCCCTTTGATTTGTTGACCACCACAGTATTCTCCCAGTTGAAGAATTTTCAAATTGTATCAAGTTTGATTACACATTATCATTGGTATCTGAGACTGGTAGAGTTTGTCTATTACTTGAGTGTTTGTCACAAGTCACTTAGGTCAGGAAAGTTCTCCATTTTTGTTTAAAGAAAATTTCTTTTATTTTGTTGTCATTCAATATGTTTTTCCCTTGGGCCTTTTCAGGACGTTTAGTGCATCAGATGCTCCACTTGACCAGTCCTTCCAAATCCATGTTTATAGAGCCTATGAGTGGCTGGTAAAATGATCTGTTTGCACTGTAGAGATCTACTACCGGGACTGTAGCATGCTGATGAATTCATTTCTTTCCCCAGGTTTAATTTGGAAGGTCAGCAGTTATTTGGATTGCACTCCTTTGGTTTACTTGAATCCTGGTATATTTCAGAAGTTCTCAACTTCTACTCATCACAAGTTTCTTTTCTGCTATCTTGAGAGTAAAGAAAGAAAGACTTAAAATGTTAATTACAATAAAAGGAGTCCATATATAAACCAAATACATTGGTACTGAAACACCACCAAGCTTTGTCAAGCACTGACACTAGCAAATAATGTGAGGGGACACTTTTTGATCCATAATAGATCAGTTTTTGGGAGATTTTATTTTAAATTTATTATTAAAGTATATTTGATTGTTGCTTCACTGTTCAATACTTACATTCTAGAGGCCTATTTTTTCAGTTTGGGAACTGTTGGATTGACAAGCTTGGATTCATTACTGTATTGTGCCATCAAAGTGAATTTAGAAAATGTATTAAACGGCGTAAGAAATGGTGTAAGCTTCAAAACTTGCTCATATATTTTCAGTTTTTTACTAAAAAAATTTATATGGCGTCATTAACTAGATGATTTTATTTTTCATATTAAATGAAAGATTTTGACATAACTATAAATGAGACTAAAGTGATGACACTTGACCGGACAACTAGAGGATTCTTTCAGCACTCATGTGACGACAACTATGCTAAACTCTAGAACTCGGGACAAAAAAGATTTTAAACATTGGAGAATCCTGGGAGTGATTTTGAGTCAATTTGGCTGCTACCTATTTGTCAAGAGCTCTCATCTTGGGAGGCTTTTTGGAGTTCTATCAGAGACAGACCATACCGGCGAGCAGTGGAGTGGCAGCTCATCTTTGCCATCCTTTGGTCCATTTGGAGTCATCGTTATGAAGTTATATTCAGGGGTCGTACCCCCTCAGTCGATGCCATCCAGCACGAAGCGAGAGGACTGGATATATCATGGTCTCGACGAGGCTTAGGCCCGGCGACTCTTGCACCCTTGTAATTTGACTTTGTAAATCGTCATATATCCAATGACAACGGAGGGGCCCACAAACTAGGGGGCCTCTCTTCCTTTTTTCAAAAAAAAAAAAAACATTGGTGAATCCTGGGAGTGATTTTGAGTCAATTTGGCTGCTACCTATTTGTCAAGAAGATCATGTTGACGTCTAGAATATTCAAAGTGGTTAAGTACTGTCCCAATCAATGTATTATGTATTTCCTTAACCTATTTACTGAACTCAAGCACTGAGACCATGCCAAATGTTACTCTTCCTCCGGGTTCTTCATGACCCAATAAATGCTGTTCTAGAGAATGAAGATAAAAAAACCCTTGGCTTGATTCATTCATGATTGAGGCCTACATAGTCCCGTTAATCGGTCTGGACCATCCATTCACTGGTACCTTTCAATATATAAGGGTAAAAAAGGTAAAAATAGATTATGTTCAGAGGATATAGGTAAAGAACAAAAGGGGCTCCTTTTGTCAAGAATGACTAATTCTAATGTTCCACCAAGTAAACCTCTAATTGAAGGTGATGATTTCTGAGATACTGTGAATAGATTGGAGATGAGAGTGTTCTTGAGGAGAAGAGAGAGGAATATCACTCTTGGAAGGGGATAAGGAAAAAAGGATATTTTCTATTCATGAAATGAGCTATATGTACAAAAGAGAATAGCACTGTTAAATTCCAATGGTCATAATTTTAACAGTCACCAGCGGTAGGGCATATATGCAAATAATTAGAAAGTGTAAATACAATTTGTGAAAAGAAAAGGTGTAAGTTTTAAAAAATCTATTTCTTTGACAGATAGGTCCACTTACCTCTTGCTTAAATAAGTTGTATGGCCCCAAAATCTTGGAGGTAGATGGAGTCATCAGTCTGACAATGAGGAAACGTGAATGCCAAATTTAGCTCCATGAACTCCACCAAATAGCCTCTCCATAAAAGCCCTTATCGACAGAACCTGCCCCCCTCTTCTGATTTGGTCTTCCACAGACAACCATATCACCTCAGAAATGTATTCAAAGCTCTTCAGATCTAAAACTGAAGATCTGACTTGGGCTGCTTCCTTGTCTATGGATATATATGGCTTATGGCACCATATCAGTTGAGTTATGAAATAAACTAAATCTTTCTGTGCCCTGATTTTCTCTCATCCTGCTCTATGGCTCTTTTATCTCTACTTCTTTGTCTGCTTTTCTACAAGATCTCTCCGTAGCATAGACACTAAAGCACCTCCAACCCTTTATAAACCCTAAGAGACACCCTTATTTAAGGCAGGTTACGGAGTAAGTAAGCTTCATGTTCTATTCTATCGTGTGTGGGGAAACTAATTCTCTGCAGGGTTTTGGATGGTGGAGGAAGATCTGAAAACTTATAATTAGACAGTGTAGTTTCTTCATAATTTTTTATAATTAGACAGTGTCCATCTGCATATTTGGAGCATGAATCATTGTGTCTAGAAGCAAGTTCAGATATCGAATTTTACCATAACCATGTTTAAATGTTTCTCCAGTCATATTCTTTTAAAATAGCTATATCTTTAATTTTTTATCCATATGTTCAGCATATTATTTCTGGATTTTTTTGTGCTTTGACATAGTTGGATAAGAAGAACATGGAAGAGCTACGCATGCTAGATGAAGCTTTGGGCTCTGTTTTATCTTTCCCATTGATGGGATTATTGCCATTCCAGCCAGTGGTATATATTTTTCTCCGCATTTTACAACCTCGTTGCCTTGTTTTTTTTAAATGTCTGCTATGTTTGCAGATGGTTCATTTCTGAATAGGTTTTTTGTGATCTGATTTGATCTAAACTAAAATCTTCAAGAACTTTCAAAGGAAAGTCAAACTTAGAACTGTTTCTGCATGACAGCATCTCCAATCTACTGAATTTCAATCTAGAACAGTACAGAGGACAAAACAGATGAAGGCAGTTCTGCTACTTGGTGCTCTCCTCCCTCTTCTTCCAATTGCCTCTCTAATTTTCTGATACTACTTTTCCTGCAGTTCCCTTATTTTATAACCTTTTCAGAACGTTATCCTCCTCCAAACATGCTTAGTACTCTCAATAGGTCTCATGCCACCTCGTGTGACCACTTAAATTCCTTCTAATGTTTATGTTAGTCTGAAATGATCTTTATTTCCTTTTTTAGATGTAAGTGGGCCACAGTTTAGAAGTGACCCATGCTTATTTTACTGTATTCAGTAATATATTAGTGGGCCACAGATTATAAGTGGCCCAATATGGCTCACTTAAGTTGCCTATCTCTTATAAGAGGAATAAGCAACTTAAGTGGGCCTTGGCCCATCTAGACTAAGTGACTTAGGCTGATATATAACCAGCCTTATGTGTAACTTCGAATTGGGGTTTTGTACTTGCAGCCACCACTTTTATCTCATCTCATTAGGAACAAGGAGTGTGGAGGATTAAGGAAGGAAGCAAATCTTTTAATAATTTATCTAGGCCTCAGCCCTCCTGTTGACTTCCTCTTTCTTGAAAGGGAAGTGGGCCTCCCTTTCTTACACATCCTCCTTGCATATTTAATGAGGGGATTGGAGTGATCCCTTCCATCACTTATTATTGTTGGAGGAGGAAACTGCATTCCAGCCCAGCTAATGCAACTCCGGGCCAAGTTAAGGAGGAACCAAGTCCATCAGGCCCAGCATCATTGGGGCCCATGTCATCTGCAAACTAAGGTTACTAAGGGGGATTGCGTGGTTGCATTAAAGGGAGGATAGTCTTCAGTCTCGGGAGAGCAAGGAGGGAGCTCTTGAAGTATTCCATCCACCTTCTTTTCTATTCTCTTACACTTATTGCATTTTAGGACTTGCACTATAATCATATTTCCTTTGAGTTATCTATATTTCTTTGTGCTGAGTTCAGCTAAGACATAAAATCTTACCATTTGGTATCAGAGCTGGTCGATCTCTTATAGTGGAGCAATCCTATGAAGCAAGGATGGAGATACTAGAAGCACAAATCAGGGAACTCAAGGCAGAGAAACTTTGTTCCTAGAAGAAGCTTGAACAGATCTTGCTCTCCTGAAAGCGCAGAAGATCTGTTCATCTGCCCAGTTGGTAAAGGCAGTAGTAACTGAGAATAGCCAGCCTCTCAATAGTGAGTCTCTCAACAAGGGTTGCCAACTGGATTCGAGATTTGCCCAGCTTCAATGGCAAGCAGATGGAAAGCTGTTTGCAATGGGCAGAATGTTTTTTCCTCTTGAAATCAATGCAGATCAATTAGACTCTATTTTTCTATCCTTGGTAGGGGAAGTATTAGATTTTTTCTGTGGGCTTTGGAACAGACTCCTTTCCATGGCTGGTCAGATTTGAAATATAAGATGGAGCAGCACTTCAATGCTACAGACACCTCAGTGATAGAGTATCATTTGGAGTTTGAGAAATCAGCTGCTCTCCTTCTTAATCTCCCTTTGGAAATGTTGGAAAAGTCATATTTGCGTGGGTTGAAGCCCGAGATTCAAGTAGAAATGGAAATACTACAAGGCACACAGCTAATTGGACTGGTACAGATCATGAACATGTCCATCAAAGTGGACAAGCACTACAAGGCACTGAAAGTAGTACTGTCGGGTGCACCATCAAACACATTCCAATCACCACCAATGACGGCTGCCCTTCACCAAACCACCTATGCTGCCACACAGTCAACTATTAACAATGACTCTTCAGTCAGTTTGGTGCTGCCCAAGGGGTCAACAACTGGTGCCTTTCTAAACACCTCATCTAGCAAGCCAGTCTTGAGGAATTTTTAAGCTTTCAGATGCCAAATTTCAAGCTCGCTAGGAGAAGGGTCTTTGCTTCCATTGCAGTGATAAATTGGCTCCCGGGCACAAGTGTATGGAGTTTAACATCATTATTATTCAAGATGGCGAAGTTGAGGTCGATGATGAAGTGGACGAAGATTAGGGCCCTATTCAAGAGTCTGCTTCCAGGGGAGTCTTGCTGTTCATGGCACATGTCTCACTGAACACCACTTGGGGACTAATCCAGCAGGCATGATGAAGTTTTGAGCCAAACCAATGGCAACTACTATTGGTAAGACTCATTCAACCATCCAATAGCCTGCTCGCAAGCCTAGCTCTGAAAGTGAAGAAATGAGACAATAGCTGGCATTTCTGAGTGAACTATTGGGCAATGAACAAGATTACCCTAGATTTCTAATACCCATGATTGAGGAGGTGTTGAAGGAAATTGCAGCACAGTGTCATCTTTTCCAAGCTTGACCTCAAATCTGGTTATTACCAGATCTGGATGCATAGATCAGACATTCCCTAGACAGCCTTTTGCTAGCATGAAGGGCACTATGAGTGTATGGTGATGTTGTTTGGTGTCTCCGATGTACCTGCAACCTTTCTATTACTAGTGAGCTGGATCTTCAAGGAATTCCTGAGGAAGTTTGTTCCAGTTTTTTTATGACATGTTGATTTACAGCTGCTCCATATTGGATCGTATGAGCCACCTCTGTCAGGTCTTTCCCACTTAGTCACTAAAGCTCTCCATGGGACAGGAGCAAATTGAATATTTAGGGCACTGGATTTCCGCAGAAGTGTCTCAACCAATTTGGGAGAGGTGGAGGCTGTACAGAATGGCTGATTTTGAGGAATGTGCAGCAGCTGTGGAGTTTTTTGGGCATGTCAGGATACCACCATCATTTCATTCACAATTAGGAATCCAAGACGGGGCCCATGACTCAACTAGTGAAGAAAAATGCTTTCCAGTAGAACAAGGCAGCCTTAAGCATGTTCAACACTCTCAAGCAACCCCTGAACACCACGCTCTGACTTGGCTCTGCCAAATTTTGGCAAATCATTCATCATGAAAACAGATGCCTCGGGCCAAGGTATCAAATAAGTCCTCATGCAGGAGGGCTGACCAATTGCCTTCTATAGTCATGCGCTGTCATCCTTGGTATGCTCTCATTCTGAGTATGAGTTAAAAATTTTTGCTTAGGTCATGTCCATTAGAAAATGGAGGCATCACCACATCCTCTTGCCTTTCATCATCTGCATGAACTAGTTCAGTCTGAAATATGTGGGACCAGAATGAAATACCTCCGCAATACACTAAGCAGATTGTCAAGCTTATGCAGTTTCATTTCGACATGGAATATAAAGAGGGACCAGAATGACATCTTATCAAGTCTGCAACATAAAGATGCATCTTTCCTTCTCCTTACCATATCTCACACCTCAGAGCTGGATGAAATTAAGGCTGAGATTGCACAAGATGGTCACCTCCTAAAAATCAGAGAGGACCTTCTCCAAGGGGACTCAGTGTTGCCCCATTATACCCTCCACCAAGGATAGCTGTTCTATTGATAGAGGTCAGTTATTCTTGCACCTTCTAAGTTGATTCCTAAAATTCTTCAGGATTGTCAACATGGGTAATTGGAGGTCATGTCAGTTTCCTCAAGATATACAAGAGGATCGCAGCTCAGTTCTACTAGATAGGAATGAAATTGTGCATTAAAAAGCAGGTCAACGAGTGCACCGTCTATCAGGAGCACAAATCATCCTCACTGGCTCCCACAGGATTATTTCAGCCCCCACCCATTCTCCAGCGTATATGGGAGGATATCTCCCTTGATTTTGTGAAGGCTCTGCCTAAATCTTGTGAGTTTGACATTGTTCTCATCATCGGGGTCTGCCATCCTAATATGCTTGCTTCCTGTCTTTGAAGCACCCATTCAGTGCCAAGGACATGGCGGAGACGTTCACAGAGGTTATCATAGGACTCCATGGCACAGTTAAGACCATTGTTTCTGATCAAGGTCGGGTGTTCATCAGTTTATTCTGGAATGAGCTTCACAAACAGAATGGTACGAAACTCTGCCTCACTTCTTCCTATCATCTGCAGACCAACGGGCAGATGGAGGAGGGGTTAACAAGAGTCTAGAATAACAAGAGGAGGGGTCAACCACTGTTTTGTTGGGTAACTGCCCTTCTTTTTTTTTTAAAAAAAAAAGAGTCTGGAAAATTATTTATGATGCTTTGCCTCTAATCATCAGAAATTATAGCTGCAATGGTTTCATTGGCAAGAATTTAGCTATAATTTCTCTTATCATATGAGCATTAAGACCAAGCCATTTAAGGGGGTCTATGGTATTATCCCTCACTTATCACAAGATATGGTTTTGGGAGAACCATATCTCACTTGGGGGAACATGATGCAATTCTGTCAGAGTTACAGGAGTAATTGCTACATCCAAGTGGCCATAAAAGCCACTAAAAACCAGAAATGCCGGAGGTCAACTACAAGGTCAATTAGATGATGTATCTTAAGATATGGTCATGCCAAGGAAACCGCATTCAGTAAAGGAGCCAATGCTATTTGGGGCCAAGTAAAGGAGCCACCGGGCACATCAGGCCCAGCTTCAATGGCGCCCACGTCATCTATAAACTACAGATACTGAGGTGGATCACATGGCGTCGTGAAAGGGAGGACGATCTTTGATCTCGGGAGAGCATGGAGGGAGCTCTTGAACTATTCCTTCCACCTTCTCTTCAAACCGCTCACACTTCTTGCATTTTCGGACTTTGCTCTAAAATCATATTCCCTTTGAGTTATCTGTAGTTCTTTGTGCTGAGTTGGGGTAAGACCTAGAATCTTACCAGGGATCATATAAGATTCCATTCAGAACAAATTTTTGATTTCACTGTTTAATTGACGTCCATAAAGTTGATGTCAGTGAATGTAACAAACTATGTATTCTCATTTGGAAGTAAATTCATGTGATTAAAAACCAATCAATGCTTTTAATGAGAAATGGAATTCTTTTTTATAGTTGGAAATCTTCAATAAATTGTGTCAGCATTGGGCTGAGTCTTTGGCAATTGTTGGGCAATATCAACTTCTTCGTCGCATGATTTCCTTGAAGTTGAACTCATCATCAATGGTAAATTCATTTTTCTCAATTGAATATTCATTTTCGTTTAACAATTTGCATATCTTCTTCTGAGAACCAGTGTGATCATTTTTCTCTGCGTTTGGGATGTTCTGCCTTATTATCCCATGATTAAAGGTTTCTTAATGATCCATGCTATATTCCTATATGTTTATTTTAGTTTTATCGAAATGTATACTATGGATTGACACGTTTTTCTTTCTATGGATGATTTTTATCAAAGAATGGCAATCTTGGTCAAATATGTATCTATTGATCAATTTCATAAAATGGTGATCAAGTAGAAAAAAGAGAGAAAGTGAAGAGAGAGACCGACAGACAGACAGATAGACAAGAAAGAAGAGAAAAACAGTTTCAGATCATGTGCAGTCTCCCTTGGAAGTCCCACAGCTCTTAGAAACTTCAAGATTTCCCCGATCTTCTTCATGAAGTTAGAAACTGCTCCCACTGCTGTCTCAAAATCTAAGTTATACTGTCTGGACCTTCCGAAGTTCTTGTAGTCTTGCATATCTCATTAAGTATAATGTATAGATCAGTTGCTTCAAAAAAATCATGCATATGATCAGAGTGATTGTATCATGCAACTCATGAAGTTCATGTAGTTTATATAATGGGATATAAAAATGGAAATAAAGTAACAAAATTACAGCATCCTTTCAGATCATATTTTTGAAACCAGCTCCTATTCTTCATTTACATTTATTCTGTTTTGTACCTAATTGACTATCATTTATTTTCTCTACTTCTCTATTCTTCATTTATAAAGGGGAAGGTTATTACACTTTTGGAGCATCATTACATATCTTGGCATTCTTAATATTTGTTATTTGAATCCTTCACTGGAGCAATCCCATTCTCCAGCCAGCTAAAAAAATAAAAAATACAAAGACTTAGAAGAAAAGAAATTGAACGTGTCTCAGTAGCAATAATTTTTTGTGTCACTTGTCAATGTCATGTGAGTTGAAAGGGAAAAGTTTACTAGAACTTGTAAAGTATCAGAAATCTTGAACACTATGAATAAGGAAGATTAAACTGGTTTTCAAATCATGTGTAATCTAATAATGATTGTCGACAACACCAGAATCTATTCTTTGCCTTTTTTGCCCTACAAGAGGGACGATCGCCTGGTGAATAGGTGGCTGACACAGCATGTTGCTATAGACCCATGTTGGCCTGCTGAAGCATGAACTTTCCCTCAACTCTACCTACCAGGCCAAAGGAAACAAGAACACCATAGTCCCTCCACATCACAGACAATTCCTTCAATGTAGCCATATAACCTAGAGCACTACAAGTAGTCGCCCCCCTCCCCCCTCTCACCTTCGACCTAGAACCTCATTGCTAGTTTCAGTCTTAGAAGCCATCTCAAAAGTAGTATCCATTGAAGCTATCACTTAGCTGACCCAGATTGTGCAGGCAAAAGGACACATGAAAAAGAGGTGCTTACAATCTTCTTCCCCTCCAAAGCACAGACCGCATTTTGTCAATTTATTGGATTACATTGTTTTACAAAGTAACTGAGTTATTAATCTTCTACGCAGGAGAAGCTATATAAAAATCCTCATCTTCAGCAAAACTTTTTGTCTCAAAATGAATCTATGTGCCTAGATGGTTGTCTCCTCCTCACCTTGCTCTTCTCCTATCCTTTTTTTATTTTTTTATTTTTTTATTTTTTTATTTATAATATATATATATATATATTTTTTTTTGCGTGTTCTATTTAGTGTAGTTGTGACCTCGGCCGATGATTGCTTCAAATATATGTGAGCCCACAACATCGACTTGTGTTGGGTGGAAAGGGTGTATACCTAGAAGAATTTGGTGGCGGGTATCCCCTCGTCAAGTATCCCTAGTCAAGGGGTAAAAAGTGCTGATCAGATGGGTGGAGGAAGAGAATAACCCAATTCCATAAACCCCATTTGCGTCTTTATTTCCCGTGATGCAAGGTGAAGTCTACATGGTCACCAGGCTTCTAGGTGGCATCTTTGATGCCTAAGATATAAGGCTAAGTCATGATGGCCGTCTTGACTCGAGGCGATGGCAACGTCATAAACCTGGCATCAAGCAGTATGTGCTAAGTGCCGGCTCATGAGTCTACTCATCAATGTTCTCGTGCATGTTAGGGCATGGAGCCTTGAGTAATATGTCACTACTGTAAGGCGGTAGGGAAAATGGTACACCGAATGCGTAGAGAAGGCATGCCATCTCGAATCACCATAGCCTCTGCTTTAGTGTTAGTTTGAACATCGTCGAAAGTGAGAGAAAGCAAATATTATGCAGCCACGATAGTCGTATTATATGTCTCTACTCTGTTTGGCCAAGGTTATCTCTAGATGCTCCGTCCACATTGAGCTTCAAATATCCAGGCTTAGGAGGTGTCTACGTGAAAAAACAGATAGTAGTCCGAATTGTCATAAGAGTGGTATGAATACTATAGGCCTAGAGTACCTCGCAGACGGAACTTGAACGTTTCGTTGTAATAGGCACCAAGGAATGAGTACTTCTAAGCCATTAGGTGACGTGTCGCATGATCTCCAGGCACTTATCAAGCTGTAATCGAATCACTAACTATTTTGCCTTTTCATTTCTCCCATAGACTATGAGCTATAATGATATATATAATAGATATTATATGGCCTTAAGCCAATCAGACTTCCATATATCTCATTTATGTTTAGTTAAATGAAATTTATTTATTGTCATTCTTGTGTGCTGCTTGCAATGAAGTCCATGAGCATATGCAATGAATAAGATAATTATGATGAGATCATAATACAGTGATCAGTAATATTTAAACATATATTCTAAACATTCCTATTCATGGAATATTTGAGAAGGTTATCGAATTATCCGGAAAGAATAACACTTTCTAATCTGACTCTTATGATGAGTATGGCTGATCTTGTAGCCATCCATGTGGAGACAATGAGGATCGATGGTAAGTGCTTTTGGAGAAAGAGTTTACTAAAGTGATGCATATAAATCCCTAAATGGTATTATACCTAATTGACAATTAGGTTGATTCATATAACGGTTATGTATGTAGTCCTTTGACTTGAGATGCCTAAGACATTTTATAAATGGATGACTGTGTTTTATTATAAATTATAAATCCCTAACTACAGGATATCTAAAATGTCATATATTGGATATGACATGAATTCCTCGAAGATGATTAAGTGATGAAGGTGAGATTGTTTGCCCTTGGTATTTGGAGAGATTAATTCAAGGAATGAGGTGCGATGAAATCCTTAGACAAGATAGTGGAAATGTCAGAGTAGTTCTCGATGATATCCTCTTCGTATTAATACTAACTTGAATGACCAATTAGGGTTTGATAGTTGACTATACCCTAAGTTATTCATGAGTCTCATGCGCATAAAGGATTATATACACATGATAACTGATGACGGAAAAATTTTATAAGAGAGTTCTCATATACTTCATATATCTTAGAGCAAGTGATGTAGCTTGGCACCCAACGGGCTAGTAACTCAACCTATTGATTGGGTTAAATCAATCATTGATTACGTAATCTATTTGTTGATATAAATAATTAATAAAGGTTGACTAATAAGATGTTATGGGGTCTATAGAGTTATTAAATCGTGAGATATATAGACCTAGAGGGTCACACACATAAAGTCTATAGATGTTGGTAGATATTGACATAATTATGAGGGTTTTAATAAAAAATTTATATACCAAATGCCTTTAAATAGGAGGAGAATGACCACAACTCAAGGTGCTCATACAAGCTCTGTGAGAATTCTCTCCTTTCTTATCTTTTTCTCTTGGTGAAGAGCTATGAAGAGGAGATCTGATTATCCGGAGATCGTGTATCTATCACTAGAGGTTAGACACTTGAATAGCTTCAAAAACTCCTTCAACGGAACTATATAAGTATATTTTCTCATACGTATTAGATAATAAGAGCATCTGTTCTTAGTACTTCGATGTTCTAAATATCTGATTCAATGTATTCCACTGCACTCAATGTTTTGATCAAAATTTTGGAAGGCTTCTCGACCTCAAATCTAACAACATGTAAGGGGGTTTCCTTGAGAGCTAGTTGGTGAGTCAAAAGCTTTCCAAAAGAGCTCCCAAGGAGAATTAGAAGGAGCCAAACGGAGGGCTGGGAGCCAATTCATTAGAAGTTGGTGTCAGCACTCCGCAGCCAACTTATTATGAAAGAATAAATGTTTTATAGCTTTGCTTGTCGAGGAGCTACAACAATGACAACACGAATAGATGCTTGGTGGTCTCCATGCAATCATCAATGGGTAGACGATGGTGCATAAGTTTATATAAGAAAAAGTAAGCCCGAGGCACAATGACGAGATGCCAAATGAGGTCTCCCTAATATAGTTTTGGAGAATGACATCGAAACTGCTCCCAAGAGGAGCTACTGGAGAAGCTACTATCTAATGTGAGGGTCCAGTTAGGCTGGTCCCCAGATAGACTAATTGTTGTTTTTGACATGTCCTCTAATAATCTAAGTGGGAGTTCTTATCTCTCAGATCCTTATAGATGCCCTTCCTCACCTTGCTCTTTCAGGTATTATTAAGTGTTCTTTTGTAATTTGCACATTTAAGACTATCAATCTCATGATGTCGATACTCTATATCTTACCAGAGATTTTTCAGTTACTTCAAGAAGAATCAAGAACTTCTTCCTAGAAACAGAACACAATTGATGTGAGTGATAGGATAGGATCACCCTCTACAATGATGGTGCAGAAATTCTAGATGCTTCCCTACTTCTCCTCTTACAAACTTCTCACTCCTTCCATGCCTTCTTTAGGGAATCCCTTGGTTTAATAGGTCTTGGACGATTATGTGACAGAACTATCTATCTGATAGCAACAAGGTGGGTCCCACAAGGCTGACTCACGTCAGTAGTCCTTTGCCGCCTTCTCCTGTAAGTAATACTTAGATTCATTATAAGCTTTAGACTCACCAAACCATTATTTAAATGAGATTGCCTAGAAGTGAACAGATGGACTATTACTTATTTTTCGGAAAAATTTTAACATTTTCTTTTTTTTAACTTGGGACATGTGGAGAAAAGATTGTGGCTATTTCATTTTCTAGACGAAACATACAAAGAACTTTGCATTCTACCGAAAACCTATATCATTGATGGAATCCCGGCTGTATAATTCAACAGAAAAGTCCACATCAGGGAACAGCAGAGGTTGGAGGGGGTTAAATAGAGATGAGAAGAAGACAAAGAGAGCAACGATTGTGAGAGATGACAGACTAGGGAATAGACTAGTCACTTTGAGATGCCTGGTCTCATTCACTCCTATGGCAGCTGGTCTCAATGTTAACGGTCTTACTGACCACCCCTCCCATTTCTCCTCTAAGAGCCCCTACAATTGGTCTCGGCATTCTAGTTGGCCTCAGTAATCTGCAGAGGGATGGACCCATCACATTGCAACCTCCAATAACCTTGTTATTTTTTTATCTTTATAGTGATAAATAATCAAGAAATGCTTTCCATGGAATATTGAAATGGTGGTGGTATGATTCTTTCCAGATGATGAGAAAAGGAGGAACGATTTTCAACTGTCGGTCCGTATTTAATGATGTCTACATGCGCGAAGATTCTCCTCCTTTATTAAGCAGGTTGATGTCAATTATAACGATATCGCAGGTACAGATTACTGCTGTACTAATTCATATTTACCCTCTTCAAATGAATTATCAGAACATAAAATCCTTCACTGTTTCTGTGACAAAGTGTGAGAAAGTCCACCTTACGTGGCAACTGTTTGATGAATTAGTTGACTGAAAAATATATTTTTTACATGGATCTCTCTCATTGTTTGATAAATTTCCTTTTTATGCAAAACTGTCTTCATAAAGTTAATGCAGACAGAACATTATGTCCCTAGTGAAGTCAGCCTTTTTCACTCGGCCTATTTTGAACTTTAGGTTCGTTGGAATTTGTGAGCCCTTATCAGAAAGGCTCAAAGTTATGTAAGTTGTAGATAGGATTAGGCCCTTTTAGTTGACCTCTCATCAATCCACTTTCCTTTCTCTTCCCTCTTCACATATGGACATGGAATTGAGCATGCAGCATCTCCCATCTCATTGGCGATGAAGTGATGTACTATACTTCAGGTGCCGGAAGCTTGTTAGCCTCACTTTTGTAAAATTATAGTTTTTGTGATTTGGTGAAAACTTATGTTCCAATATTTAGTGGTCCTGAAAACTTTAGGGTATTTAATGATGACGATTGTATTGGGCTGTGGGCATAATGACATCTCCATATTTTTTACACCATGATACAGGATATCACGTCCATGGAGTTGTATCATTGAAAATTCAACTCATTAATTGATTTTCCAAACTCTTTGGCATTATTGTTTTAATAAGGAAATGAAAATATGTTGTCTTCAGTAATATTATTTTTACAGCTGGCTCGATATGTATTTCGATCCTCACCTGGGTACATTGATATGCCCGATAAAGAAGGCTACAGATTTCACTCCCATGGTGAGTGTCCACCACGAGTTTTAGTAAGAAATTTCTCAAGAACAAATGTTCATCATGAAACAGAAGATTTCAAGAAATCATAATCTCTATTCATTTTCCTTCAGATCATTGGGCTTGGGACATTTATAAATCAATTTCATTGCACTCATGTGGCTGCGTATGTTCAGGTGTGCATTGCAATAAATTTTAAACCAATTCTGATTGATCAAGCACCCAAATCTGTTAATGTTTTGACATATGCACATATATATCATGCATCCTATTTTAGTAATTGTCTGATTGATCATGTACCTAAGCTGAGAAAATTTCTGAAAGATCCCATCCCAAAATTTGTGAATATCTGATCGATCATGTGCCCAGATGTAATATATGTTGACAAGATATTGTATCCAATTTTGATAGATATCCAACTGCTCGCATACCTTAATATAGTAAATGCCTTATAGATCATGCACCCAAATTTGCAAATTTCCGACTGGTCGTGATACAATCCTCATCAGGACCAATACAGGACAGCATGATATCACCCAACAGGGAAGAAAAGGAGGGAGTGAATGTACCCTAGGCATCCTTTGTCCCTGTCATCTAGTCCCTTGTTCATTATCTCCTCTCGTCTAATTTTCATCTGCTCTATGGTACTTTCAGATACGAGCTCCATCATGGGTTTTTTTCACCATATCATATGATTTCCCCAAAATTAGACATTTCTTGAGAGTTGTCTACCCAAATTTAGTAAATGTCGGATAATCATTTTCCCAAATTAAGTTGATTTATAACAGACAAATCCCAAAAGATTATCAATTTCTGATCGAACATGAACCCCGATGTCTAATATCAATGCAGTATATGGGACAGTACATACGCCTGGTTGCCGGAAGTTCGGGGCTTCCAACTGAACCCCAAAAAGGCAGCGTTGACCCAGCATCCGAGGTAGGCAGTTTAAAAAGTTAAAGAGTACTTCAATCTTTTCACTGACCGGTTATTACTCTGACTTTTACCTTGTAAACAGGTGATTAAGTCAGCGTTCTGGATGATGAGCTTCTGCAAGCACATGCAGGTACCCAAAGATTTGCTGGACTCTTGCCTGCCGCCTTCTCTTTTTTCTGTAGTCCAGACTTGAATTTAGCTTCTGTTTACAGCTGAAATAATTTTATTTACCCGATGTTCTTCATTTTATTTTATTTTATTCTTCTTCGTTTTTCACATCTGCCCGGCACTTTTCAGGAAAATTGACAGTTTTTTTACCATCAAACGCGCACGAAAATATAACGGATGATCACAATTTCTTTCTTTTCCTGGAAATGCTCAACCTCCTCTCCAACAGAAAGAGATTGGAGAGACAGGTGTCCATTCCTGAAAAACCCTAGAAATTTTTTAAGTTGGAATTTGCGAGGGAAACCTTTATCAACTGCAAAGAAATCCTCAGCATCTGCACAATCTCTAAGATTTCTACTCCTGGAAAAGCTCGTCACATGTCCCACAATACACGGGTAGATAAGTTCCTCTTCTCTGGCAACTTAGCTTGTCACACGCAGACAAATCTTATTAAGTTTCAAGGGCCTGGCCTACAGAGATAAAGACGATAAGAGAGAGAATCAGGCAGGGCTGGTAACTTTGAGGGACTGGCCCTTGTCTTGGAGACTGCTGAGCAGACTGTCGAAGCTCTTCTTGAAGGAGTCGACGCCTTCAACTTCGAGCAGGGAGCCGACGTCATCCCAATGGACACCCAGTTTTTGGAGGGCACTGTAAATGCCCTCAGCCTCCGACACATTGGCATCGATGGTCCGGGAGACAACGCCATGGTCAAGAAATGCCTGCAGCGCCTGGTCGGGCATCGTTGAAACCTGTGAAATTGAGGAATGGTTAGGAATTTTCTCGGTTTTCTAAAAACCTGTGAAATCAAAGGGAAGCAGACAAGGTACCAAGATTGCTCTAAATCCTAAACCAAATACTTCAAACACTAGTGGAAGCCCAAAGAAGCCAATGAGGATATACTCACCGTGTCAGGACCAATGAGTGGATCAACATAGAGAGTGTCTGAGTAGGCGGGGTTCTTGACACTAGTGGAAGCCCAAAGAAGCCTCTGCTTCTTTGCACCCTTCTTGACCAAAGCCTCCCACCGTGGCCCGGAGAACTTCTTCTGATAGAGATTGAAGGCCAGTACTGCCTGAGCCACCGCTGCCTGCGACATTTTTTACAAGTTTTATTTAGTAATAATTTGAAGGCCCAACATTCAGATCAATACATCTACAAATTAGCCTTATTTTTATTTAAATAGAGTTCAACCTTTCCACGTAAGTCTAGGGCTTCGGGAGAGCCAATCTTCTCTAGCATCTTGTCAATGAGAGTATCCACTCGGCTGACAAAGAAGGATGCCACGCTAGTGACCCTGGACAAATCACTCAATCCACTGGCCTCAAGACCTTCAATATAGGCATCCATTACCGCTTCATATCTGGCTAGAGAGAAGATGAGCTGCAAAAATCCGTTTTTTAACGGAATCAGTTTGTACCCTAAACCTTGAAAAGATAAGGAAAGAAGGGGAAATGAAGTAATGGACTTACTGTTATACATTTATAGTTAAATATTGACACGGATGTGTCAAACATTGACACAGATTCATAAGAGAATCATTATTCACTTATGCAGATTGAATGAAAAGATTTAGAAAATTCTTGAGAGAGCATAGAGAAACAAGGACCATCACATGAGAATGACTGAGGATCATCAAAACGTCACAGAAATGCCAAATGTCTTGGATTAAAGATAAACTCACCGTCACATTGACGCTGATGCCAAGGGAAATGACTTCTTTGATTGAAGGAACGCATTCTGCAGTGGCGGGAATTTTGATGTACACATTAGGGCGATCCACCAGCTTGTGGAGCCACTTGGCAGCGTTGACTGTCTCAGTGGTTTCATGGGCAAGTCTAGGAGAG
This sequence comes from Lemna minuta, assembly GCA_024174645.1. Taxonomy (NCBI): domain Eukaryota; kingdom Viridiplantae; phylum Streptophyta; class Magnoliopsida; order Alismatales; family Araceae; genus Lemna; species Lemna minuta. The sequence continues at coordinate 4,921,220 of CM044109.1, forward strand.
ACTTCAACAGACACATAGCCATCACCGCCATCTGTTGCATCATAGATTGGCTCAAAAAGCTTGCAAGCGTCTTGAATGTCCTTAATTACAAGTTCCCAATAAGCACTTTCAGCATCTTTGCCCTCAAGAATCAGCTGCCTGCAGATAGGCAAAACATCCATATAATCAAATTAATAAAAATTGATTCCACATGAAAATTTTACTCTAATCCTCTAAATCCTAAGAATGATGTGAATTGAGTCTTTTGTGTGGCATTGATCCAATGTTCTCTTATTTTCCCAGATTCTTCTTTTACAAGTCTTCAGTGTTAATTAAGGCTTACTGGGCCTGATCCAAAGTACTCTTATTTGGAATTTTATGGGTATATGATACCTAAGCATAAACCTGATTAGGCATGGACAAGTACTCTCTTGTCCTATACCGTCTGTGGAGGATTAGAATTATAACAGGAAATGAGATCATAGTTTAAAAAACTTTACATGCATAAGCCAAAAGATGCAACACAAGAATGAGCAAATTCTTGAGAAGAATAATGCAAAACAAGGAAAAGGAAAAGGAATGATGCAAAACAAGAATGAGCAAGAATATACCTAAATTGTTCATCATAGGCCTTTGACGAGGAGATGGCTTTCTGAAAAATCTGTAAAGAGAATCAATCAAATATGATCAGCTCAACCTCGTGGCAGAGTGCATTGACAGCTGTTGCAAGATAACTTTCACCACTCAGGAGGTACAGAACAAAGATCTTACCGATGGATTACTAGTAACTCCTCTAACACCACTAGCTATCAATGGCAGCAAATCTGTGACCGGGCGGCAGAGATTATCATACCAAGGCGATTGGCCCTCTTTCTCATAAAGATCATGGAGAGATGTCTTCTTATGTTGAGCACCATTATCATTTCCCAGTGAGGATTTTACCCTAAAAAGTTTTCATGTTGAGAAGAATAAGAAATATGCAATCATTTAGGAAGCTGAGGAATCTGGTCTATTTGAAAAATTAGAGGTTTTCCAAAACGCCATGCAAACTCAATAAAAGAAGAAAAGCAGAGGCAAAGCATCTCAACCATCAAAATACGAAGACTACTGTTGAGACATTGAAGCTCGACAGCTTGCCTCCAAGATTGTGCAGTTAAAACAAGAAATGCGTCACTACAAAAATAGTGTTGAGTCCTCCGATTAAGCCATCAAATGGCCCTACACTGAAAAGATAGTGGTTGAAATTTTTGGCCATTCAAGATTGATCAAAATTCTGACTTCCCAATTCATATGAAAACTCTGGGTAGACACCCACTCTAATGAGAAATCAGTTACAATCAGGATAAAAGGAAGAATTTTCCACAGTGCCAGTTGTGAAACAAAATATTTAGGCTAACACGCGCGAGGCTACAAAAATATCATCCAATCAAATAAAAATTGGTTCAAGCGGAGTAAACATTCGAGAAATTCCAAAAATTCTTTTTTAACATAGAGAGATCTGAGGCGATGGTGGTACATATCGAGAGGACAAATAGAGGGGCCAACAAAACACCCACAAAAAAAAATTCATCCAAGGAGATTGACACTCGCAACGTCATCATTACGGCAAAAAATAAGCGAAAAATTCAAGCTATTAGAGAGAGAAGGATGATAGAGTAAAAAGGAAACAATAAACATAACGCGAGAAGAGGGAGAGAGAGAGACGCAACAACATCCAAGGAGGTGGATACACGCAACGACATCAATTCAAGGAAAAGATCGATACGAGATATTACAGAGAGGAAAATAAAAATGTCACTCATATCACTTCTCAACTATTGCAGAGAGAGAAATATAAAAACAGAAATAATAAAAGAAAGACGTTTCGCAAATAAAGAGAAATATACGAATAAAGATAATAAAGAAAAGCGCGGCGAAAATCACGCCTCACCTATCAGAGAGAGTTATCAAGGAAGAAAGGCGATGAAGAAAAATAAACATAAGGAAATATCTCGATATTAAAACGTCATAGATAAATAGAGAAAGAGAGAGTGTGTGAGAGAGAGAAATATACAAGGATCTCCTCCCAGATTTGCTTCCGCGGATGCTGACGCAAACAACGGGAACGCGATCTCTGATAGAAGAATCAGGGCCAAGTCGGAAGGAAAACTTCCTCTCTCCATTCACCGTCGACGAAGACGACCTACACGCCGCCGTAACAGCGAAGGCGGAGCTTCCGAGCTTCGAGATCGACGCCATCAGTGACAAGGAAAAATATTTTTTCGCAGATATTTAGGGCTGGAAGTCTGGAACCTGTGCGATATTTATACCTGCAATTCTGCATGATGCTAGACAGAGAAAGAAGAGAATAAGATAGAGTTGTTGGGACACACGTGGCGATCTGGATATTGGGTAAGGGTAAAATGGTCATTCTTAAAATGGAAATTTGCTTCTAATTTGAGATTTAAGGCACAGAAAATACTAATTGGGCGAAATGATTAAGAATGTTCCAACGGTTCTGCATTTTCTGTATGGGTAAAATGGTCCTTCCACTTGGATTTTGCAGTCATTTTGAATGATGCTAGAGGGAGAAAGAAGAATAGAGGTAGAGTTGTTGGGGGGGACACGTGGCAATCAAATTGTCTTGGCTCTGGGGCAAAATGGTTCATGCGCACAGGACTTTCTCTTAATTTTAGTTTTTAAGCAGTAAAAAGTTGCTCTGGACGGGATAATAAAATTATTTTTGATGACGTCATAAATCAGGTTGAGTGTCTGCATGTCGAAGGGAAGAGTTGGTGGTGTCCATAGTATTGTAGAGTACCCAATTTTACCCTCGATGCAGTCACTGCTGACGGAGCACAAAGTTTTCATGGCAAGAAAAGCCGCCTGTCTCGGTGACAAATCGCTTATCTTCACTCTAACGTATTTTAAATAGACGCATGATGACGTCATCAAACGACGTTAACCCTCCATGAGACACCTGTTGATTGACGGAAGGGGTTCAGCCCCAGAGACGTCGGAAGGACGACGTTCTTTCAGAAAGCCAAAGGTCAACGTGTGGGACCCACAACCGTCTGACATTAAATTACCATCCCTTAAATTTTGATCGTTCATTAGAATAACGACGGATACGATACTCGAACACCTGCCATGGGAAGGAAAAGTCAGAGATTCAACCCTGCCAGGAAAGTCAACGCAAACAGGGTAACCCGTTCGCTCTACTCAAATAAACTTTTGGTCGATGTGAAGAATGGTAGTTTGCATTCCCAATCAAGGTCACCGTGGCAGCTTGAACCCGGATAGCAAAAGCCAATGTAGTCCCTGAAAGCCCATGAATTTGAATCTATGGATACTGAAACCTTAAATATGAGACATTGAAATCTATGGATACATTAAATATGAGATATTGAAACCTTAAATCATACTGTCAAAAATACATATGCTGAAGGGTGCAGAGAATGAGAGTGGAAGTGGAAGTGGAAGAGATGATTCCTGAAGGAAGATAAAGGGCAGCGGGTTCGGATTCCCGTCGCCAAAAGGACGCCAAAAAGGTTACTCAAAAGGATGCCATCTTACAACAAATACAAAAATAATAGTTTGAAACTCCACAAATGATAAAATAAAATAAAATAAGAACAGAAACACAATGATAAAATAAAATTACATTTCATTGTTTCTGTAACAACCCAGATCGCATATTTTTTTCCAAAAAAAGACAAAAAAAGACCATAAAAGAATGGGAAATCCCTGCAGAAATTTACAGTTTTTGAGATGCTCGAGCACAATTGACAGATTTGACCGGCTACCATGGCTTCTGATCAGCTTCTGGGCCCTCTTTCCAGTTCAAGTACCGCTCTCCGGGACGGAGGTAGGTCTCGCTTGCATGCGGCAGTTTCCTCGCAAGCCCATTGAGGATCTGGTGAAAGGCATCTCCTGCCTGAGCTGGCTGGGGGAATAGCATAGCTTGCTTCATGGAAGGATTAGCCAACAACCTCTGCTTCCTTAGAATCACATCCTCCGGGATTGAAGTAAGGATGGTGTCAAGATTCGGTACGTCTTTCTCGGCCACGAAAACACCGATATCTTCCCATGGGATGGCGTCAGCAAATGGGAGCACTATGTCATCAGCGATGATGACAGGGATGCAACCAAAGATCACACCTTCGACGAGTCGAGGGCTCCAGGGGGCCCACCCAAGTGGGCACAGACAGAAAATAGCTCGTTGCATGTCCTCATAATATGTAATTGGGTGGTCAGTGGACATGTCAAAGAGAGGATTGTCCTTGAAGTTTTCCCACACTGACGCCCTTGCCCCCCTGAGGAAATTGATTTTTCTCAGGACAAAACGATATTGATTTATACATAAATGAAGTCAAATGGATCCGTGGTTGATGTGTATAACAAAGAGTATTTTTTTCTGTCAAGAGTGAGTAGTTGATTAGAGCAGAGAAACTATATTGCTTCATACATGCCCAGAGCTGAGTATACCCATGATTGATCCTGATTGTAAGACAGAGATAGAAATGATGATGGAATTAATTTCTTGGTTACTTAAAGAAAAGATTCTCATGATTAGTCCACAAAGGAGCTTGAACTATGTTGTTTGTGATACACATTAAGCGGAGTGATTCTAGGGTTGATCTACCTCACTTCACCAAGAAACCAATGTCAACTGAATTATCCACGACTAAATCTGAATAATACCCTATTAGTGGTACATTTAAAAATGAGTAATTGCATTTTAAGGATCAAGTTATTGGTGAGCAACAAAAACAAAACTCAACTGATTTATCCACGGATGAAACTAAATAATGTCAAAATTTTCACAAACAAAACGATGTCCCAAATTCTACATGTAAGAAAGAATTATCAAATTCTGCAACATATTTATCGGCTAACTAAAAAAACTCCATCCACAACAATGTCACTATGTGCCTGAATTGGGAAATGATTGAAATAAGATAAAATCAACTATCTTAACTGTGAAAAAAATCACAATAAGATACATATTAGAAAGAGAGATAGTAGGCATACCTGGCGTAATATCCGCCCTCAGGGTCATTACCAACATCATAGAAGAGGCCCCGAAAGTAGACGAATATCGAACGAGGAGTGTCAGGAGGGATCAAATGGGTCTGCATCTTCTGGGGCGGAGCATATGGCGGGATGATTATGGAGTTCTCCTTGAGGCAGACGTGATTCCTCTGCCCAAAAGTTTGCACAAGTGTGGCCCGCTTGAGCACCGGGAGGATTCCTCGCTCAATAGCCTTCTCTTCCTATAGAGAAATTTCAAATACCACAGTCATTATGCTACAATGATTAGCTCTAATTAACATGCATAAATATCAGAGCTTACATAATTTATATCAAGGAACTGATCATTTCAGAAAACCATTGGATTTGTAAAATAGAAAATTTCAATGAGTATGACCATATTTTTGTTCAGGATTAATCAGTACTCAAACATTAAACCTGAGATAATAAACAAAGTTAAAAAAAAAAGATCAAATTCTGACAAATACAAAGTGAGTTTCTACCTGGTAATGGAAACAAGCTCCAAAATCATGTGGAACGACAAAGAAATGATCAGCTCCTTCAGTTCTATTCCAGTATGGCCATCTCGAGGAGATTAGCTGGATAGCACTTCTCATCATCCGTGGCGATTTAAATGGCAAAGGCAGGCCAGTGTTAGTCAAATCACAAGTAGTATAGACAGGCGCATAAAACCAGTCAGCTTCGTCAGGGTTTAGAGTCCGGACTGGGCTGGAGAGGAGAAATCTATGCATGAAGATCTCAGCAGCAAACATGTGGGAGAGGCATCTAGGATCGTTCTGAACAACTTTCTTGTTGTATTTATTGGGAAGATCGTAAACAAAGACTTTCAGCCTCCCCACTGGATCATCTTCAAGCACGTCTCCAGCGCTGCCTGCAGCAAAATGTTTCATTTTGGGAGTTTTTTTACGACCTATGATGATAACAGATGAGAACAGAAGTTTATAAATTGGGTTCCTGATACTTCTAATCTCAGGTAGAAAATGTTAATGAAATTCAAGGATCGCGATCCCAAGGACTCAATTGAGAGTTGACTCTCACAGAATTCGGAAGAAAAATGTAGATGATAGATAAGAGAGAACCTAATCTGTGAAAAAACTCTTTCAAAGACATAGTAATAGAATTACTGCCCTTTTACATACTTATTCATGAAAACCATTTTGGTGAAGAGAGAGAGAGAGAGAGGAATCTTTGTTAGTTTACAAAAACCGAGAGGCAACCCAAATTTCTGAAGGAAGATCCATGAAACCCAAATTTCGGAAACCAATTACGCAAATCGGAGTATAAATTAACAAACTACAAAAGAAATGAAAGAAAACCAACAGATAAGTATATGATCCCAAAAGGGTACCTGAAATTCGCTCGGTCTGGCGCGAACGATCGATCGCAGAAGCTCCGATCGAAGTGATGACAAAGATTGCAGTTAAATAAAAGAACCCAAATCTTTCGACCCATCTTCCTTCTAAGCAGATCCAGGAAGATAAAAGGAATAGGAAGAGACGGAGGAGAGAGATCTTGAGAGAATAGAGGAAGGTCGGAGAAAAGGAGAAAAACTCAAAAGGACTCTTTAGATGATGGGATGTCAACTTCACTAACTACCAGGCACCCATAAATCCTCTCTCTCTCTCTCTCTCTCTCTCGTGGATGAAATTTAAGTCACGAGTAGTTCCAAAAAATATCAAAACAAATAAAAACACCTACACAACACAAGTCTACGAATTGATCAAAAGTAGAAAGTCCTCTTTTATTGATTTTTCTTTTTCTCTAATAGCCTTTATGGGCAAACTAAGATCAGAATATTTTCTCCTTGATACTTTCAACAAACTTGGAAAATATTTTTATCTAGGATTGTGCAAATATGTATGTTCATGTGTTCGCGACAGAATGAACATGAACATGAAAACAAACACAAATGAACCATTTGCCATTCATTCAGGATCCACAACAAGTTGACTCAATTGATGAGTCAACTCATTTTAAGAAATAAAACTCAAAAAAATGCTTACAAATTACATTGAATATATATACATATCAAAGTATTAGTTTAACATATTTGATGTATATGCATAAATATTATTTATCTTGACCATTGTATTCTAATTCTTTTTTCGCATCTAGATTATTGTATTTTTCAATGCTAAATAAATTAGCTGACTTTTTATTAAAGTATTTCATTTTCTTCAATGTACATTTATTTTTAGTAAGTATCAAAATCAGTAAAGACTGATTTAATATATTTCACACACACACACACACACATATATATATATATATATAAAGCTTTTACATATTTAATGACTATTCATGTTAAATTATTTAAATGTCTTTAATAAATGAATTTGACATTTTTTACATATACATGATATGATTTGTGTAGATATGTATGTGTGTGTAGATATATAACTATATCTTAAATCTATAATGTCTATTCATGATTAGTAAATCTCTAATCTATATAGTTTTCAAAAACATTATTGTAACATATTTCATATTTTTATGATATGATACAAACACATACAAAATGCTTATGTATTTATAATTTTATATATTTATTGACTAATTATTATTAATTAATATAACTGCCCTGAAAATAAATATAGAAAATTGAGACACATGATTATTGTATGTAATTAATATCAATTTTTTATTCATGATTGATTAACATAGATGCCTTCACAAAATTAATTTAATGTATTTGATATGTATCTATATACATCTCTTTGAATCATCAATGTGTATTTATGATTAATTAATATAAATATCTTTCAAATTTTCAATTTGAAAATTAATTTGACATGTATATATATATATGTGATATTTAGCTTCATAATTATTTAGCTTTCATTGATAATTTGAATATACACTAAACTTGATTATGTTTTTTAACATGAACAAACATGAATGAACAACATTGACAATCAACACGAACACAAGCAGGTTTTTAAATTGTTTGTTTGAATGAGACACTTTGTTGAGCAAGTTTATGATGGATATCGCAAAAGGTGCAAGTCAATCACACTTCCATGTTGCATTTATATTTTTTGAAATTAAATTTTACTCATTACTATTGTAATGAAGTATATGAATCTATGTAATTGCTAAGATTATCATATAGAGATCACTAATGTTTTAAAATATGTTCGAATCATTTTTTAAAAGGATATTAGAGAAGGACATTGAGATATCTTATACGAATAACATTATTTGATCTCATTTCATATGATAAGTATGCATGATCTAGTGGACACTAGTGTGTGAACACTTAAGATAAATAGGTGTGATTTTTAGAGAAAGAATTCACTAAATTGTTCAACATAAATTCATGAATGATATTATACTTAATTGTGAATCATGTTGATTCATGTCATGCTTATGCAAGTAATTCATAGATGTAAGACACCAAAGACATCTTTTGAATGGATAATCTTTTTTTGATTATGACTTACAAAATCCCTAGCCACACAATCTTCAAAGAATTATAGATTTGATACACCGTGAAGTCCTCTTAGGTGATTGAGCGGTGAAGATGGAATCATCTAACCTCATGATAAGAGGAGATAGACTCAAGAAATGAGATACAATTAGATCGATGACCAAGGTAGGGGGAATATCAGAGCAGGGGTTTTTGTCAATTTTCTTCACACATTAGTACTAATTAAAATGATTGATTTGGGTTTGATAGTTGACCATACCTTGTGACATTCAAGATTTTTGTGTAGATTGTATGTATATGATAGCTGATGATGATAGAGGTTGTATAAGAGAGCTCTTATACACTCAATGTCGTCTAAAGCACATGGTGTAGCTTAGCACCCAACAAGCTAGCAACTCAATTTGTGGATTGGGTTCAACCGATCATTAATTAATTCATCAATATGTTGTTATTTTTAATTAAGAAGTTGGACCAATAAATATTGTTATGTGAATAGATTTATTGAGTAGGATATATGAAACTAGAGGTCACACGCATAACCTCAATATACTTTGGTGGAAATAGGCATCTTATGAGGATTTTTGTAAAAAGGTCTAAAAATCATGAGTTTATTGCGAGGGTGGGGTGTCCACCCCTAAGGTTAATGGATATTTTGTGGCCTATAAGCCAATCATACTTCCATGTATATCGTTTATGTTCATTGAAATGGAATTTATTTATTATCATTTTTGTGTGATATTTACAATGAAGTCCACGAGCATATGCAATGACTAAGTAAATTATGATGGGATCATAATATAGTGATCACTAGTCTTTAAACATATATTCTAAAAATTCCTATTTGTGGGATATTCTAGAGGGACATCGAATTATCTGTAAATAATAGTACTATCTGATCCGACTCATATGATAAGTATGGATGATCCTATAGTCATCGGTGTAGAGACACTAAGGATAGATAGTGGGTGCTCTTTGGAGAAAGAGTTCACTACATTGATCCGTATAAATCCTTGAATAGTATTATACCTAACTATCAATCAGGTTGACTCATGTCATGGTTGTGTATGCGGTCCTTTGACTTGAGACTCCAAAGACATCTTGTGTATGGATGATCGTGTTTTGATTATAACTTACAAATTCCCTAGCCATGGATATCTAAAATGTCATCTATTGGATACAACATGAAGTCCATGAAGATGATTATATGATCAAGAGGGGATCATCCACCCTCCATATTTGAGGAGATTGATTCAAGGAATGAGATGTGATGAAATCATTGGCCAAGGTAGTGGAGATATTGGAGAAGGAGTTTCCGATGATTTCTTACACGCATTAGTACTAACTTGAGTGACCGATTAAGATTTAATAGCTGACCATACCTTAAGTCATTCACGAGTCTCGAGCAGATGAAGTATTATATACACATGATAACTAATGACGGAAAGGCTTCATAAGAGAGTTTGTATATACTCCATATCTCTTAGAGCACGTAGTGTAGCTTGGCACCCTATGGGCTGGCAACTCAACCTATCGATTGGGTTAAATCAATCATTGATTAATTAATCTATAATTTGATGTAGATAATTAATAAAGGTTGACTAATAAGGTGTTATTGGGTCTATAGAATAATTAACTAGTGAGATATATGGACCTAGATGGTCATACACATAAGGTCTATGGTGTTGGTGGATATAGACATAATTATGAGGGTTTTCATGAAAAAACCTCATAACATATTGATAACATGCATTTATAACTTAAATTCTTATCCTAATTAACTCATAGTCATGCTTATTTTATGAGAATATGATGCATGTTATCATACTTTTTAGGACTTTTCTCCATTGGTATGTCATTTCACTAAAGTCGATATTTATGCATAAATTAGGGATAATTTCATGCTTGATAGATGATTAGTCTTTTGTAAAGTTTAAATTAATAGAAGTTAATCTCTTTTCTTGAATGATTTTGACTTTAGTGCATGTTTTGAAGGATAATTTCAAGATGAATTTATAATTAAGAAGATTTCTTAAGAAATGAGTTAAGTAATTTTTAATTCATCTTAATTTCTTATTTGAAAATATATTTTAAATGACATGATGTTAAAAAGGAAGAAATTTGGATTAAAAAGGAGTTGTATATTTAAAGTTATGAATTTCTGAAATTTTTGTCCTTTCTCAGATTTTAATTTGGATTTATATTGAATTTTTAACGAGTTTGATTAATTAAAAAATCGAAAAAAGGGGGTGAACTTACCGCAGGACCGGGGAGCTGACGTGGTGCGCAGGACCAGCGCGCGGATGCGACGTGGCACTAAGGCCACGTGACAGGGCCGCGCGTGGCCCACGCGAGGCGCATAGGGCGCGGACACGTGGCAGGAGGCCACACGGTCCACGCGAACGCCCGTGAGGGGCGCCACGTGGCAGGGGGTCGACATGTGAAGGGCCAAAATGGGATAGTGGGCCCTGGTAAGTATATTGGGGCGGTAACGCAATTGCGTACCCCCCCTCTAGCTTTTATAGTGGCAAAATCCTTTTTCTTCTTCCGTGTGGGACTATGTCCCCACGGAAATTACCAGTGCAGGACGCGTGGCAGCTTCGGAGACGTCGGATGAGATCGTGTTTTCGCCCATCGCGTGGTCACGAAGTCCACCGATTGCTGATTTAACACGTGCACGAAAAGCGGTTTAAGTGACAGCGATCGAGGGCTCACCTGCGGACACGTGGCTTCATCAACGATCGGGATTCACCATCATCAACGAAGATACACATGCCGATACGTGGACGCAAATGGAGCATCCGATTCTCGTCAAACGCGCGAGTGTGAGTAGCCGCACGATCTTCATCGGACGGCTGCGATCTTTCGCGATCGAAGGCACTGCGTGGACACATCGCGATCGCCCGATCTTCATCGGACGGACGACGACTAACGGAATGATGCTCCACAAGCTTGGCGACACGTGGAACTCTCTAGAGCATCAGATCCCCATCAGACGGGCGACGCACGTGGAGCCATCACGATCGCCCGATCTCCATCAGATGTCAGCAAATTAAGTTGACTCACGATCGTGGTTCACGATCGCGGTTCGATCATGGCCCGATCGCCCGCGATCGGGGGCTGATTGGTTGTGGGATTGAAGCCACGATCAATGCCAATTGATGGGCCACGATCGCTGCACGATCGTGGCCATCAATCTGCTCGCCCGACCGCATCAAACAGCCGTAAATTTCGGGTGAAAATTCTCTTTAAAACTGATGTTTTTCTCTTGTTTTGAACTCAACTTTTGATTGATTCGTGAAGCAATTAAGAAAATTTGGAGAAAAATATTAAGTTCTTCGTGATCCCCCCACGTTTACACTCGATCGTGAAGCAATGGGAGCGGGATTGATCACAAATTCCTCCTTGATTTCATCAAATTTTCCCCTTGAATTCCTAATGTCCACGAGGAAGAATTCGAGAAAATTTGCGTCAATCCATGAGAATTGAATCCCCATTCTTGCGTAAATCAGGTTAGTAGTGAGATTAGATCGATTATCAAGAGGTAATTTGAGTTTTTATTAGATTTAGGAGTTTAATTTTGTAAATTAGTTCTTAGTGTTCTTCATTTTCCCTAAATTTCAGTCTGAAAAATTGCTAATTTTGTAAATAGGATATCTCTGATTATAAGTCCAAATCACTTGATTTTGGTTTCATTGGATTCCTCTTTTCATCAGCTTTCCGTGGATAGCAAATTCATTGAATTCTGAGTTCATTTGACCCTTCAATTTGACGTTTGACCGAGCATTGTTCATCTTTCATCAAAAGTCAAACGTTGACTTTCAGGGTCAATTACTTTCAATTTACAAATCAGAATTCGATCATTTTGGTCTCTTTAGATTTCTCTGATTCTTAGCTTTCCTTTGATATATAAATTTCAAGATTTGGATTTCATTTGACTGGTCAAGTTGAAGATTTCCTCTGAGGTGTTCATTTCGGGGATTTTCTGATACTTGATTTTTAATAATTCATAGTAAATCCATTTCTTATAAAAAAATCATGAATTCTATATCAATAAATTAAATTTTCTCTCTAGTTTATAAATATATAATTTTAGTAATCATCTGACTTCTTTTGATTATCTGATTTTACAGAACACCTACTGTTGGTCAAGGTCAACACTTTGTCACATTTTACGCACAAAAATGCACTGTCACATATGTCTATAAATAGGGGGAGAACGACCACGACTCAAATGCCCATGAAAGCTTTTTGAGAATTCTCTCATTTCTTATCTTTCTCTCATGATGAAGAGCTTTGAAGAGGAGATCCAACTATCCAAAGATTGTGTGGATACTGCTAGAGGCTAGAAACTTGAATAGCTTTAAGACCTCCCTTAAGGAACCCATGTAAGTATGTTTTCTCATACATACTAGATGATAGGATCATCTGTTGTTAGTGCTTCAATGTTTTAATATCAGATTCAATGCATTCTGTTACATTTGATGTTTTGATCAAAATTTCAAAAGTTTATCGACCCTAGAACACAACAAAGGTGACCATGTAAGCCTTTTGAGTACTCACCCCTCTCTTCTCTTCCTCTTGTGCATTCTTTGCATTTCTCCTAGTGATCTATTAAGACTAGGGGTTGAGGAGATATTAAAGGAGTTGACAAAGAGGCAAAATAAGAGATCCGATCATCAAGAGACTGTGCGGATAATAATAGAGGCTAGACATTTGAATAGCTTCAAAGAGCCCTATAATTTTTTATCTTGATATACACAATATGTAACCATTTTAGGTTTAAAGTGACTCCTTGATATGTAACCATCTCGATCTATGCTTTGACTCCTTGATTCCAATGTCTTTCACTACACTTTAATTTTGTAACTGGATTTCGAGGGCTTATAGAACCTCAAAATCCAACACTTCAAACATCTTTTATTGTTTGATAATTCTTCTCTGTAGAAGAAATATTAATAAATAAATAAAAAATGAAATGACTAGATTATGAATGAAAAATTAAATATATCCTAATATATTTGTTTGAATTTTTAATCCTAATATTTTCCATGAAAGTTCAAAACAAGTCTATTGTCAAGCATGCACACACACACACACACACACACACACACACACACACACACACACACACACATATATATATATAGATATTTGTTTAATTAAATCAAACATAGAAAAATGAATACAATGATCAATGAGAAATATGTAATTTATGAAAATTTTGTGAAGAGAGAACATGACAAAATGAGGGTAAAACTCATTTAGCAGAGAGAGCCCTATATATTGGGAAAAGAAGTGGGGCCAACTAAGTAGGCCCAATAAGAGGTATGAGAATAAGAAATGTGTGTTTCTCTTCATACTCCCTCTCAAGTTGGAACATAGATGTTAATAATGCCTAGATTACTACAAAGTAAATAATAAGACTTTTTTTTAGACCTTTGGTAAAGATATATCCTAGCTACTGTAAATTAGAATCATATGGAGTAGAAATTAGGCTCTCCAAAAATATTGAGTAAAAGAATAATCCACTTCAATATGCTTGGTACATTTTTGAAAGGTTAGATTGTTAGGGATTGAAATGGTAGCTTGAAAAGACATCTTTGTGGGAGCTTCAACATGAAATCTAACCCCCTTGGAGTGGAGATTGCACCCACATCATCAAAGAAGTCCAATGAGCCATTGATATATACTCTACCTATGTGACGATACTAATTCGTATGGTCATTGAATGCACACGATTTAGTGTCAAAACAAAGTCCTAACCTTACCAAATTATGATTAATCAATTTAATTAGATAGTATAATAGTAATTAAGGGTCGAATCTACGGAGAATTAGGGAAATTTGAGATATATCTTTGAAATTTGGTAAAATCGGATGATGAATTGAGGTTAGAAATTGGGCATTTTATTATATTAAGAAAGATAACTCAATTGTGAATCCACGGAATAAAAAATCAGGTGATTTGGATAAGAATTCACAGAGTAATCGAAGTTTGAAGTTAGAAGAAAAATTCGTATCGCGAATTATGTGATTTCGTATCCACAAATTCGTATCGCGAATTAAGAAAATTCGTATCCACAAATCTTGATCCAAATTATGTGATTTTTGATTCCATGGATTTGTTTTTGAGTTATCTTCATAAAAATATCAAAATCCTTATATTCTCACCTCAATTTATTGTCTGATTTGATGGAATTTCAAAGAGTTCTTAAAAATACCTTAATTATTTGTAGATTCGACCATTATTCACCAGTACACTCCTTAATTTGTAATTATTTCTTAAAATTTGTTAGTCTTGAATTATTTTGACGCGTGTTCACGTGTATTCAACGACCTCACAGACTCGCTTTGTTAGGCAGCTGATGCTGCGGGCGAATGACGTGTCGCCACGCGGCAACATGTATACGCACCACATGGTGCACTTGTGTCAGTATCTATGCATGTGTGCGCATGTGTGCATGTGTGATATTAGTGAGTTAAGCGTCCTTTTGAGGATTTTTTCTAGGCCCATAAACACTCACTAGTTATATACCCATCAATTTGCATTTATTTTTGTCATGTGAGAGTTATTTTGTTTATTTAATTGCACAAGTGATGTGGCACGCTCACAAGCGTATGACCGATGCAAATAAAGGTCATTTAATCTCAACCCCGCATTTTCACTTAAGTGAGGGGTGTACGTGGCAAGATGTAAGTGGACAATGACTATTTTTAATATACGGATCAATCCTAGCTGTTCATCTAAGGAGTTATGATGGCTAGGATTTGAAGAGCCATCTTAGAATCTGAGATGTCGATTCACGATCGAACGAATGAGATCTTCTTTATGTGTGAAGTGGAAAAATCTAAGCGCTCCATCTTCGATCGAATGAACAAGACTTGACGGTAATGATTTGTATCCAAGCATTTCATCTAAGCTGTTGATTGAAGATGAAGAGCCAAATCCAATGGCCACACCCAATTTTGCCTATATATACGCATGTTCTTTGATGATGTAAACCATTTTTTGGTGTTTCAAGTAATCAAAATGTTTAGACATCTCAATCTTTGAATCTATATCTTTTCTCTTCATCTAGATCAATTTTCGCATCCAAGGAGTGTTTGAAAGTGAGATTTCATTGAAAGAAGAGGGAGAAATCACCTCTTGAATGCCGTACTTCGTCTTCGAAATCACATAATGAAAAGCCTTTGATCCGGCAATCAATTGTGTCATTTCGAGTGCGACATCACATTAGATTATGTGTTTTCCTCCTAATCTCTTTTCACGTACAATTATATTTAAATTTTGAATCATAGATTAATCAAATTTTAGATAATTTCTTAGTTTTCTCCCTCTTCGCAATCAGAAATTGTATCTGATTTTTGCTCCTTGATTTTTCTGTGAATCTTGATCCAAATCGAGTGATTTTTTATCTGTGGATTTGTCTTGGAGTTCTCTTTATCAAAGTACTAAAATCTCTAATTTTTAACCTCAATTCCTTGTCTAATTTTGATTGAATTTGAAGAACACTTTGAAATACCTTTATTCTCTGTGGATTCAACCCTTATTCACCATTGTACTATTGAATTCTTGATTATAATATTAAATTGGTGAGTTTAGAAATTGTTTTGGCACATCTCTATGTATTTTAAACGATCTCATGGATTTATCTCATCAGGAAGCAGAGGCCATCAAGGGCAGAAACCACAACAAGTGTACCCACTATAAGTGGCAAGGGCACCTTGAGCTGCCCAAGCAGTGGCAGAGACATGCAAGTTAGCCCCCATAGTGACCAAGGAAGCATGACCACCCTTTGGTACCAATCGTTGTAGGCAAGTCATCGTTCGACCATTACTAGGTGGAGAGCTGCTCTTCAGTGGTGATTAGGGCAGTAGGGTGGTTGGTATCCATGTCTTGAGCAACAAGAATGTGTTGGCGGTTGGGTGGCATTGACGAGATATCAAGGCTGCGACTACATGACAGTGACACCAATGATATAAGGGCTATATTTAGTAGCATGCTGATATCTGCAAGACAATGGTGATATGCCAATATGGCATCGCCTACATGATGGTGTGTTAGTCATACCAAATGTCAAATCTCTCTCTCTCTCTCTCTCTTTGCCTCAAGATCAAATGAGAAACATGCAAGAAATCAAAGCTCTCTTCAGGAATCCACATCCTCTCGAGAAATCAAAATCTAGATTCAAGAATGATTCAGCCCTCTCTCCAACACATACTATTTCCGAAATCTATTTATCTCCTCAAATTATCTTGAAAAATCTATTTCTCTTCGGTGTTTTTTAACCTAATTTTCCAAAATTGTTTCTAAGAATTTTCTTCTTTTCTCAAGATTAGTTTTCTAAATTTCTTCTCTATAAGTTATTTTTGAAATCCTCCTTAGATTGTATTTTTTTGCTTTAAGCATTTGTTGATCATCATCATTATCGGCCTTTTTTTGTTAAAAAAAGGTGCTTATATAGATTTTTTTTCCGAAATATCTTTTTATCCTATTTTTTTATATCCATTTTAGATGTTCTTAGTTTTAGAAATCGTTTTTCATACTTTATTTAACAAAATTATTTTTTTATTTCATATTATTCAACATTATTTTTCCAATTTCCTTCATCTATAAAGTCTATTTTTAATCATTTATTTGTCTTAAATAATTTTGAAAGAAAATTAATTTGAAAGTCGGTTTTGACATTCTTTATCTAAATCTAATTTCAATATTTTTTTATTGAATTTATTCGAAATTATTTCTTGAAGTCTGTTTTGAAATTTCTTCTCAAAATTTACTTTCAAGATTTCTATGCGAAATCTGTTTTGAGTTTGCTTCTTGAATCTATTTTGAGATTCTTCCTCAAAATCTGCATGTAAGCATGACAATCAAGTCAAAACTTGTACGTTTGAACCCTCAAACATATGATATTAATTTTTCTTGCCAATTGATGCTTTCAGATTTTTTTCTAAAGAAATGGCTCAAATCAAGTCAAAAGGGATCTTTCATTAGTGGAGATGCTCACATTGATGAAGCATTCACATCACCAAATGACTCTCAACGAAATGACCATCAAATGCACAAAAGAAGACATATCTCCAACACAATAATATATTATGATCTGAAATTTGAAAGAAAAAAAAATTCCTACACATTAATTTACTTAGGAGTAGGTGACCCAATACAAATTTTTTTTTACATGTACATCATTTGAGAATACAAAATCTAAGCTTGGTAACTGGTTTTTCATGACCAAACTACTATTCCTTTTAGTTGAGGATGAGGGCTTTAGCAAATTTTTATGTCACTGTGCTGCCACGGAGAACGATGTGGAAGATGCTCTATAAATGCACAAGAAATAGAGAGCAAAAGTGAAGGAAGAGCTTCACGCCATGCAATGTGTCCATTGACAACCAAATGTTGGACCTCTGGAAACAAGTTTCCCTTGACGGAAATCACTATCATTGGGTGAATGGTGCTTGGAAATTATGTGAGCAAATTTAAGCACTAGTGGAGATATGTGGTAGGCATACTAAAGAGTACGTGGCTAAACTTTTTCTTGATGTACTACAAGGCCTCTCCATAAAAGGCACAATGCAGTTCTATGAATTTACCAATACACCTAGAGTAAGAACTATCTTGACAGATGCCTTTCAAAACCCCATGCCTTAAGAGGGTCTTAAGGCACTAACTATTCCCAAAAGCATTTTCATAACTCAAAGCTAGATAGGTGGAGATTGAAGGAAATGTGTTCAGATCATCAAGCTCTCTAGGGGCCATTATTATTTGGGATAGAGAACTGGTGATGGCCACTCATTCATCTCCGCTACGTATTTAACAATGTAAGGAAACCTTCAATGATATGAAAATATCATCGTCCAAGATGCCCATGCACAACCTTACAATGCGATGGAACTCAAAATATGATAGGATGGTAACTGCATGAGATGTGTGCCATATTAGAGAAGAAGGCCAAGTACAAGTTAGGTACAAAATTTAGACTCAACTATTTCTCAGAGGAAGATGAATGGATTGTGATCTATGATTTCATAGCATTGCTTCACCTATTCAATGATGCCATCAAGGTATGATCCAATTCGACTAGAGTAACTACTTCTAATGTGTTGTTGTATGGCGAGGTATTATTGATGAACCTGTGAAGATTGTTCCCCTAAACTTACGAGGAGCACTAGATGAGGGAACACCTACCAAAAATTGCATTAAAAAAAATTCACTATTTGTGCTTTCTATATGTCATGGATAGTTTGACCCAAGAAACCATTCAATTGAGGCTATGACAAGGAGATGAGATAGAGATGTATCTCTCCAAGTCCATCACAAATGATGATGCCCTACTTTGGTGAAACATTATTGGGAGTTGCCAATACCTAAATTGGCTTTCATCATGAAGGAATTCCTCAATATATGTGAGAATAATGCACTAATCGAGATATTCTTTTGAGATGGTAGAGGGGTTATCACAAACAAGAGGTGCAAGATTAAGGTGGAAAGCGTTGAGAGTCTACATATGATGTGTTCTTAGTTTGATAAGATATTTAATATATATTGAATAATTATTGGTTGTCCATTTTAAAAATGGATGGTTAAGATGAGTGATAAAATGTAAATTATACATGAAAATTTATGATTAATAATGCAAATTAAGGCATAAAATATTCCATTCTAATGCATGTTATCATATTTTTAGTGTTTATCTATTGTTCTATGAAAATTAAGTTGTAATATCAAAATGCACTAATTTAGGGATAATTATGATAAAATTAAGAGAAATATTTTTAGGATTAGATTATCCCCATTTTTATTTGAGATTATAATTAGGTTTTTATGATAAATAATAAGAGAAAATACTTTTTATACATTCATTTATTTTTCTATGTTTTCAATTCTACAAGAAATGAGTATATTTTTTAAATTAAAGTTTATTCTCTAGTTATTTATTGAATTTGAATTTTTATAATGATAGATGATTTAATTTCTGATCCAAAAGAAAAAGGATTAATTGGAGTTATATTTTGAAAGTTATGAATTTTCTAATTTTTAGGATTTTTTTTATTTTTCTATGAATTTATTTGGATTTATTTTGAATTAAAAAGAATTAAAAAAATCAGATTTTATCGCGTGTTGATTTGTGTAGACAAGATAGCAGCGCCACGTGGCAGCATATGAGAATGCCACGTGTCATAGAATGTGTAGATGTGTGCGCGTGTGTGAGTGTGCGTGTGTGCACATGTGCACCCACGTGTGTGATTAATGAGAAAGCACCATTTCATGATTTTTGCTATCTCCCTAACTACAAATGAGTTATATATCCGTCGAATCACTTGATTTTTCATCATGTGGTACTATCTTTCCGTTTTTATATGCGCAGGTGACATTATGTCATGTGGAGCGTCCGATTCGCTCGTTAAATCAAATCCGTCGATCTTCACTTAAGTCCAAGGGTTACGTGGCACATAACGATTCATCAACGGATCATTTTATAAAATTTTAATCTCAACCATTCATTTGAGGAGTTATAACTGTTGAGATTAAAACCGTTTGAACACATTCAGAGTGTTGGATCAAGATCGGACGATGGGCGTTTCATGCGTTTCTTCTTCATGTGCAATGTGGTGAAATCTCAATGGTTAATCTTTGATCAAAAGGATGTGATTTAAGCATAACTATTCACATATATGCATTTCATCATAGCCATTGATCGAAGATTAAATGTCAATTCTATGGTTACACCCAAATCTCCCTATAAATTGATATGTTCTTCAGCGATGTAAGAGATTCTTTCATGTTTTCGAGTAATCAAACTATTTAGACATCACAATCCTTGAATCTCTTATTTTCTTCTCTTCTACATAATTTTCTGGTTTCGAGGAGTGTTTGAAAGTGAGATTTCATTGAGAGAATAGGGAGAAATTGCTTCTTGAATGCAGATGATCATCTTTGAATTCGTGGACTAAATAACCTTTGATATGGCGAGCAATTGGACCAATTCGTGTGCTATCTTGAGTTAGAATTTGGATTTTATCCTAATCTCTCTTCTTATAACATTAGATTTCAATTTCAAATCATAGATTAGGTTAATTTTGATTTTAATTTTTGTTTTTTTCTATCTTTTCGTTAGGAAATTTCTACCTAATTTGCTTGTCGATTTCTTTGCGAATCTTGATCCAAATTATCTGATTTTTGATTCTGTGGATTTATTTTCAAGTTATGTTTCTAAAAATATTGAAATCCCTAATTTCTCAACTCAATTCATCATTCAATTTGATCAAATTTCAAAAAGTTCTTTGAAAATACCTTAATTCTCCATGGATTTGACCCTTATTCACCTCTATACTATCTAATTCGTGATTAGGTCTTAAAATTGGTGAGTTTGAAATTATTTTGGCGTGAGTCCACGTGTTTTGAAAAACATCGTGGATTCGCTTCATCAAAGAGAAAGCATGCAAAGAGAAAGCAAATAGAGACGTGAGAGATTTAGATTATAGTGGAGATTGTGAGGGATAGCTTGACTAGCTCTTTATTTTATAAGCTTCTAGAACGTTCTAAAATTTTTAAGAATCTTCTAAAGGCTTCTAGAATCCTCTAGGCTTATTCTAAAATATTTTGGAGTCTTCTAGATTTTCTAGAAACTTAATGGATACAACTAATAGTTTGTGGATCTTTCTAGATGTGATAGAAAGGTATGGCCACCTTCTAGAGAGAAAGAGTCTCTAGAAGCTTGCAAGGAGCTTTATAGCAGGAGGAGCTCACCCCAATCTTGGAGCAACCTAGTGAAGCAACTCAAGAACAACCTAAGGTAATAAAACCCTTGTGAAGGAAGGATCAAGCTACTTGGATTGTTGGAGAAAAGAGAGGGAACAACATAGCATCTTTGAGCAAAGCTTTATGAAGGGGCAACACCAAGTGTGGCTCTTCTTGTTGGTTAGTCCCTTGGAGAACTTGTTCTCTTTCCTCCTTTTTTCCTTGCCATTTTGGACCTCTATTATAAATAATTTCATCCCATTTAAGAAGATTATTTTTCTCCATCATCTTCAATGGCTTTGTCTAGTCTCATCCCTAGATTCTTGGTGGATACTAAAGCTTAGTTGGATACTTCCTTTAGAGTCATTTAAGAAACGATCATCAACAAGAAATTGATATGAACGATTAAATTTCAAAGGAATTCCTAGGATCAGCACACTTAGTTACAACCAACACATGACATTGCTCCCAAGTTAGAGGAATGCTTGGTCTTTTTTTGTTCAATGGAATGTTAACTTCATGCACTTGTGGCCTATCTATCTCTCATTCTCTCCATCATGGGATACAATTTTCTAACACAAATTCTTATTCAAATTAAAAAAAAGAATATATATAAAAGTTGAAAAAAATCCGTGGTAATAATTGATAAGATTTGGGCTTTAATTAAATTGCACTATTTGGTCCATCAAACATTTGAAATTCTCATATTACTAATTTTCAAATTTTATTCTAGTTTTGATTATGAGAAATCAACTTAAGAATCCCTAGTCCTTAATTTTTTAAAAAATTTATGATGCTCTTTTTACCATTTTTCAATTAAATTTCAAATTAATTCAAAGATTAATTAAATTATACAAGAAACAAAATAAAGTGAATGATGAAAAAAAATATAAATATATCATGATTTATTTATTTTAGTCAATCACACTGATTATTTAATGAATGTGATTATTAAATTGAAGAAACTTTTAAAATGGTAAATGATGTGCATCTTAATTGTCAATGAAGTAGAAATTTTTGTTACTTGGAATTTATTACACTTGTTACTATTGTCACATCCATCCCTCTAGATTGGTTGTTTGATGAAATGATTCGGTGTGGTCGTTCAATTCACAGGAAATCATGTCAAAACTAATACCATACTCACCAATTTCATCGAATAATCACGAATTAAGGAGTATAGTGGTAAATAAGGGTCGATTCCACAGAGAATTAGGGTAATTTCAGATGATATTTTGAAATTTGATCAAATCGGACGATGAATCATGGTGAGAAATTAGGGAAATTCACATTTTTAGAAAGAGGACTTGAAAAAAATCCACAGAATTATGAATCACTCTATTTGGATCAAGATTCACGGATAAATCATCAAGTGAATAAGAGAGAAATTTCCAAAATTAAAAATCGCAAAAAACCGAAATTGAAATTGACTAATATTACTATTCGAAATTGAAATCTAAAACTGTTCTAAGGAAGATTAGGATGAAACACGATCTCTAACCCAAGATTGCACTTGAATTGATCCAATTACTCACCGGATCAAAGACTTTTCATTACCAAATTTGAAAAGCAATTGTTGATGTTCAAGAGCCAATTTCTTCCTATTCTCTCAATGAAATCTCACTTTCAAGCACTGTGTGGACGCGGAAATGAGTCTAGAAGCGATTGGAAGCAAGAGATTTAAGGGATTTGGTGTCTTAACAGTTCGATTACTCGAATTGCCCTGGAATGTTTTAAAATGTCGAAGAACATCTCTTTTTATAGGGGGAATTGGGCGTAATCGTTCGATTGAGCGTTTAATCTTCAATCAACAACTCTAATGAAACACAGAGATGTGAATCGTTAGGTTAAGTCGTGGCCGTTGGATCTCGAATGGACTGTTGAGATGAAGCCACGTCGCGTGCATTATAAGTACCGCATCAAATGGTCGCCGTTTGATCTTGATCCGATGCTCCATATGTGTTTCGTCACTTTTAATCTCAGCCGTTCTAACTTCTCAGATCGACGGCTGAGCTTAAATCATTTTAAAACGATTCGTCGATGAATAGGATTGTAACGCATACCCCCCCTTAAGTGACAATCAACGGTCGCGATTAATCGCACGATCGGACACTCCAGATTTTTCCACGTCACCTGCGCGTTTATAAAATGAATTTTAAATTAAATAAATAGATTTTAAATTCAGAAAAATTCCAAAAAAATCCCTAAAAATTAGAAAATTCATGTTTTCAAAATATAACTCCAAATTAATCCAAATTTTTTCATTGGATCAGAAATTAAATTATCTATCATTCTAAAAAGTCAAATTTAATAAATTGTAAGAGAATAAATTTTATTTAAAAAATATACTCATTTATTTTAGATTTTAAAACTTAGAAAAATATATGAGTGTATATAAAATGACTTATCTTATTATTTAACCTTAATAAGTAATTATTATCTCAAGTAAAGATGGGTTATGAAAATATTATGCTTAATTCATGATAATTAACACTAAATTAATGCAGTTTGAGATGATAGTGAATTTTTCATAGTATGATAGATAAACACTACAAAAATAAGATAACATGCATTAGAATGTTTTGTTTTATGCCTTCATTTGCATTAATAATCATGTATTTCATATTTAACTAGCATGTTATCATCCATCCCTCTAGATTGGTTGTCAAGTGATAAATTTAACCCCCAATAACTCTGGAAAGTCCCATTGATAGAAGTACTTGGTAATAAATAGTTTTACAATAAATAAGATATGCCACTTTGTGTAGATATGCCAAACTTCGAATAAATCTGGTGTAAGAAGAACTCACTCAAGTGGTCATACATGAGTACTAACTTTGCTACTCTAGTTCACATATTTCCATTTGATGTTTGCCTTTTTATTCCTTTGTCATTGATAACACACATTTATAACTTAAATTCTTATCCTAATTAACTCATATGCATGCTTATTTTATGAGAATATGATGCATGTTATCATACTTTTTAGGAATTTTTTCCATTGGTATGTCATTTCACTAAAGTCGATATTTATGCATAAATTAGGGATAATTTCATGCTTAATAGATGATTAATATTTTGCTAAGTTTAAATTAATAGAAGTTAATCTCTTTTATTGAATGATTTTGACTTTAGTGCATGTTTTGAAGGATAATTTCAAGATGAATTTATGATTTAGAATATTTATTAAGAAATGAGTTAAATAAATTTTAATTCATCTTGATTTCTTCTTTGAAAATATATTTAAAATGACATGATGTTAAAAAGGAAAAAATTTGTGATCCAATGGAGAAAATTTAGATTAAAAAGGAGTTGTATATTTAAAGTTATGAATTTATGAAGTTTATGCCTTTTATGATTTTTATTTTATTTTTATATTGATTTTTCGTTTAAAAATCACAAAATTAGGGGATTTACTTACCCACAGGTGGTGACGTGGAGAGCGGGGTCAGCGGGCGAGCTGACATGGCACGCGAGACCACCGCACGGATGCGACGCGGCACTGAGGCCACATGGCAGGGCCGCAAGTGGCCCACGCGAGGCACAGATGGCGCACAAGGCACACAAGGCGCGAACACGTGGCAGGAGGCCACGCGTGTCCACACGGGTCCACGCAGACGCCCGTGAAGGGCGCCACGTGGCAGGTGGGTTGGCAAGTGAAGGGCCCACGGGTTAGTGGGCCCTAGTTAGAGTTTAGGGGCAGTAACGCAATAGCGTTAAACCGCCCCTCTATTTAACTGCATAACTTCTGGTTTTTTATTCCGTGTGGGACTATGTCCCGCGGAATTTCACCTGTGCAGGTGACGTGGATGCGCGGTAGTCGTTGGATCCAAGCGCGAAGTGTCAATCGCGTAAACCCGAGTCCACGTGATCAGCCATCAACGCACGTGCCCAAAATAATGAGTAAGTAGCTGCAATCCAAAGGCTCGTCGATCGCCACGTGGCGTCATGAGGAGCGCTGATTTTCATCAAAGGAAAGATCGCACGATCTCCATCAGACGGCTCTAATGAAGCCCGATCTTTATCTCATCTGGTGATGCGCGGAGCTTTTCGGTGTGTACGATCTCCATCAGACGGGCGAAGCAGGGTTAGGCATGGATCGTGGCCGGGGATCGTGGGTGTGACGCGGACGCACGAGAGACGTCGGATCCTCATCGGAAGGCGCTCGCGGAAGGAAATCATGGGACACAATTCCCATGATCTTGCAAGATCGGACGGTCACGATTCGTCGTGACTTTGGCTCACCGTGGAGACGGGTGGAAGCTTCTAGATGCGTCGATCTCCATCGGACGGCCGACGAAAGAGGAGCTTGATCGCGCGATCGGGACCGCCCAACTTACCTGATCAGATCGAACGGTAGCGATTACCTTGGACCCACGATCGTGGCTCACGATCGCAGTGTTATCGCTGCGCGATCGTGGCCCGATCACCGTGCGATCGGGGCTGATTCAGCGTCAAATTTGGAGCCACGATGCTGCCAATTGATGGGCCACGATCGCCGCTCGATCGTGTCCATCAATCCGCTCCCATGACCGCATGAAACGGCCATAATTTTTTGGCGACATTTCCCTTTAAAAGCATGTATTCTCCCTTCTTGTTCTTCAACTTTTGATCAATTCGTGAAGGTAATTAAATGAATTTCAAGGAAGGTCTTAAGTTCTCGTGATCCTCTGCTTCCAAGAGTGTAGAGACGCAGCCATTGAAGCATGATAATCACGATTTAATCACTTGATTTCATCGAATTTTCCCCTTGAATTCCGAACGTCCACAAGGAAGAATCCGAGCAAATTTGCTTCAATCCACGTGAATTGAATCCCCATTCTTGTGGCAATTGGGTTAGTAGTGAGATTCGATCGATTATCAAGTGGTAATTTGAGTTTTTATTAGATTTAGAAGTTTAATTTTGCAAATTAGTTCTTAGTGTTCTTCATTTTCCCTAAATTTGAGTCCAAAAAATTGCTGATTTTTAAAATAGGATATATCTTTGATTATAATTCCAAATTATTTCATTTTAGTTTCATTGGATTCCTCTTTTCATCAGCTTTCCGTGGATAGCAAATTAGTTGAATGCCGAGTTCATTTGGCCCTTCAATTTGACGTTTGACTAGGCACTATTCATCTTTCATCAGAAGTCAAATGTTGACTTTCGAGGTCAATTACTTTTAATTTACAAATCGGAATTTGATCATTTTGGTCTCTTTAGAGTCCTCTAGTTCTTAGCTTTCCATTGACATGTAAATTTTAAGATTTGGATTTCATTTGGTTGGTCAATTTGATGATTTCCTCTGAGGTGCTCATTTTGGGGATTTTCTAATATTTGATTTTCAATAATTCATAGTAAATCCATTTCTTATCAAAAAATCACGAATTCTATATCAATAAATTAAATTTTCTCTCTAGTTTCAAAATATGTAATTTTGGTAATCTTATGACACCTTTTGATTCTCTGATTTTACATAACACCTATTGTTGGTCAAAGTCAATGCCTTGACTTTGACTTTTGACTTGTCTCTGTCAAATCCGAGATTTCAATTCTTAAAACTTCTTAATTAGTCTATTTATATCATTTCCACTCATTACATATTATTTTTACTTCTTTAAAACCCCTTTTAAACCTAAGTTTGGCCAAGTCAACTCTGCAATTAAAGTCAACCCTACTCTCTATGGATCGACCCGATACTTACACTTTACTTGATTTTATATCTTATCTTTGGGAGTTAGGTTTTATAAATTTTGTTTGACCTACGTTGTTGTGTTTTAACGACGCACAAAAAATGCTTCGTCAGTCTCGCAAGAACATTCATTTATACTTGAATTTTCATGATCATTAATTGTTTTAATGCATCATTCATGTCATTATAACATGCGATAATATTGCGCAACTGG
Source organism: Lemna minuta (assembly GCA_024174645.1). NCBI lineage: Eukaryota > Viridiplantae > Streptophyta > Magnoliopsida > Alismatales > Araceae > Lemna > Lemna minuta. The sequence continues at coordinate 4,948,293 of CM044109.1, forward strand.
TTAGCCCATTAGGTCGTAGTCCCTTATGAGACATATTCCTTCCTAGTCATCTTCTCATCTATATATAGAGGCTTGTATTCACTTGTTTAGATAATCCATTTCAAAGGCTTTTAATATTCATATGGTATGAAAGAAAAATTTTCTTCCTTAGAAATCTTGGGCACTTTATCTACTATCATTGATGTCACTCTTGCTCACCATTGTCATTTTTTGGTTTTTTCTAGGAGGTCTTGAGGTACTTTTCCCCCTCCCTTTTTTCCTTGTGGTCATCACCACCCCAAGACTGCCTTGTGGCCTTCCCAAGCAAAGAGGGTTGGCACCCCAACCACGAGGGCAGCCATCCCCAGCCAAGAAGATTCCCCTTACATAGAAGGACCATTTCCCCTCCTAAAGTGAGCCATTAGATGATAGAATGATGAAAAATTAACTAACTAGTAATTCTAAGGAAATTGACTCTATTGTAGCTCGAATCAATGAAAACAAATCAAAAGGCACTTGGCGTGTGTCAAAGTTGAAGAGAGAAATAATCTTCAATCCATGATCAAATCTTGATCTCTACAACTCAATAGAAGCAAAAAATCAAAGCTCCAAGGAGATTGGTGAACAACAAGACTTGATTCAACAAGTTCTTATGAAAAAATATTTTTTTAAGGAGAGAGAAATGATTTGTCTGCAATTTTTGGTTTGAATAAGTAGTAATGGTTCAACTTTCTCAATGAAAATCAATTCTCATGATTCCACCATGTTGCCATGTCAATTGAAGAAGAAAATGCCAATGATCATCGGCCTTTGAATTGTGATCCGATTATCATGATGATGATGCAAGGAGAGAGAGAGAGATGAATCATCTACAACATTGATTTGGTTTTCATAACAAAGTAAGACATGAATTTTGCCAAAAGTCTAAAATCATGGTATTGTTGTCAATGTTTAACACTTGGCGAATCAGGATTTCCATGATCCCACCCCTTTGCTGAGAAAATAATGATGAATAACCCATGTTGACTTGCCCAATCAAATGCTGGAGATGGATCCACATTGCCTAAAAAATTGGTTTAAAGAAAGGTAAGTTAAAAACATTATTAACATTTATGTTATGAGCTGACATGCACACACATTTTACATGGCACACATGTTTCTTTGACTTCATTTGATTTGAAAAATCAATTGAAGTCAAATATAAAAGTTGACTCAATTTCATCTCATCTTTATTTTCTTCTTTTCATCATTTAAATCACCTAAGTGCTGAAATCAAGAAAACTAAAGAATATAATTAGATTTCAAGTTTTTTTTACCTTAAAAAATTTCAAACATTCATAATCCAAGCATAAATGACAACTTAAGAATAATGACAACACGGAGGCAACACAAAGATGACCCTATGTGATAGATAAAAAATTTTGATTATGATTTGTGACAATAGTTGTTGGCATTCCAGCAATGAAATTTCCTTTAATGTCCCTTAGGAAAAGACTACTACTAGCCCTATGTCACAAGATCAAAGAGTTACATTTATCGATAGTTCTATGATAGCTATCAACATTTAAGTTATGAAATTCCCATGCATTTTAAGGCATGTACGAAAATTTAGCATACGTTCGCACGAAATCATGCAAATAGTGCAAAATAATCATCAATTGGGTGAAAGGAAAGGGTTTGGCAAAAAGGCCTTAAAAATCCAAGCCTAGGAGAAAAATAAGGAAAACAACGTAGTTTATAGGATTTTTGGGCCTTGATATGGCAGTTTCTTGAGACAACCACATAATCTAGACATTTAAGACTGTGTGTGTCATGACTGCATCACATGTCCCTCATAAAATCAAAGGAAAACTTTAGAAACCATCAGAAGGCATCAAGACCATTCAATTATGCTTTATTATTGGATGGGCTGAGGAAACCCGCAACCTCTTAGAAAATTTCCTAAGAAATTCTAGCCATCAAATTATGCATTTTGTAGTATTGGACATTAGGGTTGGTGCCTCGTGTCACCCAATTGATCCCTTGAAGAAATTAGTAGTCGGAGCATTTCAAGGCCATTGAATCAATGCTTTAATATGTTTGTCTTGACACGGTGCCATGTTTTGCCTCTTAACTAAATCATCCATGAAATTTAGGCCAATCATTGATTTTCCCTTGGATCAATGAGTGCTATTAAATTGACCATCACAATGGACCTTGGTCTAGTTAATAAAATGCTCTCCATTCATCCCAATTGATCCAATGCTTCATGACGAGACTAAATCGTATGGTTGTTGAATGCACACGACTTAGTGTCAAAACAAAGTCCTAAACTTACCAATTTATCATTAATCAAAGTAATTAATTAGTATAATGGTAATTAAGGGTCGAATCCATGGAGAATTAGGGAAATTTGAGAGATATCTTTGAAATTCGATCAAATCGGACGATGAATTGAGATTAGAAATTGGGCGTTTTAGTATATTAAGAAAGATAACTCAATTTTGAATCCATGGAATCAAAAATCAGATGATTTGGATAAGAATTCGAAGAGTAATCGAAATATGAAGTTAAGAGAAATTTTCGTTTCGAAAAACGATTAAAAACTGAAATTTAAACTAAAATTTAACTAATCTACGATGCTAAAAGTAAAATTAACACTAAATGATGAAACATTAAGATGAAATCACGTAACCTAACCCAAAGTAGTTTTCGAAATGATCCAATTAATCGCCGGATGCAAGCCTTTTCATTCCGAGTTTTCGAAGACGAAAGTGGAGTTCAAGATGTGATTTCTTCCTTCTCCTTCGATCAAAGTTTGATTTCAACCATTCAACTGAAGCCGAAATGAGTCAAGAACACTATGAAATAAACGACACGCGATTTGGTGAAGTATACACTTCGAATTTGGAGAATGATTGCGGACAATTTCTCTCGGCGTGAAGAACAGATTTTATAAAAATGATTTTTGATTTGGGCCGTCCAATGAAGCTTCATCGCGATGGACGATCGCGATTAAATGTCCTTTAAGATGAATCGGTGTCTCTCTTCGATTGTTGGATTTAAATTGTGCGATTGTGATTTGATCAGAGATAAGATGTGGTGGACGGCTCTGATGCGTTCACTTACTCCTCTTTATTGCGCACGTGCTTGATTGTTGATGCGGTAGATCTCGCGTCCACCGCATCAACGTCATCGCGTTGATTGCGATTAAATCCAACGTACGATAGGCTGCCACACGTCCTGAAATTATAGAAAACAAGGGATTTTAGTCCCACTTCGTGAAAATAGATAGAAATTTTCAGTATATAAAATACGACGGATATGTGGGTTTAATAATCTCATCTTCCGATAATCGGAAGACTTAAATGGTATGTAAGTTATATATATGATATATATAAAATATCGCGTGGCGATGCCACGTGTGCACGGGCGATAAGACCCACATTTTTTTGCATTTTTTTAATTAAATTAAATATTTAAAAATCCAAATAAAAATCAAATAAATTCAGAAAAATTCCATAAAAATTCCTAAAAATTGTAAAATTCATAACTTTCAAAATATAACTCCAAATTAATTCAAATTTGTTTTTTTGGATTCAGAATTTAATAATCTATCATTATAAAAAGTCAAATTATTAAAATAATAAGATAATAAATTTATATTAATTTTATACATTTATGTATTATATAAAATAAATTTATATAAACACATAAATGTAAATAAAAGTCTTTTCTCTTATATTTTCATTCTTAAACATGATTATGATCATAAATATAATTAGGATTAAAGATTGAAATGTTTGATTATACATAATAACCCATAAATTGATGTATTTTAAGATCATAACATGAATTTACACAAAATGATAGAAATATGCTTAAAAGATGATAACATGCAGATATTTGTAATGATTAATGCATTAATTTGCATTAATAACTATGTAATTACATGCATACATAGCATGTTATCAGTTCATAGTGATCTAGAAAAATATTTATGCCCGCATTGTTAAGTATTTTTTTAGAACATTTATATAAAATAAAAGTCCATTGAGCAAAATAAACTCTATGGTTAACCTCTAACCACAAGTGCCATGTAGACGCTATATAAGAGTCCTACTAGTGCCACCTGTGCACTCGCTTGTCGTGTTGGCTCATTGACTGCATGCCATAGGGTGTGCATCCTGATAACATGCAAATTATACATGAAAATTTATGATTATTAATACAAATTAAGGCATAAAATATTCCATTCTGATGCATGTTATCATATTTTTTTAGTGTTTATCTATCGTTCTATGAAAATTAAGTTATAATATCAAAATGCACTGATTTATGGATACTTATGATGAAAATAAGATAAATATTTTTAGGATTAAATTATCCCCACTTTTTATACACTCATTTATTTTTCTAAGTTTTAAATTCTAAAAGAAATGAGTGTATTTTTGTAATAAAAATATATTCTCTTATAATTTATTAAATTTTACTTTTGAGAATGATAGATAATTTAATTTTTGATCTAATGAAACAAATTTGGATTAATTTGGAGTTGTATGTTAAAGGTTATGAGTTTTATAATTTTTATGGATTTTTCTAGAACTTTTATGATTTGTTATGAATTTATTTTCAATTAAAAAGAATAAAAAAATCAGATTTTATCGGGTGGTGACATGGCAGCTGATGTGGCATGAGCAAAAAGGGTGGCGTATGAACGCGTTGCATAGGGCATGCTTATGTGTGCGCAAGTGCGCGCGCGCGCGAGTGTAATTAGAGAGATTAAGCATCCTTTTTAGGATAATGCTATCTCTCTAATGACATAACCTTATATATACGTCGAATCGCGAGAACTTTTGCCATGCGGGACTATTTTTCTTTTCTTTTTTTATGTGCGTACGTGACGCGGCTTTGTGTGGAGCATATGATCACGTGATTTAATCACGATTGTTGAGTGCCACTTAAGTGAAGGGGTACGTGACACACTTTGGTTCATCGGAAAATCGTTATAAAATTATTTAATCTCATTCGTTCATCTGAGGAGTTATAACAGCTGAGATTTAAACCGACGAAACGCATCTGGAGCGTTAGATCAAGATCAAACGGCGAGCGTTTCATGCATTTCTTCTTTACGCGTGACATGGTGAAATCTCGGCGGTTCATCTTCGATCCAACGAATGCAATTTAAGCATAAAAATTCTCATATATGTGTTTCATCAGAGCCGCCTGATTGAAGATTAAATGTTGAATCCGATGGTTACACCCAATTCTCCTTATAAGTTGAGATGTTCTTCGATGATGTAAATCATTCTTGGGTTTTAGTGTAATCAAATTGTCTAGACACCACAATCTTTGCTTCCCTTTGCTTCTAGATCAATTTCCGCGTCCAAAGAGTGTTTGAAAGTGAGATTTCGTTGAGAGAATAGGGAGAAATTGATTCTTGAATGCCAACGATCGTCTTTGAATTTGGGAATGAAAAGCCTTTGATCTGGAAAGAAATTGGATCAATTCAAGCGCTATCTTGGGTTAGACATCGTATTTTTGTCCTAATCTTTCTTCGTATAACATTAGATTTCAATTTTGAATCATAGATTTAGTCAATTTTGTTTTTAATTTCAGTTTTCTCTCTCTTTGCAACCTGAATTTCTCTCTAAACTTTGCTAATTGATTTCTCCACGAATCTTGATTCAAATTCTGTGGATTCGCCTTCGAGTTCTCTGTCCAAATCTATCAAAATCCCTAATATCTCATCTCATTTCATCGTTCGATTTGATTGAATTAAATACCTTAATTCTTCATGGAGTCGACCCTTATTCACCACTATGCTATCTAATTCATGATTAATCTTTAAAATTGGTGAGTTAGGAAAAGATTTTGACGTGTTTTTCATGTTTTCAATGACCTCTTGGATTCGCTTCATCACATGCCAAATCAGCTTCAACAAAGGGTCCCCTAGATTTTTGGTTGTTTTCTTTTATTATGAATTCCCAAAAAATCTCTAGAAATTCCCAAAAAATCTCAAGAATCTTAGAAAATCAATATAGTTAATATATAGATCCTTTTCCACAAATTTTATAAATTGGATCAAGAATTTAATGTTCTATTTTTCTCTCCATTTAACTTAAGAAATATAAATAGAATTAGATGGTTTTTCCACAAAAAATATCACTAGAGTGGCTTCGAGAGTAACATTAGGTCATTTAGCAATGGCCTCCAGATAAAAATCTTATAATTCTTATCTTGTTGTTCAAGATTATGTCTTATAAAGTCTCCAATTTCAATTTATCTAGACAATATATCTCAGAGACTAGTATTTGATTTTGGAAAAGGTCATTAATAGCATAAATTACTCCCGGATATGGAGTTATATATTTTATATTTATATTGTTTTATATTTTATATTTTATGGATATGGAGCATAAATTAATCTTGAGATGGGTGAAAAGGTTGTTAAAAAGGGGGGAAGTAAACACTCCCTCTCTTCAAACCCTAACATCTCCTATTCTCATTGATCCTGAACTCGATCCCCACCCGGTTTCCGGAACTAGATTTCAAGATCATGATTCTTAGAACTAGATTTCTCAGAACTGGCCTTGAAAAGTACATTTTGAGAACTTGAACTAAATGGCATGAGATTTATAAAAATATGGTAAAATATGTTAACATGCATCATAATGACATTATTTATGCGTTAAAATCAATTGAGAATCATCTATTCGTACTTATAAAGCATTTTATTACTACATTCATCTAGTGCAACCACCACACATTTCCACTTTTTATTATCCCCTCTCTCTCAATCTCTCTCGCATGTAAAGTTTTTTGCACAATATGAGGTGATTTTGATTGATTGCATCACATAACTTATTATCATATTAGTGATCATGACCCACACAATTTTACATGATCATGATCACCCATACCTTCTTACAATCTATGCATAGCGCACCACATGTGGAAAAATTTCAAGCCTTCTATGATCTTGCAAGGCAATTGTGCAATTCCTTTTGTACCCTTGTGTATATGTGTTTCGATGTTATGTTCTAATCCATGGGAAAACCTTGAATTATTTCCAAATCCTTGTATTGTGGTCAAATATGCTCACAAAAGGGCCTTCTAATTGCATCTTGGATTGCAGCAAGGGCCTTTTGAAGTGGCTTACAATTAAAATATGCTCCCAACATTGACCTGAAATCAACAAATGCTTTTGGTGGTCTTATTGGCGCGTATCACGAACTTGAAAAATCTCCATCAGTGTAGATATTTCAAACAAGTTTCTTGATGTCTTAAAGATACTAATTCCTATTTGAAAGATACTTCAAGATATTTTAGTACTATATGATTCTTACGTAGTGCATAATTGACTCAAAATGTTATTTAATTGGCTATATCAATTCTAGTGTAGGGATAAGTAAATCAATTCATCAACTAGTCGGTGGTAAACAACTTATACTCCCTTAATCGTCATTTTATGATTGGGAGTAAAGGAGTACCAATCAGCTACCAATCAGAGAAATGTGTTTCATTTAAGAGTTCAATGGTGTATCTTTTTTGGATAATTGAATCTAAGCTTATGAATAAGAAATTTCTAAAAGTGGAAAATATTTCACAATATTCCTAAATATTTCTAATAACATGCAATTTACACATGAAAAAAAATATTATTAATGTAAATTAAGACATAAATATTCCAGTCTTATGCATGTTATCATATTTTGAGTGTATATCCATCATTCTATAAAAATTTCAGTTATAATATCAAAATACACTATTTTAGGCATAATCATGAATACTTAAAGAGAGAAATTTAATATTAGATTATTCCCACTTTATATATGAGATTATAATTGGGTTTTAATGATAAGAGAAAATATTTTATACATATTTATGTTTCTAACTATAATTTCTAAAATAAATGGAGTGATTTTTTGAATAAAAGCTTATTCTCTTGTTATTTATTAAATTTAACATTTTAAAATAATAGATTTTTTAATTTTTGATCAAACATGACAAATTTAGATTAATTTGGAGTTATACTTTTAAATTTATGGATTTTCCAATTTTTAGGGATTTTTCTAGAATTTTATGATTTTTAATGAATTTATTTGAAATTATTTGGATTTATTTTAAATTAAAAGAATAAAAAATCAGATTAAAATCACGCGTTGATGTGGCACCTGACACTGCGGGGGAATGATGTGTCGCCACGTGGCGATGTGTATACACGCCACGTGGTGCACATGTGTGAGTATCTATGCATGTGTGCGCAAGCGTGCACGCGCATGTGTGCACGTGTGAGATTACTGAGTTAAGCTTCCTTTTTAGGATTTTTGCTAATTCCATTAACACTCGTTGTGTGCACGCAAGTGGCATACGTGTGTCTGTGTATATGCACATCATTAGTGGGTCAAGAATCTATTAATGGATTTTTGCTAACCCATTAAGACTGCACGCTGTATATACACATCATTTCGCTTTGATTTTTGTCATGTGGTACTATTGACGAAGCGAATTCGCGAGGTTGTGGAAAACACACAGATATTGACAAAATGATTTCATGTGGTCATTGAATACACACAATCTTGTGTTAAAACAGGTTCCAAACTCACCAAATTAAAGATTAAATCACTAATTAAAGAGCATAATGGTGAATAAGGGTCGAATCCATGAAGAAATAAGGAAAATTTTGAGATACCTTTGAAATTTGATCAAATCAGATGATGAATTGAGATGAAAAATTAAGTATTTTAGTACACTAAGAATAAAAAATAACTGAATTTGGATTATAAATCGACGAGAAATCGAGATTTGAAATCGAGAAAGAAATCGATGGCGGAAATATATGAAAACCAAAATTAAATCTAAAATTAAACTAATCTACGATCGAAATGTAAATCTAATGCTAAAAGAAGATAGATTAGGATGAAAACACGCAATCTAACCTGAAGTCTCACTCGAAATGATCTACTTAATTGTTGGATTCAAGGCTTTTCATTCTGCGATTTTGAAAACAAAGTTCAGTGTTCAAGATAACATTTATTTCAATTCTTTCCACCAAATCTTGATTTCAAACCTTCCTTGGACGTGGAAATGAGTCTAGAAGAGGAAGAATTTAAGATATTCATGGATTGTGGTGTCTAGAAAGTCGAGTTGCTAAAAAAATCCAAGAATAGTCTCTCTGTCGAAGAACATTTCGATTTTTATAGGCAAATTTGGAAGGGACCGTTAGATGCGTTGTTTCGATTTGATCAATGACTGAGATGAAATGTCGTTTGGCAAATCGTCGTCTTTAAGTCGCATCCATTCAATCTTCATCGAACGATCGCGATGAGTCCATGTGTCCATTGGGTGCATTTAATTTCGACCGTTATAACTCCCCAAATGAGCGGCTAAGATTAAATCATCTTTAAATCGAATAGTTGCTTAATCAGATGCCCCCACGTACACTTGTGAGTAAGTGACATCCGACGAACGCAGTTAAACCGCGCGATCGAACACTTCTCGTTGCACCACGTCACATACGACTAAAAGGAAAGATAAATAGTCTCACATGGAATAAATTGTGAGATTTGACGGGTATATAACATACGCGATATTAATGGGTTAGATTAAATTTCTTAATGGATGCTAAAGCCCACGAATCACTTTCGCGCACGCATACACTCACACGTGCAAACACACATATGCATACACACTATGCCACGTGGCATGTACATGTGCTGCCATGTCAGCGCGAGGTTAAAAATAAAAAAATTTTATCATTTTAAAATTGAGAATAGCTTTAAATAAATTCAAAAAAATTCCAAAAAATTCAAAAAATTGGAAAATTCATAAATTTCAAAATAAAACTCCAAATGCATCTAAATTTATTGTTTTCATCATAAATTGAATTATCTATCATTATAAAAAGTGAAAATATTTAAATAACAAGATAATTAATTTAATTTAAAAAACACACTCATTCCTCTTGGAAAATTAATTTAGAAAGATACATGAGTGTAAATAAAAATATTTTTATATTATCATGTAATCATGAAAATATAATTATGATCTCAAATATAAATAGGATTAGCACTACATTATTTAATTATACATAAAATGATATATTTTTATATGATAACATAAAATTACATAAAATGATAGAAATGCACTCAAAATATGATAACAAGCATACAAATAGAATATTAAACACCTTAAATTATATTAATAATCATGTAAATTCATGTATAAATAACATGTTATCAGATACACGTCAAAACATTTACTAAACTCACCAATTTTAAATATTAATCACAAATTAGATAGCATAGTGGTGAATAAGGGTTGAATCCACGGAGAATTAAGATATTTTCGATATATTCTTTGAAATTTGATCAAATCAGACAATGAAATAAGGTGAAAAAATTAGGGATTAGATATATTTGTAACAGAACTCGAAGGCGAATCCGTGGAATAAAAAATCACTTAATTTGGATTAAGATTTGTGAAGAAATTGACGAGCGAATCAGAGAGAAATTTTTGAATGAGAAGATACAAAAATACCAAAATTAAAATTGAAATTGACTAAATCTAAAATTTGAAATTGAAATCGAATGTTAGAGGAAGAAATATTAGGACGAAAACACGATTTTTTTAACCAAAGATAGCTCTTGAATTGATCTAATTTCTTGTCGGATCAAAGGCTTTTCATTTCGCGAAATCGAAGAGGATCGTTGGCATTCAAGAATTGATTTCTTCCTATTCTCTCAATGAAATCTCACTTTCAAACACTCCTTGGACATAAAA